>OZ026603.1:3093664-3101164 GCA_964020085.1 Micromussa lordhowensis
TAATGGCTTTTAAACCAGTGTTCAAAAGTGGTGTTGAACGCTTGATATGATGTTGACTTTGTCAAACGAAACAACTTCAACTCAAAGCTATTAACTCCAAGCTCCCTTGCTTTGTCCTTGAGGCCTAGAAAATTTGCCAGATGGCGTTTGAACATAGTCAAACTTTTCAATTCATCTCGAAACGAAATTCTCGATCGAAAACGTTCAATCACTGCTAAACTCCTGTGGAAAGAAACGATGGCACCAATGGCAGCCATGTTTTATCTGTAAGGTCTGCAAAAGTAAACCGCGGGAAAAGCGCAGGCTCGGATGACCTCGATCACAAGTAATGCAATCTCCAACGAGACACGCAAAAGACAAAAACGCGAAAAAGTATGGTAACAGAGGGTCTCCAGAGGTGTTAAAAACGAAGTTAAAGTTAACTAAAATTTAGTTTCCATCTCAAAAATGTAGTCATTTATCCTAGAAAGTCTACATCCTTTAGGCCGCACGCACTGCATACGCTAAAAAATCAATCTTTCATTATACGTTAGTCCGTTAATATTTTGAAGTTTATACGGTTACGATACCAAAAACCATCATTATACGCTAAACAGTTAACCCCATTGAGACCCTCTATTATGTTTTTGTTATCACGCACGGTTTGGGTGAGAAATTCTTTGTTCATTACAGTAGAAGGTGAAATGTTCTCATTAGTGAAAATATCTGGTTAGTTGTATAAGCCTTGAATGTGTTGGATCTGATCACAATAGCGCAGATGTTTATAAATAGCACTTTCTTTGTCCGTGAGAGCATGTTCTTGTGTGCGGACAAGTAAAGTTCTGTTCGTTTTGCCGATGTACGAAGAATTTGTTTGCAAGTTTATTTAGCCAAAAACGAAGGTCATAAATTTTTTGCAATTTTGCGAGTATTTCTTGTTGGTTCAGGCAAATTAAGTGATTTTTTGGCTGTTTCATCGCAGCGAGTTCAGAGATCGAAAGGGAAATTAAATAGTTGCAAGCCAGGCAAAGAACGTGTCAGGTATGCAAGGAAAACGTCATTACGTCATTGGTAGGGAAATAAGCCCAGAAGCGACGGTCATTACATGTAATTTATTTGCAATTTTGCGAGTATGTCTTATGGGTTTAGGGAAATTAAGTGAATTCTTTGGCTGATTCATCCTAGCGAGTTAAGAGATCTGAAAGAAAATTGAATATTTGCTGAGGTAAACAGGAGCTTGCCAGAAGTCAATGCTAGGGAAAAAACACAACCATTCTAAAATTAATAAAGGGGGCAAGTTTCTAAAGAAACTGTGGTGCTGCGTCCGGGTGGGAGTATCACAAGATAATTTGGTTTTATCAACTGGGTTGATAATGTGAATTGTCCACCGTAAAGAGATTCGGAAGCTGACGTTTCGAGCGTTAGCCCTCCTCCGACGAAGGGCTAACGCTCGAAACGTCAGCTTCCGAATCTCTTTACGTTGGACAATTCACATTATCAACCCAGTTGATAAAACCAAATTACATTCTAAAATTAGCCGTTTAAAGCGTAAACCTCAGATTGTGTGACTCGCGTGACTACTTTACATGTCGTTTTATACACATAGCACAAACAAATTAAATTTTGACTTTTAAGGAAGAAAGCTGTTTATTAATAGACTTATTAATTGTTGCTAGGTTCCCTGTATTGTTCATGTATTTTTACCGCGTTTTAAGTCACGTGACCTGTCGAGTATACATCTCATGGCGAGCGTCGGCAAACGTTGTTGTTGTGTATGCTATTTCACTCGAAGTAACGACGAATTTGACGAATTAGACAAATTTGACGAATTAGACGAATAATAAGACGGATAAGACGCGGACGATTGATGGAATTATGTACAAACAAACAGGAGCGTCTCATTGGAGTGTTAGTCGAATTAAAGTCAGTGAACTAGAGTGAATCTTAAGAAAATAAAAAGTACAAAAAGTACTGATGGCATAGAAATATGCAAAAGTGTCAAATTGTGAAAAATCACAAACGTTTCGGGCATAGCCCTTCTTCAGTGTGAAAACCGTTAAGTTCGCGAGACTGTTCATTTGAAAATAACGGAAACAAAGCGCGCGGGGAAAACTAGACGCGCGCGCTGTTCATATGAAATGGAAAACATTATTTAGGCCATCTGGTTGCATAGTGCCGAGCCTAAAAATGATTTCCATTTCTAACTGCTTCCGTCTGAAACTGGAACCGGGACACCTCCTTAGGCCTCTTACAGCAATGTCTGATAGACTATGACCGGGAGAGTTAAAGTGCTCTGCGACCGGGAAACCACCAGTCTCTCCAATGTATAGCTGGGGGCATCGACGGCACGAGATGCAGTAAACGACGTTCTCTGATTTGCAGGTAAAGTGTTCCCGGATGGTGGTTGCGCTCTTGGGTCCACATACATGGACGTTGGACGATGTGTGTAGGCAAGTGCGGCAGCGGGGATGTCGACATGCGTAAGTTCCTGGTTCCTCTGTCTGGGACCTGTCGGAGGTGTGTACTAGGACATCTCGCAGGCTGAGATCGCGACGATGTGCAACTACAGGTGGAGCTGGGAAGATTGTTGCAGTCACAGGGTCTGTCGTAAGGATGTTGAAGTTGTTGAGCAAAATGTGTTTAACGCGCGAAGTCAAGGGGTGGTATGTCAGTACCAGAGGAATCCTTCCTTCGTTTTCACGCACACGTTTCTCGAGCGCCTCTTGGCGGGTGACGGAAGACACCCTTTCTCGAGCTTTCTTGCCTATCGAAACCGAGGGAATTGGAAATTGGCCCTTACATTAATAGCGTTACACTCGTTTCCTTTTCGTATCATTCATGGGCATGTCCCGAGCGAACTTCCAGATCAAGACCATTACGTCATCATAGATTTCACAAAGGCTACGATCGATGGTGCAATTTTTATGCAGCTGCTTCGACAAAGGTTGTCCAACAAAACTTAAGCATAGGCCACAATGCCCATTGATAGTTACAGTTTATCGTTACTTGATTTAGGTTCACGGTGTTTCAGCAAGTGCACGTGCTTATGCTGTTGTTTTTTCCTATCACGCTAAAACAACCAACATTACCCATAATACCTTTCGACATTGTCGCGTACGGTTATAAGCTTTTATGGGACAACCTTTCTTAAAACAGCTGTATAACACAGTTTGTGTTGATCAAGTGATGTGGTGTCTACAGTAATCAGTGAATCATCAAGGACTGCTTTGGAATGTGCACTGCTTTGCGACTGTAGTACCAAAAACACAGTTAAATTTTAAAAGCGCGGTTATAAGATCTAGCAGATCTTCTTGTTAACCGCGCGGCCATGGGTCGAGCGCGGTTCTTGCTCTGCATGGGGTTTATTAACCGCGCGGCCATGGGCCGAGCGCAGTTCTTGCTTCTTGCTTCGCGGTTCTTGCACGGGGTTTATTTTTTGTTTTATCTTTTTTTTTTTGAGTTTTTGTGTCACCAGACCCAAACTCCCACTCGGCGAAAAGTTAAATCACGCAACTTATCATGTTTATTCGCTAAAAGCTGTTGGAGCATTAATACACGGAAAATGGCACGGATATTGTTTTCTTTAATGCATGTAAAATGTACTTTCTGTGTGTGTTGGATTCGAAGAGAATATTCGCCGACATTGCAGCTTTCACTTTGGCGACGTGAGTACGATCGTGCTTCCTTCGTCATTAATATATTTGCAATTTTGCGAGTATTCCGTGTGAGTTTAGGCGTTTAAAATGAATTGTTTGGCTGTTTCATCGAAGGAGTAAAGAGATTCGAAGGAAAATTAAATTTGCTGAGGCAAACAAGATAGAACTTGCAGCGTTTATGTTCTAAAATTAGCCGTGGATAGCGGAAACCTCGGATTGTCTGACTTTGCTTGTCCTTTACTTATAGCACAAACAAACTAAAATTTGACTTTTAAGGAAGAAAGCTGTTTATTAATAGCGTAGCTGTTTGTAAATAGCGCGCTCTGTATGATTGACCTGAACGTAACACCAGGACACAAGTCGCCTAAAGGCTTACACACGATAGAAAGGAAAGACTTCAAGGGTCATCCTCTTCGATTCGATTTTAAGGGAAAGTGCTCATCATTTGCCCTTCGCAGTCCTAATTGACACTTGTGATAACTTAGTGCTCGAACAAGGCTAATGATTTCGAGATCGATGTACTTATATGATATTACATCGGAAGGACTGGAAAGCAAACACCGTGTTTTGGTTAATGTTTTTTTCGCATCGGAAAGGCAAACGCTCTGTCTCGATGAACGTTTTCTTTATAACCGTTAATAAGCAAACAAAAATATAAATAAAAAAAAAGAAAATGTTTAGTCGTTTGGGAGGCAAACGCGTATTCCACTGCGCCACAGCGTCATGGGTTAGAAGCGAACTTATTTATTATATTTCTTTCGATAAAAACGCTGGGTTGTAAAAGAGCCGCGCGAAATTACAGTTTGTGTTGATCAAGGGGATGTGCATCTACAGTAATCAGTGAATCATCAAGGACTGTTTTGGAATGCGCACTGCTTTGCGACTGTGGTGCTAAGAAAACAGTTAAATTTTAAAAGCGCGGTTATAAGATCTAAAAGATCTTCTTGCTTTTTTATAATCGTATTCTGTCGTTTAGGATTCAGAGTCATTAGTTAAAATATGTATTTAAGGGAAATTCAATTATAATATTAGCATATGTAAATTATATTGGTCAAAATTTAAAATTGGAGAAGAAATGATATAACTCTAGAAAAACTGAATAATGAAAAATTCTACATGCATCCAGTCATTTTCACAAAGTAGTTTTTTTATTTGTTTCCTTTTTGTTTGCGCTGCCTTTTAATTCTATTTCTTAGCTCTGGGTATCCAAACATTTATACAGTAATAAATTAAATACTACTATTCGCTCGGTAACTTGTTTTTCAATTTTTAGTTAAAAGATTCTAACTTGAGTGGTTTGAGGTTTGCGAAAAACGTTAAGCCCCGTTCAACTTTTCCAGCAGGCGCGTACCTGCTGAAAATGAGTAGGGGGACGAAAAGGGTAGGGGACGTAGTTCCCGGTGTGGTCTCTCATCTGATGGTTAAATGCTCGGAGATATTAGCTGCATAAGCTACTCTAAAATCCGAGGGTAAATAAAGTGATGTATGTATCTGCCATCGATACACTCAGCCATTTTATTTTACGCGCCTAAAACCATTAAAAGTCACACCCGTTGACGCAGGTGAAATACAGGTGACAAAATAAAACAGAACAGTACAGTAACAGAAACTTCGGAACTGTTACCATTATCCTCTACAAGAATATTTCAATATCAGGGAAAAAGTAAAGTTGCAACTTGAGATCAGAACAGAAAGGATCAAACATCATTCAGCAAGTGCCTGAATGGAACAATAGGCTGGTGCCGAGTTATATTTACACAAAACGAGGGTGACTGACTGTCAAGATAACGCTTTGGACTCTTGTGTAACATTTCGAATATGACGTGATTTCTTAGCGTTGGTGGCGCCTCTCGCTTGATCCTCGCTATAAATTCACGCGATATTGCCGTCAAATTTTTGGCTGACCTATCATACTTTCGATGTTTGGGATTGCCAGCTGTGACAGGAGAAAACAGAAGTGCTTGGCCGCCAAATTTAACTTCCACAGCAATTATAGTGTTTCTGTTACAGCAATACATGCACCCCCGTTCGTATTGCGTTGGATAGGGAAGGACATGTTCAACAGCTTTGTGATGGAAAGCATTAAATATGGCGTCGAAAAACACAGTAGGGAGAACGAGAGATGGTTCATTAATACCGCATAAATGTCTCCTTTTCTCTATGACAGTGCTTGCGCCATGATGGATCTTGTAATCCAACACACCCGCTGCTGGCTCGTAATCTAGCAGCCACTTTTCCACAGCTCGGAACGGCGACATCTTTGTCATGTTGGCGGGTGTAAACTCGTTGTACTTGAGAATGGTGTCGTCGTTTATAAATATGTAATAATGATAGCCTGGTCTTCTATCCAATGCGGCAAAAAAGAGCACATTTCGTCCTGATGCAAAGAGGGTGTTCGGGTCAAAGAAATAAGTGATGTGTGATTGTTTGTTTTCTTGACACTTGGCCCGGAAACTTAGCACGATCACATCACAGTTGCAGGTCTCGGGATCGCCAATCTGAGAAGAAGAGGCCAAGTTTCGAGGGAGGCATTGCTCGGTTTCCGTGAGATAAATGAATGGCTTTTGGGTTGTACCTCTTTGTGTTGTATAATCGTGAAGCTTCGAGTTGTAGGCGGATAATTCAGCTGATGAATAAAAGTCAGTGTTCTCTCTAAATTTGATCATGCCTTGTATGGTTCCTCTGGTATAAAGAATCATGCCAACGATAACAACCGAACTTAAAGCAAGTGTAATTGAAAAAATGGTCCTTAACTTCATTTCTTTTCGGTAGTGTTTGACAAAACATGCGGCAGAGTTAGAGGGAAGTGTTTAACAACAATGAAGTGTATGAGTGTGATCTATCTATTGGTAACTGAAAATAGTACAAACAAAAAAAAATAGTTGCTGGATATCTTCGATCACTTGGAAACAAATCAGTGTTGGAGTCGTCGTTCGTAACAGTTCATGCAATCCAGTTCGATACAATGGTAAAACCGATTCGAACGGTATTGTTACAAAATAATCGTTCTTTTTGCGGTTGCAATCTATTATGAAAATTTAGGATCGAGAAGAACTCAACACCGAAACCAAAACTGGACATTTTCTAGCCCTTGAGTCATGTCATCTAATGGACGTGAAGAGTTAAAAAAACAATCAAACTGAAAACCGATTTTGCGATGTTGGACGTCGAGCTTGAAAATTGGCTAATCAGAGGACTCTAAAGTTTGGGTTGAAATATCTTACTGTCTAGAAGCGTAATGTTCCCAGTTTTTGCCAACTTGGGCCTGGCTCAGGTTAAAGTATTTAAATTCAATAAGAAGTGGCTGTTCGCTAGAAGCATAGACCTTTAAAATTCTCTCCCACTTTGAAAGGTTTGAAAGGTTTTGTGACAAAGATTAGATTCATGTCGTGATATCGAATAAGCGTAATGTAACGAAAGCGAATACCTGCTGAGCAACATTAGATATTCGGTAACCATTTAATTTTCACTATTGTTAGACCATGTTAAAATGTTAATAGCATGCGGATAAGATCGTAAGTTTTCTCGATATCCAGGCATTTACAATACGCACTAAATTACTGGTTCCGAGGAAAACAGTTAGGTTTCTTTGTATTTTTGTAAAGCAGTTTTTATTTGTGTGGAAAAGTTGCCGTCTTTACATTAGTACTCTAGTACTCTCTACACGATTGACTAAAAGAACTCGCGCAATTTTTTCATTTAATCAAAAAGTAAAACCAGTATCGACAAGTAAAGCCAATATCGACTCGCTCGCACACGTTTTGCCGCATTTCGCGTCAGCTACATAGATTTTGTTGGAGTTTTGACTATAGTTTACTGTATCGTCTGTGTTCTTTTGGGTAGAGCAAGTAAGACGTTATTAAAA
>OZ026603.1:3111164-3161164 GCA_964020085.1 Micromussa lordhowensis
CAAGCGCACGCAGTTAGATAATGATATGGACTAGGCGGGCTTAAGGTTGAGGAAAGGCCAGCCCACGAACTTGGAACTGAGCTATTGTTTTGTTAGTGGCACTTGTGTTGTTTGAAATCTTTAACAACAACCTTTCTCTTTTAACTTAATGTTATCCTAAACTTTTAACCTGTGAAAATCAAGATTGTAACTTTTATATTTTTCACGTTACCTTGCTTAGGTCAACCACTTAGGAAAAGTCAGTTAAAATCAAGATACAAATTGTTTTAGTGAAATTCGACAACCTCGAAGGAAAATATGCTAAACAGTTCAGTGCGCAGTCGCGCCTGAACTCTAAGTGAATATGTTAGCCTGATGGACAGTTTGACATTGATTGATGGACCAAGTAGTTTTCCCTATAAAAGGAACGTGGCGAGTTAATTCGTAGTAGTTGAAGTAGATGCTGTGATAGTTAAGATCCACGAAGCCACATTGTAACAGCGACCGTTGGAAATAAAGCAGAGAAGTTAAACCAAATAAGAGTGTTGAAGTAACCGGCCCAATTCCTCTTAAAAGTTACTTTGACAAAAATATGACTAGTTTACCGGGCCTCTTGCAGCAAAGAGCAAAATGTGAATGAACTGCACATACCAGAAAACGTAATTTTCATTTAACCAGTTGTATCTGGGTAGAATGTGATAGCTATGATGATTTTCTGTGACCGGATCGACGGTGGTTGGAAATGGGAGCGTTACGAGGGAAAGCAAAACCGATCTAATTATATTACATAACGTTGTAAGCATTTTTAAACAAAAGGTCCTCAAGCAGTCAGAGTATCAAGCTACACACTTCAGTCATTTCACAGCGAAATGAATGTAATTTCCAGCCATAATTGATTTGTAAAACCAAAATGTAAACTGTTTGTACACAAAGAAAACTTTTTCCAGCTAGTTTTCTCTCATAAGCTAAATTCTCAACAAGATTCTGTCTATTGCGCTAAGTTTCCCAACCAGCTAACGTAAGTCTGCAGAGCGGACATTTTGCGGAGCGGGTCCGATGGATACTGATGAATATACTATAAAGCATATTCTTATTAAAAAGAGAGAGTGTAGATTTCAACTGCGAAAAGAATAATTATTCTGCACTGAATCCTATTTTAAATGCGCAGAAAACGACGAGTTTAATTTTTGTTTCCAAGTGATCGTAGACACCCAGTAAATAATTTTTTTTATTTTTCTCAGAACGGCATAATTATTTATAAATCACTTCGTCCGGCTTCTAATTTAATGCTTCTATCCGGCGGATGATTTGTTAAACACTACAGTGAAATGAAGTTTAAGAGAGGTTTTTCAATCGCACTGGCTTTGAGTTCAATTGTTATCGTTGGCATGATTCTTTATACCAAAGAACGCGTACAAGACATGATCAGATTTAGAGAGAACACTGACTTCTATTCAGCTACTGAATTTTTCGTCTACAACTCCAAGCTTCATGATCATACAACACGAAGAAGAGCAATAACTCGAAAGCCATTTATTTATCTTACGGAAACCGAGCAATGCCTTCCATCAAACTTGGCCTCTTCTTTTCAGATTGGCGATCCCGAAAGCTGTAACTGTGATGTGATTGTGCTAAGTTTCCGAGCCAAGTGCCAAGATAACAATCAATCACACATCACTTATTTGTTTGATCCGAACACCCTCTTTGCATCAGGACGAAATGTGCTCTTTTTTGCCGCATTGGATAGAAGACCAGGCTATCATTATTACATATTTATAAACGACGACACCATCCTCGAGTACAACGAGTTTACACCGGCCAACATGACAAAGATGTCGCCGTTCCGAGCTGTGGAAAATTGGCTGCTAGATTACGAGCCAGCAGTGGGTGTGCTGGATTACAAGGCCTATTTCGGGGCAAGCAGTTTGATAAAGAAAAGAAGAGAGTTATGTGGTATAAATGAATCATCTCTCGTCCTTCCTACTGTGATGTTCGACGCCATATTTAACGCTTTCCATCATGACGCTGTTGAACATGTCCTTCCCTATCCAACGCAATATGAACGCGGGTGTATGTTTGGTATTAACAGAAACACTATGATAGCGGTTGAAGTCAAATTTGGCGGCCAAGCACTTTTGTTTTCTCCTGTCACAGCTGGCAATCCCAAACACCGAGAGTACGATAGGTCTACAAAATATTTCAAGGCAGTATTGCGTGAATTTGTAGCGAGGATCAACCAAGAGGCGCCACCAACGCTAAGAAATCACGTTATATTCGAAATGTTACACGCCAATACAGACGGTTATCTTTGGAAAAAGTCGCGTTCGTTTTGTGCGAATGTAACTCGGCACCAGCCTATTATTCCATACAGGCACTTGCTGAATGGTGTTTGATCGTTTTCATTTGTACTGATACTGAAATATTCTTATGGAGGTTTAATAGTTCTGAGATTGAATTCGGAAGTCACAGTTACAATTCACACTTGTTTACGTGCGTAAAATAAAATAGAGGAAAGTCTTGGACGGCTTTCGCCTGCGGGAAAAATTGAATGAGGCTTAACTTGAGTTTCCGCTGGCAACCCCATTAAAATTCACGGCCGTTGACGCTCTTAAAAAAGAAAATAACGCGACAGGGGGAATTGACTTCACCGTATATAATGCTTCCTGAAAAATAAGAGCTCCTTTTCAAACATATTGAACGTAGTGAAAACATTGCTATCTGAAATAACAGTAAAAGCGTTATTCCACCCGTCAAATAGATAATTAATTCGTTATCGGCCGCAAACTGAATTATTTTTGCCGATGGTGTTCGTCCAAATTATTTCAGTATATACGTTATTTCAGAGTTAAGATTAGCAAATGTGAAAAGAAGAGTTTAAAAATTGAATTATGAAATGGGACATAAAACTTCGCGATAACTTCCTCTTGCGTCGATCGTCACTCTTAATTGTCTGGTTTGTGTTAGGGGATCTGGAGAGAAGGTAAAATTAGCCGAAGGAGGTAAAGAGTCCTTTTTGTTATTAATTTTGAGTTCACTCGGAGTGATTCTATTAGTGACATTTCAGCATCTCACTCCGTAACAAATTTCATAGAAAGGAAACGTTTTAGTCAGATTTTCATCTTGAATTGTCAAAGTCGTGGATTTTGGATCGAATATTTGAGCCATTGGTAAGGTTTTGACGGCAGAATTATGAGCGTTTCAGTTTCGTTACCATAACACTATTGGTTTGCGTGTCGGTCATTGTTTGTACTGCTAATAATTTCAGTAGTTTCCGGAGAAATAACGTGCATTCTACACGGGTTCGAGCCCTGGCCAGTTGTGTTGTGTTCTTGGGCTGGGAAAACACTTTACTCTAAGAGTGCCTCTCTCTCCTTGGGTGTATAAATGGATGCTGGCGAATTTAATGCGGCGGTAAACAGTGGAGGGGAAGAGGTTATATTGCTATGGACTAACATCTGATCTTCAATGGATAAATTAATGCAACAAAGCTCTGTTGCTGTGGAAAACTCGGCCCAACCTAAATTTTACTTTAGCTGTGTCCTTTAATTAGTTGACTCCACAGCGCTAACTATCTTTAGATAAAAAAGTAGAAAATCATTTTCTTATTAGAACTCTTAAAAAGCACTACAAGCAACTAGCTTTTGGAGTAGATAATCATTGTTCTCTAGTGATTGGGCATTTATGTGATGCCTATATTGCAGCATCACTTGATAAAGAGTGCTAGAAATGATCCGTCAAAGTATAACTGCTGGAAAGCGCCGGAAATGTTCAAAGCCACCTCACCTCTTGAGGTTAGTATTCTTCACTGACTTACATTTGAAAGTGGGCTCCAGAAAATTTCAGACGTCCTTGAACTTTGTTGCATCCTGGGGGTACTTCTTCTCACCTTATTACATTATTATTACACTTAAATAATCTTAGTCTCGTGAAACAACGAGATTCTTGGAAAACCAAACTTAACTCAGTATTTTCTATTAGCGTAGCCCCGTTCGGCGGGCCGGAGGGCCGTCAAGTATACAATAACTACCCTAACGTAACTACTCTCGTTACTTTCGGACTTTGAGGCTTTCGGGGAGCAATGTGATGTCAAGTTGGTGCGACTGTGCTCTTTGTATGGAACAAAAGACGGAAATTAGAAAAATATGTTCTTAAAACATGACATGAGTACAGCACGCAACTTTCACTTGGAGGAGGTTGAGGATCAGACTAATGACTTATTGGGTGGTAGTTTAGTGGGACTTAATTTTGTTCCTGTGCAACAATCCAATGGGAGTGACTGTGGTGTTTTTGCATAGCTTTTGCCACTTGCTTTGTTTTGGAAACAGACCCTAGGTAAGTAACTTTTGATGTCAATGGAATTAGACATCATTTAGCTTCATGTCTAAGAAACAGGGCAATAAGCATGTTTCTATAAATTCTTTGCAGCAATGGGCTTTCGTAACAGTGAACATTTTGCTTTACTGGTAGATCAAAAGCAAATGACTGTAAATAACATGACCATGGCTGCACAGGTCACTGAGAGCCTTTTGTGAATGATTTATTAAAGATGTAACATCTTTTGTACACGTTTATGTAAGTAATTAGGCATCACTTGTTAAACCATTGGACCGAGTTGTTTGGTGTAAACAACACAAAAACAAGAGAAAGATTACTTAGGGTGCCAGACCTGACACTTAAGAAAGCGTTAGAAGTGGTAAGATCTGTAGAAGCAACGGAAATGCAAATGAAAGAACTGGAAGCGCCTTATCTGTGCATGGAATTGAAACGGAGAAGAACAACATACCCCCCGAAGAAAAAGAACTCCGAGCGATACGATATGATACTATACAATACAATACAACACAATACAATACACATTGCAATGCAGTACAAGTTTATTCTGTCATACGCTTAGCTATTCAGGTGTGACATTTCATAATGCAATAACACACCAGCTAATTTACAGGTTTTCCACATAAATTGAAATTAAACTTTGAAGTAAAAAGTAAAACGTTAAAGTCAGGATAATAAAATACAATCTAAAAAAAATAACACGTTATGCGAAGAAGTAAAAATGATAACCATATGTGCAATCAATAATATAACAATAAGTAAAAAGTTAGGTTAAAATGCCCAAAAGGTCAATTTTCTTAATACTGTTTTTGAAGGCCTTAAGAGTTCTAATAGTTCTGTTCAATTCTGATAGCAGATTCCACAGCTTCCACAGCAAGATGTTCAACAACTGGTCGGCAAATCCTGACCGCACTTCCGACCGTTGGACACAAAATTATAGAGAATAAACAGCCAAACAATGGCTTTTTGTCTTTTATTTTCCTGCAATGTGATTGATGAGTTTAAAAAAGCCTTAAAATCTGATTGGTTGTTTTGTTTTACTGTCCCATTCTCATTGGCTGAGAAAAAGATGTGATTTACAGCAAAAGATAGCGCGATTCGTGAATAAATCGCACCGCTGAGAACCAATCACATTACAAGGATAACCAGTGATTTCAAAATGGATTTAATAAATTAGGTTATTCATTTGTTATTGGATTGTTAAGGGAAAACTCGTTTTTGGTATAATCGTGTGATATTTCGGTGCATTTGAGGCAAAAGGTTTACTTGATTTTCTATTTCATTACTGCTAGATTTATACTCTCTCTTAATGCTATGTTACTGATAGGCTTGAGCTCATTCATATTCATCAAACATCATCATTTCAAGCTGTATTTGCTCGGTTGCTATGGTTAGTTTCTCTTGACGTCGATTGAGGTAATGAAATAAATCTGATGTCTAGTTTTGGAAGCGCTCTTTTGGCATTCTGTAACTTGTCAGGATTTCCTTGTGTAATTTTCAGCCAAACTTTATTTGTTTAGCAGTTCTTTTTGGACATTGAAATACAGTCGTCTAATTAAAATTCGTATCTCAGTAATACCTCGCACAAAAGCGCCAGGAAAAGTTTAATCAGCATTGAGGTGTTTGTCTGCATATGTTTATACTCAAGCGCACGCAGTTAGATAATGATATGGACTAGGCGGGCTTAAGGTTGAGGAAAGGCCAGCCCACGAACTTGGAACTGAGCTATTGTTTTGTTAGTGGCACTTGTGTTGTTTGAAATCTTTAACAACAACCTTTCTCTTTTAACTTAATGTTATCCTAAACTTTTAACCTGTGAAAATCAAGATTGTAACTTTTATATTTTTCATGTTAGCTTGCTTAGGTCAACCACTTAGGAAAAGTCAGTTAAAATCAAGATACAAATTCGACAACCTCGAAGGAAAATATGCTAAACAGTTCAGTGCGCAGTCGCGCCTGAACTCTAAGTGAATATGTTAGCCTGATGGACAGTTTGGCATTGATTGATGGACCAAGTGGTTTTCCCTGTGAAGGGAACGTGGCGAGTTGATTCGTAGTAGTTGAAGTAGATGCTGTGATAGTTAAGATCCACGAAGCCACATTGTAACAGCGACCGTTGGAAATAAAGCAGAGAAGTTAAACCAAATAAGAGTGTTGAAGTAACCGGCCCAATTCCTCTTAAAAGTTACTTTGACAAAAATATGACTATTTTACCGGGCCTCTTGCAGCAAAGAGCAAAATGTGAATGAACTGCACATACCAGAAAACGTAATTTCCATTTAACCAGTTGTATCTGGGTAGAATGTGATAGCTATGATGATTTTCTGCGACCGGATCGACGGTGGTTGGAAATGGGAGCGTTACGAGGGAAAGCAAAACCGATCTAATTATATTACATAACGTTGTAAGCATTTTAAACAAAAGGTCCTCAAGCAGTCAGAGTATCAAGCTACACACTTCAGTCATTTCACAGCGAAATGAATGTAATTTCCAGCCATAATTGATTTGTAAAACCAAAATGTAAGCTGTTTGTACACAAAGAAAACTTTTTCCAGCTAGTTTTCTCTCATAAGCTAAATTCTCAACAAGATTCTGTCTATTGCGCTAAGTTTCCCAACCAGCTAACGTAAGTCTGCAGAGCGGACATTTTGCGGAGCGGGTCCGATGGATACTGATGCGCAAGCATATTCTTATTAAAAAGAGAGAGTGTAGATTTCAACTGCGAAAAGAATAATTATTCTGCACTGAATCTTATTTTAAATGCGCAGAAAACGACGAGTTTAATTTTTGTTTCCAAGTGATCGTAGACACCCAGTAAATAATTTTTTTTATTTTTCTCAGAACGGCATAATTATTTATAAATCACTTCGTCCGGCTTCTAATTTAATGCTTCTATCCGGCGGATGATTTGTTAAACACTACAGTGAAATGAAGTTTAAGAGAGGTTTTTCAATCGCACTGGCTTTGAGTTCAATTGTTATCGTTGGTATGATTCTTTATACCAAAGAACGCGTACAAGACATGATCAGATTTAGAGAGAACACTGACTTCTATTCAGCTACTGAATTTTTCGTCTACAACTCCAAGCTTCATGATCATACAACACGAAGAAGAGCAATAACTCGAAAGCCATTTATTTATCTTACGGAAACCGAGCAATGCCTTCCATCAAACTTGGCCTCTTCTTCTCAGATTGGCGATCCCGAAAGCTGTAACTGTGATGTGATTGTGCTAAGTTTCCGAGCCAAGTGCCAAGATAACAATCAATCACACATCACTTATTTGTTTGATCCGAACACCCTCTTTGCATCAGGACGAAATGTGCTCTTTTTTGCCGCATTGGATAGAAGACCAGGCTATCATTATTACATATTTATAAACGACGACACCATCCTCGAGTACAACGAGTTTACACCGGCCAACATGACAAAGATGTCGCCGTTCCGAGCTGTGGAAAATTGGCTGCTAGATTACGAGCCAGCAGTGGGTGTGCTGGATTACAAGGCCTATTTCGGGGCAAGCAGTTTGATAAAGAAAAGAAGAGAGTTATGTGGTATAAATGAATCATCTCTCGTCCTTCCTACTGTGATGTTCGACGCCATATTTAACGCTTTCCATCATGACGCTGTTGAACATGTCCTTCCCTATCCAACGCAATATGAACGCGGGTGTATGTTTGGTATTAACAGAAACACTATGATAGCGGTTGAAGTCAAATTTGGCGGCCAAGCACTTTTGTTTTCTCCTGTCACAGCTGGCAATCCCAAACACCGAGAGTACGATAGGTCTACAAAATATTTCAAGGCAGTATTGCGTGAATTTGTAGCGAGGATCAACCAAGAGGCGCCACCAACGCTAAGAAATCACGTTATATTCGAAATGTTACACGCCAATACAGACGGTTATCTTTGGAAAAAGTCGCGTTCGTTTTGTGCGAATGTAACTCGGCACCAGCCTATTATTCCATACAGGCACTTGCTGAATGGTGTTTGATCGTTTTCATTTGTACTGATACTGAAATATTCTTATGGAGGTTTAATAGTTCTGAGATTGAATTCGGAAGTCACAGTTACAATTCACACTTGTTTAC
This sequence comes from Micromussa lordhowensis, assembly GCA_964020085.1. NCBI lineage: Eukaryota > Metazoa > Cnidaria > Anthozoa > Scleractinia > Lobophylliidae > Micromussa > Micromussa lordhowensis. The sequence goes on from OZ026603.1 coordinate 3,119,566, forward strand.
GTGCGTAAAATAAAATAGAGGAAAGTCTTGGACGGCTTTCGCCTGCGGGAAAAATTGAATGAGGCTTAACTTGAGTTTCCGCTGGCAACCCCATTAAAATTCACGGCCGTTGACGCTCTTAAAAAAGAAAATAACGCGACAGGGGGAATTGACTTCACCGTATATAATGCTTCCTGAAAAATAAGAGCTCCTTTTCAAACATATTGAACGTAGTGAAAACATTGCTATCTGAAATAACAGTAAAAGCGTTATTCCACCCGTCAAATAGATAATTAATTCGTTATCGGCCGCAAACTGAATTATTTTTGCCGATGGTGTTCGTCCAAATTATTTCAGTATATACGTTATTTCAGAGTTAAGATTAGCAAATGTGAAAAGAAGAGTTTAAAAATTGAATTATGAAATGGGACATAAAACTTCGCGATAACTTCCTCTTGCGTCGATCGTCACTCTTAATTGTCTGGTTTGTGTTAGGGGATCTGGAGAGAAGGTAAAATTAGCCGAAGGAGGTAAAGAGTCCTTTTTGTTATTAATTTTGAGTTCACTCGGAGTGATTCTATTAGTGACATTTCAGCATCTCACTCCGTAACAAATTTCATAGAAAGGAAACGTTTTAGTCAGATTTTCATCTTGAATTGTCAAAGTCGTGGATTTTGGATCGAATATTTGAGCCATTGGTAAGGTTTTGACGGCAGAATTATGAGCGTTTCAGTTTCGTTACCATAACACTATTGGTTTGCGTGTCGGTCATTGTTTGTACTGCTAATAATTTCAGTAGTTTCCGGAGAAATAACGTGCATTCTACACGGGTTCGAGCCCTGGCCAGTTGTGTTGTGTTCTTGGGCTGGGAAAACACTTTACTCTAAGAGTGCCTCTCTCTCCTTGGGTGTATAAATGGATGCTGGCGAATTTAATGCGGCGGTAAACAGTGGAGGGGAAGAGGTTATATTGCTATGGACTAACATCTGATCTTCAATGGATAAATTAATGCAACAAAGCTCTGTTGCTGTGGAAAACTCGGCCCAACCTAAATTTTACTTTAGCTGTGTCCTTTAATTAGTTGACTCCACAGCGCTAACTATCTTTAGATAAAAAAGTAGAAAATCATTTTCTTATTAGAACTCTTAAAAAGCACTACAAGCAACTAGCTTTTGGAGTAGATAATCATTGTTCTCTAGTGATTGGGCATTTATGTGATGCCTATATTGCAGCATCACTTGATAAAGAGTGCTAGAAATGATCCGTCAAAGTATAACTGCTGGAAAGCGCCGGAAATGTTCAAAGCCACCTCACCTCTTGAGGTTAGTATTCTTCACTGACTTACATTTGAAAGTGGGCTCCAGAAAATTTCAGACGTCCTTGAACTTTGTTGCATCCTGGGGGTACTTCTTCTCACCTTATTACATTATTATTACACTTAAATAATCTTAGTCTCGTGAAACAACGAGATTCTTGGAAAACCAAACTTAACTCAGTATTTTCTATTAGCGTAGCCCCGTTCGGCGGGCCGGAGGGCCGTCAAGTATACAATAACTACCCTAACGTAACTACTCTCGTTACTTTCGGACTTTGAGGCTTTCGGGGAGCAATGTGATGTCAAGTTGGTGCGACTGTGCTCTTTGTATGGAACAAAAGACGGAAATTAGAAAAATATGTTCTTAAAACATGACATGAGTACAGCACGCAACTTTCACTTGGAGGAGGTTGAGGATCAGACTAATGACTTATTGGGTGGTAGTTTAGTGGGACTTAATTTTGTTCCTGTGCAACAATCCAATGGGAGTGACTGTGGTGTTTTTGCATAGCTTTTGCCACTTGCTTTGTTTTGGAAACAGACCCTAGGTAAGTAACTTTTGATGTCAATGGAATTAGACATCATTTAGCTTCATGTCTAAGAAACAGGGCAATAAGCATGTTTCTATAAATTCTTTGCAGCAATGGGCTTTCGTAACAGTGAACATTTTGCTTTACTGGTAGATCAAAAGCAAATGACTGTAAATAACATGACCATGGCTGCACAGGTCACTGAGAGCCTTTTGTGAATGATTTATTAAAGATGTAACATCTTTTGTACACGTTTATGTAAGTAATTAGGCATCACTTGTTAAACCATTGGACCGAGTTGTTTGGTGTAAACAACACAAAAACAAGAGAAAGATTACTTAGGGTGCCAGACCTGACACTTAAGAAAGCGTTAGAAGTGGTAAGATCTGTAGAAGCAACGGAAATGCAAATGAAAGAACTGGAAGCGCCTTATCTGTGCATGGAATTGAAACGGAGAAGAACAACATACCCCCCGAAGAAAAAGAACTCCGAGCGATACGATATGATACTATACAATACAATACAACACAATACAATACACATTGCAATGCAGTACAAGTTTATTCTGTCATACGCTTAGCTATTCAGGTGTGACATTTCATAATGCAATAACACACCAGCTAATTTACAGGTTTTCCACATAAATTGAAATTAAACTTTGAAGTAAAAAGTAAAACGTTAAAGTCAGGATAATAAAATACAATCTAAAAAAAATAACACGTTATGCGAAGAAGTAAAAATGATAACCATATGTGCAATCAATAATATAACAATAAGTAAAAAGTTAGGTTAAAATGCCCAAAAGGTCAATTTTCTTAATACTGTTTTTGAAGGCCTTAAGAGTTCTAATAGTTCTGTTCAATTCTGATAGCAGATTCCACAGCTTCCACAGCAAGATGTTCAACAACTGGTCGGCAAATCCTGACCGCACTTCCGACCGTTGGACACAAAATTATAGAGAATAAACAGCCAAACAATGGCTTTTTGTCTTTTATTTTCCTGCAATGTGATTGATGAGTTTAAAAAAGCCTTAAAATCTGATTGGTTGTTTTGTTTTACTGTCCCATTCTCATTGGCTGAGAAAAAGATGTGATTTACAGCAAAAGATAGCGCGATTCGTGAATAAATCGCACCGCTGAGAACCAATCACATTACAAGGATAACCAGTGATTTCAAAATGGATTTAATAAATTAGGTTATTCATTTGTTATTGGATTGTTAAGGGAAAACTCGTTTTTGGTATAATCGTGTGATATTTCGGTGCATTTGAGGCAAAAGGTTTACTTGATTTTCTATTTCATTACTGCTAGATTTATACTCTCTCTTAATGCTATGTTACTGATAGGCTTGAGCTCATTCATATTCATCAAACATCATCATTTCAAGCTGTATTTGCTCGGTTGCTATGGTTAGTTTCTCTTGACGTCGATTGAGGTAATGAAATAAATCTGATGTCTAGTTTTGGAAGCGCTCTTTTGGCATTCTGTAACTTGTCAGGATTTCCTTGTGTAATTTTCAGCCAAACTTTATTTGTTTAGCAGTTCTTTTTGGACATTGAAATACAGTCGTCTAATTAAAATTCGTATCTCAGTAATACCTCGCACAAAAGCGCCAGGAAAAGTTTAATCAGCATTGAGGTGTTTGTCTGCATATGTTTATACTCAAGCGCACGCAGTTAGATAATGATATGGACTAGGCGGGCTTAAGGTTGAGGAAAGGCCAGCCCACGAACTTGGAACTGAGCTATTGTTTTGTTAGTGGCACTTGTGTTGTTTGAAATCTTTAACAACAACCTTTCTCTTTTAACTTAATGTTATCCTAAACTTTTAACCTGTGAAAATCAAGATTGTAACTTTTATATTTTTCATGTTAGCTTGCTTAGGTCAACCACTTAGGAAAAGTCAGTTAAAATCAAGATACAAATTCGACAACCTCGAAGGAAAATATGCTAAACAGTTCAGTGCGCAGTCGCGCCTGAACTCTAAGTGAATATGTTAGCCTGATGGACAGTTTGGCATTGATTGATGGACCAAGTGGTTTTCCCTGTGAAGGGAACGTGGCGAGTTGATTCGTAGTAGTTGAAGTAGATGCTGTGATAGTTAAGATCCACGAAGCCACATTGTAACAGCGACCGTTGGAAATAAAGCAGAGAAGTTAAACCAAATAAGAGTGTTGAAGTAACCGGCCCAATTCCTCTTAAAAGTTACTTTGACAAAAATATGACTATTTTACCGGGCCTCTTGCAGCAAAGAGCAAAATGTGAATGAACTGCACATACCAGAAAACGTAATTTCCATTTAACCAGTTGTATCTGGGTAGAATGTGATAGCTATGATGATTTTCTGCGACCGGATCGACGGTGGTTGGAAATGGGAGCGTTACGAGGGAAAGCAAAACCGATCTAATTATATTACATAACGTTGTAAGCATTTTAAACAAAAGGTCCTCAAGCAGTCAGAGTATCAAGCTACACACTTCAGTCATTTCACAGCGAAATGAATGTAATTTCCAGCCATAATTGATTTGTAAAACCAAAATGTAAGCTGTTTGTACACAAAGAAAACTTTTTCCAGCTAGTTTTCTCTCATAAGCTAAATTCTCAACAAGATTCTGTCTATTGCGCTAAGTTTCCCAACCAGCTAACGTAAGTCTGCAGAGCGGACATTTTGCGGAGCGGGTCCGATGGATACTGATGCGCAAGCATATTCTTATTAAAAAGAGAGAGTGTAGATTTCAACTGCGAAAAGAATAATTATTCTGCACTGAATCTTATTTTAAATGCGCAGAAAACGACGAGTTTAATTTTTGTTTCCAAGTGATCGTAGACACCCAGTAAATAATTTTTTTTATTTTTCTCAGAACGGCATAATTATTTATAAATCACTTCGTCCGGCTTCTAATTTAATGCTTCTATCCGGCGGATGATTTGTTAAACACTACAGTGAAATGAAGTTTAAGAGAGGTTTTTCAATCGCACTGGCTTTGAGTTCAATTGTTATCGTTGGTATGATTCTTTATACCAAAGAACGCGTACAAGACATGATCAGATTTAGAGAGAACACTGACTTCTATTCAGCTACTGAATTTTTCGTCTACAACTCCAAGCTTCATGATCATACAACACGAAGAAGAGCAATAACTCGAAAGCCATTTATTTATCTTACGGAAACCGAGCAATGCCTTCCATCAAACTTGGCCTCTTCTTCTCAGATTGGCGATCCCGAAAGCTGTAACTGTGATGTGATTGTGCTAAGTTTCCGAGCCAAGTGCCAAGATAACAATCAATCACACATCACTTATTTGTTTGATCCGAACACCCTCTTTGCATCAGGACGAAATGTGCTCTTTTTTGCCGCATTGGATAGAAGACCAGGCTATCATTATTACATATTTATAAACGACGACACCATCCTCGAGTACAACGAGTTTACACCGGCCAACATGACAAAGATGTCGCCGTTCCGAGCTGTGGAAAATTGGCTGCTAGATTACGAGCCAGCAGTGGGTGTGCTGGATTACAAGGCCTATTTCGGGGCAAGCAGTTTGATAAAGAAAAGAAGAGAGTTATGTGGTATAAATGAATCATCTCTCGTCCTTCCTACTGTGATGTTCGACGCCATATTTAACGCTTTCCATCATGACGCTGTTGAACATGTCCTTCCCTATCCAACGCAATATGAACGCGGGTGTATGTTTGGTATTAACAGAAACACTATGATAGCGGTTGAAGTCAAATTTGGCGGCCAAGCACTTTTGTTTTCTCCTGTCACAGCTGGCAATCCCAAACACCGAGAGTACGATAGGTCTACAAAATATTTCAAGGCAGTATTGCGTGAATTTGTAGCGAGGATCAACCAAGAGGCGCCACCAACGCTAAGAAATCACGTTATATTCGAAATGTTACACGCCAATACAGACGGTTATCTTTGGAAAAAGTCGCGTTCGTTTTGTGCGAATGTAACTCGGCACCAGCCTATTATTCCATACAGGCACTTGCTGAATGGTGTTTGATCGTTTTCATTTGTACTGATACTGAAATATTCTTATGGAGGTTTAATAGTTCTGAGATTGAATTCGGAAGTCACAGTTACAATTCACACTTGTTTACGTGCGTAAAATAAAATAGAGGAAAGTCTTGGACGGCTTTCGCCTGCGGGAAAAATTGAATGAGGCTTAACTTGAGTTTCCGCTGGCAACCCCATTAAAATTCACGGCCGTTGACGCTCTTAAAAAAGAAAATAACGCGACAGGGGGAATTGACTTCACCGTATATAATGCTTCCTGAAAAATAAGAGCTCCTTTTCAAACATATTGAACGTAGTGAAAACATTGCTATCTGAAATAACAGTAAAAGCGTTATTCCACCCGTCAAATAGATAATTAATTCGTTATCGGCCGCAAACTGAATTATTTTTGCCGATGGTGTTCGTCCAAATTATTTCAGTATATACGTTATTTCAGAGTTAAGATTAGCAAATGTGAAAAGAAGAGTTTAAAAATTGAATTATGAAATGGGACATAAAACTTCGCGATAACTTCCTCTTGCGTCGATCGTCACTCTTAATTGTCTGGTTTGTGTTAGGGGATCTGGAGAGAAGGTAAAATTAGCCGAAGGAGGTAAAGAGTCCTTTTTGTTATTAATTTTGAGTTCACTCGGAGTGATTCTATTAGTGACATTTCAGCATCTCACTCCGTAACAAATTTCATAGAAAGGAAACGTTTTAGTCAGATTTTCATCTTGAATTGTCAAAGTCGTGGATTTTGGATCGAATATTTGAGCCATTGGTAAGGTTTTGACGGCAGAATTATGAGCGTTTCAGTTTCGTTACCATAACACTATTGGTTTGCGTGTCGGTCATTGTTTGTACTGCTAATAATTTCAGTAGTTTCCGGAGAAATAACGTGCATTCTACACGGGTTCGAGCCCTGGCCAGTTGTGTTGTGTTCTTGGGCTGGGAAAACACTTTACTCTAAGAGTGCCTCTCTCTCCTTGGGTGTATAAATGGATGCTGGCGAATTTAATGCGGCGGTAAACAGTGGAGGGGAAGAGGTTATATTGCTATGGACTAACATCTGATCTTCAATGGATAAATTAATGCAACAAAGCTCTGTTGCTGTGGAAAACTCGGCCCAACCTAAATTTTACTTTAGCTGTGTCCTTTAATTAGTTGACTCCACAGCGCTAACTATCTTTAGATAAAAAAGTAGAAAATCATTTTCTTATTAGAACTCTTAAAAAGCACTACAAGCAACTAGCTTTTGGAGTAGATAATCATTGTTCTCTAGTGATTGGGCATTTATGTGATGCCTATATTGCAGCATCACTTGATAAAGAGTGCTAGAAATGATCCGTCAAAGTATAACTGCTGGAAAGCGCCGGAAATGTTCAAAGCCACCTCACCTCTTGAGGTTAGTATTCTTCACTGACTTACATTTGAAAGTGGGCTCCAGAAAATTTCAGACGTCCTTGAACTTTGTTGCATCCTGGGGGTACTTCTTCTCACCTTATTACATTATTATTACACTTAAATAATCTTAGTCTCGTGAAACAACGAGATTCTTGGAAAACCAAACTTAACTCAGTATTTTCTATTAGCGTAGCCCCGTTCGGCGGGCCGGAGGGCCGTCAAGTATACAATAACTACCCTAACGTAACTACTCTCGTTACTTTCGGACTTTGAGGCTTTCGGGGAGCAATGTGATGTCAAGTTGGTGCGACTGTGCTCTTTGTATGGAACAAAAGACGGAAATTAGAAAAATATGTTCTTAAAACATGACATGAGTACAGCACGCAACTTTCACTTGGAGGAGGTTGAGGATCAGACTAATGACTTATTGGGTGGTAGTTTAGTGGGACTTAATTTTGTTCCTGTGCAACAATCCAATGGGAGTGACTGTGGTGTTTTTGCATAGCTTTTGCCACTTGCTTTGTTTTGGAAACAGACCCTAGGTAAGTAACTTTTGATGTCAATGGAATTAGACATCATTTAGCTTCATGTCTAAGAAACAGGGCAATAAGCATGTTTCTATAAATTCTTTGCAGCAATGGGCTTTCGTAACAGTGAACATTTTGCTTTACTGGTAGATCAAAAGCAAATGACTGTAAATAACATGACCATGGCTGCACAGGTCACTGAGAGCCTTTTGTGAATGATTTATTAAAGATGTAACATCTTTTGTACACGTTTATGTAAGTAATTAGGCATCACTTGTTAAACCATTGGACCGAGTTGTTTGGTGTAAACAACACAAAAACAAGAGAAAGATTACTTAGGGTGCCAGACCTGACACTTAAGAAAGCGTTAGAAGTGGTAAGATCTGTAGAAGCAACGGAAATGCAAATGAAAGAACTGGAAGCGCCTTATCTGTGCATGGAATTGAAACGGAGAAGAACAACATACCCCCCGAAGAAAAAGAACTCCGAGCGATACGATATGATACTATACAATACAATACAACACAATACAATACACATTGCAATGCAGTACAAGTTTATTCTGTCATACGCTTAGCTATTCAGGTGTGACATTTCATAATGCAATAACACACCAGCTAATTTACAGGTTTTCCACATAAATTGAAATTAAACTTTGAAGTAAAAAGTAAAACGTTAAAGTCAGGATAATAAAATACAATCTAAAAAAAATAACACGTTATGCGAAGAAGTAAAAATGATAACCATATGTGCAATCAATAATATAACAATAAGTAAAAAGTTAGGTTAAAATGCCCAAAAGGTCAATTTTCTTAATACTGTTTTTGAAGGCCTTAAGAGTTCTAATAGTTCTGTTCAATTCTGATAGCAGATTCCACAGCTTCCACAGCAAGATGTTCAACAACTGGTCGGCAAATCCTGACCGCACTTCCGACCGTTGGACACAAAATTATAGAGAATAAACAGCCAAACAATGGCTTTTTGTCTTTTATTTTCCTGCAATGTGATTGATGAGTTTAAAAAAGCCTTAAAATCTGATTGGTTGTTTTGTTTTACTGTCCCATTCTCATTGGCTGAGAAAAAGATGTGATTTACAGCAAAAGATAGCGCGATTCGTGAATAAATCGCACCGCTGAGAACCAATCACATTACAAGGATAACCAGTGATTTCAAAATGGATTTAATAAATTAGGTTATTCATTTGTTATTGGATTGTTAAGGGAAAACTCGTTTTTGGTATAATCGTGTGATATTTCGGTGCATTTGAGGCAAAAGGTTTACTTGATTTTCTATTTCATTACTGCTAGATTTATACTCTCTCTTAATGCTATGTTACTGATAGGCTTGAGCTCATTCATATTCATCAAACATCATCATTTCAAGCTGTATTTGCTCGGTTGCTATGGTTAGTTTCTCTTGACGTCGATTGAGGTAATGAAATAAATCTGATGTCTAGTTTTGGAAGCGCTCTTTTGGCATTCTGTAACTTGTCAGGATTTCCTTGTGTAATTTTCAGCCAAACTTTATTTGTTTAGCAGTTCTTTTTGGACATTGAAATACAGTCGTCTAATTAAAATTCGTATCTCAGTAATACCTCGCACAAAAGCGCCAGGAAAAGTTTAATCAGCATTGAGGTGTTTGTCTGCATATGTTTATACTCAAGCGCACGCAGTTAGATAATGATATGGACTAGGCGGGCTTAAGGTTGAGGAAAGGCCAGCCCACGAACTTGGAACTGAGCTATTGTTTTGTTAGTGGCACTTGTGTTGTTTGAAATCTTTAACAACAACCTTTCTCTTTTAACTTAATGTTATCCTAAACTTTTAACCTGTGAAAATCAAGATTGTAACTTTTATATTTTTCATGTTAGCTTGCTTAGGTCAACCACTTAGGAAAAGTCAGTTAAAATCAAGATACAAATTCGACAACCTCGAAGGAAAATATGCTAAACAGTTCAGTGCGCAGTCGCGCCTGAACTCTAAGTGAATATGTTAGCCTGATGGACAGTTTGGCATTGATTGATGGACCAAGTGGTTTTCCCTGTGAAGGGAACGTGGCGAGTTGATTCGTAGTAGTTGAAGTAGATGCTGTGATAGTTAAGATCCACGAAGCCACATTGTAACAGCGACCGTTGGAAATAAAGCAGAGAAGTTAAACCAAATAAGAGTGTTGAAGTAACCGGCCCAATTCCTCTTAAAAGTTACTTTGACAAAAATATGACTATTTTACCGGGCCTCTTGCAGCAAAGAGCAAAATGTGAATGAACTGCACATACCAGAAAACGTAATTTCCATTTAACCAGTTGTATCTGGGTAGAATGTGATAGCTATGATGATTTTCTGCGACCGGATCGACGGTGGTTGGAAATGGGAGCGTTACGAGGGAAAGCAAAACCGATCTAATTATATTACATAACGTTGTAAGCATTTTAAACAAAAGGTCCTCAAGCAGTCAGAGTATCAAGCTACACACTTCAGTCATTTCACAGCGAAATGAATGTAATTTCCAGCCATAATTGATTTGTAAAACCAAAATGTAAGCTGTTTGTACACAAAGAAAACTTTTTCCAGCTAGTTTTCTCTCATAAGCTAAATTCTCAACAAGATTCTGTCTATTGCGCTAAGTTTCCCAACCAGCTAACGTAAGTCTGCAGAGCGGACATTTTGCGGAGCGGGTCCGATGGATACTGATGCGCAAGCATATTCTTATTAAAAAGAGAGAGTGTAGATTTCAACTGCGAAAAGAATAATTATTCTGCACTGAATCTTATTTTAAATGCGCAGAAAACGACGAGTTTAATTTTTGTTTCCAAGTGATCGTAGACACCCAGTAAATAATTTTTTTTATTTTTCTCAGAACGGCATAATTATTTATAAATCACTTCGTCCGGCTTCTAATTTAATGCTTCTATCCGGCGGATGATTTGTTAAACACTACAGTGAAATGAAGTTTAAGAGAGGTTTTTCAATCGCACTGGCTTTGAGTTCAATTGTTATCGTTGGTATGATTCTTTATACCAAAGAACGCGTACAAGACATGATCAGATTTAGAGAGAACACTGACTTCTATTCAGCTACTGAATTTTTCGTCTACAACTCCAAGCTTCATGATCATACAACACGAAGAAGAGCAATAACTCGAAAGCCATTTATTTATCTTACGGAAACCGAGCAATGCCTTCCATCAAACTTGGCCTCTTCTTCTCAGATTGGCGATCCCGAAAGCTGTAACTGTGATGTGATTGTGCTAAGTTTCCGAGCCAAGTGCCAAGATAACAATCAATCACACATCACTTATTTGTTTGATCCGAACACCCTCTTTGCATCAGGACGAAATGTGCTCTTTTTTGCCGCATTGGATAGAAGACCAGGCTATCATTATTACATATTTATAAACGACGACACCATCCTCGAGTACAACGAGTTTACACCGGCCAACATGACAAAGATGTCGCCGTTCCGAGCTGTGGAAAATTGGCTGCTAGATTACGAGCCAGCAGTGGGTGTGCTGGATTACAAGGCCTATTTCGGGGCAAGCAGTTTGATAAAGAAAAGAAGAGAGTTATGTGGTATAAATGAATCATCTCTCGTCCTTCCTACTGTGATGTTCGACGCCATATTTAACGCTTTCCATCATGACGCTGTTGAACATGTCCTTCCCTATCCAACGCAATATGAACGCGGGTGTATGTTTGGTATTAACAGAAACACTATGATAGCGGTTGAAGTCAAATTTGGCGGCCAAGCACTTTTGTTTTCTCCTGTCACAGCTGGCAATCCCAAACACCGAGAGTACGATAGGTCTACAAAATATTTCAAGGCAGTATTGCGTGAATTTGTAGCGAGGATCAACCAAGAGGCGCCACCAACGCTAAGAAATCACGTTATATTCGAAATGTTACACGCCAATACAGACGGTTATCTTTGGAAAAAGTCGCGTTCGTTTTGTGCGAATGTAACTCGGCACCAGCCTATTATTCCATACAGGCACTTGCTGAATGGTGTTTGATCGTTTTCATTTGTACTGATACTGAAATATTCTTATGGAGGTTTAATAGTTCTGAGATTGAATTCGGAAGTCACAGTTACAATTCACACTTGTTTACGTGCGTAAAATAAAATAGAGGAAAGTCTTGGACGGCTTTCGCCTGCGGGAAAAATTGAATGAGGCTTAACTTGAGTTTCCGCTGGCAACCCCATTAAAATTCACGGCCGTTGACGCTCTGAAAAAAGAAAATAACGCGACAGGGGGAATTGACTTCACCGTATATAATGCTTCCTGAAAAATAAGAGCTCCTCAGTTTCAAACATATTGAACGTAGTGAAAACATTGCTATCTGAAATAACAGTAAAATCGTTATTCCACCCGTCAAATAGATAATGAATTCGTTATCGGCCGCAAACTGAATTATTTTTGCCGATGGTGTTCGTCCAAATTATTTCAGTATATACGTTATTTCAGAGTTAAGATTAGCAAATGTGAAAAGAAGAGTTTAAAAATTGAATTATGAAATGGGACATAAAACTTCGCGATAACTTCCTCTTGCGTCGATCGTCACTCTTAATTGTCTGGTTTGTGTTAGGGGATCTGGAGAGAAGGTAAAATTAGCCGAAGGAGGTAAAGAGTCCTTTTTGTTATTAATTTTGAGTTCACTCGGAGTGATTCTATTAGTGACATTTCAGCATCTCACTCCGTAACAAATTTCATAGAAAGGAAACGTTTTAGTCAGATTTTCATCTTGAATTGTCAAAGTCGTGGATTTTGATCGAATATTTGAGCCATTGGTAAGGTTTTGACGGCAGAATTATGAGCGTTTCAGTTTCGTTACCATAACACTATTGGTTTGCGTGTCGGTCATTGTTTGTACTGCTAATAATTTCAGTAGTTTCCGGAGAAATAACGTGCATTCTACACGGGTTCGAGCCCTGGCCAGTTGTGTTGTGTTCTTGGGCTGGGAAAACACTTTACTCTAAGAGTGCCTCTCTCTCCTTGGGTGTATAAATGGATGCTGGCGAATTTAATGCGGCGGTAAACAGTGGAGGGGAAGAGGTTATATTGCTATGGACTAACATCTGATCTTCAATGGATAAATTAATGCAACAAAGCTCTGTTGCTGTGGAAAACTCGGCCCAACCTAAATTTTACTTTAGCTGTGTCCTTTAATTAGTTGACTCCACAGCGCTAACTATCTTTAGATAAAAAAGTAGAAAATTCCTTTCTTATTAGAACTCTTAAAAAGCACTACAAGCAACTAGCTTTTGGAGTAGATAATCATTGTTCTCTAGTGATTGGGCATTTATGTGATGCCTATATTGCAGCATCACTTGATAAAGAGTGCTAGAAATGATCCGTCAAAGTATAACTGCTGGAAAGCGCCGGAAATGTTCAAAGCCACCTCACCTCTTGAGGTTAGTATTCTTCACTGACTTACATTTGAAAGTGGGCTCCAGAAAATTTCAGACGTCCTTGAACTTTGTTGCATGCTGGGGGTACTTCTTCTCACCTTATTACATTATTATTACACTTAAATAATCTTAGTCTCGTGAAACAACGAGATTCTTGGAAAACCAAACTTAACTCAGTATTTTCTATTAGCGTAGCCCCGTTCGGCGGGCCGGAGGGCCGTCAAGTATACAATAACTACCCTAACGTAACTACTCTCGTTACTTTCGGACTTTGAGGCTTTCGGGGAGCAATGTGATGTCAAGTTGGTGCGACTGTGCTCTTTGTATGGAACAAAAGACGGAAATTAGAAAAATATGTTCTTAAAACATGACATGAGTACCGCACGCAACTTTCACTTGGAGGAGGTTGAGGATCAGACTAATGACTTATTGGGTGGTAGTTTAGTGGGACTTAATTTTGTTCCTGTGCAACAATCCAATGGGAGTGACTGTGGTGTTTTTGCATAGCTTTTGCCACTTGCTTTGTTTTGGAAACAGACCCTAGGTAAGTAACTTTTGATGTCAATGGAATTAGACATCATTTAGCTTCATGTCTAAGAAACAGGGCAATAAGCATGTTTCTATAAATTCTTTGCAGCAATGGGCTTTCGTAACAGTGAACATTTTGCTTTACTGGTAGATCAATAGCAAATGACTGTAAATAACATGACCATGGCTGCACAGGTCACTGAGAGCCTTTTGTGAATGATTTATTAAAGATGTAACATCTTTTGTACACGTTTATGTAAGTAATTAGGCATCACTTGTTAAACCATTGGACCGAGTTGTTTGGTGTAAACAACACAAAAACAAGAGAAAGATTACTTAGGGTGCCAGACCTGACACTTAAGAAAGCGTTAGAAGTGGTAAGATCTGTAGAAGCAACGGAAATGCAAATGAAAGAACTGGAAGCGCCTTATCTGTGCATGGAATTGAAACGGAGAAGAACAACATACCCCCCGAAGAAAAAGAACTCCGAGCGATACGATATGATACTATACAATACAATACAACACAATACAATACACATTGCAATGCAGTACAAGTTTATTCTGTCATACGCTTAGCTATTCAGGTGTGACATTTCATAATGCAATAACACACCAGCTAATTTACAGGTTTTCCACATAAATTGAAATTAAACTTTGAAGTAAAAAGTAAAACGTTAAAGTCAGGATAATAAAATACAATCTAAAAAAAATAACACGTTATGCGAAGAAGTAAAAATGATAACCATATGTGCAATCAATAATATAACAATAAGTAAAAAGTTAGGTTAAAATGCCCAAAAGGTCAATTTTCTTAATACTGTTTTTGAAGGCCTTAAAAGTTCTAATAGTTCTGTTCAATTCTGATAGCAGATTCCACAGCTTCCACAGCAAGACGTTCAACAACTGGTCGGCAAATCCTGACCGCACTTCCGACCGTTGGACACAAAATTATAGAGAATAAACAGCCAAACAATGGCTTTTTGTCTTTTATTTTCCTGCAATGTGATTGATGAGTTTAAAAAAGCCTTAAAATCTGATTGGTTGTTTTGTTTTACTGTCCCATTCTCATTGGCTGAGAAAAAGATGTGATTTACAGCAAAAGATAGCGCGATTCGTGAATAAATCGCACCGCTGAGAACCAATCACATTACAAGGATAACCAGTGATTTCAAAATGGATTTAATAAATTAGGTTATTCATTCGTTATTGGATTGTTAAGGGAAAACTCGTTTTTGGTATAATCGTGTGATATTTCGGTGCATTTGAGGCAAAAGGTTTACTTGATTTCCTATTTCATTACTGCTAGATTTATACTCTCTCTTAATGCTATGTTACTGATAGGCTTGAGCTCATTCATATTCATCAAACATCATCATTTCAAGCTGTATTTGCTCGGTTGCTATGGTTAGTTTCTCTTGACGTCGATTGAGGTAATGAAATAAATCTGATGTCTAGTTTTGGAAGCGCTCTTTTGGCATTCTGTAACTTGTCAGGATTTCCTTGTGTAATTTTCAGCCAAACTTTATTTGTTTAGCAGTTCTTTTTGGACATTGAAATACAGTCGTCTAATTAAAATTCGTATCTCAGTAATACCTCGCACAAAAGCGCCAGGAAAAGTTTAATCAGCATTGAGGTGTTTGTCTGCATATGTTTATACTCAAGCGCACGCAGTTAGATAATGATATGGACTAGGCGGGCTTAAGGTTGAGGAAAGGCCAGCCCACGAACTTGGAACTGAGCTATTGTTTTGTTAGTGGCACTTGTGTTGTTTGAAATCTTTAACAACAACCTTTCTCTTTTAACTTAATGTTATCCTAAACTTTTAACCTGTGAAAATCAAGATTGTAACTTTTATATTTTTCATGTTAGCTTGCTTAGGTCAACCACTTAGGAAAAGTCAGTTAAAATCAAGATACAAATTCGACAACCTCGAAGGAAAATATGCTAAACAGTTCAGTGCGCAGTCGCGCCTGAACTCTAAGTGAATATGTTAGCCTGATGGACAGTTTGGCATTGATTGATGGACCAAGTGGTTTTCCCTGTGAAGGGAACGTGGCGAGTTGATTCGTAGTAGTTGAAGTAGATGCTGTGATAGTTAAGATCCACGAAGCCACATTGTAACAGCGACCGTTGGAAATAAAGCAGAGAAGTTAAACCAAATAAGAGTGTTGAAGTAACCGGCCCAATTCCTCTTAAAAGTTACTTTGACAAAAATATGACTAGTTTACCGGGCCTCTTGCAGCAAAGAGCAAAATGTGAATGAACTGCACATACCAGAAAACGTAATTTCCATTTAACCAGTTGTATCTGGGTAGAATGTGATAGCTATGATGATTTTCTGCGACCGGATCGACGGTGGTTGGAAATGGGAGCGTTACGAGGGAAAGCAAAACCGATCTAATTATATTACATAACGTTGTAAGCATTTTAAACAAAAGGTCCTCAAGCAGTCAGAGTATCAAGCTACACACTTCAGTCATTTCACAGCGAAATGAATGTAATTTCCAGCCATAATTGATTTGTAAAACCAAAATGTAAGCTGTTTGTACACAAAGAAAACTTTTTCCAGCTAGTTTTATCTCATAAGCTAAATTCTCAACAAGATTCTGTCTATTGCGCTAAGTTTCCCAACCAGCTAACGTAAGTCTGCAGAGCGGACATTTTGCGGAGCGGGTCCGATGGATACTATAGAAAAATTCACTGCCTGACGAGTGAATTCCACGTTAAATTTCACGCGAAAAACCGATATCGCACGAATCGCGAAGCGATGAGTGCGATATCGGTTTTTCAAGTGAAATTTAGCGTGGAATTCACGAGTCAGGCAGTGAATTTTTCTTGAATCGCATAGCTAAAGCCACCAAATCACTGGACAAAACCAACGTTCTGTATGTTTATTCGCCACGCCAGTGCGCAAACACTGGAAACCCTTTCAAAGTCAGGTGTCATGATCTAGCGAATAGGAGACAAGATATTTTTAGAGTGGAAACCACTTTTATTTTCTTTTATTTCAAACTCGAAGAAAGCAGTGCCTCACAGTTTACAATCTTCAGCAACAAAACTGAAAGTACAAAATACGGAATTATTTAAGACAAACATTTTATAGAAAAGGTCTTTCATTCAATGAATATCTTGGATTTACCTGCTACCATACAACTTGGCAAAATGTGGCGCCGACAATCAAAAACTGAATTCTCAACCGAAAGGAAAATTTCAAGCGTTCCTGTATTAAAACAAGATCTACAAAAAACCGGTAAGTGCTTTACAGTTATAAAAAAATTGTATTCAAAATATAAGAATAAAGATTGGAATTTCTCGATAAACTCTTAAAAGTCACCGTTTAAACTGTTTTTCTTTCATTGCAGAGAGTCGCTCGTTGGTGTCATGTTGGACTGAAAGTTTATGGAAATATTTACTGGAGAGTTATTGAAAGTTACTCCAGTAAACATCCCGCCAACTGCTTCTGCCATCAGGTAACTAGAACGACTGGTGCTGATGTCGCGGTTACTAGTAGCTGCTGTGTTACTTGGCGGGGCTGAGTTGTTGAGAACAAGCTCCTGTAAAGCATGACTTGAATCGCTGTTAGTGGTTGTCGTGCTTGGGTTGAAACCGGCCAACTTGTTCGACATTCGCCGCTGTTTTTCCAGAGGATTATGGCTGTAGCTGGAAATGGATAACGGATTGGCGTGCCCAGTGAGCTCTGAGATCTCCAGTGGGTCAAAATCATCACGAAGCGTTTGGATGACTGTTTTGCGACCACTCGAGTTTGTGAATTTGCCGTCTAGGGAGGCGATGGACGCAATACTCTGCATTTACTTTGCCAATGTATTTCTACCAATTGGAACCATCTTGTACCAGACATTGGATTTTGGGCTGTCAACTGGACTCAGGTAGAAATTTCCAGGGACGTTATCACCCTTCGGACGATGACCAATGTACTCGATAAATGCTCTGTGCGGATCTCGCTCTCCCCCATCCGTCCTCCAAATCTTGTTGTTATACTTTCTCGCCCGTTTTGTCGCCGTCGGTTCGTCTCCCTGGCGGTTCTTGGTTTGTCGCTCTTTGTATTCGATGTACTGCTCTGTCACGGTGAAATCACTTAGTTGACAATCATGTTGTTCTTTAAATCCTCTCATACCTAAGTGCGTGACATTGTTCCACCATACCAAATGGAGAAGAGAGCGAGGATTTTGAAGGCCGATTGCACCTGACGACCACATCTTTTCAATATCTTCTGTTTCAACTGGCTGAGCGGCATTTGCTTTGTTGCCAAGACCCTTTTGCTTCAAATCTTTTTTCTTCATGGACAGCATCGTTGAAACTTCTTCGAAGTCAGTGGCTGAAGATTTTTCGAGGTCGAAGTTGTCTATTGCCGGTGGACATTGACGCTCCAGAAAGTACCTTCGTAAACCATTTCGGTAAGTTTGTAATGTTCCTGGTTCATATTCCTTGCCTTTGTTTTCTTTCGTCGTCTGCCTTATCTCTAGAAAGAAGTGCTTCAGAAGCTGCGGTGCTTCTTGCTTCGAAATTGCATCAAGATTTATTTGTTTGCCGTGTTTTTCCTTGAACCAAGACTGCAAACGGCGTACGGATGTACTCGTGCTTTTTTTAGTGTTTTTCGAAACCATGTTGTCTCTAAAAGAGGCCAGTTCGTCTTCTGTGTAGGTTACAATGGTTTGGTTCTCCGGAATAAATGCTTGACCTTTTTCGGCATTGACACCTGTTTGGTTTTCTTTCCCGACGCTTGTTTGGTTTTCCTCGGCAAGAACTGTCGTTTGGCTTTCTTTCCTCGTCTCTGCCATTTTGTTTTTTTCTTCTATGCGTTTTCTCGTACTTTTGAGTGTGAGTGGTTTCCTCAAATCTTCTAAAAATTTAAATTTCAGTTCAAAATTTGGCAGGCATTCATTTTCTGTAAATTTGTTCATTTCCAAGGTGATATTTTCGTACCACGAGTTGCATTTTTGTTTTCACGCTCGCAACTCGCAACAATTAATTTTTGCTCGCGACTCACGTCAGCAATATCCCTTTATGCACAAGTGCAATTCCACGCTAAATACCCTCTCATCGGTAGCCAATCAGACCGCGAGTTTACCTTTAGCTATGCGATTCTGATGAATATACTATAAAGCATATTCTTATTAAAAAGAGAGAGTGTAGATTTCAACTGCGAAAAGAATAATTATTCTGCACTGAATCCTATTTTAAATGCGCAGAAAACGACGAGTTTAATTTTTGTTTCCAAGTGATCGTAGACACCCAGTAAATAATTTTTTTTATTTTTCTCAGAACGGCATAATTATTTATAAATCACTTCGTCCGGCTTCTAATTTAATGCTTCTATCCGGCGGATGATTTGTTAAACACTACAGTGAAATGAAGTTTAAGAGAGGTTTTTCAATCGCACTGGCTTTGAGTTCAATTGTTATCGTTGGCATGATTCTTTATACCAAAGAACGCGTACAAGACATGATCAGATTTAGAGAGAACACTGACTTCTATTCAGCTACTGAATTTTTCGTCTACAACTCCAAGCTTCATGATCATACAACACGAAGAAGAGTAATAACTCGAAAGCCATTTATTTATCTTACGGAAACCGAGCAATGCCTTCCATCAAACTTGGCCTCTTCTTCTCAGATTGGCGATCCCGAAAGCTGTAACTGTGATGTGATTGTGCTAAGTTTCCGAGCCAAGTGCCAAGATAACAATCAATCACACATCACTTATTTGTTTGATCCGAACACCCTCTTTGCATCAGGACGAAATGTGCTCTTTTTTGCCGCATTGGATAGAAGACCAGGCTATCATTATTACATATTTATAAACGACGACACCATCCTCGAGTACAACGAGTTTACACCGGCCAACATGACAAAGATGTCGCCGTTCCGAGCTGTGGAAAATTGGCTGCTAGATTACGAGCCAGCAGTGGGTGTGCTGGATTACAAGGCCTATTTCGGGGCAAGCAGTTTGATAAAGAAAAGAAGAGAGTTATGTGGTATAAATGAATCATCTCTCGTCCTTCCTACTGTGATGTTCGACGCCATATTTAACGCTTTCCATCATGACGCTGTTGAACATGTCCTTCCCTATCCAACGCAATATGAACGCGGGTGTATGTTTGGTATTAACAGAAACACTATGATAGCGGTTGAAGTCAAATTTGGCGGCCAAGCACTTTTGTTTTCTCCTGTCACAGCTGGCAATCCCAAACACCGACGGTACGATAGGTCTACAAAAAATTTCAATGCAGTATTGCGTGAATTTATAGCGAGGATCAACCAAGAGGCGCCACCAACGCTAAGAAATCACGTTATATTCGAAATGTTACACGCCAATACAGACGGTTATCTTTGGAAAAAGTCGCGTTCGTTTTGTGCGAATGTAACTCGGCACCAGCCTATTATTCCATACAGGCACTTGCTGAATGATGTTTGATCGTTTTCATTTGTATACCGATACTGAAATATATTCTTATAGAGGTTTAACAGTTTTGAGATTGAATTCGGAAGTCACAGTTACAATACCGTTCACACTTGTTTACGTGCGTGAAATAAAATAGAGGAAAGTCTTGGACGGCTTTCGTCTGCGGGAAAAATTGAATGAGGCTTAACTTCAGTTTCAGCTGGCAACTCCATTAAAATTCACGGCCGTTGACGCTCTTAAAAAAGAAAATAACGCGACAGGGAAATCCTTAAAAGGGGAATTGACTTCACCGTATATAATGCTTCCTGAAAAATAAGAGCTCCTTTTCAAACATATTGAACGTAGTGAAAACATTGCTATCTGAAATAACAGTAAAATCGTTATTCCACCCGTCAAATAGATAATTAATTCGTTATCGGTCGCAAACTGAATTATTTTTGCCAATGGTGTTCGTCCAAATTATTTCAGTATATACGTTATTTCAGAGTTTGAGCGTTTCAGTTTCGTTACCATAACACTATTGGTTTGCGTGTCGGTCATTGTTTGTACTGCTAATAATTTCAGTAGTTTCCGGAGAATAAACGTGCATTCTACACGGGTTCGAGCATTGGCCAGTTCAGGGTGTTGTGTTCTTGGGCCGGGAAAGACACTTTACTCTAACAGTGCCTCTCTCTCCTTGGGTGTATAAATAGATGCTGGCGAATTTAATGCGGCGGTAAACGGTGGAGGGGAAGAGGTTATACTGCGATGGACTAACATCTGATCTTCAGTGGATTAATAAATTAATGCAACAAAGCTCTGTTGCTGTGGAAAACTGAGCCCAACCTAAATTTTACATTAGTTGTGTACTTAATTAGTTGCACTCCACAGCGCTAACTATCTTTAGATAAGAAAAAAAAATAGAAAATTCCTTTCTTATTAGAACTCTCAAAAAGCACTACAAGCAACTAGCTTTTGGAGTAGATAATCATTGTTCTCTAGTGATTTGGCATTTATGTGATACCTATATTGCAGCATCACTTGATAAAGAGTGCTAGAAATGATCCGTCAAAGTATAACTGCTGGAAAGCGCCGGAAATGTTCAAAGCCACCTCACCTCTTGGGGTTAGTATTCTTCACTGACTTGCATTTGAAAGTGGGCTCCAGAAAATTTCAGACGTCCTTGAACTTTGTTGCATCCTGGGGGTACTTCTTCTCACCTTATTACATTATTATTACACTAAAATAATCTTAGTCTCGTGAAACAACGAGATTCTTGGAAAACCAAACTTAACTACCAAACAACGTAGCTTCCTTCGGCGGGCCGAAGGGCCGTCAAGTGTAATACAATAACTATCCTAACGTAACTAATCTCGTTACTTTCGGACTTTGAGGCTTTCGGGGAGCAATGTGATGTCACTGGTTGGTGCGACTGTGCTCTTTGTATGGAACAAAAGACGGAAATTAGAAAAATATGTTCTTAAAACATGACATGAGTACCGCACGCAACTTTCACTTGAGTGTTGACTGGAAAAATAAATATTCTTTGAGGCTTGGTCTCGTACTTTCGAAAGTGGGGGTTGTCTCGCTACTCAGTTCAGGATTTATTACCTTCCACAATTTTTTCCATGACTTTTTTTTTTTTTGGGGGGGGGGGGTGGGGGGTCGCTTGTTTCGCGTGCATAGAAATAGAAAACCAGTAAAGTACGATAAAATACTTGACTGTGACACATGCGACAAAGGATCCAGCAAGGGTAGGGAGGGAGGGAGCTTTTTTGTAGCAGGCTTCAGTGAAAAAACCGCTAGCTGAAGCACATGGTAAATGAACTGACAGAATCACTATGGTAACCCACATGTATGAAGGCAGCATGTGACATGAGACGTTGTTTGCACGTGAACAAGAAGTGACCTTTGAGCGTGACAGCAAAGCTATGTCTTGGTTTTTAGCTTAAACTTTTAAGGGTTAAAAAAGTTCTGATATCGAGAAAACGCTCGATCTTACATGCGCTATTGATAATTTCTAGTGGCAAATTCAAAATACTCCACATCGAGTGTAACAGTTATAATTTACATGTAAGCATATTATTACGCTTATTCGATATCACGATATGAGTTTGCCTACCCTGAGACATGTCCTAATATATAGTGTTGGTTTTGGCCATGAGGTCTTTCCGATCCTAAATTTGCATGATAGATTACAAGAGGGTTTCAATGGGTTTAACCGTCGACCGTCAAATGGCAAAAAATTGAGCGTCCGCCGTCAAAAACTGACGGTTTATAAATGATCGTTTAAATATATATATAAAAAAATGAATTTATTTACAAGTCCTTTTACTTAGTCTTGGGAGCAGGCAATTAGATACGTCCAGTGGTAACAAAGGGGAATAAATTACGCTGATTAGACACATTTAAACACCAAAATCCTTATTTTTAATGCAAAAATTATAGGACTTATTCAAATTTGGGGTAAATTGTATCCTTTTAAGAAAAATTTCGGTCAATTTCGTGTTCCAAACTTCATTCCGAAATTAAAAATTAACCTTCAACCGTCAAATGACCTAAAATTCAGCCCTCAACCATCAAAACGGCTTAATCATTATTCTGGATTGAATTCATTAAAATCCATTTTACCATTATATCGAACTGGATGGCATGATGCACTGAAACCTATGACTGTAATTTTTGTTTCCAAGTGATCGCAGACATCCAGTAACTATTCAGTTATTTAATCTTTCTCATGTTAACCAGTGCGGCATTCAGAGACACTCCGTTCGGCTTCTTGTTAAACGCTTTCCTCTGACGCAGGATTTCTTAAACACTACAGTGAAATGACGTTTAAGAGAGGTTTTTCAGTTGCACTGGCTTTGAGTTCAGTTGTTATCGTTGGCATGGTTCTTTATACCAAAGAAACCGTACAAGACATGATCAGATTTAGAGAGAACACTGACTTTTATTCAGCAACTCAATATTTCGCCTACAACTCGAAGCTTTACGATTATACAGCACAAAGAAGTACAACTCAAAAGCCATTCATTTATCTCACGGAAACCGAGCAATGCCTTCCTCCAAACTTGGCCTCTTCTTCTCAGATTGGCGATCCCGAAAGCTGTAACTGTGATGTGATTGTGCTAAGTTTCCGAGCCAAGTGCCAAGATAACAATCAATCACACATCACTTATTTGTTTGATCCGAACACCCTCTTTGCATCAGGACGAAATGTGCTCTTTTTTGCCGCATTGGATAGAAGACCAGGCTATCATTATTACATATTTATAAACGACGACACCATCCTCGAGTACAACGAGTTTACACCGGCCAACATGACAAAGATGTCGCCATTCCGAGCTGTGGAAAAGTGGCTGCTAGATTACGAGCCAGCAGTGGGTGTGCTGGATTACAAGGCTTTTTTTGGGGCAAGCAGTTTGATAAAGATAAGGAGAGAGTTATGTGGTATAAATGAATCATCTCTCGTCCTTCCTACTGTGATGTTCGACGGCCTCTTTAACGCTTTCCATCATAAAGCTGTTGAACATGTCCTTCCCTATCCAACGCAGTACGAACGTGGCTGTATCATTGCAAGTAACAGAGACACTATTATAGCGGTTGAAGTCAAATTTGGGGGCCAAGCACTTTTGTTTTCTCCTGTCACAGCTGGCAATCCCCAACATCGAGAGTATGATAGGGCTGTAAATAATTTCTGGGCAATAGTGCGTGAATTTATAGCGAGGATCAAGGAAGAGGCGCCACCAACGCTAAGGAATCACGTCATATTCGAAATGTTACACGCGGATCCGAGGCGTTATCTTAACAATGAGTCACCCTCGTTTTGTGTAAATGTAACTCGGCACCAGCCTATTGTTCCATACAGGCACTTGCTGAATAATGTTTGATCCTTTGTGTTCTAAAGTTCAAAACTGTTCATACTGAAATATTCTTATAGAGGTTTAATAGTTCTGAAATTGAGCTCAGAAATCACAGTTACAGTACCATTCACAGTTGTTTAATTGCCCTACGCGCCTAAAATAAAAATAGAGGAAAATAATGGACGGCTTTTATCTTCGGAAATAAAGCTGTATGAGGTTTAACTACAGTTTCCGCTGGCAAAAGTCCTCTCTGTTATCAAATTCTGCAGTTTTGAATATTCATACAATTTCGGTAAATTGTTCTAGAGTTAATATTGACAAATTGGAAATGGGACATAAAATTTCGCGACACCTTCTTCTCGCCAATCTAATTTTATTCGTCTCGTTTGCGTTATTAGGGGACATAAGTGAATGAAGTAAAGAGTCTTTTTGAATGTGATGTATGCACGAAATAATTCATATATGAACTGCGGTTGTAGATGAAAGTGAAGAATGATCATCGCAGTATATTCAGGCTTCTTCTTTCCAGTTGCTTAAATTGGAAAATATACTGCGATGATCATTCTTCACTTTCAGAGTCTTTTTTGTTATTAATTTTGAGTTCACTCGGAGTGATTCTATTAGCGACATTTCAGCATCTCACTCCGTAATACATTTCATAAAAAGGGAACGTTTTAGTCAGATTTTCATCTTGAATAGTCAAAGTCGTGGATTTTGGATCGAATATTTGAGCAATTGGGAAGGTTTTGACCGCAGAATTATGAGTGTTTCAGTTTCATTACCATAACACTATTGGTTTGCGTGTCGGTCATTGTTTGTACTGCTAATAATTTCAGTAGTTTCCGGAGAAATAACGTGCATTCTACACGGGTTCGAGCCCTGGCCAGTTGTGTTGTGTTCTTGGGCTGGGAAAGACACTTTACTCTAACAGTGCCTCTCTCTCCTTGGGTGTATAAATGGATGCTGGCGAATTTAATGCGGCGGTAAACAGTGGAGGGGAAGAGGTTATATTGCTATGGACTAACATCTGATCTTCAATGGATTAATAAATTAATGCAACAAAGCTCTGTTGCTGTGGAAAACTCGGCCCAACCTAAATTTTACTATGCTATTTGCACTGCTAATGGGTAGTTTAAACGTGCGCAGGTCTCCGGATCTAGCGCTCTATGTGCGAAGCCTCGCCAGGGAACATTGTGTTGTGTTCTTGGGACACATTCCTCTCACAGGGCCTCTCTCTTTTTGAGTGTATAAATGGGTGCTGGTGAATTTAATGCAGCGGTAAACTAAATCTATTTTATTAAAACAGGGTAGCCCATTCAGCTCTAAGGCTGGTCTCCACTAGTAGGGGCCCTGTATCTTAAAAATAGTTTACACTTAGAACTATTAAAATACCTAATAAAAATACTGCCAGAATTTTAAAAACTACATTACAAAGCAAAATAAAATACAAAATCACATTTCAAGGCTAAAACCAAAGTTAAGATAAAAAGAAATGCCTTGCTTGGCGGCAAAACGTTTGAATGTTTTTACTATTTACAATGTTCAACGGGAGTTTAAAAATTTCTGCGCCAGTAAAAAGAAAGGTCCTTTTCCCAAAATTTCCTTTAACATTTGGTAGGGATAGCCTCATACTTTACCGTGTGGAGTAATTGTGAATGTTCGAAAATCTAGTAAAATATAATGAAAAGTAACTAGGAACTAATGATTGAAGACAGAGAAAAACGAGTTTAGCCATGTGATAAGAGCGTCTTCTTGAAAGAGTCGGCCAGTGCAGCTGCTCTATTGCTTCAGATGAGCGAGAGCAATGTGTGATAATCCGTGCAGATCTATTCTGTAGGCGCTGTAGTCGATCTATATCTTGCTGTAGGAGGTTACTCCAGGCAACGTCACAGTAATCAAATAATGGGAGGATTAAAGCGTTATGAACAAGTGTTGCTGCCTCTTTTGTGACGAAACTTCTAACACGGCCCAGAAGACCAACTCTTGACGCCACCTTTCATTTTACACACATAGTCCGCGTGAGCTTTCCAAGTCATAAAGTTATCGAACACTATGCCTAAGTATTTAAAAGTAGTTTCACAAGATATGGACTTTCCAAGAAGATTAAGATTTAAAATACAATTGCGCTCTTTATGCCTTTGAGATGTAAATAGCACACACTTAGTTTTTGAAACATTGAGAACAAGATTATTGTTTTCTAGCCATTCAGATAAACATTGAAGATCTTCGTTAATGTAATAAATTAAATTGTCTACAGTTGGGCCAGCGAGATATAAAGCTGTGTCGTCAGCGTACATATTTACAGAACAGTGTCTGACACAACGTGGTAGGTCATTTATGTAGACAATGAATAACAGGGGTCCAAGGATAGACCCCTGCGGCACTCCAGAAGTTATGGCAAGCTCTTCAGATGACTGAGAATCAATGTGCACGAATTGCTTTCTTCCCGTGAAGTAGTTCTTAAACCATGGAAGGCTTTCATCGCACACACCATAATACTCTAATTTGCTAAGCAAAATGTCATGGTCAACGGTGTCGAAAGCCTTTGCCAGGTCAATAAACACAGAACCAGTGACTAAGCCCTTATCCATATTCATTAGGATCTCATCGGCGAAATAGGTTACAGCCGTCTCAGTTGAGTGCATTCTTCTAAAACCGGATTGTGATTAACAAAGCAAGTTATGACCGTCAAAAGGGAGGTGGGGGGTGGGGAGGTGTAACACTGCGATGGAATAGCATGTGATCTTGGAGAGAGAGAATTCCCGGGATGCTTGTTGTTCTTATGCAAAGGGTCTACTTTAAATTTGTAAATATTTTCGACTTCGAGGATTTCTAAGAGATTATAGTAAGGAGTAGCATTATCCCTGCTATGAGCAAAAAATATGGAACGGATGCAATTATTTTTCTTAGTGTTAATCTTATGCAATCTAGTTTTACAGGCATTACCCCAGCTTGTGATTCTATAGCTTAAATAAGGATAGATAAAAGAGTAATATAAATGTATTTAAGTATGAAGATCTACATAATGTGTTAAATTATTAATTATTCCTATATTTGTTGCTAATTTATTGCTAATGTAATAAAACAGCTAGATAATAATAATTAATAAATATTATGTACAAGCATTCTTCCAGTTATCCTTGAACTCGAAATAAAAATATAATTTCTGTTAGCATAGGTAGTCTGTTAATTATACAGTACTTAAACAGTTAATTGAAATTCTTCATTCATGACAGACTCAAGGTCTTGCAAATTATTACTTGTATAAAACATATTAGTATCATCAGCAAAAATTCGAAAGAATAGGTTTTTTTTAACAATTTGGCAAGTCATTAATAAAGTCAACTCTCTCGTAAGCGGAGACTCTCGGAAATTGGAAAAAGTGTCCGTTAGTAGAGATGTCCGCTTACGAGAATTATTCCCATAAGAAATCAAGGGGCTCTTAGAGCCAGCTCATTCATGTAATGGGCAATAATTTATTTTAAAAAAGTAATTCATGTAATGGGAAATATTTGCATTGCTTTGGGTTTAAATGTTGCATATCCAGAATATTTGGTAAGCTAGCAGTAATCAGAGATCAGAGGAGTGCATTCGTTCTCAATCCAATCCCCACACTGTACAGAAAGAGCAACCTTTTTTTTTTCATTTGTACATTGTTAAGCATGGAAATTGTTCACAATACAGATGTCCAGTTGTGAGGTGCGGTGGCCTAATGGCTTGTGTGTTTGACTCCAGATTGAGCTGTCCTGGTTCAATCCCTGACCAGGGCACTACGTTGTATTCTTGGGTAGGGCACTTTACTTACTTTCACAGTGCCTCTCTCCACCCAAGTGTATAAATTAGTACTGACAAATTTAATGCTGGGGGTATCCCTGCAATGGAGTAGCATCCCATATGAGGGAGAGTAGGTATATTTGGAGTTGCTTCATGCTAAGGATACCGCGATAAGCTCTGGCCTTATAGGCCACTTGGTTCGTATGCAGACTTTCAATTCTTTTTAGAGATGTCCAATAAAATAATAAGTAGTTACATTTGTGTTTCTGTAGAACAGCTAAGAGTCACAGAAAACAAAATCTATGTATAATCCCTATGGGGACACTTTGAGCTGGGTCCTCTTCAGTTTTGTTATTCTATTTGTAACTGAGTTCGTATCATTAAATTCTACTGTAATTAATTTTTAATACCTTCAATATAAAATATGGATGTGAACAAAAATAACCTTTTTAATTTCTAATGTTCTCAAGGTGACATGGAGTAAAGATAAGCAGATTACTGTTCAGTGTTCTTTCAGTAGCTTTAAACGAGAAGAAAATTTACTACTAACTTCATGAACAATTTTGAACTTTGCCCAGTACTAGTGCCAGTTCAGACTTGACTTACATGTTGTTTTCCAAAGCTCAAAAGTTGTTTGTTTTTATAGGTTTCTTCTTATTCAGTGTTTGCATTCATGTCTTCCACCTTCTTACCTTGTTTACAAGTGTGTAGGTCATATTCTTTATCTAAGAAAGGCATTTTTTCAATCATGTGACACAAGAGCTTTAAAGAACAAAATTAATGCTATGAGCACAAGGTGGATATCCATTCACCAAACATAACCTAACAAACAAAAGGAACTTTTACATGTATTACCTGTACATTCTCAACATATCGGATGTATTGCCACGTCATGGACAAGCAGATTACTGTGACTAAACGTAAACAAAACTTATACTACTAAGCTTAACTTCATAAGCAATTTTGAACAAAAGTGGAGACTTTGCCATCAACTTGTCAGTTCTGTTTTGATTTACAGTGTACACATTGTTTTCCAAAACAGAGAAGTTCTATGTTTTTTTAATCAGTTTTATCTTTTTCAGTGTTTGACGCCACTTCTCGGCTACCTTTATAGATTCAATTGTTTTATCTTGTTTACAAACTTTAAAGGTTATATCCTTTATCAAAAGAAGGGTTTCCTCAATCATCTGACACGAGAGCTTCCTGACATCGGTCTCCACGATGCTATAACCATCCGTTGTTGAAATGGACTCGAACATGGCGTTGAGAGCTGCATGAGAGCAATAAAACCGGCCAATGTTTCCTGCACCCTGCATAACTACATTTGCAGATACAGTATTAGAATATATGTTCTCTTTGAGCATGCTTAGGCTGCATGAAAAACATTTCATGAACTCTGAGTTGTCCGCAGCATCATTATTTCGAATGCGGCCTTTGCAGTGAATGCAAATGTGCAGTTTGTTTACGTCAATTGCTAACATTTTCCCATCGATGGCTTCAAGTTCTTTCTCTTTTGGTTTCAATTCCTCTGCGGCTGTTGAACTCTCACTGGAAACCACAATTTGTTCGCTGCAAATGGTAATCAGTTGCGAGTCCTTGGTGACATTAAGGTACTTTTTATTGAAAAAGCTTACTCTCAATTCGCAATTCTATTTTTTCCCTCCTCCTCCTCCTCCTCCTCCTCCTCCTCCTCCTCCTCCACCTCCTCCTCCTCCTCCTCCGCCTCCTCCTCCACCTTCTCGTTGTTCTCCTTGTGAGGCCAAAACTCCAGTATGCCTGTAGTGCATGGGACCCACATCATCAGAAAGATAAAGCCGCTCTAGAAAGGGTACAGCGGAAAGCAGCGCGCTTTGTTACTGGAAATTACGATCGAACAACGAGCGTGACGGAAATGCTGCAAGACCTACAGTGGGACACACTTGAAACGATGAGAAGACACGCAAGGCTCTGCATCATGTACAAGATGTGCCACGGCCTCCTAGATGGGGACTGGGGAGATTATTTGATTACAAATAGAGTAAGGAGGACTCGGGGAAGTCACGATTTTAAATTTATTGTATCGAAAGGACATAAAGATATTTTTAGATTTTCCTTTTTTCCCAGGACAATTACTGAATGGAACAAACTCCCACAAGAAACTGTTTCTAGCCGATCTTTGTGTATTTTTAAAAGTAAATTAATTTAGTGTAATTTTTATCAGTATCTTAACTTTTACTGCTATTTTTATTTTATTATTTCACGTTGGCGTGATGTCGTCCCACGATTTTGCCGACGCAACCATATTTAGATTTAGATAGATTTAGATATATGTATAAACTTTGCTAAATCGTTTTTGTGGAAGTTACCTTTAAAGAGAACATCACCGCCGAGATCGTCTAATTCAGAATCAAAACGTAATTTCCATTTGCCATGATTCATCATTGTCCAAATATTTTTTGACCCAGCTTTATTAAAAGACTTAATGTCGATCATCGTTAAACCTCCATTTTTATAATCACTGATCATTACATCTCGCTTAATTTTGTCCCCTCTTCCACTGCAAAGAAAGCTGTAAAACATGTTATTAATTTCAACTAAAGCGGTATGGTTTGTTGGCAACGGTGATAGAATATAAACAAGCTGAGAGGTGATTAAACTTTTTAGTACAACGATTTTCCCCAGAAAGCTTAGACGACGGTATTCCCAGCTGCTTAAGCAATTTCTAACCTTTGGTAATTTTTCGTTGTAGTTTGCTTCCATACTAATCATGGGATCGGATGAAATCCACACACCTAAGGCCTTAAGTTTGTCTGTTACCCATTTTAATCCTTTTCGGTACTTGATTTATCTTGACGCCCAGCGCAAGCCCCAATCCTGAGAATTTCTGTTTTCTTGCTGTTAAGCCGCAAGCTAGATATCTCACCGAAAAGCTCTAGGTCGAGTATGGCAGATGTAAAGGACTTTTTTGAGCCGTCTAAAATCATAGTAGTATCGTCAGCATATTGACTAATATTGATTTCCTTTCCACACACAGTGATTGTTTGCTCGTATTCTATTGGCTAATACTTCTGCGCAAAAGATGAACATATAAGGGAAAGTGGGAAACCTTGCGTGACTCCTCTTTAAGGGGTGAAATAATTGCCCATCCGTTATTAAAGACGCAGCTTTCTATGTTACGGTAGCACAATTTGATCCAGTTTATTAATGACGAACCGAAATTGAAAGAGCTTAGCGTTTTCCATATAAAAGACCATTCAACTGTGTGAAACGCTTTTTCAAAATCTAGAAACATTAACAGTCTGGGAATGTTGCGAGCAGCAGTGTGGTTTATTAAGGCGGGGGTACACGTGAATTTAAGTGAAATTTTGGTAAGTTTAAAGAGAGGTTGAAAGGGAAGAAAAGGGTTATGGAACACCACCAGACAGTTGCCCGACCGCACAATGGCACCCCAGGTTGTTGGGCAACTGTTTGGAGTGTGTCTACCAATTTTTTAATTTCAAACTCTATTTTAAAACAACAACAAATCTTCAAAATTTCCTATTTCCATCAATTTTACTAATCCTTTGAGAAAAACTATTTCTCTCCAAATATACCTAAAAATCGCCAAAAAATTTCCAAAACAACCCAAAACATAGATATGTGAGATGAGCAGAGAGATTCTTGATTGCTTGAAACGTAAACAAGATATTTGCATAAAAAACATAATACCCAGCCAAAATACGGCTTTCATGTGTACCCCGGCATAAATCTTCCTTTGAGAAAGCAGGTTTGGTCACTATCTATTTTGTTTTGGAAGTTCCTTTTTGGAGACGATTTGCAGAGGCCTTAGCCGCTATTAATTTATAGTCGGAGTTCAATTTAACAAATTGACGTCAGTTTTTCATGCGTCTGTTCTGTTATTGATCATAAATTTCGTCATCACATTGTCAAAGTAGCTGTGGATCCACGAGGCGATAGCCGAGTGGATCCGCAGACTACTTTGACAATGTGATGACGAAATTCATTGTCAATAACAGGACAGACTCATTAAAAACTGACATCAATTTGTTTTTTACGATAACAAATGGTCCAATTGCCCGCTCTCGCTCGCTGACGCGTCACACGAATTTCAAATTCATGTGTCTGTCCGCATATTGACGATGAAAATTAGCCAATGAGCGCGCGAGAATTTCTGCAGTTATCGTAAAAAGGGTAATTGATCGCCAGTTTCTAACAAAGTAAGGTTCTGCATCTTTTTTGCGTAGAAGTTTAATTATCCCACGTCTTTGGCTTATTGAGAATAAGCGTATAAGCGTAGTTTATTGTGTTTAAAAGGCAGTCCGAGATTTCATTCCAGACAGCTTTATAGAATTCTATAGGCAAACCATCTGAGCCTGGCGTTTTTCCGGGTTTCATACTTTTTAGAGCTTGTAAGCACTCTGCTTTGGTTGACACGCCCTCGCATTTTTCTTTTTCCTCGAGGTTCAATGATTTTAAAGCAGAGTTTCCAAAAAATAGGTTGTTAATTCGTGAATCATCGCAGTCTGCTTTGTAGCATTCAGACAAAATTTCTTTGTCTGAGCTGGCAAATTCGTTGTCACCTAATTTAAGTTGACTAATTACACTATTTTTGTACTGCCTTTTTTCAAGATTTAGGATATAGGTTGAATTTTTTTCACCTTCATTGTACCATCTGCATTTTGCCCTCAAGATAGCTCTCTTTGTTCTGTATTCAATTATCTTTTCTAATTTCTTCGTTTTCTGTTCTAATTGAATATTAATCGCTAGCTTTTCGTTGGCGTTGTTACACCCTGAATCAATTTGCCTCTGCAATATGTTAATTTTCTTCTCCAGTTCTTCTTCTTCTCGCAACGTTTTTGTCTTTTTAGTTTTCGCATATCTCAGAGTTTGTTCTCTATCTTTTAACTTAATCATTTCCCATAATAAGGAGGCATTTACTGTTTTATCATTTTGATATTCGTCCTTAACACCGTCGATGGTTGTCCTAATTTGATTTATGTATTCCGCCTCTGATAAAAACGACGTATTAAATTTCTATAAACCTGGTCCCCTTGAATTTGTGTGAAGTGCAACTTGAATCGACACCATCGAATGACCTGTTTTAAAGCCCGCCGAGATGTCCGTGTGCGTGACGTTACACATTAGACTCTGACTCACTAGGAAAAAGTCTAATCGACAATGGATTTCGGGTTTTCTTCTGCGCCATGTGTATCTCAGAACATCAGGATTAGATACTCTCCATGCATCAACCAAGTCGAATTTGGCAGCGTGCTCGTTGATTGCATTAACTGCTTTTGTATGGGTTTTGGCAGGACCACCAGTTTCTTGTCCTTTTCTAGATTAAGTACTAAATTAAAATCACCGCCCAAAACTATCTCGTTACAATGAAAATCTTGCAAGTGGCTAAAGAAACCCTCAAAAGAGGCGGGGTCGTCATCATTAGGTGCGTAGATTATGGCCAGAGTAAAAAGCCTTCAATTTGTTTGGATATCACAAATGGTAAATCTGCCCTTGGGATCCGAATACGATCTTTCAAGCTGAAAGGCGAAATTATTGTTAAAGAGAATTGCGACTCCTCTACTAGCGCTAGAGCAGCAGCTAAACAAAGTTTTTTAGCCCCATTCGGATGACCAAGTTGCAGCTGTATTTTCAGAACAGTGCGTTAGTTGCAGCAGATAAATTGAAAACTTTTTTGCTCGTAGCCAATTAAGTGTTTCCTTTCTCTTCAGTCATACCCCTAAGCCCCGAGCATTAAGGGAACTTATTATCTAACCCTGCTTCCTAGAGTACAAATATCTCGCGAAACGAGTACAAATAACAGATATTTGTACTCGGTTTGGTTTGGTTTGGTTTGTCTCTTTTACTGGGCAAGCCTGCCCAGAGGGAAGGAGCACGAACAGGACTCAGGTCCTATGCGAGGTGCTCCACCCTACCCTACCCAGACCAGAAAGACCAGAAAGATAGACCACAACACCGGGAACTACGTGCCCTACTCTTTTCGATGAGTGTGTGGGTTCTTTAACGTCCCCTGCTAACCATGTAACATTGAAGATGCAGGAGATGGGGCCTACGGTTTATAGTCCTTATCCGAGAAGACCTGAATGTCTAACCATTTGCAGATATAATTACAAAGGCAGCACATTCTCCTCAGTACTCGTCTCATTCCTCCCGGCCGCGTGAAGTTCAAAACCTTGGCAAGTCAGAATTTTGGGAAAAGAAATCGTTGGATAATAAATCTCTTATTACACGTTTTGGTGTGTAGTATCGCTGTATATTTTTACTCGTTGTTTGTATTTTGACTCGCCCTACGGGCTCGTCAAAATACTGCACAACTCATAAAAATATACAGCGATACTACACACCAAAACATCTAATAAGATATATATATTTTAAGATCCATTACAAGATAGTCTTAAAATTAAAAGAGAGACCATTCTGGTGGAAACCATGCATTCAAAACTGCTTTGGACTGGATTGAATCGAAGCTAATGAAATTAAAGTAGATCACGCATTTTAGGTTACGAACTACACGTATAAACAAGTAACACGAAAACATTAACATATCAAAAATCCTTATTGTCAGACTGGAGCCCCAGCAGCGTTCATAGGTGTTAACGTCCATCTAAAAATTGACAGGATTTCTATTGCCAATCAAGAATTTGGGTGCGCACATTGGAAATAGCTATTGTTTTGAACTTTTTTTGACTACAAAAGATTTGCATAGATAAAAGTCATCGTTTCAACGGCGAAAAGAAAACATAAGCTTGCAAGTAAATAATATTAGGTTAAGTTTGCTTGAGATACTCGGCAATACTTTCACTTTGGTGTCGTTTTAACCATGTTCCTCGCGAGCTTTCATCATAGCTTTGATCAAGACCTTCCGTTCCTCCTGGATAGCCCTGGCGCAATCTTCTGTGATGTATGCATCAGCATGAGTAATAGACTCTTTAACCGTACCTCTTACTGACCAAATTTTATCTCGGTCTTCCCGGCAGACAAATCTTGCAAAACTTTGTCTGCGCCTACCTTGAGTCTTCTTGCCAACTCGGTGGACCGCATGAAATCTAATTTTGGTGGTATCAACGCCGAGCTCTTTCTCTAAAATATTATAAATTACCGTTTTGCAGTCTCCACGTTCCTTGTCCTCGATATTGTTGAAGCGTAGGTTCTCGCGTCGTGTATACTGTTCCAAAGCTATATTATTTTCAACTTCTTGTTTTAATCTATCTTCCAAATCAGCAATCTTCTTGTTTAATTAAGGCGTCCACTTCTTTCGAATGTTCCTTCGTCTCCATCTCGAAATTCTCTTTGAGGTCTTCAACTTCGCTCTGAGTGTAGGTCAGGCTTTTCTCGATGTCTCTGTTCCACAGTTTTAATGCGTCTATTTCAGTGTTAAATTCAAAGCTTAATTTTCCAAGTCAGTGTGTAGTTTGACAAATCCTTCTGAAACTACTTGCCTTAGGCAATCGAGAGAGTTTTTCAACTCGTTGCCCATGCTGTCGTCGCTATTGCTTGCCGAAGCGGCCATGACTTCTGAAGAACTTGACCCCCGTTTTGATTTCTTGCGCTTTCTTTGGCCCATAAAGGGCGACTAAATGCGCTACTTCAACCAAGTGCTAATTCAGCTGAAAGATTTTTTCTAAGAAATCCAAATTTTTGCTGGACCGTCAACTGAAGCGTGTACACGCCATGGCGGTCTCCCCAGTCTCTCCGTACTACAAAATGTTATAAATTAACCTGGAACCTTGTACATGTATGTTACATGGTAAACATGTTATGCAAATAAAACTGTTATGAAATATTACATATTATTTCAAAATATTATGTATGATGCTACAGAAGTCATTCTTTTAAAACTGAAAATTATTAGTTAATTTTTCAATGAAATATACAGTGGTTTATGATCACTGAAGTATGACTCCAGGATACCTGAAGAGTGTACAAAATGTGGAATATTGGTATAGATATGGGCCGGGTTGTTCGACTGAAAGCCAGTTAACGCTAACCCAGGATTAAAAGTTAACCAACGTATTTATGTTTCTTGTTTAAAAATGTTTTTCACTAGTTATGTTTTGGGTATTGTGAGATTATTGAAACTCAAAACTCAAGGATAAACAATATAAACAGAAAAACTCATCAAACAGGTTCCAATTTAAAATCAAATTCTCGCTAACCCTGGGTTAGCTTAACCGGGCTTTGAACAACCCGGCCATGATCTATCAGTGAGTAATAGTCTGTACTGTACTGCTTTATTAGCTGTGTATAACCTCTTTCTTCTATCAAACATCTTGTTAGTGCATTTTGCTCAGAATTCTTCTCTAACAAGTTGATTAAAATCACCAAGGATTCTCGGTTTTCATCAGTCACGTGATCAAAACTAAAAATCGTAACCGTTCAATAAATAAATTCAAGAATCTGGGATATGATAGATGATTGCAATATAAACAACCTCGCCAAGAATCAGGTCTCTGCTGTTTTTAATTCGCGCGCTATTCGCAGAAGTGTGTCATCCAAATTTATAGAGATTTGTATGGGACGCCATGTTGGTGCCCATCTAGATGGGCACCAACATGGCGGCCGGAAACCAACAGAAACATCTGTCACTGAGTTTTATTACAAAAGCGTAAATTTATCTCTCGAGGAACTCAAAAACATTAAAATAATACTTTTCCTAATACAAGAACCCGTTCAGATAGCCAAATTTCCCGAAATAAGTCCCGAAATAAGTCACCTTTTAAACAACCCGGCCGTCATGTAAATGCCGCGTCACGCAAAAGCTTAGAAATTCAAGCATAACCTATCGCAAAACCAAGAACCCATTCAGGACAAAAAATCGTCTAAATATTAGTTTTCAACTGCTCTTATACCTCATAAAAGTAAAATATCAATAGGATCAATAGTTTTGTAGTTTGAATTTTAGTGACGTCATGTGAAAACCGGCAATTACAACTGGGATGTCAGGAGGTGTTAATTTTGAGTCATGAAGATGATTTAGAGCACCAATAAAGTTTGCCAAATTCACATTTGAAGTGGATCTGTAAATACCAATAACATGCAGGTTTGAAATCGGTTGGTCAACAACTGTTATTGTGATTTCTACTCCATTGCAGTTAAAATCTGTGGAGAATTGCTCTACAGTGAAACTGGGTCTTAACATAGGCATCTGAACCATAGCAACTTCTGGTTGGTGATTGATTGTAGTCATTTCTGTATAGTGTAAATCCTTCTATGTTATACACATCATCTCTGTCCAATGCACAAAGTCTAGTTTCAAAAAAAATGTTTACATCAGCTTTTTGAATGTTGTAGTCACTTCGCACATCATCAATGTGAAGATGTAAGGATCTAACATTATGAAATACGATTGTAATAGAGTCATTTATAGTTTTGTGTGTCACTAAAGGTACAAGGTTTGCTTGGGATATTAGTCTATTCATCTCATTCACAGCCTTTTCATTAACCCTTGTTTTATGCTCATTAAGCTGATAATATGTAGAGTAGAACTGTTATGTTTAATGTTTTTCTTCTTGTCATTGTCGAAAGTCTCGTATTCCTCAAGAGGTGTTAAAATAATAGTTTGTTGCATCGGTGGCAAGGGAAAGTTAAACCTGCAAACTTTGTTTCCCATTTTCTTACATGTTTTAGCATGCCTATGCAATTGTATTGACAAGTTCTTCCATTTCACTAGTATGAGCCTTCTGATAAGTGACATGTTTATCAATGAAACTGACAATTTCCTTCTCAGAACGTTTGCCAAATTGTGGTGCATCTTTCACCCAGAACAGACCATGAATATGAGGACTTCCTCTTTGCTGAAACTCAACTCTGTAAAAATAATCAACTTTTTGTCCTATTGCAAAAACATCACCTCTGAGAACATCATGCATGAATAACTGCACCATATGTTCAAAATTTCTTGCACATGTTATAGGGTCTCTCTGGATAAGGTTTGATTTTTGTTGCCAAGTCATGCTGCTTATTTCCTCATCAGGATATTCCTTTTGTTCAACAATTCTGCCGAGAGTTTGTAGCAGATGTGTCCATCTGGTTTCTGCAGCTGAAAAAGAACAGAACCATGTAGGGTTGCCAAGCTGACGGATCATCGAAAACAAATCTTTGTTGTATTTTTAAAATACACTGGGCTCTCCCTTAGATTTTTTAATACTCTAAAACCTTCATCAAGATGAATCAGCTTGTTCACATAATCCTCTGACTTTAAGTCACCAGCAGTGTAGTTCTTGCCTTTAGTTTTACACTTTCGAAGAGAAATGCAAGGAGTGTCCTGAATTTGTTTGATTTGTAGCTTTTTAAGTTTGTAAAACAAATTAGAGACCGATTGAGCTGCTCTTCTGTCTAATGACATCTCAATTCCCATTTAGCTATTGAGCTATATGAAACAGGAACTTTTCTTTTTCTGTTATCTGTTCAACGTTTTCCACCGAATATTGTGGGAACTGATAGAAATTCTGAATCTTTATCCATAAAAATGCCCAAAGGTTTATTTCCCTCTCCTGGTGCAAAGCTTATAATGTTACCACCATTTTGTGATACTGATTTCTGGTTGTTGTAATAAAGTGTCTGACACTCCCGAGGGGCGTTCATCAACTTCACACCAATCGTCATCATCATTATAGTCAATTGTTTCAGAATTTAGAGAATCTGAATTGTCCTTGTCATTATTATTTTCAACATTTGGAGTGTTTTTCTCAGAATCTTTTCTAACATTATCATTATCGAGGAACTCATCCCATTCATCATTTTCTTCAGCTTGTGTTGTCACACTGTTTTGCCATGTGTCTTGCACCTCTATACCTTCATTTTAATACAATTCACTAGTGCTAACAAGATATTTAGCAGCCTCAAATACTTTTCTTGGTCTCACGTTTTGAAATTGATAATGATGCTTATAGCTTAGTCTCCTCTTGAATTTATCGGGATAGTCTGTGACTCACTGATAAGTCTAGGAAGGGTGTGCACAGTTGAATTAACATCACTCGGTACATACTACATACTTCCATGAATAGATAGCTGACCGCCTCTTGGAAGTTCGTGGATTTGCATAAATGGAATTCGTGGCGATATTAGCCTTTTTTCTAATGAGGTCAAATCAAGTACAGATGGTTTATCAAGGAAACTCATGCCATTGGCCTTTGAACACTGAGGCAATTTACCCTCTTTTATATTTAAGTGGCAAGTATTACAAATTCATTCAGTGTTGTCAACACTTTTTACTCCTGTAATACAGGACTGAACGAGGTCTTTTTGGCATTTGGTGTTATTGGTTGCATTGCATTTTCTAACTGATGATCTGTACCACAGTTACCACAGCAGGTACAAATATACTGAGGACCACGATTAATGCTCTCATGAAACTTGGTTATCATAGATATACAAGCATTTGCATAATTTTCACCACAGTCTGACAATACTGTACTGCAATTATTGGTGTCCTTCTGTTTTTGCATATTTTCTCGTTTCTTTCGTATATATTCTCTTTTAGAAGCTTTACGCTTTTCTGCTTTATCTTCTTCTGATAAGTTCAATCTCTTATGCGGTTATATTTCACTTTGTTAACAGCTTGTGCCTGTTTCCTTTACATAAATTCTCTTTTTGAGGTTTTACGATTATCGATTTTCTGTCTTTGCTCCATATCAGTATCACAATTTAAACTTGCTGATCTCATTCTATTTTCTTGTTGTCTATAGTCTGCATTTTGTCGTTTCTTTTGCATAAATTCTCTTTTAGAAGCTTTACGCTTTTCTGTTTTGTCTTCTTCTGATAATTTTAGTCTGTTATGATCATCTTTCACTTTGTTGACAGCTTGCGTACGTTTCTTTTTCATAAATTCTCTCTTGGAGGTTTTACGATTTTTAAATTTCTCTCTTTGTTCCATGTCATTATCACAATCTAAGCCTGCTGATCTCAATCTATTTTCTCGAAGTCTGTAGTCTAGATTTTCACGTTTCTTTTGTATGTTCTCTCTTTTAGAAGCTTTACACATTTATGCTTTGTCTAGTCTGATATGTTAGCTCCCTTCTTTTCATTTTTTTCCTTCATCGGCAAGTTCTGATTGCTTCTTTTCCGAGAAGTGACTTTCTTCATATTGCTCTACTATGTTTTCATGTGAACTTACTGAGTTTTGAATTAGTCCATCCTCACACGTCATTTTAGGGGTAAGAGAGTTCAATACTGGCACTGTAGACACATAATGGCATTCTTGTATATGGCCAATAAAAATGTTTGTAGTCTGTCCATTAGTATTGACTGGATTTATAACTGTGACAGGCGAAAAATTTGTATTAGACTCTACGATATTGATAGTCACATTCAAAGAATTTGCAACAGCTTGAATTATTATATTATCTGCCCATGTTCCTTGCCTTGCCATATTATTCACATAGCTTTGCCAAGACTGTTCAAAGGTGCTTTCTATATACAACTCAGGTGACGCAGAAGATGCTCAGGGGTGTTATACAGCTGGCATGACACAGCACGGAAAAAAACAGTTCCCATCTCCTGGCCTAATACGCTCACTGAAAGTCTACCAAGTTGAGATAATCTGGATTCTAGTAATGAAACAGATTTGATACATGATACATTCTTGTCATTATATGTTTGAGTGAAAGGTCCAGGATTCTCCTCTATATATCCACTTAATGCTATTGTACGATGAGCTACCCACTGTATTTGTAAACTAGAGCACTGTAATTTCTTCGAACCATGTTCTTCGGTATAAACATAGGCAACAGACTTTTGTGCTTTGGGGTTCTCGTCTGTACGAAAAGCAAACGCAAACTCTCAATTTTTGTGAAGCAATGATATCTAGATTGATAATGACTTTTATTGAAGTTCAACTTCTGCTTTTTAGCTGATTTAAGCCTACGCTTATAATCAGAAACTACAAAGAATTTATTATTTAACCTGTGGTATAATGCGCTGCTTTTACTGCTTAAGTATGAATGAAGCTTTGATGAATGTGGAACAACTTTTCGTATATGTTTTTGTACTTTAATTATAACTTTTTTGCTCTTTTGCAAAGTACGCTTTATTTGGGCTGTGGGAATTGAAACCGCTCTGCTCCTTCGCCTTACGTTAATTATGTTTACACAAATTAACAGAAATATCAATGCGAGATCTGTACATGTTATTTTCACATTTTACCTGAACAGACACTTCATTAATGTTCGGTGAACTGAAGGTTGTCATTCCCTCGATGCGGCGTTCATCTTGTGATTCATTTAAGCTTAATTCATCCACGTGTGTTGTCGATGTCTGTGGTTTGGAGAAGAGCAACCGAAACTTACTGGCCAAGAAGGACAGCTTCGTCTTGATAAACTTGGTAACAGTACCTGTGATTGATCTAATGTGGCTGATAGCCATCTCAAGATAGTTTTAATGAGAAACTGTTTCGTGGTTTGTATTGCAAATAGTACAGTAGTTATTTTCAGGATATTGTGAAGCAGTTCTGTACGAGCGAGCCTCAAGTCTGGATCGAGCCTGGAGCCCGATAAATGTTTTAGTGAGACTATCTTGGCCGCTATAATTGATGTGTGGGTTGTATGTTGAAGAGCTCCAAAAGGTAAATACTCAACGGTAGGCACCCAAATACGGTAAGATCCTTTCCCAATATGGCCGCCTCGAAGGTGTGCTACGTTGCACGTGGAAGCGTGTGCAAACAATTCCCTTTAAGGTCCCCCCGGCGCGAATATTTCGTCTTCTCAACCATATTGCGATTTCCAGAGGTTACAAAATTGTGACTTGATGTTTAAATTTATTTATATTAAACAGCATACAAACATTCTTTATTCTTGATCTTTGCCCTTGCTTATTCAGCTTATTGGAGCGACATCGAAGTTTATTTGGACTTTGTTAAGCCGAACCGGGGAG
>OZ026603.1:3173664-3186164 GCA_964020085.1 Micromussa lordhowensis
CACGACTTCTGTGGTGATAACTAATCAGCGTAATATATCGAAAGCAGCCCTAATATAATACCTGCTAGGTAAACATAAGACGTTCCGTAACCATTCATTTTAAATTTCCATATTGTTAGACGTTGCCTACATGCAAGTTTTTATTATACTTCATTTGGGTTATATATTTTATATTTGCCACTAAAATATACCAGTCAGGGCACACGTAAGATCAAACCTTTCCTCGAGATCTCGTTATTTATCATTGTTATGAATGGTTTGACATTTAAACGAGGTGAATCGAAGGGCGGATATTTGACTGCAGACTCAACTGCAATGATAGGTATTTATCATTTAAATAATAACACGCATATTTCTGATATGTATAACTTACATTTTGAAGAATTCGATATTATCTTAGTCGGAACCAGCCACGAATTG
Source organism: Micromussa lordhowensis (assembly GCA_964020085.1). Taxonomy (NCBI): domain Eukaryota; kingdom Metazoa; phylum Cnidaria; class Anthozoa; order Scleractinia; family Lobophylliidae; genus Micromussa; species Micromussa lordhowensis. The sequence continues at coordinate 3,174,085 of OZ026603.1, forward strand.
TCAACGTTTGGGACATTTAAAACTATTTGGCACGATGAGCTACTACTCAAGGTTTCGTGAGATCCTCGCAATTTCTTTCAATTAATTATGCGGGGGTTTTCCCGAAATTTGCAGACTCTCTTTGCGTTTGTTGAGCCGTAACTGAAAAAATACCTTTTTTTTTAAATACACATTTTTTTTAAAAAAAGTGAGCCCTTTGATCATGCAGTCGACTGTCGAGCAAGATCAGTCTTGAAAACAGTGTAATTGGTATTTCTTACATTCCTTTCTCGCCACTCTGTCTTAGTCAAAATCCTGGACAGGGGGCTCGTGAAGCGCGGTATTCGCTGTCTAGCACTTTTCCTGATTGTTTGTTCTCAGACGGAGGTCGTAATAGCGCAGAAACCTCTCACAACAGCAAGGCGCTAACCCAGTTAGGCACCATGTAGCGGTTTTCACTTGAGCATTGTCAAAACTAATTCGCATTTTCGCAATCCTTTGTTGTTTGTTTTTTCATTGCTTAGCTACGCGACCGGCTCAAGAAACTCGCGCTCCTTTCTCATGCCTGGCCAACTCAGAGACAAAGCAAGGCTAATCGTGAGTTCGTGACTCGCTCGCACATGTTTTCCCGCGCTTGGCCACGTCGGCTACATGTAATTGCTTGAAGTTTTGATTGGCTGAATTTATTACCGGTGTCCTCGGTGAATAGCAAGAGTGATTCGTTTGGTTTTGGTTTAACGAGGCTGAAATAAAAACTGCTTTATTCATACACGCTTTTGTTCATCTGTTTAGTCATCTTGTAAATAGTACCGATCCACTTATTCCAAAAAAGAACAAAACAAAACGAGCAGACAAAAAAATTTAATGTGAATTTGACTCCATTACAAACACACGTGCACGTTTTGAGCAAAATGTTCCCGCATACGTAGGCCAGCTACAACAATAGGTACAATTAAAAAATATCTAACTATACTCATACGCACTGGGAACGAGCTTGGCCTTGCCAGCGGCTCGTGTTTTCCGCGTTTGTCTTTAGACCTCTGCCGGCTAGTGAGCCGCGTGCAGACTGGAAGCGACAATCCGCAACCCATAACAGTTTTCTCTTGGCCCTCTATTTAACTGGTATTTAGTTAGTAATAGCAAAGCGCGAGTGACGTCATGACTCAGACATGACTCAGACAAGACTCAGACAAACAAACCGGAATGGCGGACGATTTTGCTAAAACAGTTTCTAAAACAGACGGTGTTCTTAAAACACATTTTTTAAACGAAAACTTCGCCTGGATCCCCTCTAGTTCTCTCAGAATACGCCGATGTTGTATGAGCCTCGTGGGGGGTATAATCATTTGCATTCTATTTTTAGTCCTCGCGCGCTTCGCTATTGACAAACAAAGATCGTTTAAAGTTATTGATAAAATCCTAAAACAGCTGGATAACAGTCTATAACAGTAAATGTATTAAAATTATTACTTTATTATTCATCTCCAAAACAGTTATTTTATAGCTGAGATACTATTTACGACAAACAGACAATCCAGCATTATATTATATTTTATTTCACAAGACATTATCCATAAATTTCACCCACCATTTGGTCAATCGAGGGCTGGTTCCGTGGCTGCCATTTCAAAACAATTTAAAAACCCTCTCCAAATAAAGTTATTATTCAGTCAATTTCAGAAAACACATTCAAAGAAATAAACCTTACCTAGTTTACTAAGTAAACAATATTCTTTTACATTGCTCATGTTTTACAAAAGCCTTCATTTTATAATGTATATAAAAAGTATGATCATTTTTCTGAGCTGCGTTTTGCCTGTGTCGGCAAAACGAGTCTTTGAGCGAAATCATTCATATGAAAATGTGCTTCGCACGCTGGTTGATTTCCATGTAACAAATAAATTCTTTAAACACAGTAAGTTACGACGTATTTTTGTCAAAAAACAAGAAATATATGACCACATCTCAACATGATGCAAACATTCATAGCTACGTGGTCCATAAGGGACATCAAAACCTATTCGTTTTATTTTCATGGAATTTAAAATAAGCTTCTTTCCATGTCTTGTTTTAGTTTTTATTTGGTCAATTCAATTTTTTTTGGTGGAAAACTCAAGATTTTCAGAAAACTCAAAGTTTTCTGTTTAGAAAAATATTTTTTTCTTAGAACAGTCATTTTTTTTTTAAAAACTGAAGTTCATTTTGAAAACTCAACTTCTCTAAGAATACCCGAATTTTTTTATAATCTCAAGATCTTTTTAAACTCCGTTTTTTTTATTTTTAGAAAACTTAACTTTTTCTTTTAAAAATCAGGCTTTAAAAAAAAGCCTAGCGTTCTAAAATAAACTTGAGTTTTCTGAAAAAAACGAGTCTTCTGAAAAAAAAAGCTGAGTTTTCTAAAAAGAAAAGTTCAAATCTTGAGTTTTCTAAAAACATATCTAAGCTGGCGAGATAAAAACTTAACCAAGACATGGCAAAAATGCCAATTTTAAATTCCATGGAAATAAAACATATAGGTTTCGATGTCCCTTATGGCTTACCGTAGTACGTACACCCCCACAACAGCTGGTGGAAATTCAAAAGTAGTAATGAAACCACGAGCCGCATAGCGAGGCTATACTTCAACTTTAAAATTCTTAGGACTGGGACGAGACCGGCATGGCGGACGGACGCACTTTTTAGAGCTCCGTCCTTAGCCCGTATTTCCCTTCTAGCGAAACAGTTTCTGTTCGTAGAGCTACTTGTTTCTCGATTAGAGCAGACAGTTAACATGGTACATGGGAAATAAGAAGAGAAAAAAGAGATCCAGCAGCCCTAAAGCTTCACAAACCGGCAACGCGAAGCTTCCACGTGTAAATAGCAAGAACATGGATTCATCAGACAACACTCTTTCGCCGGTAACTCTCAATGCTATCATGGATACTCTTAGTTCCCTTGGCGAAAAAATGGACAACAACTTCAAGACGCTTAGAGAGGAAATGGAAATTTTCAAGCAGGATTTAAAGGCCGAAGTCCAAGTGTTAAGAAACACTGTGTCCGAATTAGAAATGGCCGCACAAATGTCTTCGTCCAAAATTGAATCTCTTGAGGCGAGCAACAAGTCGCTGTCGATGTCACTGGCCTCTCAGGTAAAAGAAATTGCTACGCTACAAGCAGAATTAAAGAAGCAAAAAGAAAAGGTTTTACATATGGAAGAGTACTCGCGGAGAGAAAACTTAATATTCAGAAACATCCCTGAACGCCCAAGCGAGAACTGTAGAGAGCTGATCTTCGACATCATGACCAAAGAAATGGACATAGAAACAAGTCAAATGCGTTGTCATGCGGTACACAGGATGGGAAAATCCATTCAAGGCAGACCTCGACCGATTATTGTCAGATTTTTGTGCAGGGAAGACAAGGAGGTTGTCTTTCGAAAGAGGAATCTACTAAAAGAATCTATTCACTTCCCAGATGCGTACATAACCCTAGATTACCCGAGTGAAATCCAAGATGAGAGAGCTGTTCTAATCAAAGCGATGCTGAAAGCCCAAGCAAGCGGCACACAAGCGAAAGTCATCGGAAGAACTCTAAAAATTGGAAGTGCGAGCTACACAAGCAAGAATGTACCCAAAGAACTATTAGAGTAAGTTTATCTAAACGATACTTGAGCTTAGTACCTTTGAAGCGGGCAAGGCAATTAGGGATGCTCTAGAGAACGCAACGCGAAAAATAATTTTGTGAGGGAAGGGAAAAGGGTAAGAAGGTCATTGTGTCAGTAAACTGCTCTCTGTTCTTTTTTTTCTTTGACAGAGAATTAGCATGATCAGGTCAAAATGGACCTTAATTTTAGTTAGTTGGAATATTTTTCTGTTAGTATTTGTTATTCATCGTTTCAATTTAATTCTTGTTGTTTACCTTTTTAATTTCTTTCCTACAATGCTACAACGCTACATACTTGACATGAAGTTAGCATATTATAGGAGACAAAATTTATTATGCTCAACATTCACATGCAAAGATCAAGTGTTCTCGCACCTCTTGAAACAATGATACAAAAGAATTATATAGAATACCAGAGGGAATTTGAAACCAATTTTTAATATGAACGACTTAAAAACATTTCAAATCAAAATTGTCACCCTTAATGTTAGAGGTTTAAACGGGTCCACTAAAAGGCGGTCAATTTTCAGATGGCTACACAATCAAAAAGCACATTTCTATTTTCTGCAAGAAACTTACAGCGATGAAAAAACAAAAGCTTCGTGGGAAGCAGAGTGGGGTGGAAAGATTTTCTGTAGTCATGGAACAAAACACAGCAAAGGTGTCATGATTTAACTGAACCCAAAGTATGACATCGATGTGATAAAATTCGAGAAAGACAACCAGGGAAGATTAATTGTTCTTGATACAAAAATGAATGGCGCAAACTTAGTGCTAATGAACCTTTACGCTCCAAACGACATTTCTCAACAGGTACAGTTTTTCGAAAAGGTTATGAATAGGCTCTCAAATTACGCGGATGAAAACATTATAATTGGCGGTGATTTGAACTGTCCTCTCACTGAGTTGGACAAAATAGGAGGGAAACCTGTAGAAAATAAAAAGCGTGTTAGGGATAAAATTTCCCAATTGTCAAATCTATACTCTTTGCAAGACGTTTGGCGTGAAATGAATCCCAAAGAGAAACAATTTACCTGGAGAGACAAAGCATATAAAGTCCAGTGCAGGTTGGATTATTTTCTAGCATCTCCAAACCTTGTTAACCTTGCTAAAGAGTGTAGTATTGTCCACGCACCAGGGTCTGACCACTGCGCTGTTAAACTATTTATTCAGTCAGACTCTCTCAACAAAAAAGCTGGGCCGGGATTTTGGAAATTTAACTCATCGCTACTAGAGGATGAAGAGTATATTAATGAATTTAAAGCAAACATTGAAAACTACAGAAATAAATACTTATATTTAGACGACAAAGGACTTAGATGGGACCTAATGAAAATGGAAGTGCGAGGCTTCACTATCGCTTACGCCAAAAGAAAAGCTAAAAAGAAGAGGAATGAGGAAAAAAAGTTGCAGGAGCAGCTGAATGAGCTATTGGCCCAGTCTGCACAATGTAAAAATAATCCACTTTTAAGAACAAAGATACAGAGTACACAAATGCGCCTCAAACGAATAACAGACCAAAAGGTAATGGGAGCTATCTTAAGAAGCAAAGCAAGATGGGTGGAATACGGTGAGAAAAACACCAGATATTTTCTAAACTTAGAAAAAAAAAGGGTGAGAAGAAAACCATCACCAAATTGAAATTAAACGATGAAATGGAAACTGAAGATCAGGAGATCATTCTAAGGGAAGAGGAGAACTTTTACAGAGTTTTATATGAATCGAGTAACATCAATATGGCAACACCAGAAAGCAAGACTTTCTTTGAAAACGAGCTCATTAAACCATTAAGCGACGAGAACGCGAATATTTGCGAAGGAAAAATAACTAACGAAGAGTGCAAAAAAGCCTTAAATGAAATGGGAATAGGTAAATCTCCGGGCTCAGACGGCCTTACTTCTGAATTTTATAAGCGATTCTGGGATGAAGTTGGTGATGATGTCGTACAAAGTATCAACAACGCCTTTGATAAAGGAGAATTGTCGATTTGTCAGAAAAGAGGCATCATCACTCTTCTACCAAAGAAAGACAAACCCACCGATGTCCTAAACAACTTACGTCCAGTTACTTTGCTAAATGTGGACTATAAAAATGCTACCAAAGTAATAGCGAATAGATTAGCAAAAGTACTCCCAGACATAATAAGTCCAAATCAAACTGGTTATGTGAAGAATAGATACATTGGCGAAAATGTCAGACTTATTTTTGACGTTATTGACTATACCAAAGCCAAGCAAACACCAGGCATCGCTCTTTTTCTTGACTTTAAGAAAGCTTTTGATTCAATCGAATGGGAGTACTTGCACAAAGTCTTGGATGTTTTTAACTTCAAGCAAGATTTCAAAAGATGGGTTAAAGTGTTTTACACCGATATTTCTAGCTGTGTTACAAACAATGGTTTTGCATCCACTTTTTTTAACCTTAAACGCGGAGTACGACAAGGCTGCCCGTTATCAGGACTCCTGTTCGTTCTAGGTATAGAACTGCTTAATCTTGCATTTCAAACGAATAGCAACATCAAAGGAATAAAGGTCGGAGACAACGAAATAAAAAATACCCTATATGCAGATGACACTACTCTTATTCTCAGAGATCTAGATTCAGTGCAGACGTCACTTGAGATATTAGAAAATTTCAAAGGATGCTCAGGCTTACAACTGAATAAATCAAAAATAGGCAGTCGTTGACTACATGTGCCTAGTGATATGAAAACTAGTATCATGCGCATTGACTACATGATACAACAATAAAAAGAAATTTTATTGGGAAATAAGTAAGTATCAAGAATAGTTTGAAAAAGATCTTCCCATTCAACTTTCACCTTCTAGGTCATAATTCTGGATTTTGTCGGGATGTGTATTGTGTATTTCGCTTGCCTGCAAGTGTTGACAGATGTCTAATAAGCTTATTTCTGTTTTCATTTTTGTGTCTTTAGTAGCCCGCCGACATCATTTTTTCGTCTGAATCACTTAAGAATAGTTCGAAAAAGATCTTCCCATTCAACTTTCACCTTCTAGGTCATAATTCTGGATTTTGTTGACCAAAACGTCGGGATATGTATTGTGTATTTCGGTTGCCTGCAAGTGTTGACAGATGGGTGACAAAAAATTCTTATTAGTGCTGGTTTTGTTCGATTTCACGCAAATTTTAACACTATGAAGCTGGAATGTTAAGGAATAGATTTTACTTTTGCCGATGTTTGGAGCTATAATCTTAAATTAACGGAGAAGTTATATATCCCTGCGAAGTCAGCGAATCAGATTACATTGTTTGCATAGGGTGCGTTTGGCGTGATGGTAATCAGATATTTTTATTTACTCAGAGGCAAAAACTATTCGAAAAAGGTCATTTCGACGACAGCTGAGTTACATCTTGCCTAAATCAAAACAAAGAAAACTTACCAACGTCGTTGAACAAACGTGCAACATAAGCACATGGAGCGATCGTAGCAAAAAGTTGCCATCTACGCCATGTCTTCTCGGGATACGAAAATCAAACGAACACAGCTCGAAAGTGGTCTCGAGTTGTTGGCGAAAGAATACGAGAGAAACACGAGTTACGGACACACATATATGCACGATAACATGGTGCCTTGAACTCTACGAGCACTAGGCACAAAATGCCGAGTTACGCACACAACCGTAAGCACGATGGCATGGTGCCTTGAGCTCTATGAGCAAAAGGCCTCTATGAAGTGAAGGGGGACACTTCATGGTATATTACACGTCGCCAAAAAAAAACCTTAAAGGGAGGACACTTCATGACATAATACACGAACAGCATGTGTTACGGACGCACACGTATGCACGATAACATAGTGCCTTGAGCTCTACGAGCACTAGGCACAAAAACGGAGGCCATGTGGCTGGGCTGCTGGGCAACAAGGATCGACACACCTTTCGAGTTTCGCTGGCCAGAAAATTCTGTTTATGCTTTAGGTATCCATTTCTCCAACGATAGAAGCAAATGTGAAAGTCTCAATTTTGATAAGAAACTGGAAGATTTGAAAAAAATTCTTAATTCCTGGAAAAGGAGGAAACTGACTCTGCTCGGGAAGATCAACATTGTCAAGTCACTTGGGTTGTCTAAACTAATATACAACGCTTCAGTTTTACCATTACCTGAAAATTTCAGCAAAAGGGTTGATAAAACCATATTGGATTTTATATGGGATAACAAACCACATAAAATTAAAACAAACACATTAATTGGAGACAGGAATCTGGGCGGATTAAAAATGACTGAGTTTGAGTCGATGAATAAAGCCTTGAAAGCTTCATGGGTGAGAAGATTCAATACAGAGGGGAACGCACCGTGGAAAATCATCCCAAATTACATGACACGACACCTAGGCGGTTTTACGTTCTTAATATCATGCAGTTATAAAACCAAAGAACTCAGTTTGAAAAACATCCCTTGCTTCTACTCAGAAATTCTAAATTATTGGGAAATGATAAAAAAAATCAAAGCTGAAATAGATCAAGAAAAAGCAGATCCATATGACGCCATAATATGGAACAACCATGAAATAAAAATCGCAACTAAGCCAATATTTTATGAGTCTTGGCACAAGGCGGGTGTTACAAAGGTTAAACACCTCTTAAACCCTAATAGTGGAAAATTCCTAACGTATCAAGAATTTGTCAATCTGTTCAAAGTTAAATCCAGTTTCACAGTGTACTACGGCCTTCTCAGTGCAATTAAAAATAAATGGAAAATTTCTACTACCGGTAGACAGAGGCAAACGGGGAAACAGAACTGGTACGACAATGAAGAAAATCTTTCCAACGCTGCTCTGCACAAAATAATTGTTGAGAAAAAATATCAATCACCTACCAATGAAAACCGAATTATTGGTTACGGAGTGGAGCCTTCTGAAATCCAAAAACTATATAAATGGCCTTTTTCTGTTACGAAAAATACAAAGTTAATAATGTTTCAATTCAAAATAAACCATAATATCATCTACACTAAAGACAAACTGAAAAGAGCAAACATAACACCTGATGATATATGCTACCTATGTAAAAGTGAACAGCATACAATCCAACACATGTTTTTAAAGTGTTCCCATGTAGCTTTATTTTGGAATGAATTTTTTGACTGGTGGTCGCAAGTCACTAGTGAAAACATTCAGTTACCAGACTCAACAATTTTATACGGACCTACAAACCCACTCAAACACCATCAACCCCTAAGCTTGGCTTTGCTGGTGGCAAAATACTTCATTTATAAATGTAACCTTAATGAACAATCGTTACTCTTCTCACTGTTTAAAATACAATTTCGAGAAAATATAATGACTGAAAGATACATTGCAATAAAAAACAAAACTGCCAAGCTCTTTAATGAGAGATGGAAATGCCTTATATTAAAAGACTTTGTTCCAGAAATTTTGCCACCTCCAATGTCTCAATAGGAAAAATTAATTTACTTACTTTGTGTCAACGCTGTCATCAGGGTTTTCAAATTTCTAATCAGTAGCGACTAGCATTAATTTATTTCTATATCTGTTGTAGTCCTTAAAGTGTTGTCAGTTTTCTTTTTACATGGAATTTACTTTGCTCTATGTTTCATTGTATTGTAAGAGTTTTTCTTTTAACGAATAAATAAACAAATAACTAAAAAAAAAAAAAAAAAAAAAAAAAAAAACTTTAAAATTCTTCTCGACTTAATACCCGGTTTGCAAAAACAAGGATATCGATATATTTATTGAACTTAATTTTGACCAAGTACGCCTGAGTACTTACGCCTAAAATTTCAAATGTACTATGCATGAAAAACATTCTCTAAGGCCTCACTACGCCAGAGAAATTAAAAAACGCAACAATACCGCTCATTTTGGATTTGTGTTTGAGGAAAACTCGGACGGGGAAATCACATGATTATCGTGACGTCATCGTTTTCAAAATGTTTTCCGTCCACACTAAAACGCAAGGCCGGCGTTTTCAAATTCTTCCGGTTTGAAGAGCGTTTTCGAAAAGCTCCGTTTTCGTGACGGATTAGTGTGGACGGTAGGCCTAACCAGAGAAATAAAGCTGCGTTCTCGAATTTCTCCGGCGTAGTATAGACGGAGCGTAATAGTAAAAATTCACAGCACAAGCGCGTGCTGACTCTCTAGGCTAGCTCTCTCCTTACTGTTTATGCAACACTATTTCCCAAAAAGGTGACCAGGTCGTTAATTCTCTTAACCAAAATCAGTCACAATTTCTACGAAAAGAGTAAGGAGAAGTTACGAACTCACACATTCCTGAACCGTTCAGGAAAATGACATTGTGTTTGCACTTAGCTATGTGGTTTTCTCTGAAGACAGAAGAGAAAGATGGCCAAGTAGTTCTTTGATTATATCAAATCGCCGTATGTTGCGTTCTTTTAACGTCTTACAAAATTCGTAGACTGTTAAATCTGGTTTGGTCGTTTTAACGAAGGCAATTGTAGTTTTGCCCGCGTCAGGACTTCCTTCAAGCGAGTCTCTCTCAACTTCGTCCATGTCGTACTTGATAGCAACTTGCTTCCACCCGCCGGTTCCGCGGACGTTCTTGGTAAGCAGGGTTTCAACCTTTGATTGAGTATTGTCATCTACCTGTCTAAGGCATTTGTAGTCTGAAGAAACACAAAACAGTATTGTTAATTGTTTGGTTGTCGGGAAAAATAACTGCTAGGATTGACATACCGAAGAGTCACCGAAGAGTTACCGAGGAATTACCGAGGAGTTACCAAAGAGTTACCGAAGAGTTACCGAGGAGTTACCGAGGAGTTTCCATGCTGCTCCACTAATCAGTTACTAATTGGCGAAAAGGCTGCTACAGTTATTACTATTCAAAGCTCTCTGGCTTTTCTCTGTAAAATAAATACAAAATGCTAGATATAGTAGCGGCTTCAGCCTCCCTCCCATTCTTTCATTAAGACTAAATAAGTTTTCCAAATAAAAATCTTATCATCATCGAGATCACTGTGATTCCAAAAAATGTTTCTTATAACCTTCAATGGTTTAATTCAGCCGTGTCAAATTACTTCAGTTTTCGCTGACTTTTCTTGAAATGGCCCTTTTCCCTGATTCAAAAGAAAATTCCCTTCCTTTTCCTTGACAATGAAGAATTTTTCTCTGACCATTTCCTGACAATACAATACAACTCAGACAACACTAACCCATTCCATCACGAGGAGCAACATCCAGTACTGCAGCAGATGACTTGATACAATCAGCATTAGCGTCGCTTACGTGACATGCATAGCAGCCAAAGTCACGCATCTCGACAAAACCCAACACAAGACTGGAGTTATTTTGACCTGGTATCTCAGTACCATCTTTAACCCACTGATAAAATACTTTCTTAGTTCCGAGCACGTTGCACTTGAATTCCACTCTTGAACCTTCTTTTTGTCTCTGATGCATGGGCTCTACCTCAATCTTGATTGGTTCTGCAAACAAACACACAAACAAAGCATTACGTGGATATTCTTCATGCCCAGAGTGGAAATTCTTAAAATACAGTCAAACTGACCGTTGTGAACAAATGGCCGTTATGGGGAGAGAGGGATGTAATAAGACATCTGCTTATTTTAGTGCATACAAATCAAAGCGTATCAATAAAACATACAATTAACAGAAACAGAGGCACGGATCAAGTTTAGTGACCATTTGAAACAAAAACGGGGTTGTATACACCGTTCATCGTCAGTCGTTGACTAACTGACCGTTGCCGAGAGTTTCTTTTGGCAGACGGGACGAGTCTTACTGGCCGTTGCCGTTGTATAGAGGTGGCTGTTGTAGAGAGGTGCCGTTAGCAGAGGTTTGATTGTAATTTATTTTGATAAACAGGTAGCATTTGTCACATATTCAAAAGGGTCAATAACATACCAGTGAATGTACACTGATCTTGATCTGGATCCTAAAACAACAGAACGAAATAATCATCTGATCAGAAACTCTCTGCAAGTACAGAACATGAAATCACACGTGACGTCCAGATCGTGACGGGTCCGAGAGAGTCTAGGGAGGAGGGAATCGCATATGAGTGGATCGGAAAGCCGATACTTGTCAGAAAATGTGAATTAGACCCCTGACGGACACCAAGCTGGGTGTGGCTCAAGTTATAGATTAAGAATACTATTTACAAAATTAGAAGGAGGGCGTTATAAAATTAATTCAGTACAGGTGTATCGTTTTCGAGTGGATTCAATTTTTTCCGCACACATCTAAAAGTTTCCGAACCCCTTACTTTCCCGCGGTTCACAAGAAATTGCGATGCGAAGACACATCGTTTCCCACAAACCCAATTTACATATTGCACCCATATAAGCAAACCACTGAATATATATAAGTAAGACAGCCTCTCGGAAGGCAGGGGAAGACTTGTTTTCTTAACAGTGAAATGCCGAAAAAAAGTCATGCTTGCCCAGGTGTAAATGAATCAACCGAGCGATATCCTCGCGTACCTTATTACAGTCCGTCGCTG
>OZ026603.1:3196164-3221164 GCA_964020085.1 Micromussa lordhowensis
AGTCAAGCGCACTAACCATGAGGTCACCGCGCTTCCTAGCAGACACTTCCCCTATAGATGTTTTAATGTTTTATGTAATGTGAAAAGTCAATGTTAAAAAAATGTGGTACTTCCCATTGAGAAATGTCCGTCTCTTGTACAAACCCAGGAATGTGAGAAGGTTACAACACCTTATTATCCAATTGTCACTCTATTATATTTTAAGTGGTCACTTATGGGAGATTAAAAGGAAATTTCAGATTTTTAGCTCTAAAAGTGGTTGCAGTCGCTGATGAGAAGTGGTTACTTACAAGAGGTTCTAAACCTAGTGATTTGGCTTGGAAACATTTGGTTTTTTAGAAAATTGGTTGCTGAGGAGAGGTGGTCACTTACGAGAGGTGGTCGCAACCAGAGGTTTGACTGTATAAGGATTTAAAATTTTCATTAGTTGGCTACATGTACTTACCAGGGCTTCTGCCTATTGCAACTGCATTTCTCACAATGCCAGGGACAGTAGTTTTAGTCCTATTTTGTCTCCATATCTGTTTCTTCCTCTTATACATGCATACTATTGCTGCAACTAATAGAATTGCAAAAAATAGGCCACTAAGTATACTTGGGACTATAATAGCGGGATTAGCAATATGGTAATTTGTTGGGCTAGGTGTCAGCTTGGTTAGAGCTGGTGAATGTGTCGTCGACAGCAGATGTGTCACAGATGTTCCTTGGGTTGTCACTGTTGCTGTTGAACTCGGAAGAGAACCACATTGCTTATCCAACCTCACACTACAGTGTCTACCAGTAGCATTCAAGCCTTGCTTGATACACTCTGGTTGTTCCTCATCTTTTCCGTCGAAACAACAGTATGAGCATTGCTGGCAGGTATGCGGAACCTTCTTGGCATAAAAATATCCTTTCTCGCAAGTGCCATTACAAATTCTGTCCGAGGTTATAGTACAGGGAGCAGCTACTATTTCAAGCTCCGCACACTGCTGACATCTGTGACAAGGACCTGAATCAAGTTCATCTGAAAATGTCTCATTAGGACAACGCTTGCAGCCAATATTACTGGGTGGATAGGTAACTGACTGTCCGCACACAGGATACAATCCATAACCAGGATGGCATGTAGCACAATTTAAGCAATATGAGGAGCTGCCATTTTTCACAGTGTATTGGTTTGCTCCACAGATAACGTCTTTGCTTTGTACATGTAACTTCTAGTACAAAAGAAAGTAAAAAAATTAAACTTAATTAAATGAAGCCCTGACTTTATGGTCAAGTTGTTGGCCATTAATCCACTACTACAGGGACAAACAGAAATTCAACATGGTGTTTGGGGGTGATTTGTTTCCTGTTGCATTAGTCATTTTGCTGTGTTGATCCTGGGACAGGGGCATTCAATCACCTACATGTAAATGTAATATGACCTTAAAGTGGGTCAACTAAACACTGCTTCCATAAAAGGCATCGGAATAGATATTCAGTGGTCACTTTAGATATTGAACAACCCAAGCAGTACTGTAGTAATCAAACATATTTTATTTTATGTAATTTATTACCCTTGTTGCTTTATATAGGGGAAAGCCTTCCTAGGAGATCAGCCCGTCTAGATTTGTACCAAAACACTGACCAAAATATTAATAATGGCAATCAGGTATTTGGCTGTAAAGACAACATACCTGCTTGTAGAAAATAAATATAAAACGAAGAACGTCTCCGAAATGTCTTCGTCTATTTAATTGATTAATTAAAAGCCTACCTAATTATAGACTAATGCGTTTGTTAGTCTATCAAAACAAATTTAGGAACATGATCAGTAAACTGCTAAAGACCTTTTTTAAAGTACTGACTTACTAAGGAACCGCTAAAGACCAATAAACGAAACAGAACTGTTGGACGCATTCCCGGGACGCATTCCACTCTGTAAGAAGATAATAGCTGGAAGAGGGAATCAAATGTGCAGTTAATAACTAATCAGAAGAACTTCAAGGTATCAGTCATGAACCGAACATGCACATAAGATGGCACAAGTGTCAAATAATGAAGATCAACGAAGAAACATCTGTTGGAGACACATTCTGACCAAATATCGATCACCTATTGATTTCCCTTCATCGAAACTTCCAAATTAATTGCTAAAAGTAAACTTATTGTCCAGAAAATAGATGTAGATGTAGATGTAGATGTAGAAGTTACATCTGACTAGAATATTACGGGGCGAGAGGAATAGAAATGGAGCTAAAATGATGGCACCCCCAAAATCTGCACACGTGAGTGCAAAAAAGGATTACCTTGTGAGTAATAAGTAAAAGGAACCGCTTCCTTTTCAATTCGAGTGACGAAATCCTTCAAAAGCCGCTGAGTTTGCAGGTATTAAATATTATGGAAATCAAGGCTTCCTTGAGCAACGCACCAACAAACTGCTTGTTCGTCCCCATATCTCGCGCGCCGTGGATGCGGTGACGTTTTTCGTACCCCAGTGGGGTCCGGATCGTACCCTTTATTTCAGGGAGCAAGGCGTTCTACATTGGATAGGCCCTTTGCAGCTGGGGTCACGTGACCAAATTTTTCCTAGAAAATTTTTATATCATGAGCTATAACTTTAAGAATGCTACAAATGGAAAGAGCGCATCGAAAATACCAAATTGGCCAAGTTTGAGACCCCTGGAATGAAAGAGTAAGTTTATACGACAGTTTGAATATTCGGAAAATTTAGAAGTTTTGTATGGGAAATGTTGCTGGAGAGCAAGGTCTTGCTCTCCAGCAACATTTTCCATACAAATCTTCTTATTCTTTTAAAAACCTCAGACAGTCATAAAATCTCATCTTTTAATGATGGGGGCCTCAAATTTGGCCATTTTGATATTCTCGACATGCTTTTTCCATTTCTGGCATTTGTTAAGCTATAGCCCATAATTTTATGAAAAGTAGGTCACGTGAAGGCTTAGCTGCAAAGGGCCTATTGGATCTAACAGTAGTTGTTTGCTCATGATGTCTAGACAGGTTAACGTACTGCTGCAGATTTTTCTCAGTCTAGGCTCCAGACCTTTAATGTTCATGATATGGATAAAGTTTTCAAAAATTATAACGGTCACTTTTGAAAATGTATATAGACTAGCATACGAAACGTCAAGTTCTGGTAAAAATAACGTTGGAATACAATGTTTAACAAAGTCATGTGATCGAGGAGCACATGGAAGAACGTCGAGCGAACGAGCCCACAGAGCATGCGCAAGCCGAAGTTTG
Organism: Micromussa lordhowensis; assembly: GCA_964020085.1. Lineage (NCBI taxonomy): Eukaryota > Metazoa > Cnidaria > Anthozoa > Scleractinia > Lobophylliidae > Micromussa > Micromussa lordhowensis. The sequence continues at coordinate 3,199,393 of OZ026603.1, forward strand.
CGTTACAACATTCTCGTTTGTTTCCTGTGCTTATTCCCCACGATATGTCCACATAAAGACGGACTTGGAGGGGGGGGGGGGGAGGGGAGGGAGGGGTGCTCCCATAAATTTGGGATAACCGTTGTTTCGATTGAAACTAGTGATTCATTAATTTATAATTGATTGACTTCGAGATTTAAAGCATGCATGCGCTTTAGTTAACACGTACTAGTCATTGATTGACACTGACACGCGTAAGTGATGAGAGTAAGGACTTTATTCAATCGGAGCTGTTGAGCTATGGCTAACCAGCATTTACAAAGAAACATTGCTAACCAGGATCCAATTTTAATCCGCCAGAGAAGTAAGTGATACTTTACATGAAATTTGTACTATGGGATTGCAAATTGTTATGTAAGTCACAAGAGTTAATATGCGCTTACACTCGGCTCTCAGCTCGAATAATTATTCCAGAACCCGCGACTGTAATTTGTATTTTTGTATTTGTATTTATTTGTTCCTCCAATCCCTAGATGGTACGGTACATAAGTAATTTTTATAAGGAAAGAAAACATATAGTGCAAATTTACAACACTTAAATTATTTCACATGTAATAATGGAGGGAGAGGAGAGGGGCACATCTAGATTAACTAATGTTGTGCCCCTTAAAGTTACGTACGACAAGACTTGATAGTTTATTAAAAAAAAAGAAAAAGGTAAAGGAAAATATTTCGGTAAATTATGAAGAAGATAATGTTTCATTAGTATTGAGCAAGATACCAGCGCAAAAGTGCTTTTTTAAATTTGAGACAGTGGAGCATTATAATTATTTCCCCATAGTATACATGCGTAAGTAAAGTAAGGATATATAAGGGAGTAATACAGACTAACAAGTGTTGCTTTTGATACATAACGCTTCAACTTAATCATTTTATTAACATTTTTGCTGATTTTGCCACATATGTAGTCAATGTGGTCATGCCAAGTAAGGTTACAATCAATATACACACCGAGATATTTTACACAATAGGATTTCTCTAAATAGACGTTCGCTACAGTTAGTGGTGTATACAGATTGTAACTTTCCTTTTGACGAGGCATAAAGATAACATACTTTGTTTTTGACAAATTTAAGGTCAACTTATTACTACATAACCATTCGTAAATAACTGATTTGGCAGGTGTTTGTTGATTTCACGCAATAAACTATCAAGATCACTTCCAGAAGCTGTTAAAGATGTATCATCTGCGTATAATCTAGTAGAAAAAAAGTAGAACTCCTTGGAAGGTCATTAATAAGAATTATAAACAGCAAAGGTCCTAGAATCGAGCCTTGAGGCACGCCAGTAGAGATGAGACATGAATCAGAAGCAACACCATTTACATACACCTGTTGTTTCCTGTTACTTAAGTAAGATTGAAACCAATTGTTTTCGCTTTGTTGTAGACCATAGAACTTAAGTTTATTTAATAATATTTGATGGTTTACTGTATCAAAAGCTTTGCTTAAGTCCAGGAATAAGGAAACCACATAATGACCTTGATCGAGAGTAGAGGTTATTTCTTCGATAAGATCGATTAGACAATCAGAGGCTGTGAGACCTGGTCTAAAGCCATATTGTAATGGGGAAATCAATTTGTTTGTCGTAAAAAAGAACATAAGCTGATCAACTACGAGAGTCAATAAATTACTAGTTTCTATCGAAACATTCTCCGCCCCGAAAAGGGCGTTGTCCTTTTCATTGATCAGCTCAGTAATCGTATCCTTCAGCAGGGCAGATAACAACAATCTTGGTGACCGGCCTGAGGTATTCTGATTCTGCTGTCTTCACGTTCACGAGCGAAGATAAGATAAGTACAGTTTTCGTTTAGCTGGGCATTTACGCAATGGAATTTTCGCTGCTACAATCTACGGATCACACCGGAAGAACAATGCCAACAGGGGTAAAAATGATGGACTACGTCTTGGGTTTGCATAACTGTCTCGAATTCTCCCAACCCTCCTCGTGTTTAGATGAGGCTATGTAAACACGGAAATGTGCTCTATTGCTTAAATATTTACACTATAGATGTGTATTTCTTTATTACATTTGATATCTTAATTAGACTAGTAATAGTTCTCACTACATCTGCCCCCGACTTGGATATCACGTTTATTATGTAATGAACTGTACAACTTTTATTACAAAATACGTCTCCCCAGAATCGTTGAAATAACAGGCTGATCTGACCTTTTACTCTCGTTATAATCCTTCAAATCACACAGAATTAACAAAAATCTCTTTTATTTCAAGTAAGTAATGATAGATTTAAAATGTTATTCATACTCTTCGTACCAATTCAACGCACGTGGCTGCAAGAAGTATCTAATGATCATTGTGATCATTGAAACGACACCGTTTATAAATCTTTTACTAACTTCTGATCCTTGAGATAAGAAAAGGAAACTAAACTCAGTTACTTCGGATACATTTTGTTGTTGTTTCTTTGAGGGGGTTTCGAATTTTGATTTGTGATCCTGATCTGTTTACTTTATACGTGTGGTGTTTAGATCGAGTCTGTCCACCCCGTTGCCGATTTGTGTCCAACAAATCACGTTCTCTACGGAACAATTATATCCAGAACTGCTAAATTCGCACACTACCGATACTACACCAATATTTCACACAACCTCGTTCCCAGGGTCTCTCATCTTACCGCCTGGAGCGATCGGTAAGATGAGAGACCCTGGGAACGAGGTTGTATTTCACATTCTTTATACGCGGGGGTCCTATTAATGCCTCCTCGGGTTTTGGCCGCTTGGCCAAAACCCTGCGGGGGCAATTATTTTATAGTTTTTGTGTGAAGGTTAGCGTGATAAGTATTCAGTTTCTGCTGACTCAATAAACGTAGATGTAGATGTTGAATTTATTTCCTCAGGTCCATCACAAGATTTTTTCCTATCGCTTTGATGAACCATACACGATGCATTTGAAGTTCATTTTTAACGAAGCAAAACATGTTTTAGATGAAGCATCATCCATCGTCAGTTGTACAACGAATTAGTATGAGAGGGATAGATTAAGATGTTTCTTAATTTTCAATTGGAAGCTTGCGGAAGCAGAGTCCAGGATTTTAAAACAATCTTCTGAGCAAAGGGAGCGACTATTTGCATAACCTCGCAGGTGCTAGAGATGTGGGATATATATCTTATTACACGTTTTGGTGTTAAGTATCACTGGGTATTTTCACGAGTTGTGCCGTTTTTTGACGAGCCCGTAGGGCGAGTGAAAATACAATCAACGAGTAAAAATTCTCAGCAATACTACACATCAAAACGTCTAATAAGAGATTTATTATCCAGCGATTTCTTTTCCCAAAATTCGAACTTGCCAAGTTTTTTAACCTTTACGCGGCCGGTAGGAATGGAAGAGTACAAATATCGAGTGATATTTGTACTCGTTTCGCGCGTTATTTGTACTCTACGAAGCAGAGTAACAGGCGACTTTCCAGTCTATATTTAGCCACAGTGAATTACAAAGGACACGAGTACAGTAACGGAGAGGGAAGATTTGTGTTTATTTCGTTTTAAAAACTGTATATGAATTCCTATAAAACTAGGAATAAAAAGATTATTCAAGGCCCGCCTACACTAGGATGGAGAAATTTGAAAACGCAGCTTAATTTTTCACGGCTAGGCCTACCGTCCACACTCGTAAACACTCCTCAAACCGGAGGAGGAAGTTAAAAACGCCGGCTTTTCGTATTCGTGTAGACAGAAAACATTTTGAAAACGGAGCTTTTTGAAAACGATGACCTCACGATAATCATGTGATTTCCCTGCCCGAGTTTTCCTCAAACACAAATCCAAAATGACCGGTGATTGTTGTGTTTTAAAATTCCTCCAGCGCAGTGAGCACGGGCTATATTTTAACACGTTTCTCCAGTTTCTTTGTAAAATAATCAAATGAACTAGTGCACGCAAATGTGCATGTGAGCACGCTATGAAAATATAGTTAAAATGCAAAACTGAAGACCATAAATGATCTTTATCCCTGATCATTTCTTATTTCTCATTATCATTATTAGGGTAGCATCGTGTTTGATAATTGTCTATTGATTAACTTCAAATCTGTAAAGTACGATTTCCAATCCGTGCTGCGCAGTCTCGAGTAAGACATCACAAAATGTAAATATTTCGCAACTACTTACATGAAGTAAATTCGAAGTTTCAAAACAACCGCTATTATGGATGCGAAGCAGTCCGTTTTTCTCATATCACTTGATGAAACAACTTTGCAGCTGTAAAAATCAATGAAGTTGTTGGAAAAATAATTTGAAAGGCCTCAAAGATAAGGTATGTGGTTCGTAACGAATAACATTGATTCGTATTCCGTCAAGTGGGAACTTATAACGTTTATAAACATTAGAGTGCTGAGACTGCGCAGTACGGACTGGAAATCATCTTTAAATAGCTAATATCTTCTAAATGCATAAAAAAATGCAAATACTCCAACAGTTAAATGTAATAAGAACTACCTATCTTACAAGAGATAAAAACTGGTTGGTCGACAGTTGTAGTAAACGGGACGCCTTAAATCCCGAATGAGAATTTCCACGGGAATGCGCTTGCTCCATTTCCACGATTTTTTCCCGGAAGCGATCCAATCCAAAAGGCCTGGAACTAGTAAAAATTAGCAAATGGAACGCACATTTTCCATTCCGGAATTTTGGTCTACTTTTCAAAAAACTCCCGTTTTCCCGAGAAAAATTCCGTTCGGGGAGACAAAATTAATATTTCCATTTACATCCCATCCGAAATTTCCGGATTTTTTGGATAAATGGCAAACAGCCTTAGTGTGATTCTCTCTGGTTGGATGTTAGTCATAAGTCGGAATGACTAGTGTCAGCTACATTATAAAACATTAACAATCTTGTCAACATCCTACGTGCAGAAGCTGGATATTTCTTTTAAAGAATAGTTTATTTTTACAAAACAAAAGCAAAATAATCAACAAAATCTTTGCTTCTATGCCATATTAATACTAATACTAATACTAATACTAATACTAATACTAATACTAATACTAATACTAATACTAATACTAATACTAATACTAATACTAATACTAATACTAATACTAATACTAATACTAATACTAATACTAATACTAATACTAATACTAATACTAATACTAATACTAATACTAATACTAATACTAATACTAATAATAGTTTATTACCGTGTCGAAATCTCTAGCGTACAGCGTGCGCTAATTGGGGACACCTAATTACCTAGTGCTAAAATTACTTAAAATACTTAAAAAAATACTCTCAGCGAACTTCATGTTTTGTTTATACAATACTTTGTCAGAACAAAACACGGTAATGACTACATGAAATTTGTAACTTACTGCAGTACCAGTCTATTGAACACATGATTTGTTCGTGACATGTGTACACCTAATTCATATATACATACTTGTATTTGTACAAAAGCTAAACAATTACTAGATGTAGGTCTAGTTCACTTATTTTTCATAAACCCAGTCTTCGAGAACATTAACTACATCCATTCTCTTAAAATCGTCATCCTTCAACACTTCAATCAATTTCCTAACTGTAGCTTCACTATTCTTAATTGACCATTCTTTAAGAATTGCATAAGTAGGGTTTGAATTTGGTGCCTGTTCTACATTACTTATCGTATTTTTATCCAGTCCAACCATCTCTGCGAGCATCCTGAAGTCATCAAATCCCAAATCTCTTTTGATATTCAACATCATGCAGACTTGTTTGAGCACGGGGAGTGGTAACTTGACAACACTGGTTGAAAGCCGAGTGTTTACCTGATTGACATTCTGCTTCACTCCTGCGCCCACCACATCCACTGCTATCTTTTCTTTGGTCTCACTGGTGCCTTCTGCAAATGAATATGTGAAAGATCATGTATTTGAACTGCGGAGAAAGATATAAAGACATAGATGATTATCGCAGTTGTATACACAACTTAAGCAGTTGTGAAATTAAAGCCTGGAAAAAAATTCAGGCTTGAACGGGATTCGAAGGTTCCCATGCCATCACCTGTGCGATACCGGTGCAGTGTTCTACCAACTGAACCATCGAGCCAACTGGAAGCTGGTCACATTATTAGTTCGTAATATACCCGTAGATGGTGAGGAATGCAAATGAACATATGAAAGGGAGATATGGAGACATATATGATCATCGCAGTTATTTGTGAAATTAAAGCCTGAAAAACATTCAGGCCTGAACGGGATTCCAACCCATGGCTTTTAATTTCACAACTGCTTAAGTTGTGTATATAACTGCGATGATCATCTATGTCTTCACTGGTGTCTTCTGTTTTTAAAAAGATCTCATCAACAAAATGTGCACTTATCAAAAATAATTAAGCTTAAAGTACAAACCTCTTTCGAGGTCCGTATCGTAAGTTACGGAAAAAAACGTCTCCGATTTATGACCCAAGTGCGAAGTGCGCGGGCCATAAATCGAAGAGGAAAAAAGGGGGATCCGTAACTTACAGTTATGGACCGAGAAGACGAGGTTAATACGATATTTATCATATCTCTGTGTATCTGACGGAACGGAGCGGCTTCAAATTTCTGACGCGCGTCCAAAGCAAAAGGAGTCCATTTGAAACCGGTGTTAAGTCTTTAGCACTTTTTAATACACAATTTAAAGTAAAAGAAAGTTTAAAACTTTTACTTGCTACAAGACTTAAGAACAATAGCGATATTAACCACAAAACATTTTTGCAACAAAAACAGCTTTAAATTTTAGCGGGCCGTACAGTAGAATACGGCCCGCTAAATCACAGCACACGTAGTAACTGAGTGATGTAATAATGTCTAGCTAGCTTACCCCCTAGATGTCTTCTCTGGATGTTTTCTACAGCCTCTTCATAGTCTGCAGTTTGTCCACTAGTCTCAGAGAGAACATCATGTCCCCTTGAGCCCTCTTTAAAAGAAAATAAAAATTAACCCACAAATAAAGTTAAACCCTTTAATTTATCCAATGCTGAAATACATCAATCTTTGTTACGTTTCTAATTCTCAGTACTTTATCTGATTCTGTAGCATATAGAAGCCAGTAATATCACCAAGTCCTCCAGAAGTTTGCATTTTTTCTAATGACTCAAATTTGTAATGTGCTAATTTGTGAAAGGGTTGACATCACTTCACACCCTTTCACACATGTTTCACTATGCACAATTTCACACACACGTGAAATGTGGGTGTGAAATATATTTCTCAAACTCATTAATAATTCACTAAGTTAAAACAAAGGAAATCATGACCGTGACGGTGGTTTGGATATCCGGTCTTAATAAGCATAGATTTTGACGATTTAACTTCTCCGTTTACTCCTTAGTTTTTGTTTCGATTGAGAAGATATATCAAACACTCGAGACAGTGTTTCATCGGCTATCCAAACACCTCGAATTTCGTCAAAAATACTCCGCTGCGCGTCGTATTTTCAACTCTCTTCTCCGTGTTTGGATATCTCGATGAAACACTGTCACTCGTGTTTGATATATTACGTGAAAACTCATTAATAATTCATCAAGCTAAAACAAAGAAAATCACAACCGTGAAGGAGGTTTTGATATCCGGTCTTAATTAGCATAGATTTTGACGATTTTACCTCTCGATTTATTCCTTAGTTTTTGTTTCGATTGAGAAGATATATCAAACACTCGAGACAGTGTTTCATCGGCTATCCAAACACCTCGAATTTCGTCAAAAATACTCCGCTGCGCGTCGTATTTTCAACTCTCTTCTCGGTGTTTGGATATCCCGATGAAACACTGTCGCTCGTGTTTGATATATAACGTGAAAACTGGTGAAAAACATGTGAAAGATATGTGAATGTAACACATTTTTCACACATTTTTTCATAGGATTTTTCAGAGTACATACTCCTGGTAAAAGTAGTGTAGCTAGCACTAAAATTACTTTGTAAAAAAATCAGGCCACAAATCTTTACAGGTAATAAAACTAATCCATTGACATTCTAAAAATATTGTTTGAACTGCTTACCTCGTGGTTCATCTGGATCCTACATGAGAAAAAATATTACGAGATCAGAAACTGCCAGTACTTATAATACGGCATACAGTTTCAACTCAACATAAACTGATAAAAAATTATTTATCTTTACAGACAGCCTGAAACAGTTTGGTGCATGACTCAACCATTACACAGTGTAAGTTCTTTACTTCCTATATTAGTTTCTGGTATCTTTTTACCAATTAAACTGAAAATACTAAAATTGCAGTCAGGGATGGACATCAGAATTAAAATCCGTGCTTGACACTGACTCTTGTTAATGTTAGAAACAACGTCAATAAAAATTCACAGACGTTTCCACCAAACAACTTTGGCCTTCATCGGTTTCTTTAAAAAGCCAACTGAGTGACGGCTTTCTAACGGTTCACAATTCTGCGCGTGCTACATAACGAACGACCAGCTTGAATGTTTTTTGTTTGACCCCATAAAGGTTTAGTATAAGTATGCAGAGGGCTTGAAGGTGGCTGGAGTGACAGAAAATAGAAAGAAAATAGATGCAAAAATCCATTTGGCTTCAATGTGATTCTATTGAGGATTACAAGATTTTGAAGATATGCATTTAGCAAGTAGAGTGCATTATTTTATAATGTAATTACTTCTGCAATTAAATGTGTACATTGTACCTCTTGCCCCAATCGCTGGTAACAATCCTTTTCACGAGATATGGAAAGTTTTCTTTTGATTGTTTCATTAAAACTGTTTCTCCTAGATTTAGACTGTCCAACACCTAAAGTGTGAAAGTATATATTAATAAATGCGTTAAAGTTAAAATTTGCATTGCTGGCATTATCCCAGTTAAAACTTAATCTAACTTTTAAATTTGAACAGTTCACTCGTGACTATAGTTGCCTTATTATTATCTACAGTGCTTAGATCAGGTTTGAAAAGAACTGGAAATCATCACTTAAGCCTGGTTTTCATCAGCGATGCAAGCAGTCAAGCACATGCACAAGTGCAAAAACAATAATTCTTATTACACTGTGAGAACAGCCTTGACTTCACTTGTGCTTGTGCTTACGTTTGCATTTGTGCTGCAGTAAATGAAAATGAAATACCGCTCAGGCATAACACAAGCACAAAGATACTGTATTTATTTACCATATGTGGTTATGTTTGGCCAATGAAAACACTGGATCCAGATTACCTCGCACTTAAGCAGTTTTCCAAAATGGAAAGGTTTGGATGATTTTGCTTGTGTTTGCATCAAATTTTGTTTTCACTTGGATCATCCCTATTGCTTGCGTTTGTGCTTGCGTCGCTAGTGAAAACCCCAGGCTTTAGGAACTGAAGTATAAATACAAGTCATGCATAGTCTGAAGGTCACTGCAGCTGATATTGTACCCCAGCAGAAGGGGGGGGGGGGGGGGAGAAAACCCAGAAAAGTTGGGTGGGGGTGTGTCGCCCACTTCCCAAAACCCTTACCCTATTTACATGTACATGTATGACCAAAATCTGCTATTTTTCCTACCCTATTTATGACCTGGCAAAAACTTTGACACCCTATTATTGTATGGCCATTGTGGCTGGCACAGTTGCCCTAAACATCATTTACGAAGGGCTCTTGTTGACGGTCTTATTGATAATGATGAAAAAGTAGCTTCTTCCAAGAAACATACCCTATTCAAGACTAAAGTGCTAATTATAAAACCATACCCTAATTAAGATAAAATGGCCAAAATCGATACACTATTTATGACCAAAACGGCTGAAAACCATACCCCTTGGAGCCACACATACCTGTATAGCCCATATAAGAGAGTACCCCTCCTCCTGAGTTTTGTATGTCATTTGCATGTGAGTAAGTACTTCACAGTGGGCGAAATAAATGTTACCGCTAATCAGGAACTCTAATACTTTAACATTAATCAAAATATGTATCTAGTTACAAAACTTGCAATGATCTGTACTTAAGCTCCAGGTGATTGAACTACAGTGGAACATCCCCATATGGACACCTCTCTAATACAAACAGTTTCCTATGTATCAACAAAATCCTCCTGTAGATTTCCTTTCAAAAAATCCTCTACAATACGGACCCTCTCTAAAAAGGAAAACAGACACCAAATCTCGGCCCCAGGAAGCAAATTCATACAAATGCCACCTCTTTATCACAGACACTCTGGGGGCCAGGTGTCGATAATTTGCGGTATGTACCATCAGTCAGGAGACTTAAAAGTGACATCATCATAGTGACCTGACTCCAATATGGACACCTCTCTAATATGAACACTTCACTCTGTCCCTTCGGTGACTGAATTAAAGAGGTTTGACTGTATTTGTTTGACATTACCTTCACTGTCTTGTCCTTGGTAATTGGATCCTTCATTGCCTGCCCGTACATGTACATTGGAATCGAATAAACTTTCATTAATGCCATCCTTCTTTAGTGCTGAGAAGTTAAATCAAACAGATTTAATTTGTATACACCAACTTTAATTACTTACAGTAGTTTACAGCAGATCTCAATGTGTAAAATTCCATGTTTTATTTCCTGTCCTGTTATTTTCTTTTGCTGCAGAGTTTCACAGCGATGTATCCTTTTAGACTCAATATGCGTTTTCTACATATGCACCACATCTATGTTTCGCTACAAAATTCTCTGAAGTCACGAACTTTCTTTGCAAACTTTGCGAGCTACCAGTTAACTAACATATATACACTGAATTGACAGCAAACAGTGAAGTCAAAAATACTTGTTCAAAAGAATGTCACATGCATGCACACAAAACTTGTTACATTAGTTGAATTCTAATAAGTGATGTTCATGTATACGTTGTTCAAATTCACATTCTAACAAGCGCTCAAGATTAAAATTTTTGGTCTGCTCGCACACAGAATACACAATATAAACATAGTGATGTCTCAGCTTGAATAACTTACTATATTATAGGCTAAACATAATTATTCAAAACTGACTCATTGGATAATGCAATTTGAGAGTTTTCATTGGCTTAGCCATCATGGGCTATGAGCCATTATATATGTACCATGCTCTACGAATATGGTAAGCGTACGCGTAATTTTTTTGAGGCGTTTTTTATTTTTTTTTAAAGTTTAGTTTGCTATATTTTTGGGGCGTTTTTAATAAAACAATTATTCCACTTGCCCTTGTTGGATATGAGATGATTATAGCCAACTCGGCACTATGCGCCTCGTTTGCTATCTACCATCTCATATCCAACGCACGCTTGTGGAATAATTGTTAACTATACCTTAACATTTAATCCGGGATAAATCTTGAGAGTGGTACCTAGCTATTAAGATGCTATAACTAACAATTGATTAAAAAACTGTTGGGCTGCTTAAATTTGGCTGCAGGCAAGTGAAACACTTAATAGCTATTTATCAACTTGAAGTTGATGACAGTTAATTATCTGCATGCAGTGGCAAGTTTCTATGAAGTCGATGTTTTGCATGACCCTCCTCAAGCTGGATGAACTACAAGCTCTGGTGATAGCATGACTAGCTTTCTACATAAACGCAGGGTAAACAAAAACAGTTGCAGCAACTGGCTAGAAATGGTGGTCACGCTTCTCTCAACAGAATACTGGACATGATTATCTCCACTCCTCAGATTCTGCTAAGATGTATGTCTCTCCAGTGAATTTTATGAAGAAATCTCCTGGTGGCACTCATTTCCTCAAATGTTCAATGGTCAGTGCTCAATTGTTAGAAATTAGCAACCCATCAGTGGTGTGGACTGTGGGGGCGCAGTGGCCTCACGGTTAGTGCACTCGACTCCGGAGCGAGCGCTCCGGGTTCGAGCCCTGGCCTGGGACATTGCATTGTGTTCTTAGGCAAGACACTTTACTCTCACGGTGCCCCTCTCCACCCAGATGTATAAATGGGTACCGGCGAATTTAATGCTGTGGGTAACCCTGCGATGGACTAGCATCCCATCCAGGGGGGAGTAGAAATACTCCTAGTCGCTTCATGCTACTGAAACTGGGATAAGCTCTGGCGTGATAAGCCACTAGGCTCGTATACAGACTTTACCTACCTTTACCAGTGGTGTGGACACTGACGTTTGCTAGGCTGCAGCAGGTGCTTACTTTCAGGGAGACTGGTGACAGCACCACTTCTAGCTGGATTCTCCATTTTTTTTCAACTTTCAACTTTCAAATACAAGGAAGTCCTCCGCTTTTTGCTGGGGCCATCTCTGGGCCAAACAGCATATTGTAATTCACTATGATAACATAGTTGCTGTTGTTATCGTGAATAAATACACGACTGCCCATCCTCTTCTTATGCATACCCTTCCCAAAATAGGCACCTTTTTTCAGCAGTCTGAGCTATTTACAAATCTAGGTTTACAGCTCTATATGTCAGTGTCACCTTAACTCCATTGCAGAGATGCAGTGTCACACCTGCATCAACCGGTTAAATGCCTTGCCTTTAACAACCAGCTCCAGTCAAGCATCCATGTGAGGATGTTGACAACACTCCCTTAAGCTCGGCTCATCATCTGACACTAAGCAGTGCCACTTTCCTTTCTTCCAGGCTCTCAGGATCCAGAGCTGGCTCAGCGATGTCAACCAACTGAGGGCAACTTACTGTACTCACCATACTAGCTATTCTATTGGTTTTCGTTTCCAGCTGGGTGATCCCTAGCCTCTTTCTCGTGCCCAGTCAAGAGCACCCGTGTCAATATGCAGCCTATTTAGCTTGTAGTCTTTAAGCCTTCTTCCATTCTTAGTTACGGTAAATCCTTCAATAAATGCCTCCCCTCAAATAAGCACCCCCTTTGAGTAAGTGGCCCTCCTATCAGCCAAAATTTAAAATAAGCAGCTCCCCTCAAAAAACAGGGTTTGTACTCTTTGAAGCTTTGACCTTTTCCATAACCTTTCCAAATTTTCCATGACCTAAGTTATAAGCAGTTGTTCTCACGGTGTCAAAACAACCATTTATTTAACATATTTTCCAGCATTACAATGCATAAAATACGCGCTTGTGTCTATCTCTACTGAAATTTAAGGCTGTTGCTGACTTGTTTGTTATGTTTTCAAATTTTTTATCTTTTTGCCTTTTTATTTTCCGAAAGCATATTGCTTTTCAATGACCTTTTCCTAAATTCCATGACTTTCCAGGCCTGGAAATTGAAACAATAAATTCCATGACTTTCCAGGTTTTCCATGACCCGTATAAACCTGAATAAGCACCCCCTCCCCTCCCCTGTTTTTTGGAAGAGTACTGAGACAACAAAGGATGAATAGTTTTGGTTGTGCTCAATCACAAGCAAGTGATTATATACTCATTCAAGTATTGTGCATATTTGACCATCGCAATGTATCCTAAGATAACATCCTTGAGTGTCAAGGATAAATTTTCATTAGCGACTTTCTTTACCATCGCAATGGATGATAGTGAAGATCTGCTGCTTCATTTCTTAAAGCCTAACCAACCTTGTGCAGCAGGCCAAGACTGGCTAAAAGGATTGTATTACATAGTTGTTACTGTCTTGGATATATGAGTAAGGTAAAGGTATCAATTTGTTCAAGAGTGCTAGAATCCTCCTGAGGCTTGTGAGGGACTGACACATAAATAAATGCCAAAAAAAAAACCAATGATATCTGACCAACTGATGTGGGAAAAATTAAATAATGAGCAACCCATTAATTAAGCACCCCTATCTTCTTCTGAATGTGAAATAACCGCATCCTGCGTCACAGAGTTTAATCTCCCCAACCCCCTAATTAGTCATTTACAACTGACCATTACAATCTCTGTTAATGGAATCAACCAATTTCAAGGGGAAACCCCCGCCCTGCCAAAAAGTCACCTATTAACCCCTAGCATTCTGTTGAGCATTTGCTCCCAACTCAACTTACAAACTAGCTTGAATGCGATTCGCTCCGACGAAGGGCTAACGCTCGAAACGTCACCTTCCGAATCTCTTTACGGTGGCCAATTCACATTATCAACCCAGTTGATAAAACCAAATTATCTTTGAATGCTAGCTAGGCCTGCTTGGTGTCATTTTTTCAGGATGCTCCGGAAGAGCCATGATCTTCTTGTTAATTCCCCACAGTCAGTCAAACACCTATTGTTTGACTGACTGTTTGTTCATTGTTTGCCTTCAAACACCTATTGCAATCAGTTTTCAAATTTCATCTCTTGGGTGTCCACGGTTACTATATGGTGGAGCATAAAATTTAGGGAAAGGGTAACACACCTCTGGACTCTCACCTGTTGTCCCAGATCCCTCTCCTTGCCCAGTCTCAGCAGTAAAACAGGCTTAATGCACTTTACTGGTCAGTCACCCCTTACTTTTTAATTCCCAGCCTTTTGCATTCCTCAGTTCTCAGGATTTAAGGCTTAAAAATGCTTATAAATGCTTATACTTCCCCATTGTTTTCAAGCCAGCTTTCCATTGAGTCAGCGTTCGTTTAGATGTTTGGAGAATGGCATTCTGATGCTGTACCCCTTCACATCTAATTACAATCAGTCAATGTCATGGCCAAATCCCTTCTAAAACATCCGGACAACACTGTCTGGGTTTAGAGTGTAATAGTTTTATTTTGATTACCTGCTACTTACTGATTGATGTTCAGTCAACTTTTACATGTAACTATAATGGGCGATTCCAAAAAATATCCATACCTATACCACGGACGGCTTTTAGGATTTCCAAAGGGGACGGGGGTTCACGATTATGGAATTCTGAGGGTATGGAGGTATTTACGATTGAAAATCCGAAGGCATGGGGGGATTTCACAGGTGGGATTTCTGGAGTAGCAAGTGTAGAGTGAGCTCCTTGAAAACGCTATTGTTGTGGACTTGTGTAGTTCGTAAATAAACCATGAACGTATGGCCGCAGAAGCAGAAGACAAGCATCGATAGACCAGACACGTGTTTATGCTCATAACTTATAGAAGTGAACAGTAAAATGTGGGTTTCACAATTACTGTCGGAAGGCAATCGGAGGAAGACTCAGGAGAACGAGGTTCTGCTCTTTGCATTCTTCTATCGTTGCCAAGAAAAAACTAGCTAGAGCTAGCGCCCATGACTACATGCACACTACATGACGTATAAAAGGATGCAATGAGGAGAGATCGAAGACTCAATGGTATATTTGACTGCCGAAAGATTTCAACAGTCTGAATTTGAGCTATTTTGCTTTGTAAACATCAAAACACACAAGAAAACTAAGAGGAGTAAAATTACTGTAAGTGGCGTTTATTTTTACAGCCAAATTCAGACTTAAAAAGGAGTTTGCACAGCCTGGCCACTAGCGGTAGGTTTTTCTTGTCGCTGAATCAGGGCTCGAAATTAACAAAATCATTAAGTCGCATTTGGGGACTAAATGGTGAAAAATAGTCGCAAAATGCAAATTTTTGGTCGCAAAATCAAATTGAAGAGACACAATCCATAGACATACATGACGTACTCAATGCTCAAGGGTTTGCAATGCATTATAGGGCGATTTCGAACAGGGGTAGCCATTTTGAAGTTTTCGAGCGAGGTTTGCTGTAGTGTGCCTTAGAATACTCGAACATGGCTATCCAGTTGGCAATCTAAGAATCGTGGGTTTGTTTCATTATATCTATATGACTAAATTGTCTTTCATACACAAGCAATGATGGTATTTTTCCTTTGAAACCTAGTCGCAAATTTGAGACTACTCTCGTTTTTCTAGTCGCAAATAAGTAAAGTTAAGTCGCAAATGCGACCGTATTGGTCGCAATGTCGAGCCCTGTGAATAGTAAAGCTTGTCACCTGGCGCCGCTAGATCACAGCCTTGAGGATGGATAAATTCATGTTCGTTTGTTCATATAGGCATTGCTAAGTCGAAAATGTACTTCCAAATCTGAAGGGGAGGGGGGGGGGAGGGGGGGGGGAGGGGGGGGGTTTCCAGGATTATGGAATTCTGAGGGCATGGGGTAATGCATTTTGGAATTTCCAAAGGCAAGGGGGGTTAAGACATGGAAGCCATCCGTGGTTGGGTATGGATATTATCTGGAATTGCCCAACACAGTGCTGTGAATAAAGGCTGTTCTTCTTTTAGTATCAACCTTGCCTGCAGTCATGTTGTGCAATTGAACTAACTATTGAAAAAAAAAACTATTAAAAGACCAATATGAATATTACTATAACTAATAAATAATGACAGTTTTGTCACTACTTTTAACGATAACTGCAGAAATTCTTGCATGCTTGTTGGTTAATTTTCAAAGCCAATAAGCGGACAGACACATTAATAATTTATGCGATACGTCAACGAGCCAAAGTGGACAATTTGTTATCGTAAAAAGCTAATTGACGTCAGTTTTTCATGTGTCTCTCCTATTTATTGACAATATGTAGTATTTCATTACAACATTGTCATTGTAGTCTGCAGATCCCCAGCTACTCTGACAATGTTATGACGAAATTCATGATCAATAACAGCACAAACAATTGAAAAACTGATGTCAATTTGTTAAATATGCTTTACAGAAAAGATTGTCACAATAACAATTATTATATACTGACCATTGCTTCGAGGTTCTTTGCTGCTTTGACGTTTCAAAAAACGTTTTTTTCGCTCAGCATTAACATCAGGCAACTTGTCCACTTCATCATCTGTCTGTTGTGGGGTTACAGAAGGTGAAACCTCTGGGGTAGCTGAAGGTGAGGGAGTTACATAACCTGTATTCTGTAATGCTTGTACTCTTTGATCTCCACAATATTTTACATGTTGAGGTACCTGACTAGCACTACTGGCAATGTTTCCTTGTGCTGAAACAGATTGAAATACATTTAGTCTGGAGAAGTGTACATGTAGTGACCTCATGGTTTATAGCAAGCTGGACTTCAGATTGAGCAGTTTGAACTCTGGCCAGCATCATTACGCTGCATTCTTGTGCATTACATTTTGCTCTCACAGTGCATCTCTCCTGTAAATCAATGGGTTCCAGCAAATGTATTTATTTTAAATTAAATTAAATGCTGGACGGGATAAGCCTGCAATGGAGTAGCATGCCATCAAGGAGGAGTTTTTTTCTTGAGATTCTGAAAGTGTGTCTGCTTAACACTTGACTGGAAAAATTCTGACCTTTCATTTTTATCCAAAGGCCGTTTACTTTGAGTGTAAGTTTTGGATTTCACGATCCGCCATCACTCACGTTAAAACCTGACCGATTTGACCTCAGAGGTTTGGATCCGGGAAAAGTGATGTCAAAGGCTCACCAGCTTAAAATTTCAGTGTGTAAACGCAGCTTATTATGTATGCAAAGTGTGAGTTTAAAAGTGTGAAAGCCCCAAACTCCCGTGCTGCATATTAATTCTGCAGCATACACACGCATTGCATTCTTAAACTAGTGAGCCTTTGACGTCATTTTCTCCTCGATCCAGCTCTCTCAAGAACTTAAATTTAGTAATGGCGGATCATCAAATAGGAAAGTTCCAGTTAAAATAAACAGGTGCCTTTTTTAAATCAAGGATTAAAACTTGGGTCACTTAGTGTTTAGTTAACATAGTTTTGAAATCCAAAGGAAAAACATAATTTATTTTTTGTCACAGGGCCACTTTAATTGATGCTACGGAAACCAGTAATAAGCTCCGACCAGTAGAATTAATCTTTTGGCCCAACGTTGAACTTTTTTGAAATTATATTATTATCAATGGTAGAGCAGCTTTCAATCGAGTGTTATAAAACCACAACTAAAAGTAATCACTCGTGCCAATCACAAAGGACACAAACAAAGTGTTACAACCACAACCCTAGGCAGATAAATGCAGCTCACACCAAGCATGAACAATCCTATGAGTGAGTCAGAATGGTTTTAGTTTTACTTTTAGTTGGCTCACAAAGTGGCACCAGTTGGTCAAGACAGTGTGCTCAGCAATTATTGCTGAGCATAAGAATTCAAAACCAAGGCAAATGCAAATTCCTTTAAATTGACATTCACATGAAAACTGCTCTAAAGATGTAAAAGGAATACAACATTTTACTTATTTTAATTAACTAATAGCTTCTTACTTGGCGTTCTGTCTATTGCATCTGTCTTTCTCCAAAGTACGGCAGGGTTGTTACATGTACCTTGTGTCTTCTTTCTTCTCCAAATCTGTTTCTTCCTCTTACATAATATTGCTACAATTACTAGAACTGCTAAAAGTAGACCACTCAATATACTTGGAGCTATAACAGCAGGGTGATTTCCAACTTGGCGATTCTTTGGGTGAGGTGTTGATGATGACAGCTTGGGTAGAGCTGGTGAATGTGTTGTTGACAGCAGATGTGCCACAGCAGCTGTTCCTTGGATTGTTATTGCTGTTGTACTTGGACTTGTTGATTGAGATGTTGGCGATGTCAGCTTGATTAAGGTTGGTGGATGTGTTGTTGACAGCAGATGTGTCACAGATGTTCCTTGGGTTGTCACTGTTGCTGTGGAACCCGGAAGAGGGCGACATTGCTTATCCAACCTTGCACTACAGTGTCTACCAGTAGCATTCAAGCCTTGCTTGATACACTCTGGTTGTTCCTCATCTTTTCCGTCGAAACAACAGTATGAGCATTGCTGGCAGGTATGTGGAACCTTCTTGGCATAAAAATATCCTTTCTTGCAAGTTCCATTACAAATTCTGTCCGAGGTTATAGTACAGGGAGCAGCTACTATTTCAAGCTTCGCACACTGCTGACATCTGTAACAAGGAGCTGAATCAAGTTCATCTGAAAATGTCTCATTAGGGCAACGCTTGCAGCCAATATTACTGGGTGGATAGGTAACTGACTGTCCGCATACAGGATATAATCCATAACCAGGATGGCACGTAGCACAATTTAAGCAATATGAGAAGCTGCCATTTGTCACAGTATATTGGTTTGCTCCACAGATAACGTTTTTGCTTTGTACATGTAACTTCTAGTACAAAAGAAAGTAACAAATTATGTTCACTTAGTTACGTGAAACCCACTTTATGGTCAGGTTAAAAAAAAGTATGTTGTTGGCCACTAATCCACTACTACAGAGACAAGCTACGGGGAAGTTTGACACAGTGTTTGAAGGTGATTTTTTCCTGTTGCATTTGTCATTGATTTTATTTTGCTGCATATATCCTAGGATAGGGGCACTTGATTATCTACAGTGTAAATTATGACCTTAACTTGGGTCATTAATAAACAACTTCATCTGGAGGATGGAAATCTGAACAACTGCAACACTTCAAATGCCTGTAGGGTAACATATGATTACCCAGGGGGATTAAGGTAGGTAAGGGGGAGCAGGGATTGGTGCAGTGATGAGAGAACTCGCCTCTGACCAATGTGGCCCGGGTTTGATTCTGGCCCGGTGCCATATGTGACTTGAGTTTGTTGTCGGTTTATGCTTGCTCAGACAGTTTTTCTCTGGGTTCTCTGGTTTTCCATCCTACACAAAAACCAACACTCCAAATTCCAATTTGACCAGAATAGCGGACTTGCATGAAAAGCGGCTAGGAATCATGTGGCTTCCTTTCTAAATAACACTAATAATAATTCTAATAATAAATAAATACAACAATCTTAAATAAAGATTGTTGTATTTATTTATTTATAATTAAGTTTTGAATTGATCTGAGTACCATATATAAAAGGCATTGGAATAATTAGTTACACCCCAAGCAGACGAGCAGTACTAATCAAACAGATTTCAACTCTTAAAAGATATTGACTATTACCCTTGTTGCTTTTAATAAAGGGGAAGCCCTCTCATGGGGTCAGCTTTACTGAGAGCGTACATTTGTACCAAAACACTGACCAAAATATTAATGGAAATGCTATTTGACTATTAAGACAACACACCTGATTGCAAGTAAATAAATTTAAAACGAACAATGTCTCCGAAATGTGTTCATCTAATTATACCGAGTAATTTAATTTTAAATAGCCTGCGTATACGTAATTACACACTAATATTTAGGACCATGATCTAAGACCTATTATATTAATTACTGACTTACTAAGGAACTGCAAAAGACCAATAAACGAAACAGCACTGTTGTCCGCATTCCACTCTGTAAGAAGATAATAGCTGGAAGAGGGAATCAAATGTGAAGTTAATAACTAATCAGAAGAAATTTCCATCGTAAAGGCATCAGTCACGAACCGAAGGTGCGCTGAAGAAGTCACTGAAGATTGCACATGCAAGTGACAAATAATAAAGATCAACGAAGAAACATCGTGAACAAAATAGGTCGCCTTGACTTCCCTTCATCAAACTTCTCGAATTAACTGATGAAAGCTGTAAACTTAAGTAAACTTAATTATTTTTCCAGAAGTTACGTCGACCGCTACATTTGATAGCATATACGGGGGATCGAAGAGCTCGGGGGAAGAGAAATGGAGCCAAAATGCCGTCAAACTCCAAAAATCTGCAAAATGGGCGCAAAAAGGTATTACCTGGTAAATTATAAGTAAAAGGAACCGCTTCCTTTTCAGTCCGAGTGACGAAATCCTTCAAAAGCCGCTGAGTTTGCAGGTAATTAATTTTATGGAAATGCCTCCATTGCCTAGTTTCAAACCGTGAGGGTCTAGGTACGAGTCTGTAAATTATGGGATTAGCAACTATTGATTCACATAGTCTGAAAGAGCTTACCGAGATTCACAAGATTCCCAAGTTTGGTGTTAATCAGGCTAGTTTTCACTGAGATACAGCCATTTGAAAATGTCAAAATTTACAAAGAAATGTATGGCAATCCGGACGCTGTCCGACACGGCGTCCGGATGCCATACATTTCTTTGTAAATTTTGACGTTTTTAAATCGCTGTATCTCGGTCAAAACTAGCCTGATTAACACCAAACTTAGGAATCTTGTGAATCTCGGTGTGCTCTTTCTGACTATGTGAATCAATAGTTGCTAATAATCCCATAATTTACAGACTCGTACCTAGACCCTCACGGTTTGAAACCAGGCAATGAGCAACGCACTAACAAACTTCTCGTTCGTCCCCATATCTCGCGCGCCATCAACATGCGGAAGCGGAAACAAGAGAAAAGGGCTATGGGAACGAGAATGAAGCGGAAACAACCCCGCTCCCAGGCTCTCTCCTCTCCTCGTTGCTGGTCACGTGAGAAGCCCTGTAAACCCAGCCAAAGTCGAAAAAGAAAACCCCGCCCTATTCAAGAAAGTAGGAATGGCGTGATATAACGGGTTACTACAGTTTTTCTGAGACTCAGTAGCGCGCGCTACGCTCCGTTCAAACATGTGGTTAGGCCTGGGGCCAATGAAATATGACAGAAAAGGTCGATAAACAGCCGGTAAAAAGAGCTCTAATTTACTAAAGACAATAGACTGCAAGGCTGATACTACGTGAAAAACGTTTCGAGACACCAACATGAAAAGAACCGATAAAGGAGGATCGCAACAGTGGACAGCTGTTTCGCCCTTATTGGGGCTCGTCAGCACTGTGTAGCGAAGATATGCAACGCCAGCCAAAGGGCCAACGCACATAAATTGCAAAATGACCCGTTCCATATCAAGTTCCGTACTTTGAACTCACTTGCGCCCCGAAACACGCATTGCCACATCACGTGTTTCAGGGCGCAAGGAGACCAAAGTGTCACGATAGGTGTCTCGAAAATAAATGTGGCTGGACAAAGCCAGCCTAAACATTTAAACATTTAACCGCATGGCCAGTACCATGCTTTAAAACGCAGCGTATCGGATCTGAAAGACCTACGGTACGAAAATACATAAATGAGTGACTAACTGCAAGGGACCGCATACGATAAGGGCTGCCAACTTGTTCGCACACGACGAG
>OZ026603.1:3226164-3236164 GCA_964020085.1 Micromussa lordhowensis
GTGTGGCCAGAAAACATTTTGAAAACGGAGCTTCACGAACACGATAACCCCACGATAATCGTACGATTTCCCTGCCCGAGATTTTCAAACACAAATCCAAAATGGCTGGAGATCGTTGTGTTTTTAAATTGCTCTGGCGTAGTGTAAAGGGAAAAATAATTAAAGCTTTTTCTGAGTGAAATTTCTCCGGCGTAGTAAGGACTGGCCATATTTTAATGTGTTTCTCTATTTTATTTGTAAAATAATCAAATGAACTAGTGCAGGCAAATGTGCATGTAGCCGGGCACGCTATAAATATATCTAAAATGCAAAACTGGAGATCATGAGTTTTCTTTGATTACTTATTATTTCTGTAGCTTGATATTATTATCATTATCATTATCATTATCATTATTCTTGTAGCATTATGTTCGATAACAGCCCATTTTCAGAGTTGCCTCAAGCCTCTTTATCAAATCGAGGCATGATCCACAACCATTCATATGAAAATGAGTTTAATTTGCATGTGAATGAAATCTCATTTTCATACGAAAGGCGGGCAGGAAGACTCACTTTGAGAAAGAGGCTCAAGGTAATGGGACACTTTCGATATATTAAAATTCAGCTTGATAGCGAGGCTTAGACACAAACAGAAGAAATTAATAAACACGCTCATTCACTTTCCTTTGTTTGTGTCCTCTAAGCCTCACTGCCAAGCCGAATTTTAATATATCCAAAACGGTCTATTCGGAAAT
This sequence comes from Micromussa lordhowensis, assembly GCA_964020085.1. Classification (NCBI taxonomy): domain Eukaryota; kingdom Metazoa; phylum Cnidaria; class Anthozoa; order Scleractinia; family Lobophylliidae; genus Micromussa; species Micromussa lordhowensis. Next base: position 3,226,899 of record OZ026603.1, read on the forward strand.
GGCCTATTGTCTATTGATTAAATACAAAACTGTTTAAAATATATTCTAGATTGTTAAAAAGCTTACATATTCTAGAAAGTTAAGACTCTAATTCTTTTGTACAATATTATCATCTAAACATACAGACAGATGCTCCAACAGTTAAATCTATAAAAACTACCTATCTTACAAGAGATAAAAACATCAATTTAACCGTATGGCCAGCCATAGGATTTTAGTGAAACACGAAAGATACAATGCCATCTATTTTTATCAAAACTACATAATTATGTAAGAAACATGATTGAAACGGCACAGATCAACAGCAGAATGCAAGCTATGTGTGAGGCCAGCTATAATTTCACACCTACAACTGGTACCAAACTAATTTCGTGCCCGGCTATGAATCGGATGCTTGGCCGAAGGAAGTCTGGGTTCGACACACTGAACCTACCTCACTTATCCAAAGTCCATATCGAAGACTCAGGGGATGACTGTAGGAGAGAAGACGATCTCACCCGTTTGAGTTATGTCAGCGCTGAATTCACTCCATTTTAACTTTCCCTTGGAGCCCAATTTATTGCCTGCCACGAGGGTCGCAAAAGGATGGTCGTAACTTCGAACCCAGATTTCTCACGGCCAAGCTTTGCAGCCTCAAACAGGAGATCTGTTTTTGAGATTAGAATGGTCCTAGAAAGAATGCTAGTGGAGTCCGCTAGTCGCCAGTGGAGCACTTGTCCTGATTTTCCTAAAAACACCTAAAAACGAATGAGTCCATTGCTGTATGTACGCTCGTCTTAAGCATTTAGTTTCTTAATCATCCTTATTCAGTTTTGGGTCCTGGACGTTTACAAATATCAATTATACACATTGAAATTTATGATACCTGGACTTGAGTGAGTAAAATTACCTCAACTTGTTGTAAATTTATCCCAATAACATGAAAAGATTAAGTTTCCAAATCCTACTGTCGAACATTTTGACAGGTCGTTTCATATTAAAATCCACTGATACACCCAAATAATTATAGCTAAATATATCTTGTTAGTAAAAATCTACTAGCGTTCTATTGCGAATGCCGTTCTCTGATTGGCCACTACCCACTACCTATTCTGTTGTAAATAGCGAGTATAGCCCTTGCAGTTGTTACCAAACTGGCGGCTGTTTCTTAATGCGTTCTCGAAGTGTGAAAAGGATTTAGAAAAACAAAGTTTTGAACGACTATTAGATTTACACTAAAATACTAAAATTATTTGCTCTCGATTTCTATGCGTGGTAGTTGACTCGGGCTGCACCCTCGTCAACTGTTACGCAATAGAAATCGAGAGCGAATAATGTTACTGCTAAATACAGTTACCCAACTCTCGGGCAATAATCTGCTTCTATAACTTATTGAGCCTGTCAAAAAAGTGTACACCAACAACATACAAGCTCCAATGAACGTAAAAATACCTAAAAATGAGATAACCTTGACCTACAACTATTTTTTGGTTAAATTTCATATCTAAGTGGAATTATTATAATCTTATCATATGTATACCTACATGTAGATTGCTGCAGCTGGTCAACAGTTAAAATCGGGGTAATTTAATTACACACCAGTGATAAGACATATAAATATAATGTAGCCAAAAGCTTTACTTTCAACTCGTCAAACGAGAAGTACTGAACAAAATAAAAGAACTGAAGATACATGTATTTATTATATGGAGGAGAGTGTTTTACTGGGAACTAAACCACTTGTAGATTCCATACGCCACTTCATCCGGGACCCGAGTGGCGTATTTTCCGTATGTCACCTTTGTGAGTGTCGTATCGTTAAATGACGTCACGATTCCCGCCTTTTGTTTTATATTTATGCTTTTGTTTTATGTTTTATATTTAGTCTCCATATAATAAAAAGAACATTACACGTTGGCTCGAAGATATGAATTTTATGTTCTCGTGGCAAGAACAATATCTCACTCGTTCGCTTCGCTCACTCGTGAGATATTGTTCTTGCCACTCGAACTTTAAATTCATATCTTCTCGCCACCGTGTAATATCCTCTATATATTTAACTCTACAAAAAGTGAATATTGAAAAATGCTTCCTGCCTCCAGTCATTTTCACAAAACCTGGGGGAGGGGGTTATTCCCTAGAATGGCCTATACGGGGAGGCTGTGCCGAAAAGGGGTGCCTTTTTTCAGGCTTCAGGTATACAAAAGGGTAGGGATTTCACAAGTTGAGGTATATGAAAGGGTAGGGAAATCTGTCATTTGGTTGTTTAAAGGTCCTTTAATTAATGTATTTCAAACAGATGCACCTTATGACAGTATCCTTTAATTTATTAAGCAACACAAGAAGATTTCCTTTTTTTGTCATTTATTCATGATATGGGCCGGTTATGAGAGCATGTGAAACGGGTACTTTTTTCAGTAAAAGGTATACAAGAGGGGTAGCTTTTCTGTCAAAATGGTGTACAAAAGGGTAAGGGGTTGGACCTCGGGGCAGAGCCTTCCTGTATAAAACTTTGAAGAGTTGCCTGCTCAGGCACAGAACTGAAATTTCAAGGTCTTTCAAAGTATTAAACCTAAGACCCACCACATGAGATTATGAGATATACATGTATAATAAAAAATAATACAAAATATAGCTACAGTGTGTGGAGAATGAGCACGCTTTCCATTCATATGTTTCCGAAAATTCACAGTGACGAACATACAACTATTTTCTGGAATTTCCATAAAAGAGGACAACCTCGCAAGGTATTCCTAAATTTTGGAGAAGTTCTTAATACTGGGAATTTCCATTCCAATTGATTTTCCTCTCAAAATTTTAAGAATTTTCAGTTGAATTGCATTTTCCAGAAACTGTTCAGGGCAATTTCCATTGCCACTATTTACCCTCAAGTCGCAAGTTCCGGATTTTTTGGTTGAATGGAATGTGCCCCTAAGCCTATACATTATTTGCTCTCAATTCTCAATTGAGAGGTGGTCTTCTAAGACCCTTACAATATCAAACCGCTTCATGTTGTCTTCTTTAAGCGTCTTACAGAAGCTGTAAACCGTTAAGTCTGGTTTAGATCCGTGTAGAAATTCCATAACGTCTTGTCCTGGTTGATTTGAATTTTTGAGACTTCTAACCTGATGCTTCTTCATTCCGTATTCAGTAGCTATTTCCCTGTAGCCCCCAAGACCAGGAGTTCTGTCTTCAAGAAGTGCTGCAATTTCATCTTGAGTTTCAAGGTTGTCAACTTCCCTCAGTAATTTGAGTCCTAAATTTAAATTTGTAATGGTAAAATACAATTTACAACAGAAACACTTGTTAAAATTACTGCGAGAATCGTGCCACAATTTCCAGTGAATTCTGTGCTTATAGTTCTGTTTCTCCCTCTCTGCTAATGAGGGCAATAAGCACTGTTTATTACCTTTAATTACTTGGCCATGCGGTTTCCTGTGATGTCATAAGCACTTTGCATAAAGTGAGCCTGAAATTACTTTGTCAAATAGTAAAAATTTCTTATGTCAGGAAGGTTTCAGCTAACCATATACATGTAATTCAGTAGAAGACCCCTTGAGGAATATACATGTACATACATTTTTTTTGGGGGGGGGGGGGAGGGGGTGGTTGGGCATGCTCCTTGAGACCCGTACCCTACTCAGACCAGATCTGACCTATTTGGTTTGCATAACTATTCACTATTATAGTTGACTCGGGCTGTGCTCTTGTCAACTATCACACGATCTCGACCTCATAATCTAATATTACTTAATACACCATATATTCAATATAATTATATAAACAATAGCCTGCATTTGGCATGGAAATACATGTATGCTTGGATGTTTGTCTGCAGACATTATCTGAACATCCTGAGAAGCGAACAGTTTTCCGAGAGCTATGCTCTCGGAAAACTGTGGGCTTCTTGGAATTGTGACTACCATATAATTCATCTACCATAATAGAATTGTGTACCATATAATTGTCTACCATATAATTCAGTAGAAGACCCCTTGAGGAATAATTATACCTACATATTTTTTTTTTGGGGGGGGGGGAAGGGGGTGGTTGGGCATGCTCCTTGAGACCCGCACCCTACTCAGACCAGATCTGACCTATTTGGTTTGCATAACCATTTACGATTATAGTTGACTCAGGCTGTGCTCTTGTCAACTATCACACGATCTCAACCTCATACATTGTAATCTAATATTGCTTAAAGTGCCCATATCGTCAAATTTTTTATTTTCTTATCTGATTCTATATATCACCCTATGAACTTCTGCAAAAGAAAAATTCGATTTGGATAAAATGCAATCTTTTTTAGAAGTTTTAAAATCGTTCAAATTTGCCGCCATTTTGGTCCACCATTCGCACCAGTCTTCCCTTCGTTTTGAATGAGTTGTGACGTAGATTAAGGAACACGTGACTTTAGGCTTGACTCATCTCGCTTGTTTTACCTCTGTAAATGTAAGTTAGTAGCTCATACAAAATGCTGGAAAGGAGCATTTTGCATGGACTACGAAGCTAAATTTACAGAGGTAAAACAAGTGGGATAAGTCAAGCCTGAACTCACACGTTCCTGAATCTACGTCACAATTCTGAGCATGTCGATGCTGTGATCAGCGGCACGGGTCGACCGCAAGAAAATAGGATTTTCAGGTTTTTAAAACTTCATTAAAAGATCGCTTTTTATCCAAATCGAAAAATTTTTTCGCAGAAGTTCATTGCATGAAACATAGAATCAGATGGGAAAATAAAAATTTTGGTGATATAGGCACTTTAATATACCATATATTCAATATAACTATATAAACAATAGCCTGCATTTGGCATGGAAATACATGTATGCTTGGATATTTGTCTGCAGACATTATCTGAACATCCCAAGAAGCGAACAGTTTTCCGAGAGCTATGCTCTCGGAAAACTATGGGCTTCTTGGAAATGTGTTTATCAAGCTTCAAATATTTTTTGCAACATGCAAAAATTGGGGAATCACACTTGCACATTCACCAGTTTTAGCTGGGTAATATTCAGTCACTGACACATGAGTTTAGATCAATCGCACACGTGCGAAAATATTCAACTCAGTGTTTACTAATTAAAAGAGGAATATTTCATGGCACACAAGACTCACAAGCAATTATCCCTGGTCAGTTTATACAATGTAGTTGATATGGTATCTGCTCAGTTGACCCAGGTCAGAATATTTAAAACTCCTGCAGTCCCTGTGATGTCTTTAATTATGATTAATTACAGTAAACCTCCATGTAGCTCAAATGACCACAAACAGATCAGGGTTTGGTCACCAATAAAAAAAAATATTATTACTTTTGCTACAATAACATGCAAGAACCAAGTCTATAGTGCTTAACCACTTTCCAGCTAACAGTAAGATTAAGACAAGCTAAAGAGGACACATTTGGAACCAAAAAAACATCACTTACTCTTTCCTTCATGAGGGGCAACCTCCAAAAATGCAGGTTCTGATTTAACAGCTTCTTTGTGACCTCCTATGTGAGTTAGACGTATGCAGCATCTGTAGCATCCAAAATCACGCATCTTAACAGAATCCAGGACATAACTGGAATTGTTTTGTGCCTGAAGTTCTGTACCATCTTTGAGCCATTGATAGCAGACTTCAGAGTTTCCCTGCACCTGGCACTTACAGGTGAACTCAACCCTTGAACCTTCTGTCTGGTTCTGAGATTTGGGCTGAAGAACAATTTTTATTTGCCCTGCAATGAATATCAGCTTATATTATTAAATAGGGATCATTGTGTTTCTAAAACCAGACTATGACCACAAATAATCTGAGTCTCTTTAATTTATTTAAGGCGGCTGGCGACAATTTTCAGCACTTTTTGTACTTTGAGGGATTAGTAATACCACACTTTATCAAGTGTTGTTACAATACTGGTACATTGTATCACACATTTAATGCCCAAGCATTGGTGAACAAGTTGTGGTCATTAACATGACATATTTTACAATAACTGCAGAAATTCTTGTGTGCTCATTGGCTAATTTTCATGGTCAGTAAGCTGACAGACCCATGAAATTTCAATTTATGCGATGTATAAGCAAGTTCTAGAGAATTTCTTATGATGTCAGTTTTTCATAAATTTCTCATGTTGTTGACAGTGAATTTCATTGTCAATGTAGCCTACTTTAACAATGTTATGACAAAATTATGATTAACAACAGGACAGACACATTGCTTAATTTATTACAAAGTTATAAACTAAGTTAAGAATAGAAAAGCAGGTTTCTGGTTCTCTTTTATGACGCTTCTTCATATTTTCTTTCCTGTCGTGTTAATGCTTTTAAAAGGTATTAGAAAACTATAATATATTGCTACTAGTAGATCAATTGCCAGATTAATTACAGGATATGCAATTTAAAAATTACATGTATTGCTGTTACGAAGGTTAAATTCCTTTCAAAAATTGTTAAAAAATGATTCTTTATAGTAAGAAGGGTAAAGAAGCTGTCTTGTACTGTACGTAGTGTTAATAGCTCTGTTATAGTGTAAGTAGCTAGTATATGTAGGCTTTGTTGTATTTTTTAGTGTAAAGTAACAGCAAAAGTACTGTTAAGTATAAGCAACATAAAATAAATAATGACGGTAACAAAAAAAAAAACAGACAACTCAGTATAGTGGCTTTTATCTCTACTCTTTGGTGCCAGAAAAATAAACGAACATTGCTCAAAGCACCATATTAATGATAAACTAACTGTAAATGTATATACTGACAACGTATACTGACCCTTGCTCATGTGAGAATCACGGCTTTGTTTTGTTTTAAATACACGAGACCTGTTCGAATGATCAGACACAGCATCCAATTCATCATCGGTGTGATGAGGGGTCACATAAGGAGACACTCGAGGAGTTCCCGGATTGGATGGAACAAAGCCTGGATTACGTCCAGCGACTGCAGATGTGCAAAGCATTGTACCAATGGTAGGCGAGTGTAATGCTGCACCTTGACTGACAACATTTCCATTTTCTTCTTGTGCTATTATACATGTATAAAAAGAGGACAAAATAACATGCATGCTGTCATGTAGTAAAAATGTGACTGTTTAATACAGGCTATACATTTACAATTATAATTAATTTTTAATTATGGATAATAAATATTTAGAGCACAATGTGTGATGATCATAAAAACATTTAATTTAAATGATTACTAACATTAACTACATACAATATTTGGAAGATCTTTAACCCAAAGCATGGGTTGGAGAAGAATTTCCGAGTGACTGTATAGACTAGCTGTAGTGCCAATTGTCTTAAATTATTGGCTAGCTGGGGTTAAGTCAATCCAGTCTAGCCAAGTTGTCACAGAGGGTCTTTGCCGGCAATTCAACTTGTAACTGATTAACACTAAGGATCCTGAACCTAATAAACTGCCGAGATACACAATGTAACAATCACAACTATATCATTTCTGCATTGATTTTCATACTTTCCTCTTTCTTCTTTGTTTTTCATTCCAAACCATGGAAAATTACCCAGTAATACTGTACTTACATGTACACGTTGTCACAACAGCGTCTATCATTGGAGTGTCTTGAGCGACGTCATGTTCTGCGATCTGTCCTTGATCACTGCTCCGTCTCCTTTTCCATATCGCACAGACAACAAGAACGACAACAGCCATACCAGCGAACGAACCAAAAATTATAGCAAGTGTTTTTCCTAAATCAAGTTGCTTTTTTCCATTACTGGATGGGGAAGAAATGTCTGTGGACAGATCTGGAGCACAGTTCTTATCAATTCGATGACTGCAATGTTGATTAATCTTTTTAAGACCTTGCCTGACACAATCCGGTTGTTCTTCATCTTTTTCATCATCACAACAATAGGAGCACTTGTGACAGGATTGTGATACATCCCTTGTGAAATAATATCCACTGACGCACGTTTGACTACAATTTCTGTCTGACTTGCTATTGCAGTTCGATATCACAATCTGGTGTTCATCACAAAACTGGCACTTATAACACGGCCCAGAGTCGAATTTGTTGGAAAATGTTCCATCAGTGCATGGTTCACAGGAAACGTTTTCAACTGGGCTTTGAACAGTACTGCCACATTTTGGTTTCAGTCCATATCCTTCATGACAAGTAGCACAAGGCTGGCATTTTTCGAATTTACCGTCTTTGTCAGTAACAGTATACTGGTTTCCATTGCAGATTTCTGAGGATGCATGAAATTCCTAAACATGAAAAACAAACAGATTTGACTAATTGGGTGATTCCAGAAAATATCCATACCCAATTACCCTGGGTAGCATCTTGGAATTCCCAAGGAGAGGGTACAGTTTGGAATTCCAACAGCATATATGCGCGAGTTTCTGAGCTCTGAATTTTTTCGCCTGAGGTAGGATATGGATATTGTATCAAAACTGATTAATGAAGCCAAGAGTTAAAAACTATTACTAGGACATGCTGTGATAGAAGAGCTTTTGAATCTAATGGTACCGTCAAACCTCTCCACAATGGTCATGCAGAAAGAAGAAAGTGTCCATTGTAAAGAGGTACGGCTGAAATGAAATTCCTAAATGTGAAAACAAACAGATGTGACTAATTGGGTGATTCCAGAAAATATCCATACCCTGAATTACCCTAGGTAGCATCTTGGAATTCCCAAGGAGAGGGTAGAGTTTAGAATTCCAACAGCATATGCATGAGTTTCTGAGCTCTGAATTTTTTCGCCCGTGCTACTGGATATGGATATTGTATCACAACTGATTAATGAAGCCAAGAGTTAAAAACTATTAGGACATGCTGCTATAGAAAAGCTGTTGAATCTAATGGTACAGTCAAACCTCTCCACAACGGTGACACGCAGAAAGAAGTGTCCATTGCAAAGATCGAGGTGGCCATTTTGGGGATTTAGGGCTGTAAATTTTATGACACATGACACCCATTTCTTTTCAGGGATGTATATTTTTATTTGAGAAATATGCTTATTGTAACATCTATAAATAAGTACCACAATCAAGTTATATTCCTTCAATAAATCGGAAACCGAAGAAACAAACTGACGATTAATATTTTTTTGGTTTGAATGAGAAAATCGGAACGTAGGCGTGACATCGGTAAAAAGGTCCATCGAGACTTCAACTTTTAATTTACTTATTTTCCTGTTCTTAATTAGCTTAGATTATAATTGGCCAAATGCTGGGTCGTCAACCTTTTAAATTTAGTTTAAATTTTACACTAGCTTAATTCTAAGCTAACAGATGTTACCTTTGCCTCAAAATTAGCTTAAATCAATAAATTATTTCAA
>OZ026603.1:3241164-3276164 GCA_964020085.1 Micromussa lordhowensis
TTTACTTTCATTTTCACTATCCCCATAGTGTCCCAAGCCGTTCCATTTCATTTCTGCTTATGGCTTGTAGATTTTTGTTTAGGTCCCCGCGTTACTGTTGTTTTGCTAAATTTTTTGCACCCAATGATCAGTACATGTATAGTTCAACAAACGGCTGGCAATGTAGACTGTGTACAGCCGTCCCCTCCCCTCAAAAAAATCGGAGAGGGAGACGTCTGTGTAGCGATTCCGTAATTATTTTGCATAAATTAAAATTAGTGTCAAACTACTGTGGGGTTGCTAGGCCTACACGACTCCTACGGTTTGTGGCATTTATGCATTTAGCGTTCTCTTTTGTTTTTCGATTTCTCGACCTTTCTTTGTTTCTGCAGACGTGTTTCTGAAGGGCACTTAATGCCGCGTTGTTAGGAGGCATTTTACGTAGAGTGGAGCCGTTTGACAGCGCTACGGCAAATTTTTTTCAACTTTATGGTCTGCATGATTTCTGCTGTTATCAGTCTGCTTGTCGCTTTGCAGAGTTTGACACCTCTGGGCTGTAGTTTGTTTAGGCACAACAGTTATTCTATTACAAGATATGTTTTTAAGCCCTCTGGAGGGACAAAGTTTGAAATATTCCGTGAACTTGTTGCTTACTTACATCGATATATCATGACGTCGGGCCCGACCGTTTCATAAGAGCTGTTTGGGATACATCTGCAGGTACCGGAAAGCTTTGTATTTTAGGTCACTTGGGATTAGTCTTTATTTGGAGTTGTTTTATTTCCTGTCTTTTATTTCTTTTGTTTTACGTAAGCTTACGTAATCTGTGCTCCGGTACCTGCAGAAAGATCCGCTGTTTGTAAGTATACAGTATTTTGCTTCTTACCGTATCACGGATAACATATTTATCCTCGTCCGGCTTCGTCAGAGATAGCTGTAGCTTTACTTCGAGAAAGCTATTCGTTTGTGTAGAGACGTTCTTTGCGTTTCTTGCATCAATTTCATCGAGCTCTTGTCTCTCGAGCTCGATGTTTAAGTTTGATACCTTCTTTGCTCGCTCTGTTGAATGGTTTTGTAGACGCCATTGGCTTTGTTCAGGCAAGATCATGGTTTTGATCCTCCCTGTTGAGCTGTAGCTGCTAGCGCAACTCGTACATATGTGAGAATGCCGTAGACACAATAGTCCTTTTCACTGTTAGTTTTTCTCATTTGCATTACGTTGTAATCCAGCGTGGATGCCAGGGAATTTCGGGCTAAAACGTAATTACAAAATAGCCCGAAATTGTCGCACATACATGCTAGATTGTATTGGGATGCAAATGAGAAATTCTGCGGCTTCTATAACCCGCGCGGTATTTGGAGAAAATGATCGATTAACAAAAGAGAAATGTCTTACGTACTGCAGACTAGTATTACAACCAATCAGCGCACTTTCCAAACATTCCAGGAACTCCACCCGGAGTGAGGATTAACGACGCCGCTACACGTCTCTCTCTCCGATTTTTTTTGAGGGAGGTGGGGGGAGGGCGACTGTGCACAGGCTTCTGACAATGTGGAATGAAGACATAAGATGCAATGCGTATCGTAGCCGTACGATACACCCACATATGCAAGAACAAACATTTTCCAATTCAAAAAGCTTCTTATGTTTGGTTTCGAGGTGTCTTCGGAGACTCAGGGACAGTTAGTTGAAAACAATTTTTTGTCTGGTTTGGTTCGTCATGGCCCAACGAACAGCCCTCTGGCATGGTATACTGTGAGCCTCGAGGACAAAACGATGTCCGCGAACAAATATATCCAATTCAGATGTATCAAAGTCAAATGTTTTTTGTCCTTCAAATATTTTTAGCAACACGCGGGATTGAAAAATCGAGGAATATCATTATGATTTTCGCCAGATTTAGCTGGGGCATATTCAGTCACATGACGCGCTCAGAGCAATCGCGTGCGAAATATTTGATGGATTATAATTATTTTACCACCAGTCAATTAGAATGAGAAACTCCCGACTGGCTGGCTACTTCGCATGGCGAGGACGGCAAATTTTATACCTATATTTCTTTCCGTTTTTTGTTACATTGAGTGTACACCTATGACATTTTGACGCTTTGGAGTCCACAGCCCAAAATTTCCTCATTCACAGGCTTGCAGCTTCCACTGTGCTTCGTAAAAAACACCTACAACGGACATGTACCCCAGCCCCAGAAAGCAACGTCGATATTTCCCGCTTAATCTTTTGGCTATGTCACTTATATTTTCAGTAATTCACGAAAACGCTGTTATAAATCCAATTTTGTGGTATTGATCAGTTTGTGATCGATTACGCGTAACTTATGGGCGTGGCTGTGTTTGAACTTTTGTAATGGATGTTTGAAGTGTCATATGTGTCCCCGGGCAACAAAGATAATAGTAAAAGAAGCGCATATTGAGACCCTTATCAAACTGCTGTTTCCGCGCGCACTCGCGAGGGTTCGCCTGAGCTCATTCTTGACTGCCCCCACCCCCTCAAAAGGGTGTTCATTTTGGGCAACCACCTGTGAGCTTAAGCTGATGTTTAGCTTAAAATGTTCCTTCTGGTCGCCTGTAAGTACAAGCCCATTGCTCAGTCGAAGCTCTCGTGATCGTAACTAGAGCTGGTCATTACAAGAATAAGCTCTCGTAAGCGTCCACATGGTAAAACAATAAAGAGTGGTCGCTTTTCGAGAGCTTAGGGAACTCATTAATAATTCATAAAGCAAAACGAAAGAAATTAATGTTTAATATTTGATATAGACATGGCTAAACTTAACGTTCAACTTTTAACTGGTGAAGAACCATTAGCGCAGTGTGCAGTTTCATTTAAGTCTTGATTTAGACTCTGAGTGATCGCTTACAAGAGTTCAAAAACAAAGGAAAAAGTTCAGTTGAGTAGTCTCAAAAGTTACGAGCGCTTCTCCTAACAAAGTTTAAGTCACAGTTTGAACGGGGTTTCACAAAGGTGGTCGTAACTAGAGCTTGTCGCTTATCAGAGTGGTCGCAAGGAAATAGCTTCGACTGCACTCACTTGTTCATCTCGAATTACAATCAAGCCACTAGACACTCAAATTAATTTTATTCTGCAGATACCAAGATACAGCGGATCCTCCACTTGTTTGGTCTCGGCGGACACTCCATACATTCTATTCACTCTTATTTTATTAACCTCTCTAGAATGGCCACCTCTCCACAACGGCCACTAAAAACTCATCTCAACTGTCAAACTGAATAACCTCTTGACAACGGTTAGGTAATCAACGACTGACGAATGGTGTATACAAAACCCCATTATTTTTCTTGTAAAAGGTCACGAAACTTGACTCGTACCGTGCGTCGTTGGACTCTGTTTCTGTATTACTGATACATTTTGATTAAGCACATGCTAACATAAGCATTTTTTGAAAAAAAAAATGTTGCACTCCGAAAAAAACGGAGGTGTCATATTACACCCATACCTTCCCATAACGGCTACTTTTCTCTGTCCCCGAGGAGGCGCGGTGGTCTCATGGTTAGTGCGCTCGACTCCGGAGCAAGCGCTCCGGGTTCGAGCCCTGGCAGGGACATTGTGTCGTCTTCTTGGGCAAGACGCTTTACTCACACGGTGCCTCGCTCTCTCCACCCAGGTGTATAAATGGGTACCGGCGAATTTAATGCTGGGGGTAGCCCTGCGATGGACTAGCATCCCATCCAGGGGGGAGTAGAAATATTTCTAGTCGCTTCATGCTACTGAAACCGGGATAAGCTCCGGTCTGATGAGCCGCTGGGCTCGTATGCAGACTTTACCTTTCTCTGTCCCCAAGGTGGCCGCCGCCGTTGTGGAGGGGTTTGGCTGTATTATAGTCTTGTATAATTACTTGCTGGCTCCCCTTGGAGAAAGATTTTTTATGCTTGAAATTCACTGGAATACATTGAAATGTAGAAGAAGAAGAAGATACTTTTATTTGACTAGGGTAACTCCTTCAGTTAAAACAACTGTTATCATTAGAGGCCCTAGATAATAAAAACTAATATATAAATAACAATAGTAATTACTAATATGAAATAAGAAAGTTAAAAATATGATCACAATGTAGAATACGGTTTCTAAAAAAACGCTAAAAATTACGATTAAAAAGTTACAAATTACGATTAAAAACTGTACAACCATGATAATAAAAAGCCTTTTTTGTGCCCTCTAATTTAATGGTGGGCAGACGGAGACGATCGCTTTGCCGCGTCCTTCTAGGTAAAACGTCTCTATTAAAATAAAAATAGTCCATTAAAAATTGCGGGCAGCGCTTATTTAAACACTTCTTAACTAGTTTAAGTACATGGGTCTCGCGTCTTAACTCCAGGGAAACATAACCAAGATGATCTAGCGCATCGTCACTGCTGTCAGTTTGCATGATTATCCGTGCCGCGCGTCTCTGCAACCTCTCTATCCTATGAGCATTCGAAAGTCCACAACAGTTCCAAACGGAATCGCAGTAGTCAATTACATGTAATTTTAATAACTATAAAAATAGAAATGGTAATAAAAATACATAGGTGTATATACAATGGCAAATACAAATTTCAAAACATTTCTAAAGTATAAAATATCTAACACTGTAAACCGGCTACAGTCTTTGTATACAAAAATACTTGCATATATTCTGCACTGTTTCTAAAACTATACTCTCAGTACAGGGGAATAAATCTATTATAAAATCTACAAATACCCTCATGAACAGTGCTTTACCTTGCCAGCTTTGGCTCAGGGTAGACCAGCTACAAAAAAATCGGTGGACATTTACAACATTTTTCAATGTTTGTCACATTCACGCACAACTATGTTCAGCTAAAAACGTTCGTCTCATATGTCCAATTCTACAAAATAGCTCAATCTACATTATTTACAACACAGATTTAAAGTGTGGATTTAAAACAACCGAATAACGAACGGTGCTCTCAACCCGTGAGACGAAGATTTCGACACACCAGCTATCATACTCCTTCGTTTCTAAAGAAATCTCTCTGTATATTTTTCTTATTCTGCTAATGGCAAGTTGAGTTTTAATCTGTGATCATTGCTACTCTCTTTTTCTTTCCACCTGACCAATTGGTATAAGGTGAAATTTGATTTTGACCACTTTTGGTAATAAATGGGTTGAAAGACCTGTGAAATATTTTTCGCTCGTGTTTCAAGCACTAAACACTGACTGGCTACATGAACCGAGTATATGCACATCACTGAGCTTGTTAAGCGTAATACGATTAATTATTAGGCTTACTAGTAAATATTACTAATAAAACGAAGATCTTGAAGCCCTTTTTTCGTCTAGCAGGAAAAGAAATTAAGCCAACTTATCTAAGCTACAAGGACAGTTAAGGGTAACAAGATTAAATATTGGCTTCCTAGTAAATACTACTAAAACGAAGGTATTGAAATGCATTTTCCGTTTACTAGGAAAAGAAATTAACCTATCTAGTCTTAAAACCTGTCTGGATATTCTACAATCTTATAATATTTACTTTAACCAGTTAAAACAGAAGTTTATAATTATAAACCTCCGGTTAAAATTATTGTTTCCTTCAAACAGAAGGTACGTTAGTTTGTGGGTGGCAAAATGTTTTTAAATTACAAGACATGGTGCCTGTTTAAGTTTAACACATCAATTACATATTTGTTGCTAATTAGTAGCTCTAACAGACCCTTATCCTAATGTTTCGGGTCCGAATGGTGATAAAACAATCTTGGTCACAATATGTAGACCTCTTTATAAACCCTTACAGGGATTTCTTTCTACAAAAACAGCATCACACGTAAGACTAAAATGGAAATCTTGCTTCACTGTTAGTCTATGGAATTAAGGAGATGTTACACGAATCGATGTTCAACGCCGATTTTTAACGCAACATTGTTGCCTTAAAAAACGATATCGTATCACATGGCACACAGGGTGACTTTTTAATGCAACATTTCGTTGCGGGAACATGTTGCAAGTTTTTGAAAGTGATTCTGAAAAATCTGCAATATTGTTGCCTGAATTTAGAATGTTGCGTTAAAAATCGTACCGTTGCCGACCGTTACCACAACAACGTTGCGTCAAACGTTGTCTCGTGAAACATGGATTAAAACTCAGCGTTAAAAATCGGATCGTGTAACATCCCCTTTACACTACTCGCCGAGATCGCCGAGTAAAAACATATTATAAAACATCCTAAAAACTCCAGCAAGAAGCCGCTATCAGTGTCACTTTTTTTTAGCGTGACCTACAAATCAAAATATCAAAAAAAAAAAAAACATAAAACATAAAAATTAATTCCCTTAGCTACTTTGGTGAAAAATTAATTTGTACAACTACAGTGGAGTCCCGATTTTTCGAACCTCGAAGGGAAACGAGAACTGGTTCGGAAAATCGGAGAGTTCGAGAAATTGGGGGTAAAATTGCAGTGTTCGACTGAGGAGGGGAAACAACTTTTGGTTCGAGTTATCGGGAGGTTCGAGAAAATGAGGGTTCGAGAAATCGGGATTCCACCTAACCATGGCAAACCCAACGGGCTAACATCGATACGTCAACATGACGAGCAAGATGGCACAGTCACTGCTCAAAACGACTTATCAGGCGCAAAACAATTTCTACGTTGAGTTTATGGACTACTACAGAAAAGGTCCTTCAGTAATAAAAATAAAAATAATAATAAAAAATGCTTGAGAAGACTTTACCGGAATAGACCTACTAGTTCTGAAGAAAGCTGTCCAATTTACTAAGGCAAGAGGAAGAATCCGCCATCCGCCAAATTGACAACAGTTTTTCAGAACTACGCGTAAACGTTTGATGAACTTGGAACCGAAAGATGATTCAGTAATTCCTTGACGATGTCAAGACGCCTGATTTCATACTCTTTAAGCGTCTTGCAAAAATCGTAGACGGTCAGATCCGGGTTGCTTGACTGAAGATAATCCAGTGTTTTTTTGCCAGCCTCCCGGTCGTTCTCCAGGGATTTAATTTTCAGGTGATCCATTCCATACTTGAAGGCCACCTGTCTCCACCCTCCAAGACTGTAGCTTTCCTGCGTGAGAAGGTCTTCAATCCGGTCTCGAGTATTGAAGTCAATCTTTTTCAGGCATTTGTACGCTGAAAAATGAATTAGAGACAAGATTACTTCATGCAAACTTAAGGGAATTTCACACTTGTTATCTTGTCAAATATGCGTCCAAACTATCGCAGGAAGAAATATAGTTTGGAAACAGTGAATGATAATGAACCTCCAAAAGATACGGAGTATCACGCTAACGATGCTAGAGTACCCGGTGTGACATACCACAAGGAAAAGCACTCAACATTAGTCTGTGATCTCGTATGCAAAATGCTAACACTTATTAATCTGCGCATGCGTCTAGAGCAACTATTGGAGGAAAGCAAGAGGTTTTCTGAAACAAACACATAGCTTTGTGAAGATATCAAAGAAGGTAGGTACATCACATTTTACATAATCCGCACAGGTAGTGTACCTATCCTATCCTTCCCCCCACCTGCCGCAAGGCTAATGAATAAATTAGAAAACATTAAAGAAAGAAGAAAGAAAACATTACAATTTACACCTCAGCGCCTTCTTGCCTTACGACCTACATGTAGTGCTTTAGCGGACGGCAGTCCCCTAAACCATCCCAATAATGCTGCACTAAAAATGACGAGTTAAAAAAAAGAATCGGGTGAAGTAATTTCAGGTTCGAGTCGGGAATCAACTCAGGACTGTGGATCATATCGGTCCCAGGCTATTTCGGTAGCTGCAAAGTACCAGCCTGTTAAACTACTAGGTTCTAAAAAGGATTAACTTTTATCCCGCAGACTGAGTGACATACTTACTTGTGCCATCACGAGGAGTAACATTCAGTTCCACGAGCGATGACTCCACGCTATCACTGGAACTATCTTCACAACTAGCAACACACTTATACCAGTCAAAGTCGCGCAATGTAACAGATTTATGGACAAGTGTGCCCTCATTTTTTCCCTGTAACGGTATACCATCTTTATACCACTGATGGGTCAGTTTGCTGTTTCCCCGAGCTTTGCACTTGAACGCCAGCTCCACTTTCGAACCTTCTTTTACCTCTTGGGGTAATAGTTCCTTCATTATTGTTATTGGCGCTGCAATAATTAAGAGTAATATAAAATAAAGGGTGATTCTGACATTTTCAACAAACTTATTTAACCCATTTCATGTTTTGTGAGGTCAACAGGCAGAACACAAAACAAGTCCAGTCTACAAGTTAGGCTCCCTTTCCCAAATGGTGAATTTTAACTGGTATCTTTTAGCAGTCAAATAAAGCTCAAGTCACGCCCAGATTGGTCTCCTTTGGGGGTTTAATTCAAATTTTCTGACAAGCATCCTCTACATCGACAGGAGTCCCTCTGGGCATCTATCAGTGATGAAGAGTAATTGCTTACCTTGTGACCCATCTGTGTCCTGAAAGAGAATAGAACGTAAGGGAACAGTAAGTTGCTATAGCTGAGTTATCATAATTTACGTGCTGGGATTTTTAAAAACACTGACAAGAAAAGTACCGGGTATATAGAGAAGCATAAGGGCACCAAAGCGTTTCTTACCCATCTTGAACACTTCAAAACGTTCTTTAAAGGCAAGTGTCCACAAAATCAAAAATAGTTCGGTAAGGCTTGAAAAATACAATTTGCCCTACTGTTTCATATAAGTAGAACTTAGTAAAAGTAAAAACACGACGTAGTGTCTTTCTTCAAATATCTTGGTATTTCCACGAAAAAGGACATTATCGATTTCACGTCCAGATACCAATCTAGCGAGTCCTAACTGGGCTGAAAATCGACCAATTTCATTTGATTCGCATTTGCAACTATTGAGCGCAGGAAAGTTGTAATACATCCAGCTTAGTTTGGTTCACCATTTGATTGCCAGTGTAATTAAAATTACATGTGAATGATTTGATTATATGTGTATCATTTGCCCGAACTAAACTTTACATATATTGAAAGACCTATCCTAGCATAGTGAGTCTGACTGAAGGTTAAATTGAAAATGTCATCTTTCTTGGAGAGACAAAACTTTTTCAAGGAAAAAACTACAACCTGTTTGCATTCTTGCTATAGGCTAGCTATATGTAAAAGACGAGCGAATTTGAGTTTTCTACCCTTACTAAAGAAATTTGATTTTGTTTGCGGATTTTTGTGGACATTTGATCTTAAGTACAGTACTTAACTCAACAATGTACCATGAGAAGGCTTCCTATATGTACCCTGTTGAAATGGGCATCAAAAAGTATTTGCACAGTCTCAGCCACAGGTCGTATGGATTACAATACTATGAACCACCCATGTGTCACCATACTAAGGGCTAATTAATAATTGTGCTTTATGGAGTCATATATTGAACTCCCCAGGGCAGTCCATTTACTATAATCAACTCCGATTCAAGTTGCTTAATAAAAGAGCTACATGTAACAGCTACATAGACCTCTGCATCCAGTGCGAATTGATGTTAGCTCATGAACTGTAACACTGAGCACAGCTGTTAAGTGATTACTTACATGCATAAAACAATATTTCTTGGTGTACGGTGCTAAGTAATATACACATTATATTACTTAGCACATGCATATGATAATAAGCAATAAATAAAATGTACAGTGTAAATTGTACCTGTTCTTCATTGTCTACAAGCGGCTCATCCCTTTTTGACGAAGATCGTCTTCTACTTTTCAGCATTTCAGTGAAACTTGAAGTTGAAGGGCTTCGTTTCCATTTGCCAGCTTCAGGATCTGCGCTGCTTCCTTTAAAAAATTAACAGAAATGTATTTTATAAGTTGCTAATCACTAGACTAATAATTACTTTGGTTTATGTGTTTGTACCCAATTTCATTGTTCATTATTATTTAGAGATCTCCTAAAGGAAAGGAATTCAAATTCTTTACCATTACAATTCCCTTTTTCTCCATTTCTAGCATCAAATTTTTAGCATCTGTTTGAAATGGTGAATAAAGACCTTTATTATTATAATTATTATTTATTGTGAGAGAACAGTACAGCCAGCAAGTACATGTTGTCTACAGCAACACTTCATTTGCATTCATGACAATACATTATAGTTTTAAGCACAAGTAATGTAAATGGAATGTGCAATATTAAACAAAAACACTGCATGTTAAAATCAAAATGTACTGTTAATGCAATATTGAAGAAATATTAAAGAATTATGCATGTCTTACCACTCCTCTGTGAATCCCTGCTGCATTGCCGACTCACTTTACACTTTGAACTAGCACTGTTGGTATCCTTAAGATCACTGGGCGCATCCTCATCATTAACAGGTACTGTGCCAGCAGGAGAGGCAGCATCAGTGGGGGGAACACTAAGTACTATTAATAATAATAACCTTTATTTAAAGAGGGTAACACCTATTACTATAAAATTATTCTCCCTAGTGGCCCTCTAAAAACAAAAATATTGAATAAAACTTACAACAATTAAGATAAAAAATCTATGTACAAAGATATAAACAATAATATTAAAAAATTTTAAAAATCAGAAAAGCTTTTTCACTTTAAAATTAATTGGGGCAGTGTTATTAATCAGAGTAGATTTCATCGAGTTAAACGAGGCTGTTGGATTTAAGTTAAGAGCATTGAAGTCTTTTATGGTAGCTCTTGTGGGATAATAATATGCTCAAAACGAAGGGTGTCCAAGCTTGCAGTAAGGTATTCTGGTGTTCTTCCATCAATAACTTTCTTTTAAAGACCAAGTTTATTGATCTTGATCATTTGATCAATTGGCAGCCACTTAAGCTTTTGAAAATTATGAAAAGATCCTGCATCGATCCCAAGGACCATCCAAAATTAATCAAGGGCAGTGCTTTTGAAGTTTAAACAGTTTGTCTAGGTTGGTTTGGCTACAGGTGCTCCAAACAGTACAACAATATGTAAAGAGTGAATTGATACTTTTATTGTAGAGAAGCAATAGATATTTGGTGGGGACATATCTCCGAGCTATTCCTAAAATTGCAATTCTTGGAAGCAGCTTCCAGCACAGTACGTCAATATGTGATTGACATACTGACTGACCCCGGGGGGAAAAGAGATTATTGGGTTACCTCCAGGTATTCTATCATCAGTATCTTCCTTAGCAGCATCCAAATTGACAGCAGCACCAAAAGATTCACCACTATTTCCACTAGGTAAAGAACTATGGCTAGTGTTCTGTTTTGCCCGTTCACTGGCAGTCTTCTGATTTAGATCACCACCACTGTTTGCACCACCTTGTCTTTCAACAGCAACTGAAAATAATTCACACATGTGCTGTTCTAGAAAATATTCACGTTCCTTTCACAGAAGGGACTGGAATTTCCTGGGGGTTTGGGGGGGAGGGGGAAGGGAGAGTCTGCACATGTAAGACCAAAAAACAATTATTGATAAAAAGAATCTATGTACAAAGATATAAACAATAATATTGAAAATTAAAAAAAAACAGAAAAGCTTTTTCACTTTAAAATTATCTACCATATATCTAAATTGGGGCAGTGCTATTAATCAGAGTAGTTTTCATTGAGTTAAAAGAGGCCGTTGGATTAAAGTTAAGAGCATTGAGGTCTTTTATGGTAGAATAGAAGAATGCTCTCCTCATTGCTTTGGTTCTTGGTTTCGGTAAACAGTACATGTATGTTTTAGCTCTTGTGGGATAATTATGCTCAAAACGAAGGGTGTCTAAGCTTGCAGTAAGGTATTCTGGTGTTCTTCCATCAATAACTTTCTTCAAAAGACCGAGTTTATTGATCTTGATCATTTGATCAATTGGCAGCCACTTAAGCTTTTGAAAATTATGAAAAGATCCAGTGCATCGATCCCAAGGACCGTCCAAAATTAATCAAGCGCAGTGCTTTTGAAGTTTAAACAGTTCATCTAGGTTGGTTTGGCTACAGTTACTCCAAACAGTACAACAACAATATGTAAAGAGTGAATTGATACTTTTATTGTGGAGAAGCAATCGATATTTGGTGGGGAGATACCTCCGAGCTCTTCCCAAAATTGCAATTCTTTGAAGCAGTTTCCAGCACAGTACGTCAACAAGTGATTGACATAATGACTGACCCCAGGGGGAAAAGAGATTATTGGGTTACCTCCAGGTATTCTATCATCAGTATCTTCCTTAGCAGCATCCAAATTGACAGCAGCAACAAAAGATACACCACTATTTCCACTAGGTAAAGAACTATGGCTAGTGTTCTGTTTTGCCTGTTCACTGGCACTCTTCTGATTCAGATCAGCACCACTGTTGACACTACCTTGCCTTTCAACAGTAACTGAAAATAATTCACACACCAGAAGTAATTGTGCTGTTCTAGAAAATATCCACGCTCCTTTCACAGAAGGGACTGAAATTTCCTGGGGGTTTGGGGGGGGGGGGGGGAGGGGAAGGGAGAATCTGTAAGACCAAAAATTTTAAAGAATGTATAAAGCTTAATTGGGAGGTGCAGTTGCCTCATGGTTAGTGCGCTCGACTCCGGAGCGAGCGGTCCGGGTTCGAGTCCAGGCCGGGGACAGTGTGTTGTGTTCTTGGGCAAGACACTTTCACCATCATCATCATCATTTATTTGCCTTAATAATTAAATAATAATAATAATATACAGCAAGTTGTTAGGCGAGGAGACCTCAAGAAACCACAAGGCTTATAGGAGAGGCCACCTCGGCATCACAATATTAAGCAAGATAAATGCTGCGAAGGAGTGCGGCAGAAACTAACTCAGAAACTATTTTAATAAAAACTCTAGCACTTTACTCTCACAGTGCCTCTCTCCACCCAGGTGCATAAATGGGTACCTGCTATATGTTGGGGAAAACCTAACAAAATTGTGGGGGCAATATGGGGGAGTGACCCGGCAGGTATTTTTTGCAGGTCACATTCCACAGGTCACAATTACAGGTCACTCAATATTTGCCCGAAAACAGCATAAAAACAATCTAAACAGTGCTAATAGAACAAGGCTAGCCCTAAAGTATATCTTCAGTAAAAACATATTTTGTTTGGGTGCACAATTCTAGAGACCTGTGACTGTGACCTGTGACCTGTAAAAGAAACCTGTCTGGAGTGACCTGCGATGGACTTGCATCCCATTAATGATATTCATAAATCTTCGGATAAATTAATTCTTTTTCTTTTTGCGGACTGAACACCACTCTCCTATTTGCCCATAAAAATTTAAAAGTACTCCAGCAAGTAGTTTATTCTGAGCTGAGCAAAGTTTCAGAATGGTTAGATGTAAACAAGCTTAGTCTAAATATTAAGAAATCCAATTATGTTATCTTTTGTCCAAGCCAGAAGAAGTTTAATATGGAAATTAGTATCAAAATATATGATAACAGTGCTAATGGGTTCTGTTGTCTAGAACGTAAAGATTTTGTCAAATTTCTGGGAATCCTTATTGATTGTAACCTTAAATGGAAGCACCATATCGACTTTATCTCGCTGAAAATAAAACTATTGGAATTCTAGCCAGACTACGACATTTTGTTCCAACTGAAACTCTTTTAATGATTTATCGCTCACTTATTATGTCATATTTATCCTACGGGATTTGTGTTTGGGGTCGCGCACCCAAGTCGTACATTAGCAAGTTACTTGTCCTCCAGAAATGTGCTCTGGGACTGATTTATTTTGCTCCAAGGGATACTCATGCTTTTCCGCTTTTTATTAAGTCAAAGATCTTACCTGTTAATATGATCTATTTTGACATGGTTGCGAATCTCATGCATGATATTTGGAAAGGACTAGCCCCTTCGCCTGTAAGAGCTCTTTTCACTAAGTCAAATGAAATTCACGGGTTCAACACAAGGCATGCTGCTAAAGGTAATTATATTCGGAAGAAGTTAAGTTGGAAATTATCTTCAGACGTTCTTTTTCAAGAACTGGAGCAATGTTATGGAATCATTTTTCTCCAAATTGGAGAGACATATCTAAACCAACCTTTAAGAAAAAAATTCGCCAATTTCTGTTTCAGGATCTTTCAGATAGGGATGACTATGTTGAAGTCGACACCCTAATTCAAATTCTTAAATTGTAGTGCCTAATATATTCATATATACTAGTAATAGTTCTCACTAAATCTGCCCCCGCTTCTATTTTATCCCTCAAGGGATAAAATTCTTAAAAAATTATACTACGTGTAAGGAAACTATTGTTTATTGTCTGAACTGAAACTTTAAATTTTTTTTGTAAACTATATATCAATCATACTGTTCAAGAAACTTAGGAATCTTATCATAAATATGATCCAAGGAATCAACCTAGTTAACTAACCAGACAACACACTCTTTTTAACTCATTCTATCACATGATATTCTTTACATACTAGCAGTAATAAAAGATTAGGAGTGCGTTCTGCGGCGCCTGTGATAATAGTTCTCTGTTGCTGAAATCATTATCTCTATGTGAACATGAGCTGAAGTTTTGCAAACAGATGTGACATACTGTCAAAATCCACTATTGCGGGCGGATTATTTGATTTCTCTGCTATATGGTTAGCAAGCGACGTCCCATCTACTGAATTATTTTCAGGTGAACTCCGGGGGTGAACTACGATATGGTAATAACCTTTCATGACATGTTGCGTGACGGCTCTAGTTTCAGTAAAGTCACAACTGAAATGGAACATTAACCTTTCAAATTCATCTTAAACATTCACAAGAAATTGAGTTCGGAACATATATAAATTTATATTCGTTTGAATCGTCGAAATAATGAGCATTCCCAGATATTTCTTTCGTCAGGATCGACAAAAATCTCGGATTACAAAGTCACGCCAAACCGTTACGCTACGCAAATTTCTTTAAAACCCTGACTTCGAAGCGATATATCTCTCCAACGTGAATAGCTACCACACATCGGCTCCAGTAAACATCTGTTCGTTATAACAATCCAGCTTTATCGAATTAAAATTTCAGCGAAATCGAACAAAACCAGAGTTAATTATATTTTTTTTCACTGACCCCACTTGACCTTATTGACACAAGAAATTACGAAGCATAACACGAGCCGAAAGAAAAAAAAAATACGGCCTGAAAGCTGCAATTTGAATGGGAACAGTTTCTTTGAACCTTTCTTAGTTGATTTAGACGAAAAAATGACCTCGACGGGCTACAGAAGAAAACAAAACCAAAAACAGAGCGAGACTGATAATTTATTCAAATTACTCACCACATGGCGAACATCACGTACAAGGTGAAAGAGCTTTCTTCTGAATAATTTCAGCCTTCGAAGCCAGCTACACCTCCCAAATTACTTTCGCAACACTTACAAATGTCCTGACTTCCATTTCCGAAAGACTTGACCACAATTTTCAATTTTGAGCAAATAAACATTTCCACAACATCGATAGGATGTGTTCTCTCGTTCCTCGAGAACTCAAATACTCTCATGAAGTGCATTCTGGAAAAAAAGATCAAACCACTCTGCTGTTCTAGCTTGATACTGAAACAAACCATTTGTCTTGATATACGAGGACTCTACGAGCAAATATATCTCGAAACCAGACCAGAAGTCGAGATTTTTTTCCGAGATGTAGACAGAAGTACCACGTTGCAGTCGCGATCGGGCAAATTGACAAAAAGCTCGACTCAACAAGAATTACCCCGAGTTGCCTTGCGAGCTTACTGAAAAATTAACCGAGACCGCCGTTCGCGCCTAGTTTCTTCAAATCGGGATCGATTCGTCCTACCGATACTACACCAATATTTTACATTCTTTATACGCGGGGGGTCCTATTAATGCCTCCTCGGGTTTTGGCCTCTGGGCCAAAACCCTGCGGGGGCAACTAATCATCTTACCTAGTTTAAGTTCCTTGTATTGATCTAAATATGTTTCTGACTTGCCAAGGTTTTGAACTTCACGCGGCCGGGAGGAATGAGACGAGTACAAATATCGTGTGATATTTGTACTCGTTTCGCGCGATATTTGTACTCTACGAAGCAGACTTGGATAATAAACAGCGATACTACACACCAAAACGTCTAATAAGATATATGTACTTGTATATAAACAGTTTTGTAAGTTTCCTTTTTTGTGTGTATTTATGGTCTAGTAACATCACCTTATCTCACATTTCTATTTTATCTTATGTAAAGTTATTTTACTCTTTTTCTTTTTCACAATTTGTAAATGCGTATATGGTTGTTTGTAATTAGATCTTGTTTGACTGGCCCGTCTAGATTAGCTTTAGCTATCCGCAGGCCAGGCTAGGTTATAATTTGTAATTTACATGTTTTAAATAAAGATTGTTGTATTGAAAACGTTTGAGCTATCGGGAGTTCAAGTTATCGGGAGTTGAGAACAAATGAGCAGTAATAAGTAATGGTAATAGGACTGAATGGAGTCCAATTCGATCTGGAATCATATGAGTGATAACAAAATCGGACGACCGCACAGCTGGAGTCCGATTTGTTAATCACGAGTTACTTTGGCCCTCAGTACATGTATTTCCCATCGCAGGAAACAGAATAAAGTCAAGCTAGAAAATTACTTGATTCTTATTAGTGAACTGTACATTTCAATAAATTACAATCAGTCCTAGAAAATATCCATTATTATAACCCACCCATTAATTTTTTCACAATTTTAATGGCTACTTTACATCACATGGTGTAAATCACAGTTAAAACACAATAACCCCGCCTGTGTGACAGTCTCGATATTTGTCAGTCCAATTACTTCCGTCAAAAATAGACAAAGCTGGTGTGAAAGAAGTTTCGACCTTTCATCTGTAATTATTTTATGTACACCCCGGCGACAGTTTGACCATGGTACCATGGTTTTTCATTGTCAACCATGGTTGACCATGGTTGACTGTGGTACAACCATGGTGTGCGACCGTGGTCCACTTTTGCCACTGACCATGGTTCACGGTCAACCATGGTCAGAAAACGTTATTGTTAACACTGAAAGGACTTGTCTTCATAAGGGCACCTGAGTTGTTTTTGAATGATTAAAACTGATTTTCAGCACTTTTAACATTTGCTAAAAGCACTGAAATGAAGATAACCAAACACCATGGAATACCATGGAAAACCATGTCCAAGAAAGGCTGAGCTAGAGACTACTCAGTCACCTCCTGCCTGAGTGTAATAACTCAGTTTATTATATGGCTAGTTCCGCGAGCGGGCAAGATGAATCAAATCCTGCGCTGTGATTGGCTACCCGAGCGGGCAAGATGGAGCCATCTTGCCCGCTTTGTCCCGAAAGAAAATTTTCCGCAAAAGCCCCTATAAATCCTTTATTGACCAAGCTTGTTCGGTCAAGATGGCTTGATATTGGCCTCGTTCTTTTTTTGCGTGTTTATGGACCTCGACTCCGTCTCGGTCCATAAACACACAAAAAAAGAACTCGGCCAATATCCAGCCATCTTGACCTCACACTTAGTCAATAACCCATACGTAACTGTTTTGTCCTTTTTTCATTATTCCGTGAGTATAATGGCACTACAACCATTTGCACTTGTTCGTTGGGTGGAAGATCCCGAACCCAGTTGTTGGCAAGTCATTAAGACAACCAGTATTACATCGGATCTTGATCGCATAGTGGAAGGAAAGGCTGTCGATGCCAATTGGAAAAAGGGGGAGGAAACCGCTGTGGCAGAAATAATAAAACTTGGTGGTAAGTAAATTAAATGAGCAGGCATTTATTGAGCTTTTAGCTTGTTTGATAATGTAAGAATCCTTAAACAGTTCATTATGCATCTGATCAATTTATGCTTTTCCCCGATCGTGCTTCTTTGAGCTACCTAATCAAAGCAAAAATTTTTTAATGTTTATTTTATTGTTTGAATCACTTTTCAGACAATAAATCATATTTAACCACTGTGATGGAAAATGATTTAATAAAACCGTGGAGGCAGTCACAGCTTCTGCCCAAGAGAGTTTCAGTTCCCAAGAGAGTACCTGACTTTGTTAGTCCTACTAATGAGGAGCCCACTACTGTGTCCACTGTGGAGTCCCCAGGTATAAAATGAATTTCCGTTTTCCACATAAATAATATACCATAGCAAAATCTGTGTGAAATAAATGGTATCTCCTGTTTGATAAAACTGTGAAAATATGTAGTGTAATGTACATGTCTGTTGGTATTGTTTCCTGATAATTTGTCTTTAATTACCAAAGTAGTTACATGTATCTCCTGGGCAAATCTTAATACTGAACAGTTTCCATGTGGTACAATTAGAGACAAAAATTATAAATAAATCTTGTTACATGTACTTGAAAATTCTTGCACAACAAGGCTTCTCCATGATCCATCTCCGAGCTTTTTGCTTATGCTTTTTTTTTTTCTTTTTCTCTTTTCAATATTTACTATCATGTTCAGTTCCCAGATTATTGAAATATGGTCAATTTCCAACCCATGCTACAATTTTGCAGGCTCCACTCAGGACAAGACCACACGAAAACCTCAGAAAGAAAAATCAACTGATTCTTGTGTCTCCCCCAAAACAACACCAAAGAATCAGTAGAAAGGTATACATGTAATTTCCTTGACTTATTATGCATTTCTGCCTTACTGTAATAATATTGTATGTATTGTTTACATGTAGTACATAAGTAAATAATAAATTTTTGATTTATTCATGTTTTTTGGTTGCCATCGTGTGATTCCTTGGCTTTAATTGGTCACATGAATGAAGATGGATTGGCCATACTTAGCAGGATTTTTTTGCTTTCACAGAGCATCAGCAATTACCTGTGCTTCAATGCTGACCAACTGCCAGAGTCTGCATTGTCACTTCTGGAAAAGGAGTACAGAGAACTAATCTCTAACTCCACCTCTGTGTTTAACACAGTTAATATATTGATGCGGAGGCTTTTTACAGAACAAGAAATTACATCACAACTGTTGCCAAGCCCAAATTTGATACTGCAAAACTGGAATTATTGAAAAGCCTTGTAATAGAACTTCATAAAGAGATAACTGTTTCTCAAATAACATTTAAAATCCAGGCCAAAAGTCAGTTAAAAAAAACCCCAATAAATTTAGCCAGTAATGTTTAATGAATGGTAGAATCCCTCTATCTTGAGCATTCAAGGAAAAAGAACATTGCATGAAGTAGTGGAAGATCAAGATCCAAACTTATATACAGTGTAGGCTGTGGTTTCAACCCTGACTCCTGTCAGAGTGGATGTCAATCAATTTTCCCTCTGCTGAAGTTGCTGACAAAACTTTACTTGTTTGAACACCAGATTAATTTATTGCAATGGTCACAATCAGATAGTCCTGTTCTACTTCTATGACATTTCTTTGATGTAGTCACTAAAAACGTAAGATTTCTCAACTGTCTTTTGCTCTCGTAAATGAGCTCGATAAACATCAATTATCACATGTTGTTTGGGTCTATGAAAACAAAAATTGCTAGTCAAAAAGCAATCATAGACTGAAATGTTTCTTCAGTGTTCAAGATAGTGAAATTCTACAATTCATAATGTCTCATGTTTTTATGCAGAAGACACGTACTTAATGGTCATAGTAAATGTGTAGCATGAGTCTTAATGTTACATGTAACAGTCGAGAATGGAAAAGTCAACAACATTATTATATTCAGTTGATAGATTGTCACAGATAAGGAGTCTGCTGGTGGGCATCACTTAGACATGTTTTTTTACATCAACTTACAAAATAAATCTGATTGAAGTACAAAATGTAGTACGAGTCCATTAATTGAACTTGATTTATAAGTTCTGTATTTGATATACATTCTACATGTCTGCAGAACTCCAAGGAAGGTAAGCATAATATTTTTGTGTAACTTTCTGATTCAAGTAATTATTGTTAAACACAGTTTAGTTAATTGGCTTAGACCTGACTTATTTCATGGTCCTATGTATAAAAAACAAACCACATGGTTGACCATGTTATTTCATGGTGTAGATAAAACAAGGGACATGGCTGACCATGTTATTTCATGGTGTACATAAAACAAGGGACATGGCTAACCATGTTATTTCATGGTCTACATCATAAAAAGGACATGGTTGATCATGTTTATTCATGGTCTACATAAAAAAAGGACATGGTTAATACCACATTATTTCATGTTTCAACCTAAATACCTCCAATGAATTCAGTGAAATTGTGTTATTCTGCTACCATGGTTGGCCATGGTCAAACATGTTCTTTGACCATGGTCAACCATGTTTGACCTTGTTTCTTTTCACAGTCAATTTGACCATGGTCGACCATGGTCAGCCTTGTGCCATTTAACGTTCATGGTCGACCATGGTCAAACCATGGTCACACCATGGACAAACCATGGTTTACCATGGTTGCCATCCATGAATAACCATGTTCAAAACATGGTTGACCATGGTCTAACCATGGTCTTGATGCCGGGGACTGGGAAAAAAAATGTTTCGTAGGGTCTGGTGATATTGACATTAAAAAGCTGGTCGCAAATGATGTTCCGGAAAGTGCAAAGAAGTCAACATACAAACAAGTATAAGCTAAAAAGCGCCAAGTTTTCAAGATTTGATCTAAGGGGCATTGTGAGGGTTTATTCACATGATAGTTTATCAAGGTTTTGGTCCAATCACAGTGGAAATAAGGTTAATTAAACCAGTTAAAAGTACTTCTTAATCATCAATCGCACACAATTCACCATCAACAGTAGCTTTTAAGAGCAGTTTATGATATGAAAATTAATGGAGGGTTATAAAATAAATAAACCTCTTTCTGGCTTGCTGGTATTGTGGCTGCATGAGACATTTCACATTTCACATTCCTCAAAATTTCACATTTGGGGAGGGGGGGAAGGGATCATTTAGAAAATAGCTCCTATCAATACTGATTCAAACTAGGTCATGAACATGTCACTTACCAGAACCAAGTCCTCTGTGGGATTCTGCCGGCATTACAGCATGAGATAGTGTATCACTTGGGTTGTATTGTACTGTAGGTTCTGTTACGGGACCAGTTTGAGCATAACTTTCTGCAGCTACAAGTATGATATAGAGAAATTCTATGATTAATCACAGTGTGTTTCACAAATCTTTGGACAAACAGTTTCCAAAGTTCGTTTGAAATTCCCGAAGTTCAATAGGAAATATATGCAATTTTCATTACATTGTTGCCAATAAAATCACAAACTTGGAAACAAAGTTGTGAATTTTATGATGAACTTTGTTGGGAAGTAGCAAAGTTTGTTGCAAGCTTGAAGTTTGTGCCATTCTGTGTAGTTGGAATGTTGCAGAATTTCTTCAGACGTTGTGCTTATATCAATTAGGAATTACTTGTTTTCAGTAACTTGTACATATTGCTAAAATGTGAAGTGCATTGACTTATTTGCTGATCGTTTGTAAAATTTTAGAACTGAGTAATTTCCCAGATGTCACCCGAAACCTGCCTAAAAATAGAATACAATTTCTGTTATGTTGGTTTATTGTCAGGTAGCTTCAGGTAGAACATCCACGCATAGTGGTTTAAAAGTATTTTACATGTACGTTAAAAATCTATCAGAGATATATAGAACCCCATTTTTCGTTCACAGTACATGTGTGCATCATTCTAGAAAGAGCGCGAAAAAACAGAACACTGCAATGTTGTGTTGCTAAACTTTTGTATTTACATTTCTATTGTAAACCAAATACAAGTTGCCCCATCCATCTGTGATGTACTGGCCTCTCAAATAATTTACATTTCAGAAGTGCAAACATCATAAAATAAGTCTTGCTTGGTGGATAATTGTTTTCACTTCACTTCATTTAAATTCATTTGTAATATTACCAAACCAACTATAAACTTCACATCTTCCCACCGAAGTTTGGCGTGAAATTCACAACTTTGCTGCTAAGTTTGCAATCATGTAGAGATTTTCTATCTATGCATGGAAAGAGCTGCTTTGCTCAAGAAAAAGAATTACGGTTAAGTAATTTCTGATGTTTTCATCGCAAGTGTGCAAGGGATTCATGGACATCTTGTGTAAGTTTTTTTTCAAGACTATGTTGGAGCGGCCTTTAAACGACCCTTAGTCAGTGTACACGGAAAACATTTTAGCAAAGTGCAGCAGCTAGTTGATGAACATAAACCTTTTCATGACATTTGCTCGGGGAGGTGTAGTTGCAGCCAAGCCAAACGAATGTCATTCGATTCTTCCACGCTAACAGATTTAGTACATCAGTTTAATTATTCTTGTACTTGTTTGCTTGAGGTCAAGGGTGTGATGACACAGGAATCTTCCAGCTTCTCGGTGACTTTTTTGGCTTCCGAGATTTTGATATCTTGATGAGAATCTTGGCAAGATTTCAAGATCTTGGGGGGGGGGGGGGGGCATAACTCACCAAGATTCTCGGTGAGATCTTGGCAAGTTTGTTTTTAAAATCTTGGCGAGATTCTTGGCGAGATCTCAGTGAGAATCTCAGCAAGTTTTTGGTCAGCAAGATCGCCGAGATTTTGGCCAAAATTTTGCAGGGGAATACGCTCATGATCAGTATTGTGTTTGTTTTTTATGTACCATCCACGACAGTGTTTTTTTGTGCTATTTCTCTAAAAGAAATCTGCAGTCAAGTGGAAAAATTGTGTACTAGCCCAGTGAATGTGCCAGTAGGTACAAACATGTCCATAATCCTTTATCTGTGCTAAATTTAAGTCTCAAAATTGAGTCTGAATGTAACTTCTGTGACAGTGGCATTGTCCAAATATTAAAAATTGATTTTGGTTTCTTACAACATTGATGGTTCATACTTGTGCCTGTGCGTGCCTCTTGCTTCTTTCTTGTTCTGTACAAGTAGACTAGTGCAATTGCCAAAGCTATAATTACTGTGCTGACCACACCAATGACAATCACCCAAATGGTTGCATTTGATAGACCGCCATTTTCTGAAGCTTCAGTTCCACCTGAACAATCAGTAGCTGAGGGCAGCCGTGAACCTGGGCTACAATCCTTGTCTGGCCTTGAGCGACAATGCTGTTTGGAAGTATTCAAGCCTTGGTTTGCGCATTCCGATATCGGCTCATCATAGCCATCAAAGCAACAGTAGGCACATTTTTGGCAGCTATGAGTAGAATCTTCCTTGGAATAGAAGTATCCTGTCTCACAAGTTCCATTGCAAATCCTGTTTGATTGATTGGTGCAAGGTGCCGTTATGATTTCATGCTCTGCACACTTCTGGCAGCTATGACAAGGAGATGAGTCAAGCTCGCCAGAGAATTCTCCCACAGGGCAGGCCCTGCAATCAGGGTTTGGTGGATTTTGAATACGACTGCCACAAGGTGGATACAATCCACGACCAGCATGACAAGTTAGACAATTTAAACATCTCACGAAACTGCCATCTGAACTGACCACAGTGTACTGGTCTTTCTGACAGATTGTTTGACACCGTACATGTAATACCTAGTTAAAAAACAAACAAAAAGAGAAGTACATTTATGTATTATGCATTATGTACATTATTATAACTTATACAGTACAGTTGAGCTCGATCTTGTGACAACAATAATCACCTTGTTCATTATAATGCCACCAACATTAATTTTCAAGCTTAAAGATGACTTCTGGTCCATACTGCGCACTCTTGAGAGTTTGTTTCATGTCAGACATCACAAAATGTAAACAATAACTACCATTATAGATGCTTTGTTCTTTCTCCTATCACTTGATGAAACAACTTTGCAGATGGACAAATCAATGAAGCTGTTGGGAAATGAATTTGAAGGCCTCAAAGATAAGGGATGTGGTTTGTAACAAGTAACGTCGATTTGCATTCCATTGAGTGAGATTTATAACATTTACAAACATTAGGCTGCTGAGACTGCGTAGTATGGACTGGAAATCATCTTTAAAATAGAAAAAGGGGAGCATTCTCATTCACTTTAAATTAAGGTATCATTTACACTGTCTAGTAAGGTAAAATATGCTGTTTGATGTATGAACTTGCCTCCCAGTTTTGTGGTGATGTTAGTGGAGCCAGCAGTAACACCATTTACCAGCAAAAATGGGCAGTTCCCACAAATGTCTAACGAACTCAAATTGTCATGGGTGGCTTACCCACTTGCCTTTCCAAAATGCTCAAACCCCATTGCCCTCAGAATTCCAAATTTGTTCAATCCCCTATGCCTACGGAATTCTGTAATCATTGAAACCCTTCTGGCAGGGTAATGGATGATACAGTATTTGTTGCCACAAAATCCCGTATATGTACACGAGGAACGGAGCTGAAAATTCAATCAGAATTGAAAATACCCCGTGACCAAATCAATTATTCATACAGTCATATTTAAAAGGTCATTAATATTAATTCATGTACTCTTGAGCTAGAGATTGCGCCCTTGCACGAAATATTCGTATCATAATGTAGACACTGATCGACATGAGTGGATAGTTTTGATCGTAAAGCCTGCCACTTGTCTGAATTCCGAGTATTAATTTCTAGTACCGCGATAAAACGGAAAACAGTCACCATTCCCAAGTAAATCGATTACAATGAAATCACTAATTCGAGAAATTTAGCTGCGTCACAAATTATTGTTTTTTTTTTAAATACAAATCAACTTACCAAACAACCCAAAAATATCAGCAAGTTGTAAACACACATGTATCTCATATCAGTTGAATCAGCTGGCTTTAAATGAGACGCCTATAAAAGTGGAAATCATATTATCGGCAATTAGAAAGTCCCCTCAGACTTAGTGCTTATGTGAGTTCCTAAGTGCACTAACGATCACCATGGATTTGATCCCGGCCAAGACACCATCTAGTGCAACAGGGTTATGTATACGACCCGCTATGAAAATATTTAACCCAACTAATTATGTGTGAAATCGACACATCGACTAATATTTCATGGAACTTCATTTATAGTTAATAAGTGATTGCTACTTCTAGAACGTCTACGGACTGGCGGATCTATTACTGATGAAGCGAAGCCCTATCAACACATAAACAGCGACGCGCCAAACTCGGGGCTGCAAAAGCTAACACAAGTTACCTGAATTACCAAAGAACCTGTCGCGTTCTGGCGGTCCTACAGATGCTCAGACCGAAAATTTCATCGAATGCGGACCACTCTGCCATATATCGTTTATAAAACTTGACAAACTTGCAAAATCTTTGCTGACCGGGCATAAATAGAAACATGACTCATCAATGTACGTCACAGCATTTCGCAACCTTGTTCTTAGTCTCTCTCCCGTCTGATACTCCCATTAGGTAAAACTAAAGAAAGCAAACAGCGGTTACAAACATTTTAAATAGACAGCGCATGGTCTAACAATCTTAACTGTATTGACTTGACGTTTTGTATGTTTACAGCATACATCTTTAGAAGTGTTATAGCTATAACTAAAAGTTTTAAATTTAAAAAGTAAAAGCGAGGAACTGGTGACAAGCTAAAAATGACAAAACTGACACTTCCGTTAGAAATTAATAAAGAAACAGCTTCTCACAACCAACGTTTTCATTAAGTGAGGATGAACTGTTGTCGCGAAATTGTTGAGATCGCGCTTGCTGCGGACATTTAAAAATGGGATCTCATGGTTTTCTTCAAGTTCCGGCATTGTCACACTGAAGTTGATAATAATTAGCATGTCTGGTGTTGAGATAATGCAGAAATCTAGCAGCGGTGTCTTCCCTCTCTTCCGGCTGTCGAACAACTAAAATGTGTCATCTACATATCTGTACCAAATGGAGGGACGAGAATCAACATTAGTCACCCATTTCTCTTCAACTTTACTCATGAAAATGTTAGTTAATACTGGTCCTAGTAGAGACCCCATAGCGACGCCATCAATTTGGTCATATCGGGGTAATGACCCTAAAAAATGAAAGTGGCTTTTCTTTGTTGCAGGAGGGTCAGGAAGAGACCATAACATCGTAAGACAAGTTTCTATTGTCTCGTCGAGTGGCACATTCGTGAACAAAGAACAGACTTCGAATGAACAAATCACCGCAGTAGAACCCCGGTAACTCGAATTTGGATAACTCGTACTCCATAGCTAAGTCCCATTTCCATTTCCCTTGGATTTGATCCCAATTTCCAGTCATTTTAACTCGGTAACTCGAACTCGGATGACTCGAATTCCCCGCTAACTCTACATATCTGTACCAAATGGAGGGACGAGAATCAACATTAGTCACCCATTTCTCTTCAACTTTACTCATGAAAATGTTAGTTAATACTGGTCCTAGTAGAGACCCCATAGCGACGCCATCAATTTGGTCATATCGGGGTAATGACCCTAAAAAATGAAAGTGGCTTTTCTTTGTTGCAGGAGGGTCAGGAAGAGACCATAACATCGTAAGACAAGTTTCTATTGTCTCGTCGAGTGGCACATTCGTGAACAAAGAACAGACTTCGAATGAACAAATCACCGCAGTAGAACCCCGGTAACTCGAATTTGGATAACTCGTACTCCATCGCTAACTCGAACTAAGTCCCATTTCCATTTCCCTTGGATTTGACCCCAATTTTCAGTCATTTTAACTCGGTAACTCGAACTCGGATGACTCGAATTCCCCGCTAACTCGAACTAAATTTCATTTCCCTTGATCAAAATCTACCCCGATTTTGGTGTATGCAACTCATCACGGATGTCATCCCATTAGCTTTTAATTTCTTGTCGTGTAATCGGTAAAAACACTCAAAACTAACACTAGCTACAGCAATTTTATTTTAATTAGTGCAACCAACTGTTCACAAATTTAATAGTCATTTCCCGATCTCATGAGTCATACCGGATGCGGTGCCTTTAGCTGTCACAGTGTTTTATTTGCACTGAACGGTATACTGAAGTGCTGAGAAATCGTTGGATATTCAATCGACCCCGATAACTCGAAACCCCGCTAACTCGAACTGCTTTTCGTTTCCCTTCAGAGTTCGAGTTACTAGGGTTCTACTGTAGTTGTTTGTGTTAACTGAGGAGACAATTGAGCGAAAGGGGCAACCAGTTTTGTGGACTTCAGGAAGACCATAAAGAACACCAGAGCAATTGATCCGCAATGAAGGATCTTTCTAGCCTCATCAACTATGCCATCTCGCTTGAGGTTCCGAAGATAGGAAATAAGATTGTTCTCGCTTGACTTGGTTGGATTATGTGATAACATCTTAAATTTAGTTTCATTGGAAATCAACTTGTTTCATTTTGTTGAGGTAATCAAGTCTATTTACAATGACAACACCATTGGTTGGCCTTTTTGGTTTATTTATTTAAACAAATGATTTTATAACCGTACTTTAAGTTCTTGACGCTAAAGAGATGCTACTCACATCGTCAGAACGCTAGAAACAAGACAACATAAACATATCATTAGTTGGTCTTTTTGGTTAATTTATTTAATCAAGTGATTTTATAACTGTATGCAGTTCTTGGCGCTTCAGAGATGCTATGTGGCACATCGTCAGAACGCTAGAAACAAGATCGACAACATAAAAACTGGAGATAGTTGAAATAATCTATGTGGAAATAATATATATGGAAATAATCTACATGGAAATAATATATATGGGTTATTGACCGGCTGCCGGGCATACAGCTAAAACCAACTCCCTTAAATCTTTTCGAAATTATCTATAACCACTCACAAAGAAAGTAGACATTACTCATCATTTACTCATCATTTTATTACTAATTAAAAATACATATTACAGTCGGGCTGGCCCGCGGATAGCTATGCTAGTCTAGGCGGGCCAGTCTATCAATAGTTACAAGTTATTATTACAAGTTATTATTATTACTTTAATTACTCACTAAAATTAAGAGAAATGGGAAGAAAAAAATAATAATAAAGAAAAAGAAAATTGGAAAAGAATGTAATTTAATTCAATTGAATTTTGACTACTACTGACATTTTAATTTACTTTAGAGATGATCGTACCAGCCTCAATGAAGGAATCTTCATCTTCAAGAACACTTAAGAGTTTGTTTTTAATTCTGAGTTTGAATAATTTCTTTGGTAGTTCTCTTAGAGAGCTTGGTATCTCATTCCATAATTTAGCACTAACTCTTGAAAAGGCGTTTTTTTGAATTTCAAGTCTTGAAGCTTTTATGTAAAAATTATCTGAAGTAGAAGAACGTGTGTTGTAAGAATGGACTCTGGACGTTTTTGTAAATAGATTACATATGTTAATAGGGGCAGAGGCAGTGTTAACGTCGTGCATCAATTCAGATAAAGTTTTGTAGTATAAAAAGTTCAAAGGCAAAAGCTTAGCATTAATAAAAAGCGGTATGGTATGCTCATTCTTTTTTGCAAAGTACATGAAACGTAATGCACGTTTTTGTAATATTAAGATTTTATTTAAGTAAGACTTGCAAGCCTGTCCCTAAACGGATAATCCATAAGTGATATAAGCAGAGATTAAAGACTGATAAATACTTAATAGGGTATGGAGAGGTACAAAGTGTCTTAATTTTGCAATAAGACCTACGATTTTTCTAATTTTTAAAGCGATATACTCGATATGAATCTTCCAAGAAAGATTAGAGTCAATTAATATTCCAAGGTACTTAACGTAATTTTTGCAGTCTAGGGGAATGTTCATATTCTTCTCATTGTCAAATATCCTTATTTTAGGTTGAAAGGATAATCTCTTTTGATATGGGCGGAATATAACGATGTTTGATTTTTTTTGTATTAAGTTTTTATTTGTTTGATGTTAGCCATACATACAATTTATTTAGCTCAGCATTCACTCTTTGCTCTAATGACTTAAGGTTTTTGTCCGTATATAAGATATTGGTGTCATCAGCAAAAAGATAAAAGTTGAGCTCTTTGGAACAGGTATAAATATCATTGATATACAATAAAAACAATAATGGGCCCAGTACGGAACCTTGTGGAACACCACAAGTCGTTAATGTTCTTTCAGAGATATGTGGACCAACTAGTGTTGTTTGTATTCGATTCTGCAAATAGTCTAGGATGAAAACCAATTGTTAATTATTCCGCGAAAGCCATAATGGTTATGTTTATCAAGTAAGATGGCATGATCTACTGTATCGAATGCTTTCTTTAGGTCTATAAGAACACCACACGAAAATAAACTTTTGTCCATATTGCTCTGAATAGTGTTAACTACATGTCAGTAATTGCATGCTGGGTTGAGTGTTCTTCACGGAATCCGTATTGGGAGCGATAAAGTATGTCTTCTTCATTTATAAAAACTTTCATTCTTTTGTACATCAATTTTTCAAAAATTCTGTTAAAATTAGACAGTAAAGATATTGGCCTGTAATTATTTGGTTCAGTTTCATCATCTGCCTTAAATATAGGTATGATTTTCGACATTTTGAGTTTGGCTGGATAAGCTCCAAGTGATACAGATGAATTAAAGATTTCCTAAGAGATGACTTAAAACGTCACTTGCACACTTCAGTAACCGAGTAGGGCAGGAGTAAAGGCCGTGTGACTTGTTGTTAGGAATAGATAGTATTTCCAGTCGAATTTCAGCTGGAGTGATGGGTTGAAAAAAGAAGGATGATACAGTTGATTTACATTTCCCTAAGAATTCAGTGAAACATTTTGAAGTTGAAGGTAATTGATTTGCTAATTTTTGTCCCACTGTTGCAAAGTGCTTGTTAAGAATATTAGGCCATTTCTACATAAATATTCTGAACCGTTCGGATTTGGTTATATTTTTGGTTTGCTTGGTGGTAACAGCCACAAGGATATAAAACGTTTTGTCACAAACTTTTCCATCGCGTCAACCAAGCCTCTTCCAGGCGTTCTGGTAGTTGCCTCTTCTCCCGTTTTCCTCGCTGCACCTCAAACGCCTGGAGGAAGCTAGCGTCATCCGGGGAACTAATCAGGAGCACTGCGCTAAATTTCCTGAACAGCAGAGCGTTGTATACAGATAAAAAAGTGGACCACTACGGAAACAAGAACGACTCAAACTAGCATGCTCAGCCAAAATATCGCACGCTTTAAAAGCTCATACATTGAATGATGTGTTTTATGTTTGAGCCTGCTACCATCCAAGTTTATGCCGGCAGCATAAAAGTGAAGAAAAACCTGCGAAAATTGCCGAAACGAACACATGCAATTTCCTTTTCGATTCTTTTCCGTTATCGTGCAATGTGTGTTCGCGAGGCGTGTGCTTTGGTTTGGGGATGGAGACCAGAGCCCCAGAGGGGGTTAAAAAGCGGTTTTGGTTAACTTAGAGTGTCAGTAGCCTCCGGGTCCACAGAGGGAACTTTTGCGGTACCCTTTTAGTGTATTAAGCATGAAGAAAATATGAGGTTCTTTCAAAATTTTCGACGAGCACCTTCGTCCTTTTTGTATGGCAGTCACCTCGGAAATAGAGCACTCGCGCGCGAAGTACACAGGCTGCAATTTAAGTTTTGTATCTGACTGTACTTTCCTTGATTTGAGATAGTACAAGTGAAACGAGTTTTATTAAACCAATCATAGAAACCATTTTGACTCTCAGCCACTTCGCTCTCTCCTCGTTATTCAATTCGTGCTCTCTCGTGAGGAGTCGTGCTCCGAGCAATCCCGAATCCCGGCTATACCTGTCATTTACATGAACAATGGTCGGTATTGTATCCCCGGTGAGACTCCCATGGGAAAAGGTCGGAGATGCTCGTCAGAAAAGTTGAATTGAACCTCCCAAATGCCTGAAGGAGACCATTTTAGGCGTGGCTCTAGCATTATTTGACTTCTAAAAGATAGGCTTGATTCCTAGCCACTGTTCTGTCTTTAGAAAAGAAAAAGAAAAGCCTGATACTCAGGTTAACCAAGAAGTACCAAGACCCTGTTTTGTGGGCGTGGCATGAAATTTTTCCACCCCTAAAAGGTACCAATTCTAAAACAACACATTATCTCCTGTCACATTTTTTCGGCTCGAGACCCCAAAAGGGATCGCAAAAGCTCTAGCTGTGGACAGGGGTCATGCCCGGCTCCTGCTGTGGACCAAAGCCGCTTTTTCAACCCCTAAAAGGTACGACGAGCAGCCACGTCCCTTTTATATTGGAGTAACCCCCCCCCCCCCCGGGCCCGTGTTAGTCTCGAAAGCTCGAGAGACCAGCGGAGCCTAAAAACGGAAATGAGAGCATTTTATTATAAAATTGTTACCTCTTCGAGTGCCCCTAAAAGATACTTTTGACAGTTAAAAATAGTGGCTAACTGAAGGAGGTAAGTTTCTAAAGAAACTGCGGTGCTGCGTCGGTAGGAAGTATTGCAAGATAATTTGCTTTTATCAACAGGGTTGATAATGTGAATTAATCGTGGGAGGCGCGGTGGCCTCATGGTTAGTGCGCTCGACTCCGGAGCGAGCGGTCCGGGTTCGAGCCCTGGCCGGGGACATTGTGTTGTGTTCTTGGGCAAGACACTTTACTCTCACAGTGCCTCTCTCCACCCAGGTGTATAAATGGGTACCTGCTATTTGTTGGGGAAACCTAACAAAATTGCGGGGAAGTGACCTGCGATGGACTAGTATCCCGTCCAGGGAAAGTACAAATACTTCTAGTCGCTTAATGCTACAGAAACCGGGATAAGCTCCGGCAGTTATGAGCCAGCCTTGGCTCCAAGGCTTCACTTTGATAATGGGAATTAGCCACCGTAAAGAGATTCGGAAGCTGACGTTTCGAGCGTTAGCCCTTCGTCGGAGTGAAGGATTCGCGTCTGTTTCGTCGGAGCGTCGGATTTGCTTCGACGAAGGGCAAACGCACGAAACGTCAGCTTTCGAATCTCTTTAAGGTGGCCAATTCACATTATCAACCCAGTTGATAAAACCAAATTATCTAAAAATAGTGGCGTTTCATCATAAACAACCCAAGTGAGACCAAAATCCTTTATTTATTCCCCTAAGCGACACGACGAACACCCCAGACCTTTTCAAATGGGTGTCCCCCCGGTCAGTTGCATCACTTCATGTTTTTTGTGTTAATACTCAGTTTTTCATTATTTCCACCCGTCCCTGTTCCTGTTTGGTTAATGCATGGCGACATCTTTGTGTTCTTCTTACTGCAGTAACTATTATCTACGTTTTCGCAAAATGACTTGTGATGGTCTGTGATGAGCTCGTAATGAAAACTATTACGAAATCGGCATTAATCATTTAACAGAGTTCAAAAGTTTACGTTGTCAGTATCACCTTTCAAATTTAGGATCGAATGGATCTAAAATTAACATCACATTCTTCGTTTCCTGTACTCGAAAGCGCAAAGCCATAGATGGTCCATAGATAGCCCTCTTGAAATGGACAAGCGAAGCGAATATCTACTGATCCAGTGTTAGGTAAGTAATAATATCTTCGCCGAGTTGGAGTCTTGTCGATCAGAGCAGAGCTTGCATTTGTTACAATAACATTGACAGTATTTTGCGACGCTTATGTTTTGTTCTGCTCGGTCATGTCAACTGGCGTCATTTTGCGGTCTTAGGTTTGCGGCGTCTGATCAAACATCAGTCGTTTTACAAAGATTATTCACTCACATTTATTTTCACCGTGGAGTGGGACAGAAGATACGCAACGAAATTTCAGAACGATAGTGCGTTGAGCGCCAAGAGCGGCATGCAAACGTTTCTTTGAGGTCTGCAGATCAATATGATAACCGGGGTGATAACCACAGATGAAGTATGTTTGTGTGGGAAGCAGACGCCTCCAAAAATCTTAAGACTCCAGGAAAAGAAAAGAGGATGAGCAAAGCGTCAAAGCACACATGATGATAAGTTTGTCCTTGGATCAGTTTAAACGAACTCAAGGTATTTCAGCATCTACCCCCGGCACGTACCTTACAGTAAACCGCTTACAAACTTTGCGATCATGTGATTTCCTGGGGGAAGGGGGAGACGGGTGATTGAGAAGAAAGTCGTGCAGATATTAAAAGGGGAAAGGAGAGGGGCTGCTTGGGTGGGGAATGGGTTGGGATGAAATGGCAAAAGAATTTTACAATGAAGATCTGCACCAGAATTACACTTATAACGCACTAACCTCAGGCTTTCTTTTTTAGGCGGCGTTGGTAAAAAGGAAAGATAAGAACGAGTGATACATCACACATACCGGTAAGTCCAGTTTTGACCCTCTCCACTCTCCCGCGAAAGCGAAGCGTTGCGTGACAGAAAGGATTCTTTAGACGCGTCTTCTGCCGCCTCCCAAATTATCGGCGATGTCAGAATGATGGGGGTGAATATCAGAATTGACCAGGCCCTGGTTGCTTGAAAGGTGAATAACGCTATTCGCCGGATAAATTACTATCCAGCGGATAAGTGCTGACAAAACAAACCGCGCTATCCGCTGGATAGTGTTATCCACCTTTCGAACAACTAGGGCCAGTAGATTATCTCGATATAGTAACGCAAATTGTTTTCTTGTAAAAAGTGGTTGAAAGTTGTGGGCATGTTTTGTTTCAAAACAGATTCCAAAGTTCATACAATGTATGTTGTGAATTATATTGTTGATCAGAAAACCCGATAATTGCAGCTTATGCTCGCTATGTGGGAAGCGAAGCGTGCTTAACCTTCATGGAATGATTGAAGCGGGAAAAGGAATTTAAGTCTCCATGATATCAAAATCTTCTTTAGAAGAAGAATTTAATCCTACTTTCAAGTCAACAACTGTACTCTACAATTTTCCGGTCAAGCTACAACTTGTTCGACAGTGGAGTCTCTTATGACGCAGTGTTCGCACTAGCCAAGGAGGCAAGACGAGAGGTGACGTTGCTTTGATACAACCCCTCTCCTTTCCTAATTTAAATGCAAACTAGTTTGCATTGGAACAATTTGATTTACACAACAAAAGCAGTGAGGTCTATATCAAAACACGGTCACCTCCAGCCTACTATTTGATATTTTACATAGTTTTAAAATATTTTGAGTTGCCTTTTTTATTATCTATTTAGTGTCCCCAAGTTAGTAGGGGATTTTCCCCAGCTAGCTATGTGGCTATGACACATAAATCAATTTAGTACTACTACTACTACCGCTA
This sequence comes from Micromussa lordhowensis, assembly GCA_964020085.1. Classification (NCBI taxonomy): domain Eukaryota; kingdom Metazoa; phylum Cnidaria; class Anthozoa; order Scleractinia; family Lobophylliidae; genus Micromussa; species Micromussa lordhowensis. The sequence goes on from OZ026603.1 coordinate 3,275,039, forward strand.
CCGCTACCACTACCGCTGCCAGCAGCGCTGCCGCTACTGCTACAACTACTACTCGGCCAGGTGACTGAGCAGACAACTGTAAAATGGTCTACTTCTCTGTTACAGCGTCTTGAAATATTGATTATTGACCCAGCGTGAGGACAAGATGGCTGGATATAGGCTAAGCTCTTTTTTTGCTTGTTTACGGTCCAAGACGGAGTCGAGTTCCATAAACTCGCAACAACACTTGGTCAAAAACCCATATATATCGGACTTTGATGAACCAGTCTCGGCTTCGGAGAAAATTTTTTGTACGGGACATAGCGCTTAATCCCTTGTTGGCAAGATAGCGCCATCTTGCATTTGGCCGCTGTGGTAGCCAATCACTGCGCAGGGTTTGGTACATCTTGCTCGCGATCATTCTCAACTCACTCCCTATCAACTGTTACTTGTTTCGTTCATATCTGCAGGACTTCCAAGAATGTCCCAACGACATTATCACTCATCAGCAACTTAGTTTTGTTCTGTTAAAGTTATGCGCTGTCTCAGATGGTCACTTTTTGCTATTTGGAATATATTACTCACGTGCAGCGTGTTATCAAACATCGGGGCAGGTATGTGTAACGAACAGCCCTCATTTACCCAGAGTCCTTTGCGATAGGTCTGATTGTGTGTCTAGCTATTTTGTGGAACCCGAAGTTAACATTTTGTTTTTGCATGTCATACATCATTCTCATCTCACCTCCCAGCTTAGAAAACCCCCAAAATTTACCATATTTCTTAAACACGAATACTTTCTCCTTTTATCCCTTTAATTCAAAAAGGCAGAACAATTGTTCCTGATGGTCTGAACATCCGTGAAGAAACATTTTAATCGTTTCCTTTTACTTTATTTTGTTTATCATAATTTATTATTTTATTTCACCATATGTTTATCTGTAATTTACACTGTTAATTATTTCTACGAATTTCCGGTAATATGCTACATAAAACAAACACGTCCCCATGCAAAATTTCCATTGTACCTGAAGAAGGCTGGTTTGGCCAGCCGAAATATAGTACACCTTCAAAAAACATCCTACGTTGTGTCGGTTTCTGCCTTTATTTTCTCCTTTTAATAGTTTAATTCTGTGTTGCTCGTATTTTG
>OZ026603.1:3278664-3317664 GCA_964020085.1 Micromussa lordhowensis
TGACTGTAGTGATATAGACGAGTGTGCCTTGAACTTACACCAGTGCAACATTTCTGCGAATTGCATCAACACGCCTGGGTCATATGGATGTAACTGTTCAGCTGGTTTTGTAGGTAATAACAGTTTCTGTCAGGATATAGATGAGTGCGCCCGGGACTCACACGACTGTCATGCGCATGCCCTCTGCCATAATACCGCTGGCTCTTACAACTGCAGTTGTAAACATGGTTACTATGGCAACGGATACAACTGCACAGACATCGATGAATGCTCTTTGCAGGTTGACAGTTGTCATTCAAATGCAAGTTGCTTAAACATTCCGGGATCCTTTAACTGCACTTGTAGAACAGGTTTTACCGGAAATGGCTCCAGCTGTGAAGATGTTGACGAGTGCCTGATAGGCGCGAATTCAGGTTTAACCGGAAATGGATCAAGCTGTACCAAACTCGATGGGTGTCACCCCGAAACTGGAATTTGCCATAGCCAAGCAGTTTGCTCAAACACCTTCGGTTCCTTTGTCTGTACCTGTAAATCAGGTTTTACAGGAAATGGAAGTGATTGCGTCGACATCAACGAATGTGAACTCGGGGTAGACAATTGCCACATCAATTCTTCCTGCCTGAACTCGAATGGCTCGCACAGCTGTATTTGTTTACCGGGGTACACTGGAAACGACTGGGAGTGTTCTGATATCAATGAATGCGTTTTAGATGTTTATCCGTGTGACAAAAATGCTAACTGTGGGAACACCCCAGGATCATTTAAGTGTGCATGCCGTAAAGGTTTCCATGGAGATGGTCTCGAGTGTAAACCCGTTAACAGCTGTCTCTTATGCCACAAGAACGCTCTTTGTACAGAATTAAACGACTCTGTCGTCTGTAAATGCCAAGCTGGATTCTCAGGCAATGGATACAACTGCAAAGGTATGTTATGTACGTTTGAATTTGCGCCTTTAGTCGAGCTCCTGGGCTCTCTTACCCGTTCACGCGGTTAGTGTTCAAATATTTAGACGCAGAGAGCAAACTTGTGTTAATAAAGATCTGAACAAAAAAACCCTCTGCATCGTGATATTCCAAGCCCTGCTACGTCGATACCTCAACGTTTCTTTTGTTCAGAGGTATTAGAGGCGAGTTCGTCTATGCTGATGTATCCAGCATTTCAAAGAAAAAAATAGGAAACTCGGCATGGCAATGAAATAAGAAGAACAAGCGTGTGATGTTAGATGTAGAGTATCTCAAACTGTCAAATGAATGGAAACGGTAGCATTGCAGCGAGCTTTAAGTAATTCAATTCAGTTATCTCCTTCATTTGTTATTTCAACAGCTGAAAGCTTTGCCCCAAAGACAAAGGAGGTTTCCTCGACGCCTTCTCATCAATCATATGTTATCATTGGCTCAGTAGTAGGAACCGTAACACTTTTACTCCTGATAGGGGTACTGTTGGTGTATAGGTAAGCAAGGCTATTTCACAAAAAGCCGTCATAAATCTACTCGATCTTATATCAGATAATTTTCGCACCGGGATAATGGGGGGCTTCCAGCTAATTATTGTGGCCTGAGCCGACGACACTTCGAGGTCTGTTATATTTTCTGAGAAGAGGCACCATTAGACGGTAGTGAAAGTACGAGATTGAGTGCGATTACAAATTTCCAGAGCTTTGGTATGCTTTCACTCCAGTCTCGTAGCGTCAGTCTCCCATTCAACTGGTCAGCAACTTGAAGGGGCTATGTGAACGTCATCGGAGGGATAGTTTTACTTGCGCTTGATCTTGTACTCTTACTGCTTGATATCTAAAAGTAGACATGCATGCGTGCAATTAAGCACGCAAGCTTCTCGTCCCCAGAGACAGCGCTCCTTTTGGTCAGCACCGAGAATCGCGATCTCTGGTGAGGTGCAACACCGGAAGTCCGCGTTTCACGGACTTCCCGTCACTCTGCGCATGCTCAGATCAAGTCTGACAAATCTCATTGGACCTTCCCAGAGGTCGCGATTCTTGGTGATGACCAAAAGGAGCACGGCCTCTGGGGACGAGAATGTCGCAAACGTCCCTTGAGTCCGATATTTTCGGACTTCCACTCTTTCTAGGCTCGCTCATTCCCCGACCGCAGGTCAAGGAGAACGAAGACTCTGGGTACGAGACTGGCCGCGTGTACTGTCAGTTTCAAAAGTTCATGTAAGGTCACGATTCAGAATTTTGTATCTTGCAGATTGAAAACGAGAAAAGCGAGCAAGCCAATGATTCGTCACGCTAGCACAATAATGAGTCAAATTGACGCAATCATGCTGGACGACCAGACAGACAGAGCCCTGGATTGTGTGTCTGTGAGATCGTCCCGTTTCTCCATCCCAAGCCTGCATCTTTCTAATTTGAGTTTAAACAAGGCGCACAAAGAAGATTCGCACCTATGACGTCAGTCAGAGAACTAGCAGATTTTTTCTGTTACCCAAGCAATAGCCCAGGAGTTGATCACGTGGTATTCTAGCGGATTTGTTGTCTAGGCAGGATACCTCCTCGCGCAAGCTCTGATCACTCGTGTAAAGCATGCGTGTGTGGACATTTCTGAAATTTGCATTTGTGCCTAAAATGAAAGAAACGGAGACAGGAAATCTAGCCAAATTTTTAAGAGATTCGTATTATTGCACGTGTTTCAAAAGAAAAGGGAAGTGACATTCACTCGATACTAACAGGGACGTTTCATCGGAAGTTTTTGGGGCAACATCAACAGTAGCACAAGGAAATTGAACTGATGCAATAGTCCCATGGCCATAGCGTGACCTGGGGAATCCCCTTAAGCAGGCGACAGAGACAAACACAACACCATAAAAGAGGTTCAAGTTACTTCTTTACTTCAGTGGTACCCAGCAGAATGGATTTGCCGAGTTAACCTCTCTAAACCCGAGCGACGAGAAAGGCTACCGTCTAACAGCGAAAACAAAAAGAAGCAAAAAAAAACTGAACACTTTCAAAATCTGCACCTGAAAGGCTCAAGAGATATAAATGTTTCGTTATGGATAGAGCACCAATAACTGATAATATAATACAAGATTCTGTTTTCAAGGATTTCATTTTCAGCTTTTTCGAATTGAAAATGGTCAAATCAGGCTACCTAATTTAAATATTGAAACGGTAAAAGATCACAGTTATCGATCGTTTTTTTGTAACCTTTCTAGGTGGGTTTACCTGGTCCTTTCCTTCACTGTGCGTAAGCTTTAACCTTGCGAAGTTTTAGTATAGAAGTTATACTCATTGTTATATAGCTGTGTATCATATATAAGTCCAGCTTGTGCTCAGTGTTCTTATATGAATATATAAACAATGTTTGCTACAGTCATACTCTTTTATTCAGGAGATCATTCGCATTAAATGGAGTCGCTTCACTCTAAACTTATTGATTTTAAAATGCTTTAATTTACGGGGGGCTATTTGGGGGTTGAACAAAAATCTACTTATACTATCAACAACCTTCAGTCTCAATTTTGTTTCAGAGTTTCATTTTAAATTCGAAGCACATGATCTTGTCGGTCTCACACAGGCACGGTGATACACGCGCGTATGAAAACATTGGAACCAAATATTCAAATATTCGGACCTAATTTAATTAAATATTCAAATATTCGGACCTAATTTAATTTGTTGCTTAGTACATTTTGCGTAGGAAGGCTCGTTTTAAAATGGATAACGTGCATGTTTTTAATTCCTTTTTTCACAAGCAAAAGAATTACATCGCTTATCATGACAAGGTTTTTCCACAATTATAAGTGATGGAATAGTGGATATTCTTTAATAAAAGCGCAAAAATAACAATATTATCTAGCACGATATTTTAATTTAAAACAGCTCACACAACGAAGTGCAGACGAAATGAGACATGAAACAGTAATATAGGGAACATCGGTCCTGCGTTAAATATCGATTTTAATTCCAATGTGTGTTTGGATGAACTTGGCGTGTATTTACCCGGCTGAACGGAACTACAGAAGCAGCAGAATTCCTTTTGAAACTGAAAGTGACGATAATGCAGACCAATATCCCCTTATCATCTCGCTTTTATAACTCAAGAAATATCAGAAAAGTGCTCGCTTCAGTTACGAGTATTGCTTAGGCGGCTTTAGTTCTGCTCAGTTCGTTCAGTTCAGTTCGCATTTTAAACCAAATGAATCCGTTGTCCGTCAGTCGAGATGTTTAATTTTAATTAACACCGACCGTTTTGCCAGGGACCCACGGGGAACTAGTAATTCAGGTGACTGACTGGCGTTTTGTTCAGTCTTGAGCGTTTGAAAGATGATGTGTAGTACGAGTCCAGGCTGATTTCTGAGAAGAACTAGAATACCCAACTAAGAAATACCTAAAAGTAGCTTTTTCCTTCTCTGCCGTTGTTTAGTTGGTCGTCAAACCGATAGCATAAATTACTGCCTTAAATTGGGTCCGGCGAAAGATTTAATTTTAATTTTTCGGAAACGTCAGAACTTCGGTTTCTTGAAGTAAGAGAAAACCCACATTTTTATTGATGAACACTCAGCACTTATTCATTACTATCCTTGTGCGATGATTTTAGATTCCCCTCCTACGCAGTGTTTTTTTTCCTGGAAGAGACAAGGTCATGCTCGCGTGACAGTAACGGAGAATTTTGAACAACCTGTAGAACTTCCGCTCAGCCTTATCTCATCGATTTTATAAGGTTGTCAATGCTAGAATTCAAAAGAAAAAGGAAAAAAAGCACACAACGACGACTAAAAAAGTGATTATTTCTACAGCGATCTCTGACCTTTTAAATAAACACTCTTCCTCTCTCTTAAGACCAGGTTCATTCGCGTAATGTATGCGTTGAGAGGAAGTCAACAAATCACCGGATGTCATTCGCTAAAAGAGTCGTGTTTAATCTTACCTGAAACGTCTCTGCAACGCGTTTGAGAGGCTATTAATAAGTATGACTGCTAAAAGAGTTACGCTGATAAAAAAAAAGAAAACCCACTCGTTTCTGCCTGCCTCTGTTCACTGTAGTACACATACATTATCTGTGTACTAGTCAAGGAACTAAATTTAGTGTAATTACACTGCCATTGACTCACATGACTTCCTCTTTCAACTTTCGAAAGTTAACGCCCAAAAGGAAGCAACAAGTTCAGTAGTGACTGTTATTGTATCTCATTTCATTCAGTCTCTTTCTTGACAGAAGCACTCGGCCTAGCGCAACAAGCTAAGCTAAGTTTCACTTGATCTTGCACTGTGAATAGCGCGGGTGCAATAACCAGAAAATGGAGAATATTAGCATCTTCATTGTCCTCATTGTATCACTGTTCATCCCTAATGTAAGTATATTTTATATTTAGGGGAAGTGCCGGTAACAGTTTATATAATTTTCAGTTTGCAAGATTTTCGTAATATCAGTATTTTAAGTGTAACTACGATATTTTTCATGAGCACGGTACCTAGTTTGGTTTATATTTAGCAAAGTTTGCGAAACATTTTTTTTTAAGAAGCGCAAAGTGACAGTTGGCATAGTTTTTTAAAGGGAAACATTGTATTTCACGCATAAGAGTCTTTTCCTCGTAATATCATGTTAATTATACTCGTAGTATTATGTCATTCACTGGCTAAAAGCTGTCGTTCTTGTGTCAGTTAGACTAATTTATAAAACCAAGAAAGCAACGAGACTAGCAATATTCAATCAAGACAATTATGAATTTTCAGTCAAAACCTAGATAAGGTTGTAATAAAAAATATGTCATTCTTGTCTCAGAAAGATGCTATTTTTCGCTTAATCTGTTCTTGGCAGTCGTGTTATTCAGGTTTTTCGGACTATCGTTCAATTTAGTTACATTTTCCAACTCGGCTAGTACTGCGGCGGAGTTACTGTGTAAGTCATCATCAGTCCTGCCACGTGCGACGAGACTTCATGCATATTGTACCGTATTACATGCAGTTGGGAGAATCTGGTTCTGCCAACAGTTTCCTATGGGTGGCGACCATTTGCAATATTTTCCAGGCCTTATCAAAAAGCTCAAATTTTTATCGATATTTCAAAGGACATAAACAATACTTTTTACTGACGATTCGGAGTTTTTACTCAGTGAGTATTTATTTATTCATTTTCAAGCGCGCGACTTTTTCTGACAATTTATACTTCAGTGGCCCCACTGCTCAACGATCTCCAGCTGATCTCGACTGAAACGGAAATGTTTCATTGCTTAAGGGCGGATTACACATTACGCAACCAAGAATTTCATATTTCAAAAAACTCTGTTTCTGGCTGACATGTTCGCTGAGCTTCTCAGAGCTTATACCGACTCATTCTTAGCCGTAGAGAAATTGCAAAAAAATACTTTTAGTGTTTTATTTTTGTGATATAACTGGTGTGTCCTGTAAGATGCACCGAAACCGAAATGAAGAGCGTGTATCGATGTTCAATAAAGTTAATGACAGGATTTCCTTTATGAGACACAAATTTCATGTTCAAGTCATTCGTTCGCGTGCCACTAATCAATCTTACACTTTACTTGTTGAGAGAATCTGGCTCCGCCATCAGACATGTTATCTTTGGTCGGACCAATTTCACTATGGCTTTATGGCCTTAAGGCGGGGGTACACGTGAAGGCTGTTTTGACTTCACTTAACACGGCCTTTCTGCCAATATCTCGGTCACGTTACAAGCGACACTAAATCTCTCTGCTTATCTCATTAACTACTGTTTGGCGGTTTTATGTAAATTTTTGGGTGATTTTTGGGAAAGAGATATTTTTTCTCAATGGATAGGTTAAATTGAGGAAAATGTGAAATGCTGAAGATTTGATGGATTTGGAAAATTGAAATTTGAAGTGAAGAATTAGTAGTGTTTCCAACGCATCTTAATCCTAACAATTTCCTTTTAATATTACTTCAAATTTCACTCCTATTCATGTTTACCCCCGCCTTAATTATTTCCAACGGAGAAGATCTTTCATATGTTTACTTCTAGATAATGATTATTTATCGCCCAAAACGGAACCTGCTCTCAAACTTGTGATGATTTGAAGTAGCCGGCGTTATAGCTATTATTTTCTTCATCGACCTCCGGCTAACCTCATCTGAAACTGAGATTTTTATCGATAAAGGACGGATCAGTTACACAATATTCACTCAAGTTACATATTTCAGTTAAAACTTTTTTCGCTGACCTTGTTTCTGGCTGACGCGTTCGCTAAACGTCGTAGGGCTACATTTGATTGTTATTTAATGAAATTTTAACGATATCTTTTAAATTAATAGTTTTTATTGTCCCTTGAGTTCACTCAAGTTTTTTTCTTTTTTTTTTCAAATTCCCGATCATTTAGATCTTTGTTTCAGTACTTGTTAGGGGATCTCTGCTGAATAATAATTTTAAACGTTCAAGTGCTAGTTCTGACATTTTCAGAACCAGTAAACCGAGGCACTTGCCTCATTCATTATTTTCGGTTTTGCATGTTGTTTATAGTTATCATAAACACCCAAAATGCATGGGAAGAGAATTAAACCTCAGTAATATTTTTTTCCGGCTACGGCCGTGTAACAGCGTCAATATCTTTTGCAAAAACCAACTGTCCCATTGGAATTTAACGACCTTTTACTTATTCGTGAAACGGCCCTATTCTCTCAGAGGAGATATAGGAAGTAAGTCAAGTCACTCATTCGTGAAAATTTAACCCCAGGTCACTTTCGTTCCAGTTAGCTAGCTAATAATATGCTTCCTTTTAATTTCTGGTGATCGATTTATTTTTTATTTTCTTGATTGATATATGCTTTAATTTGAACACAATTTAGTAACACAAATAAAGATAAACTACATGTATGTAGCACACCTATATTTCAACTGCCTAACTAGGCGTCAGTAACTGTGTCAGGAATGGCAGAGATCAGGAATGTGCAGCCGAGCACATGGCGAACAAGTAACAAGTACTGCGCATGTCAGAGGAACTAAATCCTAGCTCCCTTTCCCCTCCTCGAGTTAAATATGAATAAATAATACGCTTTTTATGATAACTGAAGAAATTCTCGCGCGCTCATTGGCTAATTCTCGTCAATAAGCGGACAGACAAATGAATTTATAATTTATCAAATGTTTGACAATGTTATGACGAAATTCATTGTCAATAACAGGACAGACGCATGTTTTGTTAATATGTGATTTCAATTTGTTTTGTTAATATACTGCACGCGTCAGTAAAAAAATTAATATTTGCGCGCGAATGACTTTCACTTATTACTAGTTATGCAACGCTCTCTCGTGGTATACCACGGAATATCTCACGAGTCACTTGTATTTTCTCGGTATACACGCGAGACTTCAGGCGAGTGTAGAAAACACAAGTCATAAGCTATAACTGGAATATTCCATGTTATTCTTGAGCCTTCATACACAGTACAAATTCCGATTTTCTGATTGGCTGATTTGTACCACGTGATACTGGGTTGTGACGAAACAGGCTCCTTGACGTCATTAGCGTGGTGTAATAGCCGTGGTGTAAATTCAACACAGCACTGTCATTACCCCATGGCTTCGGCTGACTCAAAGTTTGGCGATTTCTTTGTGCAGTGTATTCAATTTGAATAATAAAAATGTTAACGCACTCATTGCTCGTGAATTATCGGGATTTATTTCACTAACAACGAACGAGAAATTTTCAATACCGCACTCGCAAAGCCTCGTGCAGTATTGAAATTTCTCGTTCATTGTTAGCGAACTCGTGCAGGTAAATAAGTATACCACGAGCGGCGCGTTGCATAACTATTTTACACCATGTCATAGAAAACGATAAAAGTGGCCAACACAATCAATGCGACTTACGCACGAAGCATGATGGGAAGGCTGGATGCAATACCGTCCAACCTCGTTTCCAGGGCTTTTCCCTTTATGAAATTGGGAGGGCCGGGAAAAGGGAAAAGCCCTGGGAACGAGGTTGAATACCGTCGAATGTACAACGGCTTTCCTGTATTTTGATTGGCTGTATTTTCTATGGCATAGTATAAATATCGATATTTCGAAGAGAAGTTAGTTCTTGATCACCGTTCACGTGTTTGCTTATTGTAGGCTACCTGCCGTTCGTGTAGTTACGACAAGTATTACAAAAAAGGAACAGGCTGTGTACAATGTCCAGCGTGTGCTCCTGGTTCTGAGTTAACAAAAAACTGTGGGTACAACGAGGCGGGAGAAAGGACGTCGGGTGCACAATGCACGGAGTGTTGGGATGGCATGACATTTAAAGACAAGAAATCAACAGATTCATGTGACAGCTGCAAAATTTGCAAGAATGGGAAAATCACGAAAAAGGAATGTACTACGATCAGTAACACAGTCTGTGAATGTCCACAAGGGTAAGATCCGTGACGGACTAACGGACGGACCATTATTTTTTTAGGAGGGAGTTGTGGGAATTTTCCTAGGCATGAAACCTTTAGACTGCGCATGATTTTTTTGGTGGGCAAGAACTTGTGCAAGAATCTTTTTAACATCAAAAATGAGACCTGGATAGTAGAAGACACTTGCTAATGTTTTTCCCCCTTGGCTCCCCTTGTACGATTTTCTTTTTCTGCATGCCGTTTTCGCTGTGCAGGATTTTTTTTTAGAATTGCCCAGTCCTCCTCCTCATCTAAGAAATGGTCTGTCCCTAAAAGCATACTTTTTCCACTCATATTAATTAACCCCATTCCATCATTGACGATCATTCTTTAGACTTGAAATATATAAAGGGTAGAGAAGAGGGTTAACTAATGGTTACTAATTACCTAATACATCATAGGTAGTTGACTGCTCTGTTTTTCTAGCCCCTTATGGTTATTTACGGCCGCCAGTACTCTCTTTATTTCTGGTAATTATTAGTTAAACTTAAAATGTAAATGCTGGGGTCCAAATAAATTTGTTGTTGTTGTTAATAATCACGGTCAGATAAAAGTTAACTGTAATTTGTTAACCGCAAGTTAACTAATATTAGTATCACCCAACTAGTGGACCAACGCAAATCCTGCATTTTAATTGGCTACGCTACTCGCCCTCAAGGGCCACGGGTCAATAGCCCATTCGGCTTCGCCTCATGGGCTATTGACCCGTAGCCCTTGAGGGCGAAGGGTCTAATTGTTAAAAAAGAGCTTGGAGCAAAGCCAATGCACTGGCCGCACCTGCTGGCATTGGCTTGGGCTTCTTGCCGAAAGATCAAAGGTGGAAGATAACAGCGGACTGGACACTGTCTAGATAAGTTGTTTGCAGGCTATGTCCAGATGCGATATTTGTAGTTTTACTCCATTTGACCAGTCTCAGGAGCCCATTACCCATGGGCTCCTGGCAGTCTTCAGTATTATTATTATTATTATTATTATTATTATTCCTCCATAAGTTACCAACGGGATGACGTTCGGTTAATACCCGTCATCATCTCCCCTTATCCAAGTATTGTGAGGTCTCGTATTTGGAGTTCGCGGAGAAAATCTTCACCAATTGCAGTGCACAGTCTGGACAGGAGCTTGCAACTACCCCATATTCCTGTCACGGCGTTTCCACAGACCGATTTATTTTTAGCTTGAATTTACCGTGAATTCGGACCCCCCGGAGGAACCTCACAGACCAATCACAAGCACGGACTTCATTTTTAACTGAGGTCATCATTTCGCCGGAAGATTAAAAAGAAAAACCACCATCTTTTTCATTACTTTACCACCATCTTTTTACTTTCCTTGCGCGCTCATGTAGACCAGAACTGACCTATTTCTCGGGAAAAGAAGCCTAAAAATGGACCGGTCTGTGCCGTGACATAGCCTTAGTGTGGGAGTTGCATGCTCCTAGTGATGGGCCCCTGGTCTGGAAGATGTGTCTGTCTCAATTTAACCTGAGCAGGGTCCAAAAAAGAATCGACAATGGATTATACGAAGAAATTTGTTTTACGTCTGTTTTATGTTCTTTCATTCTCTTGATCATGTCCTGTCTTGTTTTGTTGCAGCACGTATGAAGATGACGGAGTTTGTCGGCAGGTCTCGACTAAAGCGCCTGTGACAACTCCGCTGACCACTCCGAATATTACAACGACGGCTCAAACATCAACCCGAATAGACGAACTTCAAAACGATGAACCCATAATGGAAGTAGAAAGTAAGAAAGTTATAATCTCAGTGATAACCCATTGAATCTACTGGAGAAAGTCGTCAGCTAGGGGTCAAATGATCTCTTGATAAACCACTTAATTCTCAGTGCTAACGTTATAGGAAAGGCATGGGAATTAGTATGGAGATTTGTTATTTCGAGCTTACAGGTGTTTCTCACCTCAAGGAACCACCGAAAAGATTATTTAACTTTGAAATCTGGGTTGACTGGGTTAATTCCACTGTTCAACAACACTAAGTTATGGAATAATTGTAACAGTTATGTACTTTATCATAGCTAGAAAGAAATTCTCCAATATTAATTAGTTATCCCCAGGCCCTTTTTAAGCATCTATTTCTTTGGGCCTGTGACCTGTAGCTGTAATATATAGATTTAGGCCAGCCTAAAAGCGTAGCTCCTGGGCCGGGTTGTTCAGAGCCCGATCAAACTAGCCGAGGATAAAGTAGAATTTTGATTTGAGTTTTGTAACTTTGCGGTGAGATTTTCTGTATATTGTTTTTGTGTTTTGAATTTTAATGAAAGCAAAATACGCAAAACAAAAGCAGTGAAAAAACTTTGTACAAAAGAAAAGGTTATAATTCGGTTAAATTTTAATCCTGGGTTAGCGTTAACCGGCTTCCTACCAACCCTACGCTGTTTACAGCAAGTTAATCCTGACATGAGCCCGCGATCTGATCGAAAAAAGCAGCACTTGGGCAGCGGTCAACTTTAAAAAAACACGTGACCTCGATGAGCCCTGAACTTGAGCCCGCGATATGGTCACGTGATACTGGTCAGCGGATTCCTTGTTTTGACAGGTGTCAATTGACTGCAACATGGATGTCCAAAGGACGCTTTAAACCAAGGGTACATGTGCTCTGTCAACCTACAAGGAAAGCCCGCGAAAACTGAAGCCTCGTTTTGGTTTACGTGTCAATTGTGGCCGCCATGTTGCGCGACTCCACCACCGTCGCCGTCGTCGTCGTCGTCGTCGTGCGTACGCGCCCACGAGCAATACCGCTAGCCATGATACACATGAGAAAATCAGTTCATGGGTTCCCTTCAGTTTCCTAATATGGGTATGGGGCTCCGCTTGGCGGCCTTCGGCCGCCGGAGCTCCGCTACAACACCGTTTGCTATTGGCTCACAAAATTAATAATATTAATTATTAATAATTAATTAATATTAATAAATAATTAATTAATTAATTAATTAATAATTAATATTAATTATTAATAATTAATAATTAATAATTCATCAAGTTAAGACAAAGAAATCGCAACCGTGAAGGAGGTTTGCATAACCGGTCTTAATAAGCATTAATTTTGACGATTTTACTTCTCCGTTTACTCCTTAGTTTTTGTTTCGATTGAGAAGATATATCAAACACTCGAGACAGCGTTTCATGAGCTATCCAAACACCTCGAATTTCGTCAAAAATACTCCGCAAACGGTGTTGTCAAAAATACTCCGCGGCGCGTCGTATTTTCAACTCTCTTCTCGGTGTTTGGATATCCCGATGAAACACTGTATCTCGTGTTTGATATATTACATAGATGATCCAAACAATGCCCTTATATCTTGAAACAACAGAAGCTACAGGTTACCAGGACCAATAAAAATACAGGTCTGGAAGAGGTTCTGAACTACTCACTTCTATTTTAAATCCTGGTTTAAAACCAATCTTCAAACAACAACAAGTAATCGAATAAGAAAAGACCCTTGCGAAATTTGATTGATAGGATAATATCGCTGAGCTCGCTGTAATTGGCAATAGAGAAGTATTTCTTCAATGTAGGTACTTCTAAATCAAAACAAAAACTTCAATCACTGATATATCGTATCAAACTTGACTTTTATTTTAATAGGGCAACCGGCCGACCGTCCTTTTCCGCAACCTGGCTGGATTGTTTTGTTTTGTCTATTGGGATTTTTGATCATCGTTGTCTTCATATTTGTGTCGTTTCATAAGCGAACACGGAAGCGAATCAGCGGTTTCTTCCGCCAGAAGTATCGTGTCCTGTGGCCTGATCTGGAATCCCAGCGTGATGCCTCTCCCGACCTCGTGACAGCCGAAGATCATTATGAAGAACAAGTAACAAACGCAACAAGTGAGTGGTCGATAGGCAATGTCTTATCTATACTTTGATTCACTGCTACGATTTGAGTGTGTTTTCCTATTGAAATTGAGTTATTGTAGATTTATTTAGACTATCTGTGAATCGATTGAACAAATTGGCTAGTCATAGGTTTTTGTAAACAAAGCAAAGGACAAACTAATAACTACTTTCCAGATCCAATTACTTAGGTTACTTTTTAATCCTGGGTTAGTGTTAACCGGCTTTCGAACAACTCTGCCCAATTTTAGGACCAATGTATTTTGGTTTCGTTAAGACAGTCTTCAATTCTTTGATAGAAAGTATTTAATAATGTTATTTTCAGATTATGCCAGGCCCATTCCTCCCTCGGACGAGCCTCTGCCAACAGTTGTGCAGTCGTCATCAACTTCAGGTAATAAATCGCATGGTGTATTGTGAGCATGTTGTTACATAATAATAATAATAATAATAATAATAACAACAACAACAACAACAATAATAATAATAATAATAATAATGATAATGATAATTTGATTTAAGTGTCATATGTATTTAGCAGCGTTGTGCTAATTGGGGACACTGTAAATAAATAAACAAATATTTCAAATAGAACATACACTGTTAATAATCCAAACTGGTGAGAGGCTGATCAGTTGGCTATTTACACAACGCGGTAGAGGAGTTAAACTCAGGATCACCGAGAACAAATCCAGATGGTGGTAGGGTGAAGGATCGATTTGAACCAGAGACCTCCAGATTTCAAATGAGTTGCTGTGTTGCCATCGCCGTTCATTATGAGATAAACGTCCAATTTCTTGATACCACACCTGTACATTGCTGAGTAGATAGGTGGTGAGAGTAAAGAAAATCATCAGCTAAGGTACATTGTATGGTTAAGTTGCTGTCCAACCAATTTATTAAAATAATACGGTTAGTTAAACTGACCAGGAATTCAAACTTGGTGAGCTACTGAAATCTTTGTTAACCGTTTGTTAAACTTGCAAACGCACACTCATTTTTTGAACAGCTCATTCTCGTCCCCAGAGCCCGCGCTCCTTTTGGTCAGCACCAAGAATCGCGACCTTTGGCCACCTTTGGCCAGGTCCAACACCGGAAGTCCACGATTCACGGACTTCCCGTCACTCTACGCATGCTCAGAGTCAAGTCTGACAAATCTGATTGGTTCTGGTTTCAATCTTTTGTGTTCACAAAGCCATTCAAAAACAGAATGTCGTTGGACCAGGCCAGAGGTCGCGATTCTTGGTGCTGACCAAAAGGAGCGCGGCTTCTGGGGACGAGAATGTGAACAGCTTAAATAACTCAGAGTGGTCGTTTCTTAAATTAAATTCTCTAAGTTAGGTATATGGTACAGGTATTATTTTATTCTTTTTGATGTAATAAATAATGGTAGTTGAACTGAGTGGAGTGCAGTTTGGTCTAAATCATACGCGTGATTTCAAAATCGAACGAGCGCGCAGCGCGAGTTCGATTTGAAACCACAAGTATGATTTCAGACCAAAATTGCACGACCCGAAGTTCAATTACCACTTTATTAGATCCATTTTTAAATCGCACAATTTAATAGCCTAAATACAGGAACAAGATTTTGGTCAGGACCAATATTTTTTGAACCAAGTTGCGAAATTTGCCAAACAATGGCATTTTTGTCTTTTATTTTCCTGCAATGTGATTGGTGAGTTTAAAAAAGCCTTAAAATCTGATTGGTTGTTTTTTTGTTACTGTCCCATTCTCATTGGCTGAGAAAAAGAAGTGATTTAGAGTAAAAGATAGCGCGATTCGCGAATAAATCGCACCGCTGAGAACCAATCACATTCAAGGATAACAAGTGATTTCAAAATGGATTTAATAAATCGTTTTACATCCCTCGGTTTAGAACAAGTCTACTGCAGTTGTGCGACCAAGGACATGGAAGAGGAAAAGATGCAGTGTGCTTGTACTCAGACTGTTTCAGGTACTTTGTTCACGCCAGTGTAATCTGCTTAATCTAATTATCTCTTTTTTTAATTTCACATTTTTATTTTCATTATTATAATTGCAGGGTACAGCGCTATTATTAAGTGTCAGTTTAACATATTATGATCTAATTGTTAATTAGAGGCATGCAGGTGCAAATAGATTGGGTTTTAACTATTTGTAATACTTACGTGACAACACTACAAACCCTAACTAGCTCAACTACAAAACAACTGAAGGAAAAATGAAATGGAAAAGAACAACACACACAAAAAACAATGGCCTTTTGTATCAAACATCTTTTTGCTATATCTAAAATAGTACCATCCAGGTCATTTAATAATTTAAGGGAGTTAGTTTCATAAATATTATTTTGACTTCAAAAATTCTACTTTTCATTTTTATGTTCTAGATCCAATCCTTGACAAAATGGCGCACACTTCGTCCTCATCTGAAACAATTTCGGAAGAACTGCAGTATTATTATCAAGGAAAGAGACAAAGCGGACGTACACCAACCCGAAAGAGTTCTCCAAGTCATTCCACTTCGTCTGGTGTGTCTTCCTCGCGATCTACTGATCTTTGTCACTTAATATCTCCTTGCGTGACTCCAACTCCTCCACGGGGACTGTCACCAGATCATCATCGTGTCACGCCTTCTTCATCTTCAAGTTCACCAGGCGTGACTCCTCGTGGGCGATCTCCAGAGCATTATTGTGTGACATCTTTATCACCTTCAACTTATGGGATTCCACCTCCTCCTCGTGGAGTGTCACCTGAACATTGTTTTGTAACGTCTTCAGCTTCATCTTCGCCTGGGGTGAATCCTCGTCAGAGGTCATCAGATGTTTGCGCGACGTCGTCCTCGTCATCGACTAGCGTGACTCCTCTACGCGGGCGGTCCCCTGATCTTCCAAGCATCCAAATCCAGTTTTCCGATGAGCAGGAAAGTTCTAATCAGAGTAATGAATGTTCGGAGATTCCTGTAAGTATCGAGGCATGTGACAAGAAACATGACGTACCTATAGCACCTACAAGTATTAATAGCAGCCCCCAAGCGAGGCAGAAGAGAAGCAATAGTCAACCCTCGGGGAAAAGAAAGAGCCTCAGCCCCACTAAAGATCTACTTTATGTGTCCCAGCATGAATTGTACCTGAAAGCCCGTTGCAAGGAGGTTGCGGACAAAGAGAAAGATGTACATCCAGTCGGGATTGACATTAAAATGGATGAAATCGAAGATGTGAAAATGAAGGCAATTGTTGCAGGTAAAATCAGTTCATTCTTAATGCACATGCATGGTGTGAGCTCTCAGTTAATTATATTTACCCAGCCAGACTCTCATGCGTGCGCCGACTCGTCTCGTCTCTCGGCGTAGGTTCGTCTTTGCTTGTGCTGCAGCATACGAGAGCCTTCTCTTATGCATGCTATCCAAAACCCTGCGAAACCAAATTTCGCAGTCAACTGGCAACGATGATGTTTTGAGCAGCACCCTCTCAAGGAAAATCGAGAGACTGAGAAGCCTGTAACGTGTTTCATCATAGCTATAAAGAGCTCCTAGAATCTGATTGGTTATCAACAGGCTCTATTTGATCATTTATTGCACAGTTCACACGTTATGCTTTTGTTATTGGACAGTTTGCGTGATTTATGTGAGCTGTCATCGGACAATTGTACTTGAAAGGCTCAGTCCTCTTCTCCTGGATTTAGCAGACTAAATAATTCCTTTTTTTTTTAATTTAACTTTCAGTTTTCTTTTCCCAAATTCTGTTAGAGTTGTTGTGAATTGGTAAAAGGAATTCGTGTCGTCCGATTCTGTTTGTCAGGAACTCGGCGTTTTTTTAGATTTCAAAACGATTTGTATTGCACTCAGTTCTATAACCAGTTTCTTTTTCTTTCAGTAAACAACCCTCGTCCATGTAAGTTTCGACCAATTAAACGTGACGAAGACGTCGAGCATCGCTGCCCAGGTAAGTAACGTTATTTTCTTCACACATGACGTGATTTCGGTCTGTCCGCGAGAAACATTAACGATATACTGAACCAAGCCAACCCTAGAAACGAGGAGTGGTGAGGGGTGGGGTATGAGAGGTGACGGGTAAGGGTTGAGGTATGATGGTTGAGGGGTGAAGGACGACAGGGGAAGTGACGGGCGAGTCACTCCAGTATAAAATGGGTGACTAAAGCACGCGTGTTAGGTTTGACAGTTGATAACAAGTTAACATGGGATGCACATGTAATGGACGTTAAGAAGAGTTTTGCTACCAAACTGGACCTGTTAAAACGATCTAGATTCTTGCCAAAAAGCGTTTTGCGAGACTTTTACTTTAAGGTTATTTTACCCTCGGTGAAACACGGACTAGTTCTGTGGGGGGCGCGTTGTAACTCGAATCTACTTGATTCAATTGAAAGGCTTCATTGTAGAGCATCTCGAATCATTTTTAACTTACCAAGAGACATGCCTTTAAAAGAGGCGCTGACCTACGATCGGTGGTCTACTATTTTCTTATACTATAAAATGGACATCTTTTTTAAAGCACACAATGACGGCCTGCCTGAATTGTTGTCTAATAATATTTACATAGAAAGGCGTAATGGGTATTCATTATGGGGTGGAGACTTCTTATCAGTACCAAGATTCGAAACTAGATTCATGAAGGATTCGCTGGCTTACAGAGGCACCGTTCTGTGGAATACGATCTGTCTCAATGAGAACGGAATTTCGCATATGAGCAATAAAGACCGGAGTCTAATGTGAACAAAAGATTATTTCGAGGATTTTAAATTCGACACTACCTCCGCCTCGACTATGCGGTATAGAAATACCGATTTCACATACAATTGATAATCTATTGGTCGACACTCAATAGTAGTTGATCTCGCAATGTATTAGTTGACAACCTCGTAAATATTTCTAACATCACTTAGTATTATTACAAAGCAATAATTTATTTTATGTTTTTAATTATTTATACACGACCCCACAAGCTTGTAGCTTTAATATTCTTATCGTGTTTAAATAAAGGTCATCCATCCATCCATCCATCCATCCATCCATCCATCCATCCATCCATCCATCCATCCATCCATCCATCCATCCATCCATCCAGGAGTTAGGGATGAGGGACGAGGGTTGTGGTCTCAAAAGACTTGATTAACTGTCAACAGTAAACGTGAGCGTTGTTCAGGCTAAATGGCGTGCTCCTCGGGCGAACCAGAGCTTTGCCCAAGCTTACCCCTACCTATCACCCATTACTTTTCAGCCCCGTTTCAAACTCTCTCAGCAAAACAAAAACGACAAAGCACGAAAGGAAAAAAAATCAAAATAACTTCTTCGTCGTGTATTTCTTTGCGCGCTTGGCTCATGGTATTTATTTTCACTGGTCTTCACTATGTTCGTTGTGACTGGTTCCCGGAGGAGATTTTCTTATTAAGGAGAAGATAACAATTAAAAAATCACTCCAATTAGCACTGTGGCTTCACATACAGTAACTTCACAGTGAACTAATGATATCTTTGTCTGTTTGCTTTATTCTACAGCGTGTAGCCCTCAGCCAAGCGACTCATTCTTTCAACTCATAAACAGAGAGAGACTGTGCCTGAAGGAAGAGATTTGCAAAGAGCTAGACAGAAGTTATAAAGAATTAGCAATTCTTGGACGAGTGGAGTCTGAAATGAAGGAATACAAAGCTAGTTTAAACCCTGCTGAGCGCGTCTTGGAAAGGCTCAAGGCTTTGCATCCAGGCATGAAGCTGCAGGAATTTGAGCAGATGCTTTATCATATAAAACGTCTGGATATAGTGACAGTTATACACAACCATCACTTGTCGTGCACCTTATGCCGAAGAAACAAATTTGATTCTAAGGCTTAGTTTTGATCTTCTTTAAAGAGGGAACTCGTCGCTGATGAGCTAACACTTGATGTTCCCACTCTCTGTTTAGCTCTGCGACAAATGTCACGCCATAACGTATGGGGCTCGATTATACTGCAATTACATAAGAAAATTCTCAGAAATGTTATTTACGGGTGCGCGTAACGAATGGCGCACCTTAAAAAAAATCAGTCTTAACGTGATGTTCCCTTTAGGTTGATGGTAAAATTCAATTACGCAACGGAAAACGGATAGTCTAAGTAAGCACCCCGGTTAAACTTTGGTAGGACTAAATAGCACTCTGGTTAATATAGCACTCCTGTTAGCCTGGATATCACACAGGTTAGCCTGAATAGCACTGACTCGACAGTGATTGGCTTTCAATAATTGTAAGGGTTACACGCGTGAAGGGGGTGGGTTTGGGGGCTTTGCTGTTAAGTTTATGATGCTCCAGTTTAATTGAAGGGGAAAGCATGCATATGTGTATCAATGGCGTCCCCTTCCTTCACGCCTTAAGGCGGGGGCAAACATGTATAGGAGTAAAATTTGAAGTAACATTAAAAGGAAATTGTTAGGATTAAGATGGGTTGGAAACACAACCAGACAGTTGACCCCCGCAAAAGAGAGCCCCAGGTTGGTAGGAGACTGTTGGTATCCGTCTACTAATTCTTCACTCCAAATTTCAATTTTCCAAATCCATCAAATCTTGAACATTTCATATTTTCCTCAATTTAACCTATCCGTCGAGAAAAAATATCTCTTTCCCAAAATGCCCAATAATCACCCAAAAATTTACACAAAACCGCCATACAGTGGTTAATGAGATAAGCAGAGAGATTTAGTGTCGCTTGAAACGTGACCGAGATATTGACAGAAAGGCCGTGTTAAGCGACGTCAAAACAGCCTTCACGTGTACCCCCGCCTTAAATCGATCAGTGAAAAATTGCGTTTACCCATGATATCTTTCGGTATTGTCGTTCTTTGTAGGACGACATGCGTTGAAACAGCTAAATACGTTACGTCAATCTTCGCCGCTGTTACGAGTTTACCAACAACCTTTATCATCCATCAAATATTTTCGCTCCCACGCGATTGGTCTAGACTGCCGGAATATTCCGAAATATTCCGAAAAATATTTGAAGTATTATAAACACAATAGCCTCCATTTGGCTTTTAAAATATGCTCGGATATTTGTCCTTGGATATTATTTGTTCCTCGAAGCTCTTGGAACAGATAATATCCGAGAATATTTTCGCGCCAAATGGAGGCTATTATAGCTTATTGTCTGCATAGGTTTTAACACCATTCTTTTCTAGAATTTTCTGGGTAGACTTATTAAACATTTTGAAATTGATAAAGTTCTCTTTTCCTGACTTCTAAAGAGTACCTGTTCTTCTGCCCACACTGACCTGGCTGTACAACAGTTAACGGTGGTGCCACGACCGCCTTGCCGAGAGCGCCTTGCCGAGAGCGTCGACTGAAAAACTAATATATATCTTACTTATTAGAATTTCACATACCTCTAAATTAAGTCAGAGTGTTTATCGCTTTTATTGCTGTCTTCAGCTCAGCATGTCAAGACAGTCATTTACTGCTCTCCAGAAAATATATGTACGTCGAAATTCGTCATTTCACCGTGTCGTTTCACAAAAGATGGCTTATAAAATGAAGCAAGATTTTAAACGCACGCGCACAACCATTGCTCGCTCACTAGGGCTTTTGTTTGGTGACGTTCTCGTTATATTGTAGTCTGAATTATCAACCTTCCAAGCTGCGATCAGGCGTCTTTTTTGCTAGCGCGAGAAGACGGCTGACACTCCAGACTAGTTGTAATGCGGTCCGTCGTCGTGGTTTGCGTCCTAGTTATGTAACCTGTAATAGAAAAAAACGTTGTCACTACTGCTGTTCATGCTTTAGTCGGTTCCAAGCAGTTTGCGACAGAAACTACAGTGGGTATTTAAAATTCAGTTGAAAACGCAGCTTTATCTATTCGGTAGGCCTATCGTCCACATTAATCTGGAGAAATTCTGTTTGTCCACCAATGACGTAGCCTGTGTTCATCAGATCTCCTCAAAAAAAAATCGTTCTAACGTTTAAAAAGTGCAAACAAAGCACAACATTTTGCTGCAAACCGCGTCTCCCAAACTGCCCGTAAAGCCGAGCTATGGCAAATTTGGAAAGGACACCCACATCGCGCATTTTCTGAGATTTTGCAAGGTTGCGACCAAAGGAATCTCCTCCAAAATGTAGGCCACAAAAAAAGCCCTGGCGCAAATGCCATCATCTCCCAATTTCATCGCACTTGAAGTGCAAACATAGCACAACATTTTGCTGCAAACCGCGGCTCCCAAAGTGCCCGTAAAGCCGAGCTCTGGCAAATTTGGCAAGGACACCCCCATCGCGCATTTTCCGAGATTTTGCAAAGTTGCGACCAAGGGAAACTCCTCCAAAAATTAGCCCACAAAAAACATCCCGGCGCAAATGCCATCATCTCCTAATTAGAAGGCACTCAAAGTGCAAACATAGCACAACACTTTGCTGCAAACCACGGCTCTCAAAGTGCCCGTAAGGCCGAGCTCTGGCAAATTTGGCAAGGACACCACCGTCGCGCATTTTCCAAGATTTTGCAAAGTTGCGACCAAGGAAAACTCCTCCAAAAAGTATGCTACAAAAAACACCCTGGCGCAAATGCCATCATCTCCTAATTAGAATGCACTTAAAGTTCAAACATAGCACACAATTTTGCTGGAAACCGCGGCTCCCAAGTGCCCGTAAAGCTGAGCTATGGCAAATTTGGCAAGGACACCCACATCGCGCATTTTCTGAGATTTTGCAAAGTTGCGACCAAGGGAAACTCCTCCAAAAATTAGGTCACATAAAACACCCTGGCGCAAATGCCATCATCTCCTAATTAGAAGGCACTCAAAGTGCAAACATAGCACAACACTTTGCTGCAAACCACGGCTCCCAAAGTGCCCGTAAGGCCGAGCTCTGGCAAATTTGGCAAGGACACCACCGTCGCGCATTTTCCAAGATTTTGCAAAGTTGCGACCAAGGGAAACTCCTCCAAAAGGTATGCTACAAAAAACACCCTGGCGCAAATGCCATCATCTCCTAATTAGAATGCACTGAAAGTTCAAACATAGCACACAATTTTGCTGCAAACCGCGGCTCCCAAAATGCCCGTAGAGCCGAGCTATGGCAATTTGGAAACGACACCCCCATCGCGCATTTTCTGAGATTTTGCAAAGTTGCGACCAAGGGAAACTCCTCCAAAAATAAGCCCACAAAAAACACCCTGGCGCAAATGCCATCATCTCCTAATTAGAAGGCACTCAAAGTGCAAACATAGCACAACACTTTGCTGCAAACCACGGCTGCCAAAGTGCCCGTAAGGCCGAGCTCTGGCAAATTTGGCAAGGACACCACCGTCGCGCATTTTCCAAGATTTTGCAAAGTTGCGACCAAGGGAAACTCCTCCAAAAGGTATGCTACAAAAAGCACCCTGGCGCAAATGCCATCATCTCCTAATTGGAATGCACTGAAAGTTCAAACATAGCACACAATTTTGCTGCAAACCGCGGCTCCCAAGTGCCCGTAAAGCTGAGCTATGGCAAATTTGGCAAGGACACCCACATCGCGCATTTTCTGAGATTTTGCAAAGTTGCGACCAAGGGAAACTCCTCCAAAAATTAGGCCACATAAAACACCCTGGCGCAAATGCCATCATCTCCTAATTAGAAGGCACTCAAAGTGCAAACATAGCACAACACTTTGCTGCAAACCACGGCTCCCAAAGTGCCCGTAAGGCCGAGCTCTGGCAAATTTGGCAAGGACACCACCGTCGCGCATTTTCCAAGATTTTGCAAAGTTGCGACCAAGGGAAACTCCTCCAAAAAGTATGCTACAAAAAACACCCTGGCGCAAATGCCATCATCTTCTAATTAGAATGCACTTGAAGTGCAAACATAGCACAACATTTTGCTGCAAACCACGGCTCCCAAGTGCCCGTAAAGCTGAGCTATGGCAAAATTCGCAAGGACAACCTTATCGCGCATTTTTTGAAATTTTGCAAAGTTGCGACCAAGGGAAACTCCTCCTAAAAGTAGGCCACAAAAAAAACCCTCGCGCAAATGCCATCATCTCCTAATTTAAATGCACTTGAAGTGCAAACATAGCACAACATTTTGCTGCAAACCGCGGCTCCCAAAGTACCCGTAGAGCCGAGCTATGGCAATTTGGAAACGACACCCCCATCGCGCATTTTCTGAGATTTTGCGAAGTTGCGACCAAGGGAAACTCCTCCAAAAATTAGGCAACAAAAAACACCCTGGCGCAAATGCCATTATCTCCTAATTAGAATGCTCTTCAAGTACAAACATAGCACAACATTTTGCTGGAAACCGCGGCTCCTAAAGTGCCCGTAAAGCCGAGCTATGGAAATTTTTGCAAGGACACCCCCATCGCGCATTTTCTGAGATTTTGCAAAGTTGCGACCAAGGAAAACTCCTCCAAAATTTTGGCCACGAAAAACAACCTAGTACAATAACAATCATCTCGTAATTTAGTGATCGTGAAGAGCGAATATAGCTCAACGTTTTGCGGCAAACCGCGGCTCCCAAAGTGCCCGTAAAGCCGAGCTATAGCAAATTTGGCAAGGACACCCCCATCGCGCATTTTCTGAGATTTTGCAAAGTTGCGACCAAGGAAAACTCCTCCAAAAATTAGGCCACAGAAAACACCCTGGCGCAAATGCCATCATCTTTAATTAAAATCCTCTTACAGTGCAGACATAGCACAACATTTTGCTGGAAACTGCGGCTCCCAATGTGCCCGTAAAGCCGAGCTATGGCAAATTTGGGAAGGACACCCCTATCGCGCATTTTCTAATATTTTGCAAAGTTGCGACCAATTGAAACTCCCCCAAAAAGAAGGCCACAAAAAACACCCTGGCGCAAATGCCATCATCTCCTAAGTAAAATGCAGTTTAAGTGTAAACATAGCACAACATTTTGCTTCAAACCGCGGCTCCCAAAGTGCCCGTAAAGCCGAGCTATGGCAAAATTGGCAAGGACAGCCCCATCGCGCATGTTCTGAGATTTTGCAAAGTTGCGACCAAGGGAAACTCCTCCAAAAAGTAGGCCACCAAGAAAACCCTGGCGCAAATGCCATCATCTTCTAATTAAAATGCACTTGAAGTGCAAACATAGCACAACATTTTGCTGGAAACGGCGGCTCCCAAAGTGCCCGTAAAGCCGAGCTATGGCAAATTTGGCAAGGACACCCCCATCGCGCATTTTCTGAGATTTTGCAAAGTTGCGACCAAGGGATGATGGTTACATCTCTAATTATCGAATCCATAGAGTCTGTTGAGGAATCACAAAGGGTCTCAGCATTTGGATTTATTATGTTGGTTGGTGGAATTGTTGGCATTACCAGTCCTTCTTTAGCAGGTAGTTTGGGTTTGATAAATATTTGTTGTGTTTTGATGTTATCACTGAGTCATCCAATCAGGCCATCAGAGTAATTCATGGATCCATGCATCCTTCCATTTATGCATCCCATGTATCCTTCCACGTATCCTTCCCTCCTTCCCTCCGTCCCTCCCTCCCTCTCCTGCTCCCTCCCTCACTTACTACTTCGGTTGGTCTGCCGTACATTCCGTCTGTCCTTCAGTCCGTCTATCTGCGGCCGTCCATCCCTCCATTAGTTTCAATTCCCTTATCTACCTACCAGTAATGTCCTTAATATTCTCGAGTGAACACATGTTTAGATCACGTGACCAGTCAGTACAGAGTGGATGTTTTCCTTGTATACAAGCATGGCGTTGTGTTTCGTTTAACCCGCATTCGGTCAGGGTACCACAATACCCAAGTATAAACTATGTTTTATAAACAATAGCCTGAATTTGGCGTAGAAATATGATCGGATATTTGTCCGCAGACATTGTCTGTTCTGTGCAGGGAACAGTTTTCCTAGGGCATCGCTTGGGGAAATCTGTGAGCTTTGAGGAACATTTAATGTCGAAAGACAAATATCCGAGCATATTTTTGGGCTAAATGGAGGCTATTGTGTTCATTATCTTTCAAATATTTTTCGCAACCCGCGCTGGTTTGAAAATTGGGAAATATCACTCGGATATTCCCAAGATTTAGGTGCAGAATATTCAGTCACCTGACGCGTTTAGACCAATCACGCGTGAGCGAAAATATTTGATGGACTATAGTTAAGTAGACCGATCATCTTCCAGTTGCTCAATTGTTAAAGTATGTAGACACACTTCTTTTGCCGTCTATCTTCCAGGGCTTATGGCTGACAAATTCGGTAACTGCTACATTGCTGCGTTTCTCATAGCTGGTGGAGTTGGAATTATTGGCTCCCTCGTTCCATTTCTTCTTTTCTGGGTTAAAAATGAGTCAGAACAAAGCATTATTCAAGTTATTGACGAGACAGTGGAACAGAAAGAAAGCGGGGATATCGATGAACATGAGCTGAAAACTGGCAGTTGTTCTCAAGACTCAAATCTGATAATTTGCAGAAATCATAAGAGGCCGACATCTTTCCTAGTGGCAATGGAAAGCCCAGTTTATTAGTTATCGGTGATTTTAAGTGCTTAAGACTTTCCTAACCATACTTAGTTTTAATCTGAAATGGTATGGCTAGCGTGCTTTTCTGTTGTGGCAACCCATCTTTGGAACAGTTTACCAGAAGTCATAAGGAACCAAGGAAGGACTCCCATATGGGAAGGCTGGGGATGCTTGTCAGAAAAATTGAATGAAACCCTAAATGAGACCAATCTGCGCATTCCTGAAGCTTTTCTGACCCCTAATTCAGACGCTGTTCAGAAAAGAAGCCTGGGCTTGTGGACCGGATTACAGAGACCGGCGGAAATTGAACATTTTGCTATCTGGAAATTCGAAGCACAATAAAATTTTTGATCGATTGATTTCAGTACTGATTGAGCATAAAAACGGAAATAAGAGCGTTGTTATTATAATATATGATGATGATAATGATGATGATTATTATAAGTATTGTTGTTGTTGTTGTTATTGTTTTTGTTGTTGCTATTACTATGGCTGTGTTTGTCGCTGCCGCTGTGGTTACGGCCGGTTACGGTTATCGTTATTGTTATTGTCAAGAAATGTGCACTTGTTGCCTTGATTGTAAAACTTTTATAGGCCAAAAACATCAACTAAATATGGACAAGCACCAGAGGTCACGGAGGTCACGGGTTTGAATCCCGTTGAAGCCCTGGTTTTTTTCAGGCTTCTTTTTATCCAATTGCTTATATTGGAAAATTTACTGCGATGATCACTCTTCACTTTCATCTACAACCACAGTTCAAATATGATTTATTTTATATATACCTCACATCGGTGCCGAAAATGTAAAACAGTGCTGCAAATTGCCCAGCTCAATCGGGATAGACCTACCCTCAACCCCTTTCGGCCAAATTTTCAGTCCTTCTTAGTTTTGCAATCAGCCTTTCTACGACATCTACAAGCCAATCTTATCGCCATGATAACCATAGTAGCTATGGAAACAATAAAAACGACGACGTCAAGTAAGTAATACCGATACCAAGTGATGTCGAGCACTTGAGGTCTGAGGTGTCGGGCGCCACCGTGTCTGAGAACATACTCGATCCAGTCACAGGTTTCTTGAGTTCGTCGCCGATCTTTCTGAACAGGCTAGAGATATGCATAGCCTTTGATTTGAATCTAAAAGAAAAAGTGGAAACTTAAGTAATGGTAAATTATTAGATCTGACCTGCCAGTGAATAGTGTTTAGGCTCAACAGCTAGCTTTGTCAATAGGCTTGAGTAGGAGGTTTGATACTTTGATCAGATACTTTGATCAGATATAGAAATGACTATGGTTAACAGACCAGCGGTTATCCTCTTGACAGTATTGTTATATGTTTCGTTACTTATCAGCAAGGGCAGTTGATTAATAGCTTCCGACGCGTTATCGCGGACTAGTGTCATTCGAGAATAGAAAGACCCAACCGACCGTATCGGCGGGTCTCTTTCTTCTTTCGGCACAATGCCAATAAATTTTCAGCGTTTGCTACAGCCAGTCTCTAGTCTGTAATTGAGCTAAACAGTTCATATCTACAATACCTTTTTTACGATAACTGCAGAAATTCACGCGCGCTCATTGGTTAATTTTTATTGTCAATATGCGGACAGACACATGAATTTGAAATTCATGCGACACGTCAGCGAGCGAGAGCGGGCAATTCGACAATTTGTTATCGTAAAAAACAAATTGATGTCAGTTTTTAATGCGTCTGTCCTGTTATTTACAATGAAGTTCGTCATAACATTGTCAAAGTAGTCTGCAGATCCACTCGGCTATCACCTCGTGGATCCACAGCTACTTTGACAATGTTATGACGAAATTCATGATCAATAACAGGACAGACGCATGAAAAACTGACGTCAATTTGTTAAGTTTAATATAATAGTAATAAAATAATATAATAGTTATACTACAAAAAGTTACCTTGACTCACTAATTACAAGCTCGATTGTTTCAAACAGATACTGGGCATTATTGGTTTTAAAATCCACTGCTAAACCAAGGCCAAAATGTTCTGTTTTCGTAGCATTACTTTGCTGGTCTCCATACAGAGGGAATGCTATTAACAGAGTTCCATGGTATGCTGATTCATAAAGACTGTTGTGTCCTACATGGGAGACAAAAGCTTTGATGTCCTTGTGAGCCAGTAGATCATTCTGTGGTAACCAGTTTACTATTCTGATATTTGCACTGACCAAAGAAGGAAGGAATGTAGCCTGCAGGAGTCGAAATTAAAGCTTCGTCTGCCCCTCAAACTCAGAAACTAATTAATCAAAATTAAATAGACTAAAACACTCCGTCCAAACTACACCGCAGAAATAGGCCTTATCACGGTTTTGGACGCCATCTTGACCGGTAGGCAAAGCGGTCAGAAATTACAGTGTTTGTATGGGAATCCGGTAGCAAATAACTTTTTCCAAAATTGAATTTTACACAATTTCTGAATCGCAACGTTAAAATACTAGGAGGATTGTATTCACCAAGTTTGAAGGATGTAGCTTGGCTGATTTTCCATACATTTGTCTGTAAATTTGGCTTGGTAGACAAACGTCTACACGCGGTCTGCGGGAAAAAAAATTACAAACAAATGTATGGAAAATTAAAAAAATTAGTTCACCGACTTATAGGAAAGCTACAGCCTCCAAACTTGGTGAATACAATCTTCTACCTGGTATATATTTAACCGTTTTGATTCACAAATTTGGAAAAATTCAATTTTGGAAGAAGTTATTTGCCATTGGATTTCCATACAAACACTGTAATTTCTGACCGCTTTGCCTAGGCCTATTTGAAAACCTATCAATCACCGGTCATTTCGGATTTGTGTTTGAGGCAAACTCGTGTAGGAAAATCACGTGATTATCTTGACACCACAGCTTTTCGAAAACTGGCTCCGTTTCCAAATTTTTTTCCCTTCGCACTACGCCGGACTTGTAAATTTTGTTTGAATATCAGATCTTAATTAGACAAAATTTTTACAATTTTCTTTCTCCCATTTCTCTTTAGTTGTGGTTTCCATTGAGAAGATATATAACACTCAATACAGTGTTTGATCACATTTTCGAAAACACCTTGAAATTCCTCGAAAATACTCCGCTACGCGTTATATTTTCAAATCTCAAAGGTGGTCTTTCGCGTTTGACATATAACGTAATTCCAAAGTTAATTTAGCAAGGAGAAAAACTTGGTTTACCAAATGCCCAAGATATTGAGCCTTTATACAGCACAACATTAAAAAGAAAATGTGCAAAACCTGTTAAAAGTCGACTGACGGACGGAAGTACGAAGAGAAAAACACATGAAAACACTGTTCAATCTAAGAACTGAGTGATTCACCGTGTTCCCTGGGGGAAAGAAGACAGATTCTGGAAATGAAGCTGCCAAGTCATTGCTTGATTGTATTACACTCATACCTTTGAGTCTCCAAACAATTTTCTGTTTCAGCTTTCCAAATGCTGTAGCTAACATGTCTACCACCTTTCTGGGAAGAATTGAAGCCACGTTTGATGCAAAGGAAACAATGATAAAACCATGGCCCCCTGAATTGCGGACAAATTCATCTAAATGCGGGGGGAGTGGCCTGCCATCTCTGACACTCACTGGTCCAACCACAACGTTGCCTGTGGAATATAATCACAACATATACAGTGTTTTTTTGATGCCGCCCTCTACTTGGATGCTTGACCGGTAGAGTGTCGGGGCAGAGTTGGGTGAGGGGTGGGGCAATTGAATTTCTCCTTCCCGTCTCCCCTCACCCATTATTTCAACTTAACACCTACTCCCTCGGAAAATTTTCCCTCGCCCCAACTCCTTCACTGTTACCAAATCCAAAATGGCGGCCTACTTAGCTACGGAGAAACTCTACCTCCAGCCTCCGAACTAGGATATTTGTTGTGCCTACCTCCTGCCTGTGAGCTAGGCCATATTGCTAGGGCTATCTCCTGAATGTGAGCTACGCCGTTTGCTAGGGCTACCTCCTGACTGTGAGCTGGGCCGTTTGTTAGGGCTACCTCCTGACTGCGAGCTAGGGCATTTGCCAGAGCTACCCTCCTAAATGCGAGCTAGACCATTCGCTAAGGCTACATTCTGCCTGTGAGCTAGGCCATTTGCTAGGGCTACCTCTCAACTGTGAGCTAGACCATTTACTAGAGGTACCTCCTGACTGTGAGCTGGGCGGTTTGTTAGGGCTACCTCCTGACTGTGAGCTAGGCCATTTGCTAGGGCTACCTCCTGACTGTGAGCCAGACCATTTGCTAGAGGTACCTCCTGACTGTGAGCTAGACCATTTGCTAGAGGTACCTCCTGACTGTGAGCTAGGGCATTTGCTAGAGGTACCTCCTGACTGTGAGCTAGGGCATTTGCTAGAGGTACCTCCTGACTGTGAGCCAGACCATTTGCTAGAGGTACCTCCTGACTGTGAGCTAGACCATTTGCTAGAGGTACCTCCTGACTGTGAGCTAGACCATTTGCTAGAGGTATCTCCTGACTGTGAGCCAGACCATTTGCTAGAGGTACCTCCTGACTGTGAGCCAGACCATTTGCTAGAGGTATCTCCTGACTGTGAGCCAGACCATTTGCTAGAGGTACCTCCTGACTGTGAGCTAGACCATTTGCTAGAGGTACCTCCTGACTGTGAGCTAGACCATTTGCTAGAGGTACCTCCTGACTGTGAGCCAGACCATTTGCTAGAGGTACCTCCTGACTGTGAGCTAGACCATTTGCTAGAGGTACCTCCTGACTGTGAGCTGGGCGGTTTGTTAGGGCTACCTCCTGACTGTGAGCTAGGGCATTTGCTAGGGCTACCTCTCGACTGTGAGCTGGGCGGTTTGTTAGGGCTACCTCCTGACTGTGAGCTAGGGCATTTGCTAGAGGTATCTCCGGACTGTGAGCTGGGCGGTTTGTTAGGGCTACCTCCTGACTGTGAGCTAGGGCATTTGCTAGAGGTACCTCCTGACTGTGAGCTGGGCGGTTTGATAGGGCTACCTCCTGACTGTGAGCTAGGGCACTTGCTAGAGGTATCTCCTGACTGTGAGCTGGGCCGTTTGTTAGGGCTACCTCCTGACTGTGAGCTAGGGCATTTGCTAGAGGTATCTCCTGACTGTGAGCCAGACCATTTGCTAGGGCTAACTCCTGAGTGTGAGCTAGATCATTTGCTAGTTTGGTCCTGAATTATCAACTGTTTTGGTATGGAGTGTTGAACAAGCTTCTGATTTCAGCCAGCTGTTGTGAAACAAATAAAATGAAGACACACACACACAAAAAAAAAAACACGCATATATAGGGGGGGGCATAGCTATCTTGGGACCGGCAGAATAAAGACTGTAATCATCAAACGGAGTAGCTAGAGCTAAACAACATAGAAATTATTTCGATGGTGATTTTAGCTTACCTGTTTTCTCTCGGTTTTCCTTGAATGTTATATAATATATATCACACCGTTGTAATAGATGACTGGCAAATAAAGAATTGAATTGAATTGAATCCATGAAAACCGGCAACAGTTCACCGAGTGCGAAGGTAAATCCAATTGTCAAGATCACACAAGTTGTCGTACAGAGACAAATATATATAAACCACGATCAAAAGCTGTCACGACCAAACTGTCTGCAACAGTCCCCCAAAAAGATGTTTAGCCTGCGAAAACAGCAGTCCTTCTTCCCTCCCGGCATGAGTGGCGTTTCGCATGAAGAAAGACGGCTGTTTTCGCAGGCCAAGAGATGTTATTATTTTATTACTTTATATAGGTCTCCATAGCAACCTTTTTACTAAGCGTCTTAAATCTAGCTTGTGCTAACTGTTTCTACTCTTTTGTGTAATGTCAAAATTATTTTTCAAAACACCCGGCGCATCAAATCCCTCTTCCCATACAAGGACCGACTCAACGGATCACGATTATCCAAAGTCATTTACAAAGCTAGTTGCTGGAACTGCATCGATTTCTACATTGGGAAAACGAAGCGAAGACTTCAAGACCGGAAAACGGAACATGTCAAGGCCCTTAAATCACTCTTCTGCATTTGCTGATCACGTTAAAACAACTAGTCACAATGCAACATCAAGTGGGACCATTTTGACATTTGAGCGTCCCGCAAGACTGACGTCCGACCACTGTAAAGTTAAGGAGACCTTGTTTATTCAAGAGTTGCAGCGAGCATTGAATACCAATGTCAGCAGTGAAAAGCTCTTATGATATTGTATCTTTACAGACAGTTTCCGTTTGAAACGTCTACGACGTCTATATGTTTTCTGTCTAGGTTCCAGACTGCCATTGTTACAGTATAAATTGCTTTCCAAAAATTTGTAACGATTATACTTTTAAAAAAGTACGTTGACTAACATACAAAACGTCAAGGTTATAAAATGCAAGTTTTTTATATGTGTATCACCTTATATTTCTAATCAAGCTACGATGGCCGAAGACCAAGAGTTAAATGAAACGCTGTCACATGTCTTGCTTGCCGAAGAAGAAATATTCATGCAACAAAAAGCCATTGTTAGCAGCTTCAACTTGTACTATACCAAAGCAGTAGCTGGTTTGCTTTAGTATACAGCGCTTTAACGGCCCATCATCTGCCGGGCTGTGTCCCGGGGCTGTGTGAGTTTTATCTCCACATACGTAGCGTCCTTAAGTTCAAATTATTTTAATTTTTTTGTTTTCATGCCCATCACGCAACAATATTTGGTACAGTGAAGGTACCGTGACATTTTTTGATGCTAGGTTACAGTCTGTCTCGGTCAAAACAGGTCAAGCGACTTTTATGTTCAGTTGAACCAGGGCGCTTAATTAAATAGTCACTGGAAGGGATAGACGTGAAGGTACTTGAAGGACGTGAAGGACGTGAAGGTATAGTTCCATCCTGCTTTGCTCTCGGTTAAATCCACCCTGGTTTGCTTGCGGTCAGCTTTCACTTTGTGCTTTGGCTGACACTATTACATAAAGTTAGACTTCTAGTATTTTAAGTTAAAAACTCCGAATTTCCAGCAGCTGGCGCTTCGACGGTGTAGTTGATCCTGGCCTTTTTCTGCCCTGATTCAACGACAGCTATGCTCTCCTTGTTTCACTGGAAGGGATAGACGTGAAGGTACTTCTTCCTTCTGTGACATTTCGTGACCTTTTATACATATAAACAATTATTGAGACCACGAAAGCACACCATATATGGTGAAATATAGTTCCATCCTGCTTTGCTCTCGGTTAGTTCCATCCTGGTTTGCTACGGTCAGCTTTCACTTTGTGCTTTGGCTGACACTATTACATAAAGTTAGACTTCTAGTATTTTAAGTTAAAAACTCCGAATTTCCAGCAGCTGGCGCGTCTACGGTGTAGTTGATCCTGGCCTTTTTCTGCCCTGATTCAACGACAGCTATGCTCTCCTTGTCTCAAAATGACCCAAATCACCCTCGACGTAAGCGGGACAGTGGCTGGTCTTACCTCGTTTGTGCTTGCGCGACTTTTTGTCAGACTGTTAACATGGGACTTTCAACAAGCTTTGGTGTTCTTTTTCCAGTGATCATTGAGAGTTTCAACTCTAGCAGGCAAGAAACGGGTACGTAATAAGAACAACTGAGTTATAGTAGTTACCCCTCAACTGAGAGACGCATCCATTCTACTACTGCCAGACTAGGTGATCCCAGTTTACAGTGCCACCGGCCACCCCAGAAAAACTATAACCATTGCATAATCAATGTGAGCCGAGGCAGGCAGAAAGAATGTCTCGTTCACGATTGTGAAGCAAGAAAAACGGGAAATCGTCCTTTTCAGTTACAGAACTTATGCACAGCGAAGGAAATTGATGAGGAGTATTTTTTATTTCATTGTCCTTTTGTGCGCATTTTTGTTAAAAAATTGACATCTTGGATTCAAACTCGGAAGAGGCTTGGGGAAAGACGAAAATGCGTGGCAGCAGGAGCCCATTAACCGGAGCTTCCATACTGATCCTCTGAGTCAACCCTGTCCCGTGTCTTTTTTTTATTTTTAGAAGCACCTCTCTTGGGGTTTTTGCGGGTGATTTTATAATTGCCAATCATAAGAGAACTGTCTTCCTGTATTGTTATACAGTGGAACCCCGATAATACGACCGCCTTCGGGCCATGGAAAACTGGTCGTATCAACGGGGTGGCCGTATTTAAAAATAGGAAAATGACTGACTGAGCTTTTTTCGGGCCAGAATAAGGTGACCGTAATAACGAGGTGGTCGTATTAACGGGGTGGTCGTAAGGCGGGGTTCCACTGTACTTTACCGTCGATTGCATCTTCCCGTGAACGCACGCACGCAAAACATGTTTTCACGTGACGTCAAACGTCTGAGTTTCAGGTGTCAAACTTTGAAGTTTTCCAGTCCAGAAATGTGAAGTTTTTCTTCTCGACACTGCTCAAAGGAAAGATGTTTCTAATCAACAAGAAAGGAAGTTTCTGCTGGTCGCGAAATACACCAGAGGAAGAGGAAGAACAACTTTGCATGGCTAAACAGTTGTTTCTTGTTCCATACTATCCGATAATGGGCGGGAAAGCTTCAAAGATTGATACCTGAAACGCTGGGCTGCCGGGCCCGGCGCCACAATATAGAATGCAAATCAAGCCAACACGTTCACAGAAAATCTCATATTTAATTCGAATTCCGTGAAGGCAAATACAAGTTTAGAGACTAAAAACATATCCGGAAATCTATATCCCTGGGGGGGGACCCTGTTTAGGACAAAAATACGCTAAACTGAAACCTACCCTGTATAGGACAACAGCCTCCATTTCAAGACCCTGTTTAGGACAAGTGACAAAATGCACACTCACTGGATTTACAGGAATTTTAACTGTTTAAGAAGTCATTCAAATCAGAGAAATCATGCTCGATGCGTCGAAAACCCAGTTTTCAAATGTCGTCATTGCATCTATAGAAAGGTGATTTTTTTAAATAGCAAATCGAAGAGGAATTATTTCTTCAATTACTGTATAATGAATAAGTTAATTTTAGTTTGATTAATTAAGGCACTAATAGACCTTTTACAGAAAAAAATATTGCTAAACAATATATATACCAGCGGGATCTCTCGTGCTTGTGCGACACCGTGACATCTTTCTTTCATTACATTGTCCAAGACAGAAAAACTAGACCTACCGGTACGATCTGTTCTGTAAATGCGCGCGTGTTATAATACTGCTAAGTGGAAATATATTGTACATTAGCTACCGACAACAATAGCATTCTTGTCCAGAAAATGATGTGATGTTGATTGATGACATTGTAATGTCCGGTTAACTGTCGCTTTACTCAGTTGACAGTATCCAAATCAGGACAAGAAACGCGTCGCTTGTCCGCCGCTCGATCGCATGCTCTTTCAACTTCTCGTAGGCTCCGGGTCGCAGGCTAAGAAAAGAAAGAGCCTCCTCGCAGTCTGGGTTAAAGTCTCTCGGCTAGTAATACCATACCATGTTTAGGACAGGTTTTTAACCTGTTTAGGACAGAGGCAAGACAAATTGTATACCCTGTTTAGGACAGCGAGGCCAAAAAGCCATACCCTATCCAGCGGCACGTCCCCGTATAGCCCAAATAAGGGAGTACCCCCCCCCGGATCTATATAAAGAAATGACCCTAAACAATTCATAAACACATGGCAAATTACTGAGGCGTCAAACGTGACGAAGCACCATGCCGATATGCGATAACAGCGGAAATCATGCAGACCTATGACCTGTAAAAATCCCTGCTAGAGCACGATCTACTTAAAATTCCTCCATATAACTCAACATGAAGTCCCCCTCATAAACACGAGCGAAGCAACAAAAAAGGAACAAACAGAACAGAGAACGGTGATGGACAAAACACTGACCCCCAGTCCATGGACTACCCAGATGGACTACCCTAAATTGATTCACCTAAAATAATAATCCAAATGAGTACTATTTAAAGCTGTAAGCTGCTGTGCCTTGCTTGGAACCACTGAACACAAAATAGACAAACAGACCGTCGCTCGCCTTGTTCAGTATTACTGTGACTTACAGTAGTTACGGGTATTGATTCAGTAGAATGTTCCAGGCTCAGGATAGTCTGACTTAAAAGTAATTTTTCACTGGCTGAGTGAAACGAAAATAAGTGAAAAATGGCGGTCAGCTTGATATGGTTACCAGTAGAATGTAAGCCCGGGGAGGTACTCCCAGAAAAATTGGGTGGGGGTGTGCGCCCCGCTTCCCAAAACCCTTACCCTATTTATGACCAAAATCTGCGATATTCCCTACCCTATTTATGACCTGGCCAAAAATTCGAATCCCTATTTATGACCTGAATCATACATCAAAATCCTGTTTAAGACCTGCGTTGTAATTGGATCCCAGGTTCAAATCAATGTTAAACTATCGAAAACATAATTTGTGAAGGGCTTTTGTTGATTTTCGTTTCGATAATGACAAAAACGTGGCTTCTTGGCATAAAATCATACCCATGTTAGCCTACGTGTAGCTGTACCCTCCCCCCGAGGAAAAACGGGAGGGAGGGAACGACGTTCCCTCCCACCCGTTTTTCCTCGGGGGGAGGGTACGGCTACACGTAGGCTAACCCATGTCAACGCTAGAGTACAAAAACCATACCCTATTTACGACCAAAATGGCCAAAATCAGCTAAAAGCGATACTCTATGTATGACCAAAACTGCTGAAAAACCATACCCTTTGGGGCCGCACATACCTATGTGGCCCATATAAGGAAGTACCCCCCCCCCCCCCCGGCGGGATTTAAGAAAACTTGTCATTCTGGGCCGGGTTGTTCAAAGCCCGATTAAGCTAACCCAGGATTAGCAAGAAATTTGATTTCAGTTTTGTAACTTTGCGATGAGGTTTTCTGTTTATATTTTTTGTCCTTCAGTTTTGAATTTGAATAATCTCAAACTACACAAAACATAAGCGGTGAAAAATGTTTCTATACAAGAAATATACATACTACGATTGACTTTAATCCTGGGTTAGCGTTAACCGGCTTTCGAACAACCCGGCCCAGATGTCTACACTGTATGAAAAAATGTATGTATACTACTTGCTCTGCAACATATGAAGCTTAAGATCCAGTTCTTGTTCTGCCCTACTTTAGGGTTGCAAATTATTGATAGTCTCCAACCCACCCTTATGAATACCCTTTGTACCTGCCACTGCAATGTTTTTGGTGCTTATTTATGTCAAAATTTATCTTGAGCGCTCAACAATTACCGTTTGAAGGTTAACTTTTCAGCAATTATTCTTGTCATGTCAGCTCCGATCTTTATCATAACGCATCCCTACCGCGCGGATCAGTGAAAGTACTCAATAACTTACATGGAATGACCCCGGATAGATTTCACAAGGAATGTGTCTCTTGCCTTCTCAAATGAAACAAAACAATAAATATCACGCGTATAAGAATTTTTAGTCGGTTGATTCCTTCTGTTATAGTAATGCTCGATTCTATTCCTTAAAAAAGCTCCCAAACTGCTTAATTCTTGTAAGATAGTGTTCCCGTTCAACTCGATCCCTCGTGATAACCGCCGTGATAACGGATGTGTCGAAAACGAAGACCCAAAAACGAAGACCTAAGACGTAAGACCCACTGGTCTAAAACGAAGACCCCGTGGTCTAAAACGAAGACCCACTGGTCTAAAACGAAGACCCATTGGTCTGAAACCTCTTTTTCTTTGGGTAAAGACTTAACTCTTCGCTAAATTGCACTCATTTCTGTAACGCATAAATTAAAATGTCATCTGAGCGCGCGGCTAGCTTGACAGTTACTTTATCTTCGTCGGTACAACACGTGTCAAATCGCGTAACGCAATTGAACTCCAACAGTAAATTAAAGAGAAATAAATACGCTGCAGTGACGATTTCAGTATATTTTGTCGTCACCTATACTCTATTTTTCAAATGCATATGAGAAAAAAACCGCGAGGTGCTTCATTACTTTGCCGCAATTAATTCCCGCAAAGGTCAACTGTGCCTGACTCGCAAATTTATTCGCCACGTTGTACAAGAATTTGATTTTGCTACGGAAATTGCGTTATCACTCTCAAATGCACCCCTGCGTTGAGAAAGACGAAAACGAAGATCCAAGGGTCTAAAACGAAAACCAACTGGTCTAACACCTCTTTTTCCTCGGGGAAAAACCATGCACTAAATAAGCTATTATACTAGGGATTTCCGTAGCGCATAAATTAAAATGTGATCTACAGATCTGAGCGCGCGACAAGTGGGTCTTCGTTTTAGACCAGTGGGTCTTCGTTTTAAACCAGTAGGTCTTCGTTTTAAACCACAGGGTCTTCGTTTTAGACCAGTGAGTCTTCGTTTTAGACCACAGGGACTTCGTTTTAGACCAGTGGGTCTTCGTTTTAGACCACGGGGTCTTCGTTTTAGACCAGTGGGTCTTCGTTTTAAACCACAGGGTCTTCGTTTTAGACCAGTGGGTCTTCGTTTTAGACCACAGGCTCCGGCTTCGTTTTAGACCAGTGGGTCTTCGTTTTAGACCACAGGGTCTTCGTTTTAGACCAGTGGGTCTTCGTTTTAGACCACAGGGTCTTCGTTTTAGACCAGTGGGTCTTCGTTTTAGACCACGGGGTCTTCGTTTTAGACCAGTGGGTCTTCGTTTTAAACCACAGGGTCTTCGTTTTAGACCAGTGGGTCTTCGTTTTAGACCACAGGGTCCGGCTTCGTTTTAGACCAGTAGGTCTTCGTTTTAAACCACAGGGTCTTCGTTTTAGACCAGTGAGTCTTCGTTTTAGACCAGTGGGTCTTCGTTTTAAACCACAGGGTCTTCGTTTTAGACCAGTGGGTCTTCGTTTTAGACCACAGGGTCCGGCTTCGTTTTAGACCAGTAGGTCTTCGTTTTAAACCACAGGGTCTTCGTTTTAGACCAGTGGGTCTTCGTTTTAGACCAGTGGGTCTTCGTTTTAGACCAGTGGGTCTTAGGTCTTAGGTCTTCGTTTTTGGGTCTTCGTTTTCGACACATCCCCATCCGGATCCTCTTGATAACCTTGTGACCATACCAAAATCGTCACTGAAGCGTAATTCGTCACTGAAGGATATTTATTTCTATACTAAAGTGAGTCTTCGTTTTAGACCACAGGTGCTTCAGACCAGCGAATCTTCGATTTAGACCACATGATTTTTGTTTTTGACCATGCCAGTGCGTCTTCGTTTTAGACCAGCGGATCTTCGTTTTAGACCAGTAGTGGGTCTTCGTTTTAGACGACAGCGTCTTCGTTTCAGGCCACAGGGTCTTCGTTTAGACCAGTGTGATGTGGGTTGTCTAGAAAACGAAGACCTAAGACCCAAAAACGAAGACCCCTAGAAAACGAAGACCTAAAAAACGAAGAACCCGGCCTAGGAAACGAAGACCTAGAAAACGAGTACCACTAGAAAACGAAGACCCCTAGAAAAC
>OZ026603.1:3317864-3322864 GCA_964020085.1 Micromussa lordhowensis
CATAGCTCAGTTGGTAGAACATCGCACCGGTATCGCGGAGGTCACGGGTTCGAATCCCGTTGAAGCCCTGATTTTTTTCAGGCTTCTTCTTTCCAGTTGCTTAAATTGGAAATCATTCTTCACTTTCATCTATGACCGCAGTTCAAATATATGAATTATTTCATATATACTTACATCATTTCACTCCTCACGGGAAGATATGAACTCAACAAATAGGCCTTATCACGGTTTCCGACGCCATTTTGACGGGTAGGCAAAGCGGTCAGAAATTACAGTGTTTGTATGGGAATCCGATGGCAAAGAACTTTTTCCAAAATCGAATTTTACGCAATTTGTGAATCGCAATGTTAAAATATCAGGTGGAAGATTGTATTCACCAAGTTTGAAGGTTGTAGTTTAACTAGAAGACGCTCAGTTAATTTTTATAATTTTCCATACATTTGTCTGTAAATTTGGCTGGGAAGACGCGGCGGCGCCGAAAAAACATAGGCACGCAAGGCGTGCAAGAGTTATTTTTTTAATTAAAAAGTTATGAAGATAGGAGCATTTAAGGGAGTGTTTACAGTGACAATTTAGTTAATTTGACAAGTGTTTTTGGCTACGATGCACAGCACGAAAGAAAGTGAGAATTTATGATATACATAGATCTACATACGATCTTAAATCTCTAAGATAAACGAATAGTAGGCCTCGCAATTTTGGTTTAACAGTCTGGCTGCCTGGTTTATGTTGAGAGTGGAAAGAGGCGAAGTGAAGGCCTTGGCGTTGTTTATTTTAACGAGAGAGAATGGGTAATTGTTTTCGGGTAGGTTTTTGAGTTGGTGCGCAAAGAAAGGGCTGTGAATTTTTTCTTTGTAGAGGAGCAAGCCATATATGTGCATTTTGTGCTTCCATAATAAAACATGGAGTATTGACAGATGTTTTAATACCGAAAAAAGAAAGAGAAAAAAAAACACCTCTGACACGTTGACAGTCTAATTTAATTCATTCCCATATGAAAAACAAAAGTGTCAAATTACCATTTGTAACTAAAAATAGCAAGCATCTCGTGGGAACAAGTGGTGATGACTTGCCAGCTCTAATTGAATTTACTCCCTTTTGAAAAACAAGTGTCAAATTACCCTTTGTAACTAAAAAATAAAATATCTCGTTATATTT
Source organism: Micromussa lordhowensis (assembly GCA_964020085.1). Classification (NCBI taxonomy): domain Eukaryota; kingdom Metazoa; phylum Cnidaria; class Anthozoa; order Scleractinia; family Lobophylliidae; genus Micromussa; species Micromussa lordhowensis. The sequence goes on from OZ026603.1 coordinate 3,319,023, forward strand.
CCATGACAAAACAACAAAACCATCGTTACCTGTACCTATTGTAAACGTTCGAACTCTTTCAAATCAAAATAGTCTGGTCTCCTCTAAAACATTTCGTAAGAACTAGAAGCAACGATGCGTGACGTCTAATTCAATTTACTACTTGTGAAAAACAAAAATATCAAGTTACCATTTGTAACTAAAAATAGCAAGCATCTCGTGGGAACAAGTGGTGATGATTTGCCAGCTCTAATTGAATTTACTCCCTTGTGAAAAACAAAAATGTCAAATTACCCTTTGTAACGAAGAAATAAAAATATCTCGTTATATTTGCACGCAACAAGAACACAGCAACCGTTACCTGTGCCTATTGTCAACGTTCGAACTCTTTCAAATCAAAATAGTCTCGTCTCCTCTAAAACATTTCGTAAGAACTAGAAGCAACGATGCGTGACGTCTAATTGAATTTACTCCTTGTGAAAAACAAAAATATCAAGTTACCTTTGTAACTAAAAATAAAAACATCTCGTCCATTTACATACAACTACCTCACGCACTGTTTCATACCTCAAGGCTCATCTCGTCCATAACTAAAATCCTAAGCCTAACTCAAGAAAATGCCAAAGTAAACCCAATATATGAATACTTCCTCCTCTTTTATAGAAGAATAAATATGGCAGTTCTGAACTGTATCGGGATCAAATCTTCTCATATACCATTTACTTTTAAAACAAGAAATTTGATTGGCTGTTTATAGTAGATCCGATCTGATTGGTGTGACATACATACATCTCTCACTGACTCACTGATCCATTGACCCGTCCACAACATACTAGCTCGACGCGCCGACTAAGAGATATTTTTTTTACAAAAAAATAACTCAAAAATTACAGACAAATGTATGCTAAATTATAAACATAGGCACGGAAGGCGTGCGAGAGTTATTTTTTAATTAAAAGGTTATGAAAATAGGAGCATTTAAGGGAGTGTTTACAGTGACAATTTAGTTAATTTGACAAGTGTTTTTGGCTACGATGCACAGCACGAAAGAAAGTGAGAATTTATGATATACATACGATCTTAAATCTCTAAGATAAACGAATAGTAGGCCTTACAATTTTGATTTAAAAGTCTGGCTGCCTGGTTTATGTTGAGAGTGGAAAGAGGCGAAGTGAAGGCCTTGGCGTTGTTTATTTTAACGAGAGAGAATGGGTGATTGTTTTTGGGTAGGTTTTTGAGTTGGTGCGCAAAGAAAGGGCTGTGAATTTTTTCTTTGTAGATCAGCAAGCCATATATGTGTATTTTGTGCTTCCATAATAAAACATGGAGTATTGACAGATGATGTTTTAATACCGAAAAAAGAAAGAGAAAAAAACACCTCTGACACGTTGACAGTCTAATTTAATTCATTCCCATATGAAAAACAAAAGTGTCAAATTACCATTTGTAACTAAAAATAGCAGGCATCTCGTGGGAACAAGTGGTGATGATTTGCCCGCTCTAATTGAATCTACTCCCTTGTGAGAAACAAGTGTCAAATTACCCTTTGTAACTAAAAAATAAAATATCTCGTTATATTTCCATGCAACAACAACAAAACAATCGTTACCTGTACCTATTGTAAACGTTCGAACTCTTTCAAATCAAAATAGTCTCGTCTCCTCTAAAACATTTCGTAAGAACTAGAAGCAACGATGCGTGACGTCTAATTGAATTTACTGCTTGTGAAAAACAAAAATATCAAGTTACCATTTGTAACTAAAAATAGCAAGCATCTCGTGGGAACAAGTGGTGATGATTTGCCAGCTCTAATTGAATTTACTCCCTTGTGAAAAACAAAAGTGTCAAATTACCCTTTGTAACGAAAAAATAAAAATATATCGTTATATTTGCACGCAACAAGAACACAGCAACCGTTACCTGTACCTATTGTAAACGTTCGAACTCTTTCAAATCAAAATAGTCTCGTCTCCTCTAAAACCTTTCGTAAGAACTAGAAACAACGATGCGTGGCGTCTAATTGAATTTACTCCTTGTGAAAAACAAAAATATCAAGTTACCTTTGTAACTAACAATAAATTTGATTGGCTGTTTATAGTAGATCCGATCTGATTGGTGTGACATACATACATCTCTCACTGACTCACTGACTCACTGATCCATTGACCCGTCCACAACATACTCGACGCGCCGACTAAGAGATATTTTTTTACAAAAAAATAACTCAAAAATTAACTGAGCGTCTTCTAGTTAAGTTACATCCTTCAAACTTGGTGAATACAATCTTCCACCTGATATTTTAACATTGCGATTCACAAATTGCGTAAAATTCGATTTTGGAAAAAGTTCTTTGCCATCGGATTCCCATACAAACACTGTAATTTCTGACCGCTTTGCCTACCCGTCAAAATGACGTCGGAAACCGTGATAAGGCCTATTGACCTTGCTCCCAATGTGTGGCTTCATAGCTCAGTTGGTAGAGCATCGCACCGGTATCGCGGAGGTCACGGGTTCGAATCCCGTTGAAGCCCTGATTTTTTTCAGGCTTCTTCTTTCCAGTTGCTTAAATTGGAAAATTCACTGCGAAGATCATTCTTCACTTTCATCTATGACCGCAGTTCAAATATATGAATTATTTCATATATACTTACATCATTTCACTCCTCACGGGAAGATATGAACTCAACAAATTGACCTTGCTCCCAATGTGTGGCTTCATAGCTCAGTTGGTAGAGCATCGCACCGGTATCGCGGAGGTCACGGGTTCGAATCCCGTTGAAGCCCTGACTTTTTTTTTCAGGCTTCTTCTTTCCAGTTGCTTAAATTGGAAAATTCACTGCGAAGATCATTCTTCACTTTCATCTATGACCGCAGTTCAAATATATGAATTATTTCATATATACTTACATCATTTCACTCCTCACGGGAAGATATGAACTCAACAAATTGACCTTGCTCCCAATGTGTGGCTTCATAGCTCAGTTGGTAGAGCATCGCACCGGTATCGCGGAGGTCACGGGTTCGAATCCCGTTGAAGCCCTGATTTTTTTCAGGCTTCTTCTGTCCAGTTGCTTAAATTGGAAAATTCACTGCGAAGATCATTCTTCACTTTCATCTATGACCGCAGTTCAAATATATGAATTATTTCATATATACTTACATCATTTCACTCCTCACGGGAAGATATGAACTCAACAAATAGGCCTTATCACGGTTTCCGACGCCATTTTGACGGGTAGGCAAAGCGGTCAGAAATTACAGTGTTTGTATGGGAATCCGATGGCAAAGAACTTTTTCCAAAATCGAATTTTACGCAATTTGTGAATCGCAATGTTAAAATATCAGGTGGAAGATTGTATTCACCAAGTTTGAAGGTTGTAGTTTAACTAGAAGACGCTCAGTTAATTTTTATAATTTTCCATACATTTGTCTGTAAATTTGGCTGGGAAGACGCGGCGGCGCCGAAAAAAAAATTACAGACAAATGTATGCTAAATTATAAAAATTAACTGAGCGTCTTCTAGTTAAGTTACATCCTTCAAACTTGGTGAATACAATCTTCCACCTGATATTTTAACATTGCGATTCACAAATTGCGTAAAATTCGATTTTGGAAAAAGTTCTTTGCCATCGGATTCCCATACAAACACTGTAATTTCTGACCGCTTTGCCTACCCGTCAAAATGACGTCGGAAACCGTGATAAGGCCTATTGACCTTGCTCCCAATGTGTGGCTTCATAGCTCAGTTGGTAGAGCATCGCACCGGTATCGCGGAGGTCACGGGTTCGAATCCCGTTGAAGCCCTGATTTTTTTCAGGCTTCTTCTTTCCAGTTGCTTAAATTGGAAAATTCACTGCGAAGAT
>OZ026603.1:3327864-3332864 GCA_964020085.1 Micromussa lordhowensis
ATCTCCAAGTAGAGACGAAGTACAGGCACACATGGATTCTTCAACAGAACTCAGATTGTAGCCTCCCTAGTAAAAACAAATCAAGCTGAATAGTGTTAATTTTAAACGACGTCCATTCCCCGATCGATTCACCGTAAAAAAGAACCAGGCTCGAAGAAAGCCATGTTATTTTTTTGGGAAATTTTTCCCAATTCTGTACACTAGGTGTTAAGACGGAATCCACCGGGTTCTCAGGATTTTAGAGCGCTAAAAGTTGTGGGTAAATGTGCTAGTGGCAATCTTACAGGGAAATGACTAAATATAAATACAGGCTTAGGCAGAGTCGATCACCTCTCTCTTTATTTTATTGTAGAAGAGAACTGATGTTTAAATAACTGAGCAAAGTTAAATCAATTTTGCAAAGTTAAAGGAGCTGAAAAAAAAAACACATTGTAGAAGATATACAGTACCTCGAGAACAATGACAACTCGGCCGTTTGCTAAATTCATCAACATTCTAGTGAGGTGGTGATACCCTTCTGGAGTCACATCACAAAGACCCTGTTTGTTTATAACAAGAACACGATAAAAATTGAATGAAAAACGTTTTTTTAACTACAATTATTGAAGTGAGAAAAATGAAAAATTATACAGACAACTTCCTGGTTTCTACACTTTTACACCATTACAGAGTAAATCAATCATCTGAATAGCAAAATGTTGACAATGCAAAGCGAAGACAGTGATTAATGTGTACTGACTACTGCAATGGACGCTCTACCTTAGGATCTCCCCGGGCAGAATCAAAACCAGCTGATACTAGAACAAGGTCAGGTTCAAACTGAAAATAGCAGGAGGAAGAACAACAAAACAGTCAGTAATCTGAACTAGGCACACTGCTGATCAATTGTTAGGCTACACATTGGGTCAACATGTGGGTTACCACCATTTTATCTACTTTGACCGCTGATCATAGCAGACTAATGCCACTTTGCAAAGATTCAACTATTAGCATGTACAATCTCTACTCAAAAGATTTCTACTCAAAAACATACAAATATTTTTACCTCATAGGCAATAGGAAGTAAAATGTGGTGGAAGACAGCCAAGTAATCAGCGTCTCCCATATGTATCTGTGTAAGAAAATATGGAGGTCAATGCCTATCAATGTGCTGTCATAGACAGCGATGGGAATAAAGAAAACATCCAATTGTCTACATTAAGCAATCACAACATAGCTGCATTAAAATTAGAAGAATGAAAAAAATATATATATTTGCCGGTTTTGGGTCAGTCGGTATGGTGAAAACTGTGACCAAAGTCTTGAAAATGCTACCAGTCATGCCTGTGGCCTCGGGCAGAATTTTCAAGGTCGGAGGTCACATATTTACATTGGACAGAGTGACCCTAAACCCATAAATAGCTTATCTATTTTTTCTTCTCTTTTAAATCACTTCAATTCTTAATTTTTCACACTCTTAACCCACACAAATTACCATGACTGTCGGCAGACAAAAGAAAATCCGGACCGTGCTAAAAGCCACTTCATGTTGGAGGATTCATTACTGTGCCACATTTAAAAAAATCATTAACAATTATTGGACAAGGTTGAGCAAAATATCATGATTTGTCTGTGGCGAGCAGGTCAACTATTTGCTGAAGGCTGAGGCAATTACATGTAATCGATCTACGAGACACTGAAAAACCACAATATTCTGCAATTATCGAGTTCAATAATTGAAGGGTTCGGTGGAAAAAGGGCGTTAGGATTTTTACTCAAAAGTGAACTTTGTCAAAAACGCTCCAAATTTCGCATGCAGTTTTGTTTAGGTGCGTTAAACAATGTTCTGTATGTGTTTTCCTTGAAATTTGCTTCCTTTTTGAGATATTACGTATGCAAAAAAACACAGTTTTCCAAGGGAATCCTCTGGGGACCTTTTCTTGAATGAAAAACAAAAGAAACCTTTTGTTTCGCTAAGCGATGAACTCACTATAATACCTAAATCTCTTACATCTGCTTTGTTAGCGCAATGGATAAGGGGCTAAAGAGCCCAGACTCGTACTTGTTTTGCCGTGACACGGGTCGAGGGTTCGATACGAGGTCGGACAATCTTTTTTTTCGTTCTGTTCCTTTACTTCTATCAAAAATCAAGATATCTATTTAAAGAAATTGCGTATGGAGTTTAACCCGTAAGAGAGAAATTTTATACAGGTTATTGTGACGTAAACACAACACGTGAGTTTCGATCGAGCGTCAAAGCAAATCCCACTCAGAGCTGAAAAGAGATGCCATGCATTACAGCTCTTTCGACTAATATCTTAAGCATTGTTTTTAAGGAACCTTGTAGCCTGCCTGGTGGTTGAAAGGCATCATAAAGCCTTGATAACCCGTAAGTCACCAACACGTTTTAAAGAAGCAAAATGTGTTCTGTAACTTCCAACGCAACTGATATCGGCGTTTGAAGTCAGGTCGATCCAGGCAGCAAAGTCCAAGAGCATTTCTTGCCCAAGAAAAAAACCCTGTCGTGAGTTGTGGCCCATTTGCCAAGCGTTGCTAGTATCAAAGTTTGGAAAGTGAGAACTGCTTTTAGACTTATAAAATTTGTCTTGTATCATCCGCCATGTTTACCCGCGCACGAGGTGTAAAGGAACCTTCCCGGCATGCATTGCGATCACGTTCGGCAGGACAAGACAAGACAAGACGAGACGATATTTCTTAACTAATTGCAGAGCTTGTTTTTTTCCTTTTTTATTCCAACATAATAATGGCCAACAAGAAGCGATCGATTGAAACATAGATCTGTGATCCAGGTTGCCTTGATTTTATTTCAAATCGGCATGATTTGTAGTGTTTCAAATTTCTGGGATCAGAGGCCATGCAGATGAGACTTGTACGACGGTTTCACAAAAGCGTAAATCTGTTTATCTGTCAGCCCTACATTTTTGAGCTTATACGTTGCAAGCAGTTAACATTTTGTTGTTTTCTAAGTGAAAACAACATGCTTTCGTTCAAGGTTTAACGTGAAATCAACATTTCAACCTATTTAGACCTGAAATGGCCGTTTTTGAGCTTACGCGCTGCGTGAAATGACTAGCTTGCTCGCTTTTAAGTGAAACAAAAGTGCTCGCTGTTATGCCTTAACGTTGAATCAACATTTTAACCTATTTAGGCCTGAAATGGCCGTTTTTGAGCTTCCGCGCTGCGTAAAATGACTAGCTTGCTCGCTTTTAAGTGAAACAAAAGTGCTCGCTGTCATGCCTTAACGTTAAATCAACATTTTAATGGTTTTGAAAACCTGAATTCAACATTTTTTAAGGTTACACGTTGCGAAAGATCAATATTTTGCTGGATTTTAAGTGAAATTACCGTCTTTGCGGTCACGCGCTGACGTGACAACAACTACAGGTTTTTTTGCATACGTAATATCTCGAAAACGAAGCAAATTTCAGGGAAAACACATACAGAACATTGTTTAACGCACCTAAACAAAACTGCATACGAAATTTGGAGCGTTTTTGACAAAGTTCACTTTTGAGTAAAAATCCTAACGCCCTTTTTCCACCGAACCCTTCAATTGTTTTATCACTTGATTTGATCACCAAGTTTACATGTATTTAAATCACTCTCTGGCAGCTCAGGGAAGCATTTTTTCACTTAAGAGTGTCGGTTACAATAATTTATATTAATTATAATATTATGCATAGGATGTTATTTGCAACAATTAACTATTTAGATGGTATCCAGAATAATCATTATGAAGAATAAAATACATTTGTCAGTAACCTTGTTCCATGGTACATTTACTGTAAATCCTTTCCCTGGTCCTGAGCCAACTACATCATAATTAGCACATGTAGAAAATGGAAAAAACTGGGCATGGTCGTATCGATGTATGGAGAAGTACAAAACACTAGAAAAAGAACCAAACAAGACAAAGTGAGAAGCAAACAAAGTCACAGTAATTGTAAACCTTTCTTTTTATATATTTATGTTTAATTTGGACTGTTTATTGCTTAATAGACTCTTTGCATCACTGTGTCACATGACCTTGTCAATCATAAAAATGGTCGTAGTACAAAATAGATAGAAATGGAAAAAGCGTGCTGAAATTGGTAACATTGCCAATTTTGAGGCCACTGACGTTAAGGTGCGCGATTCTAAGAGATTTGTCTGCTGGATGGTAAAGCTCACCATCCAGCAGCGTTTTTCCATAAAAATCTTGTTGATTTTTTCAACATTAAAATTTCTGTTAAATCTCTCACTTAAACATCAGTGGCTTCAAATTTCACTTTGCTCTTTCCATTTCTAGCATCCAATTTGTACTACGGTCACTTTTTATGATTGGCAAGATCACATGACATGGTCTTGCAAAGAGCCTATTGGTCAATAGCAATCTGTAATCTGAAGGGTGTCAAAAGTTTATTTCAGCCAGACATCTCTCATTTTGCACTTCTTATCAACCATTGTTTCCTTTTAGCACGATATCACATAATTATGGCTCGCTAAAACAAAAGAAAATCATCCAAATCTTACGCATTTCATACACACATTAAAATCACAATATGAAATAGAAATAAAAAGTGGAGAAACAAAGAAATGGAAACCTCTTGCAGGATATATGAAGATTTAATTAATAACTTAAATTATATCATTTATACCTATCTCTATTTATCTCTTACACATTAGCTTTCTCCTAATCTCCTGTCAGATGCATAGCTAATTGTACCTGCAATGTACCACATGCCTTTGATCTGTTTTTGAGGTTTTATGACCTCAGCTGGAATGATAATTGTGTATTTTTCTCTCTTTTGTTTTCTTTGCCCCTGGCCGTTACTGTAGCTATAAGTAGTGTACTGCATGTCATGTAAATATTGTGTAAGTATTATAAGTAGGGTAAATAATTAGTGCAATACTATGGAAATAGAGTTAATGATGTAATAGTATTTGTATTGTAAGTATTGTTTTCCTAGTGTTATCATTAATAAAATTATTGAACAAAAAAAAGTTTATTTCAAACTTTG
>OZ026603.1:3337864-3345364 GCA_964020085.1 Micromussa lordhowensis
ATCGCATCTAGCCAGTCAATATTTATACATGAAATAGCAGTTACTGAGCAGAGAATTCTGATCATTAACACATCTTGAAAATTCCCCTAACATTTTCAAGGCTTTTATCCGGACACTAGAGACAAGTATTGCATGGACTGTGAATTTTTTTAAAAAAAAGACATTCTTTTCTTGAGCTGGATCAAGTTTCCTTACTATAATTATACTGAAAGCACTTCATATAAGTTAAAATTAATATTTTTACTGTGTGAGCCATGTATGAAAGATTATTTTGTAAATAATGAAAGATTAATTTTAACACCTCCTGAGGAATGAGACACAAGCACCGAATGCAGGGTCTAAATAAACTGTGTGCACTAGCACTTAACTGATGTATACAGGGGTTTCAATAATGTTTTCAGCAAGAGGGAAACAGGTTTTCACAGACGGGCAAAACTTTTTGAATGGAACTTCTTTATAAGAAAAACCTTCCTGCAGATGGTCAAACCAGGTTGGCAAAATCATCCTCACAGCCGGTCAATTTTCCCGGTGCCCGGCCCTAATGAAACCCTGATGTATATAAATCACTGAATGAGTTTAATTAAAGAATGCACCCATCTACAAACAGACAACTTACATGTCCCAGACATTGAAATGTTTTTTCATTCTTTCGTCAAAGACAATTCCAGTCCTAAATCAATAAAAATACAACTTACAATAGATACCGGTACTTGGAATGGAATTACGTTTTTTATTAATTTGATTTTACTGTAATCATGAATTTATTTGATTGATTATATTGTTTGTTTGCTTAGCATGATCTCTGTATGTAAATAAATAATAATCAGGGCTGTCTATAAGGGCTGTAACCCATAACACCTGGGCCACCACAACTGAGTATGATTGAATTAGGTAGGCCCTTGATGGTGTGGGTGAATTTGGCTGTTGTTGATACAATTCATCCAAAAAGTAACTTACAAGTTTGTTACGGGTGTGAAGATCAAAGCTACAGGTGAAACAAAACTTAATGACAGCCCTGATAACTACTGTTTCAGTATGTAAAGAAAGTCATGTCCAACAGCCCAGAGATAGTGGATTTTCCAGTCAGGAGGCTGTAGTGGATTCTGTCTGTCACTTGCCCATCAGGCAAGTGAAGTTTTGTGACGTTTCAAATGTACAGTATGAGATGAGCTTTCTGGGGCTAGTAGGAAAGACTTTGGGCTAGAGCGCTAAGTACATCATAGGTAGAACTTACCCAAAGGACAAGCCCAAAAATTTGTTTTCTTTACACCCTGTGTGTAACCATATCATGGCATGGTTGATTTACCTTTTTGCCTTGATTGTGCCCAGGTCATTGACTACCTAGTTTCAAAAATGATTAAAAGTGTTATTAAATAATAATTGCAACACAATACATATTAAATAATTTAATAAACTTCTCTGTTTGATTTGATGACTGTGAAATTGGACACTTGAGTTTCAATGCACTGTTATTTGTAAGTTTAGGATGAACACAAGCAAAATTAAGAAAACTCAACTGTCTCCACATAATCATGAATCTCTTGTTTGAGATACTTGAACCATTTATTGTGAAACCTGAGGTCATACATTTGTAACTCACAACATCATGAATAAGGATGGTCCCTTTAGTACAACAAGTTAACAACAGCATAAACATTTGAATACTTTTATGAAATATCTTAAATAATAATTATTATTATACACTGTACATACCAAGTTTTGCATTCCATTAGTATTTACTTCATCCCCAGATGACATTATTCTGTTAGTTATCTACAGACTGAGACACAATTTTTAAAAAAATCAACAAATTGAAATTGTCTAAATCTATCATCTAATTCCTTAAAAGCATGTGGCATAAAAATCATATTAAAATAAGACTTCATAAAATTTTTAATTTAAATTTTGTATTCAATTGGAAAAGGGACACTTTGAAGCAGTTGTAAATTCCAAACCTTTTAAGTTTCCAACCTCCACCTCCCTTGGACCTTTCACCTGCCAACTTGCTCACAAATTCAATCCCTTGCACCAGCTCAGCTTCCCCTAACGCATTTCCCACTCTCAAGGGTAAGATAGGTGACTACTAACGATTACAGGTTCATCATCTCCTTTGCCTTCCTTCCAATCAGCCTTTACTCAGCTTGCAAACAAAGTTGTAGCAGTGGAATTTGCAGTTGCGCCAGTGGGCAATGAACCTTTTTGGAAGTTGGGGGGGAGGGGGATTTTTGAGGAAATACAACTTTCAGAAGTATATATACTTCATTATCATGCTAACAAGAGATGTCCTGGAATGTAGTCAGAATGACTATCAGGCTCCCAAAGGAGGCTGCATTTTAATAACACCGGTAGTCATTTGAAGTTGAGGGGTGGCTCGTACCTAAAAATCGTTGGTCTCAGAAGCTTTTGTTCTGATCTTGAATGGCAGTGATATTTTAAAGAAGGCCAAATGCCAAATGGACTGTTTGCTTGGGGTTAGTTTCACTCGCGTTTGTTTGAGGTAATATTTTTACAAATTATCTGTTGGACAGGACAGCATTATTTTGTACTTGGCCCTCTCCAACAAATAAAAGCTAACCGTAAGCAACCATGAGTGAAACTTAACAACCACAAGTTAACAGTACATTCGGCATTCAGATTTCTGTAAAATACCTCTGCTGATCTTGAAATCTCAGAAGCCTACGTGGTGTTAGCCTGCCAATGCAGACCCATGTGTGGCTATCACTTTGCGCCGAAAAGTGAAGACAAGTGACAGCCATTAATACCTCTGCACTAGCAGGCTAATGTGATGTCAGCAAATCATGTTTTTGTGTGTGTCTATCTCAGAGTCAGTCTGGATAACATTCAAACAAGGGTTTTGGTGTCTCTGCAAATCACAAATATTATTAATTCATCATCCCTAAGCTGAGAAAAAAAAGTGCTGTGACCTCAGCCTGATGAGGTACTACAAAGACCCAAAGCAGTGTGGGGTTCCAAATATGGAGCTTCACCGACCAGGACACTTCAGATTCAGTTCATGCTTGGATAGTCATTTGTGATCAAGTCTCAAGGTTCAAAGTTCAAGTTTATTATACACTGTTTACAGAAACTACATGTACACAATGATACAAAACGAATATATATATTAATTAAGGCAAATTTGCACGATTTTAGCGGTTAATTTTCTCTGTCTTGTTGACATATTAGTTACGTGTCTTTAGTACATCCGAAACCCGGTCTGTTTTGGTCTTTTTATAAAAAAAATGTCTGGATTTCCAGTCGTTCATGATGAGCTGAGGCATGAGGGTCGACCATTGTTTTAGGATTTCCCACTAAAACGAACAACAATCGCGTATTATTACCATTTTAATACTGCCATAAGGCATTAAAAACTATTATATAAACCTCACCTATACAACTGCAAAGTTGACGATGAAGCTGACGATTTAAAGAAGCCCCACAGCGATGGACACTTGGTCTATTATTTGAAAAACAGAATATGCGCGCGCGAGCGAACAACAAAGTATCCCGCGCAGAGAGTCTGGGTACGGCCTCTTCCGTGACAAGGTCTGTTTCCGTCACAAGAAGTTCAAGTCGAAACAAATCTAAATCTGCACAACAAAAGCTGCTGAATAAAAATCGTGCAAGGGTAACTCACATATTTATGATCTCTAAGTACGTTACTGGTTGGTTACTGAAAACTTTACGAACCGGCACATGTTGATCACGGGCCTGTCACGTCACAACTTGTGACCGCAACGAGTCAAGCCATAAACTTTCGAAAAGATGGCGAACGAACATGAAGACCCTGCCGTTACAGTTTTCAGAGAGTACTTGAGGATAAAAACAGTTCAGCCGAATCCGGATTATGGTAAGTGTAGTTTGGACTAAATTCTGAAGCTCTTGGCACAAGCTTTCAGGGACAAATCTTAGAACTAAAGGACTGAACTTTTAATCTAAGGGTGGTTAAAGCGGCCGGCCGCTAATGATCGAAGGATCATATAAGTTTTATACTTTGATTAGGGTGATGTAATCGTGGGTAAGCGATAATCGGCTTCTGAATAACCGGGGCCAGGTTGTTTTAGTCTACCTCCAGAATTTTCACTCTTAGGAGCTGATAGTGTGATTTAGACAGGGTTGTCAATCATTTTAGAGGGCTAATAAGTTTCATGAAGAAGACGGTTGACACCGATTCGAGGGCTGAAAGCCTCTAGGGAGATCTGGGAGCATGCTTCACCAGAAAATGTTGAAAGCAAGAGGCTCTGACCCCATGCCTCCCCCCACCCCCCCCCCACCCCCACACCCCGGGTACTCCTCCACAATACCTACACAGGTACATGTATGTGCCGTCCAACAGGGTGGTGATTTGGGGACTAATTTAGAACGGGGTATCCATTTTTGAGATGTTTCCTAGAACAGGGTATAATGTTTTAAATGTATGACAGCTCAATGTACGACAGGGTTCAAATTTGGAAACCCAGGTGGCACATACCCAGCCAAATCAAACCCAAGTACCCTGCCCCCCCTCCCTCCCCTGGATGCCCCCTCTCTAGCTACAGCCTTGACCAGCCTGGGACAAGAACACACAAGGTTCAGTCACATTTCCAAAAGACCTCACTCGGTGTTTTCCCTAAACTACCCTTTACAACTTATAATCATGTATTATTTACAGGTTAACGCACTCAGCGAGTGCATTATCGGGATTTACCTGCACGAGTTCACTAACAATGAACGAGAAATTTCAATACCGCACGAGGCTTTGCGAGTGCGGTATTGAAAATTTCGAGTTTATTGTTAGTGAACGAGTGCAGGTAAATCTCGGTAATTCACGAGCAATGAGTGCGTTAACATTTTTATTATTCAAATTGAATACACTGCACAAAGAAATCGCCAAATTTTGAGTCAGCCGAAGCTATGGGGTAATGACAGTGGTGTATTGAATTTACACCACGGCTATTACACCACAATAATGACGTCAAGGAGGTTGTTTTGTCATAACCCAGTATCACGTGGTACAAATCAGCCAATCAGAAAATCGGAATTCGTACAGTGTATGAAAGTTGGATAATAAAAGCTATTATTTCACGAAAAGTAAGCAGCTCTGAAATCAAAGTAGCTGGATTTTTAGCCAGTACATGAGGAGGTTTTTTTACCTTGAATTTATATAATTTATGCAGAGGTTGATAACTTTTTAACTTAATGTGAGAAATTAACTATCAGTTTTTTTGTCTCGTTTTAGAAAGCGCTATCATTTTTCTAGAGAAGATAGCTCGAGATCTTGACCTTCCACTTAAATGCGTAAAGGTGAGTATGCAAATTTTGTCTGAAGATTTTACATTGAAACAACGATTTCCAGGAACATTGAATCAGAAAGTTATAGAATAGTTCGGGGAGCAGGGCTGGGATAGAAGCATACAGGAAGCGGGTCGAAAACAAAAAACACAATCTGGTAACTCAAGTCTTCGTTACTTAACTTTTACTGTGCATGCATGACAGCTGGTTTGATGAAACAACCACTGGTTGTGGGAATGGAGATGCTGGGTACGAGGGTGCAAAAGAAAAAGTTATTTCTAAAGCCATTCACAAAGAGAACACTCAGGTTGGCATTCCAGTGAACCAACTATTATATAGCCTTCACAAAGTGCAGTAAAAAGTGTTTGAGCAAGTAATGATGTTATAGGATCTGGTTTTGGTTTTCTACTGATCAGATGAGAAAGGGGTGCTAGATTTTGAAACCAATCACAAAGTGTACGGATGTAGTAATTTAAATGCAACCAAAGTGGCAAAATAATGCAATTTACTTTCGTCACTCAATGGAAAAGTGATCCATTACAGTGTTGGAAAGTAAATTTTGACTGCTTGAATTACTGCCAAATAGAGACCAGCTTTGTATCACTTCACACACATGTAACCATTATATAAATTGTCACTGGAGAAACATTCGAAAGATAAAAATGATAAAAAAAAGCACCAGTTAGTTTTCGTTAGAGATTTCTTGCTAAAATGGAAATGAAATGAAAAGAAGTGTTATCAATATTTAAGCTAGCTTATTAATTTCCCAAAAATGAAATTTTTTTCTCGCCAACCAGGTGAGTCATGATCAACGATTTGTACTCGCCCGGCCGGCCTACACTTTTCACACTCGCATTGGTGAGCAGACAAGTGCTTATTTCCAATATTGCATACATGTATTAGTGCCTGGTTATTTGAAAACATTAATTTATTTTTATTATTTTGAATTTCATTGACTCTAGGGAGACTCTGGTAACATTGTAGCTGTTGTTATAACATGGGAAGGAAAAGATCCAAGCCTGCCATCCATTATATTAAACAGTCACATGGATGTAGTTCCAGTCTTCCCAGTAAGTTTCAAGTTGACATATTTTACCACACAAATCAAAATAAGGGTAGCCTGGCATGTGTAGCAGCCGTTTCCTTTCCTTTTCTAGACGGAGAGATCAAACAAGCGAGCGAGCAAGTGGGCGAGTGACCGAGCCGAGCATGTCTGGGGTGAACCAAAAATGGACGAGAAGCATCTCACCCCCTACCCCTGCTCCTATTTCTCGCATTTGCTCACAGTTTCGTTCCCTTTGCGTGCTTTTTTTGGAAATGCCTGCTAAGCAGGCTAACATAAAAGTTACTTATTTTTCAAGAGTGTCTGTAAGTCAGTTTCTCCTTCCATTCCAACTCCAGATTATAATAATTAATACTGGTAGGTCATTATGGCTAGCGGTATTACTTGTGGGCGCATACACAAGATGACGATGAGGACATTGTGCAACATGGCGGCCATGCTATATCTAATAGTTGACCAAAGGACAGCCTTGATTTACAATGTGCATCTTTGTATTGGTCAACTGACACCTCTCAAAACAAGTTATTGGCTGACCAGTATCACATGACCATATTGTGGGCTCAAGTTTAGAGCTCACCAGGTAACTGGTTTTTGATTGGATCGCATTTGAAGCCATGTTAACCTATTATAATCAAGAGCTACGCTTTAAGGCTTGGTTAAATCTATATATACTTAGATTGAAATTCTGTCGCCAAACTCCACAAATTACCTGAACGATATCAGGAAAATTAGTGCTGATTAATAAGTTAACCTACTGAATATGCATGAACAATCCGTGTCACAAATAAACCTCAGCTGATTTATATAGAGTTTTACAACCGCATTGTAAAACGCAGTTAATGGAGCGTGACATGTTAAGCCTTTAGTTCTACCGTCACGTTAGTTTGTTTACATTGCGTAACGCATACGAGACATGAATGTACATTCATACTCTCTGGCTTTCGAGGCATGAATGCACATTCATAGTTTGGTAAATACAATGACATTTTTGTGTCCATGTTGCAATACTGGCGGCTACACATATATCATTTGTTTTGTATGGCTAAAAGTAACAACTAGCTCCATTCATGTCTCGCTAAACATTGAACAAGCTTTTTTGTATTCAATGGTACATTAATCGCCATTGGTTTAGTTCTAGACATCTGTCTATGTATAAAGTCCTAGCATGG
>OZ026603.1:3352864-3422864 GCA_964020085.1 Micromussa lordhowensis
ATCGCACAACACATTAAAATAAGCTGAATACTAAATACAAAGTGAAAAATTACAATTACAATACAATTACAATACTAAGTGAAATTAATTATTATCGTACAATACATTAGAATAAGGTAAATACAGAAAACAAAGATTCTCAGGAGAAATAAGGCAGATTACATGAGAAGCTGGAAGGACAATGCAGATAGAAAGCTAGTAGAATGAACTGAGTTTAGTTTTCAAGACATATTCAAATCCAATAGATCAATATACTCATTCGCCTCCGAGAGTTTCTGAAGGAGCATATTGTGAATGTTGCGTTTAAATTTCACTTTAGGCATTTGACGAATTTCATTAGATAGGTTATTCCAGACTCTAACACCGTTTCTAGAAAAAGACATGTTTTGCTTGTCTAATCTAGAGTATTCGAGAAAGAAGTTGCCTCTTGTTGATGATCTTGTGTTATGTGAATGAATATTATGTTGGTAATTAAATAAATTACAATAGTGCACCTTATGCTGTAAGGATTTCTAGTATTTTTGATTGAGCTCATGAAAAGTGAGAACAAACAGCTAGTCATAATATGTGAAGAAAGTTGTGTTGTAAAAGTGTTAATGTTCCTATAATAAAAGGAAAAGAGACGTTTCAGGAATAACCCCTTCGTCAGTCGATAAAAATCAGCTAGTCATAATAGTTTATTTGAGTTTTTTTGGCAGGCCCAATTATACTTTAGATTAATTTTTTATGCATTGCTACAGTACGAGGCATGTAGCTATTATTTAGCAAAATGCCGAAAACAATAATTATCTTGAATAGGTAATATTAATATTAGTTTTTACCATTTGTGCTGTGTATGTAGATGAAGAAATTGGTGGAGGTACAGGAATGAAATTATTTGTGAGGACAGATGATTTTAAGGCAATGAACCTTGGTTTTGCTTTGGATGAAGGTATGTAGGATTCTATTTTTGCATTATCACATGTACTGCAAAGGATATTATTGATCTTCACAGAACAATCATACTGTGGCTACTTAATTAATACATACAATATTTATTTATAATAGACCATTTTACAGTTGTCTGCTCAGTGACCTGGCCTTTGAATGGCAGTGAGGCTGGAGGTGACCTTGCTTTGATAAAGACCTCTCTGCTTTTGTCATGTAAATGAACCTAGTTAGCATAAGAACAACTTGATTTACATGACAAAAGTAGTGAGGTCTGTATCAAAACAAGGTCACCTCCAGCCTCGCTGCCATTCAAAGGCCAGGTCACTGAGTAGACAACTGTAAAATGGTCTATTCACAGTCATATAAATAGTGCAATCATTGAATTTTGTCTGATCATTGTTGCTGCATTTGTTTTCCGCCAGGCCTTGCAAACCCAACAGATTCATTCACAATATTCTATGGAGAGAGATCTGTATGGTGTAAGTAGCTCTTAATAATTTAAAAAATAATAATAATGTTCAACAAAGAGTACAGTGTAACTTGGGCAAGTGAGAATGAACCATTGACTGATTCATTGTTTACTTCCTTTCAGGGTTGAAAGTAACTTGCAAAGGTTCCCCTGGTCATGGCTCCAGGTTTATTGAGGGCACAGCTGCTGAAAAGATGGTAAACTTGTGCACTGTTTAAATGTTTTCTGGCAGGAAACTCCTGGATAATCCGGGAGAGTTTGCATGGATCCAATCCAATCCAATGTCATTAATTCTTCATTAAAACATAAAATAATTTTCTGTGCTCAGAGTGCAATGAAATTTTTTTCCAAAAAGTGGTGAGGAATATTTTGTTCAGCTCAACTGAAGTTTAATTCAGCCAGGGTTAAGCAAAACGAAATATTCCACTTTAAAAAAACGGATTTGCACTTTGAGTATAGAAAATTATTTTATATTTTAATCACAAGTCCAGAGCAGGAAGACGAAATTTTTGATTGTATTAATTCTTTATTTCCAACTTTTCAGAGCATTTTTTTGCAACTGTATGTTGTTTATTCACTTGCTTGTGGTTAAGAGGGACTTTCGTCTCTGGCATGCCTCAGTCAAATTCCATTGCATACTTTGCGTGTGTAATACTTCTTTTTCCAGACTAGTTGACAATGTCTTGAGCTATAGCAGCCTGACTTGTCACTCAATCCAGCTCTTGGTACTTAAGGTAGACAGGGTTACAAAATATCATGATTACTCAGTTTATTAGTTGTACACATCTGAAACAGTTATAGCTGTGTTAATATTATAAATATATAAATTAGTGCAGCAGTTAAATCAGCTAGAAAATCACATGATCAGATGATAATAGCGTGAAGAAAACATCTGAGTCCCTGACAGGAATCAAATCCATGACCTCCTGAACACCGGGCGGGCGCTCTGCACTGAGCTACAAAAACTCATGGAGAGCAAGGTCATTTAACTGAATTCAGATGTGACAGGTGTCCTGCATGCTGCTAGGCTAGGATCAGCACTGTCAAAGTCATTGTGAGTAGTGAGGAGTGAATAAAGATGGTGAATTTTAAGCTCGGTAATAAAATGTGAAAGGTGAATTGATCAATGTGACATGAGCGTGAAAATTCACCATCATTACCAAGCTTAAAATTCACTATGATATTTATTCACTTATCAATACTCATAATGACTTCGACAGTGCTGATCCTAGCAGTATGCAGGACGCCTTGCTCTCCATGAGTTTTTGTATATGCCTGTCACATATGAGTCAGTTATAAATAAATGACCTTGCTCTCCATGAGTTCTAATAGCTCAGTGGATAAAGCGCCCACCTGGTGTTCGGGAGGTCATGCGTTTGATTCCTGTCCAGGACACAGACTTTTTTTCTTTGTTCCTCGCTTGTGCCATGTTGATGAATTTACCTTTCACATTTCATTACTGAGCTCAAAATTGGCAATCTTTCTCACACACTGCTGGGAGCCATGCCAATCCGAACCACACAGCCTGACCTTTATTAACATAACAATGACACAAAAAGTGGCTAGAGAATAATTTTCCTCACTTAACACATTCTACAAGTACTTCACAGGTGGGTGGACGGGGCTTGTCAGGCAATGGCGGATGGCAAAACAAAAACTGACACCTTACAAGCCATGTGACCTGAAAACCCCCCGCAAACCTGTACCCAGACTCCCAGCCGTGTGTGAGAAAAACGTTTTCCAATTCTTTCGTTACTCAGCCAGCGGAAAACCACACTTATTATTCACTTATTACTATTTGATTGTCATTTTGCAGAGTAAAATTGTCCAATCATTTCTGGCTTTCAGAGAGGACCAAAAGAAGAGGTACATGTATGACTGTAATTATGTCCATGTCTTGTGAGGAAAATAGATTGTGTTCTAGACAAGGTGCACTATGTTTTGGCCTGGGTAATGCCAGGGCAACGTTCCTGCCTCAGGATGCAACTTTGGCGGACTGCTTTAGAGATCTCAACTGTTATTTTATGTCAAGAACTTACTACCCTGCCCATGTTACATACATACATACATAAACTTTATTTTTTCTTGAATCTAAGAGTAGCTTTTAGAAGCTAATTTTTCCGAGAGAAAATTAACAAAATAACAAAAGAAATCAACACCTTATACAATAACATTATAAAACACAATTCTATGCAACATTTACAATTAACAGCTAAAATGAAATAAATCTGTTTACTGAATACTTACAAATACTATATAAATTTGATTTACAAAATGTTCATGATCTATATTTACATTAATTTAAGGCTAGCTAATGCTTTTTTAAAGTCATTAAGGTTTAAAGTTTATTAAGAACTTCTAGTTTCTTGGTACATGTATTTCGCGCGCCGCAGAAATGCCACACCGATGAACAATAATGAAAGTGTGGTAGGATGAAGACCTTATACAATTTGACCAAAGTGGCTTTGGGGATCAGTTTTCCTAAATCTTATCATGACATTTAACTGATTATTGATCTTTCTGCATACCAATGATACGTGTTTATCAAACTGAAGTTTGTCAATGTTCATACCAAATACGTTGATGAACTCTCTCACTGGAAAGGAGAAAGTATACTCCGTATCACCAGGGATCAAGGCCTGATGTTTAGTTTCGTTGACAATCATACCGTTGTCATTGTACCATTGATTTGCTTTTTCAACTTCCTTACACAAGCATTCTTCAAGTGCCACCCTGTCTGAGTAATAAATTTGATGGTCGTCAGCATACGCATTTAGCTTAGCTCTCTTTAAATGATAGAAAAGATTGTTTACAAAAATATTAAAAAGTATGCAGGGGCCTAAGACACTACCCTAAGGCACCCCGCGCTTAACAGTGTTCCATGACGAGAAAGTGTCACCAATCTTCACCCTCTGTTTTCAATTCGACAGATAATCTCTTAACAGGGCACAGCTGTCCTCGTCTAGTCCGTAGGCTCTGAGCTTGGCTAATAACAGGGGGTGCTGTACAACATCAAAGGCCTTTGACAAGTCCATTGACACTATCCCCACTAGTTGCCCATTGACCTCCATTCTTCTGTCATTCTTAATAACGACGTCTCACAGCTGTGGAATGTTGTGCGCCATTTAACTCTGACTTGTCCTTGTGGTCACAAATCCTGTCCATCTGTTCACAATCTTCAAAGAAAACACTGCAAAGGCTCCTGCCTTTCTTGTTGAGTATTTCGACCTTATCTTGATGGACAGTTGGAAGGGACAGGATGGGAAGTAGCCTCTTCCAGGCATTCAGTTAGCTGGGGTGCAGCATAAAAATACGGCGAAGCAAAATGAAGAAGAAGCTTCTAACCGCCTTTTTGTGGGCCATTTTTCACTCTGCGCCCCAACTAATGGAACCCGGAAGAGGCTAAGAGAATTACATTCCCTGTGGTTTTCTAGAAGACTACTTGATGCAGTAGTTCAACAGAGAAAACTTTTCTCTTAAAACAGTAGCTGAGATGTGTGCATTGTATGGAATTATTGAGTGTTATTTAATTGATTATTTCACTGAAGGTTGAGTTCAAATGCTGATCTAAGGCTGGGAGATGTTACTACAGTCAACTGGACAATCGCCAAGGTAATAAAAAAACATTTTTTTCTTCACTTTTAAGCTTGCTTCAATAGCTGTTCTGCTGGATATGATTTAAATTTGATAGATAAAAAGTGGCAAGGCGAGCAAATGCCCATCTCTCATGTAATGGTGTCTATAACAAAATTTTCAATTCTGATTGGTTTCTCTCATGCCTATTTTTGACATCATTGGCAAAGTCTCCAATCACAAGTTTTTTGTAAAAATTAGATGGCGTCAGTTACTTGTGCTTTTTTGCTGTTTCTCGCAGAATGCATGGATTTGCTCATAGAGGGTTCTCAAAGACTGTCTAACCTCAAATATGTAGTGAGCATAACAAGCATTCTTGAATGGTTCAGCTGTTGTTTTCTACATTCTAGCTGCATGAAAATTGTGGGGAGAGTCGAAAGATGAGGAGAAGGGGGGCATTCCAATTTTCGCGTGACCAGAATACAGGAAACTTGTCGCTAGTAATAGGAACGCTTCATGTGCAGGCTGAAGACTTTGTTCTTAAATCGATTAATTAGTAACTGGACCTCAAGTCGCACAATTCGGAGTAATCATTTGTGCTATTAGTCACTCACTCGATCACTCTCTGAAATTTCCTTAACTCAGTCCAACTTCATTACTAATAATTTGTATAATTACCTCCTTGTAATTTTATTCTCATTGTCGTGAATTGTATTGTAAATGAAAAAAAAATTTGTTCCTTAAAGGGTGGAGTACAGTCTAATGTAGTACCATCAGAAATGTCATCAGGTAAGTTTTGTTACTTCTGCATAACACAGCATTGTTGTAACAACGATTTTTGTGAAAACCCATTATCAGCAACACAATTCTGATGCCACATTCTTAATGATTTGTTCCTCCCTTTTGTAGTGTTCGACATTAGAATTACACCCACTATGGACCTCAAGGTAGAGTAAATGCTTCACATCTTGTCCGATTTTCATCTTGCTACTGAGTATTCAAGGTTTTAATTTATGTGAGGTGAGGTGTCCTGTATAGATCAGAGTGAACTGGACTTCAGTCAAGTGGTCTGAATTCAAGCCCAGGCTGAGGGGTTGTTTGTTGTGTTTTTGGGCAAGACAGTTCACTCTCACAGTGCCGTGCCTTTCTCTGCCCAGACTGGTGAATTTAATGCTGGGTATATAGCCCTGCAATGGACTAGCATCTCATCCAGGGGGAGTAGAAATACTCCTAGTCGCTTCATGCTGCAGGAACCAAATTTAATTAAACGTCCTGGCCCACTTGCATACTTACTATTTTCTTGCAGCTTATAAATTTGTTCTCCTTTGTTGTCCTTTGCATGTGTTTCAGGAGTTTGAGAATAAAATCAAGCAATGGTGTAAAGAGGCTGGAGAAGATGTATCTTATGAATTTTTGCAGGTAGGACATTGTAATCAATCGTTTTCGGGGAAAGGGAATTGGTTTTAGTTATAGGAAGTGGCTTGTTGAGAACATGTTGTTCTGGGGCCAGCCATGGGAGCGTCTCCATCTGGGAGCTGGCTGCCAATAGCGGAAGCTCCTGGATATCTCAGGCACCCAACCTCCACTTTGCGAGGCAATTGTCAAATCTGAGATAGCATGAACTCGTCCGATGAGTGGTCCGACCTCCGTGCATTTTCGATTTTGTCTATGTTGTAATCCATTTCCACCCTCACTGTAATTATTTATTGTCACTTCCTAATGGTGTACTGTTGAGCCAGGGCTGTCATTAAGTTTTTATTCACCTGTAGCCTTGATCTTCACACCCGTAACAAACTTATTAATTTGTCGTTGAATTGTATCAACTACAGGCCAGTTCACCCGTAACATCAAGGGCCCATCGAACATACTCAGCCGTAACAGGTGTTACTGGTTACAGCCCTTGTTGACAGCCCTGACTGTTCTACTGTTCCACTATTGTTGGTTATCCTGTGATATGGAAATGCTTTTCCTACAAAGGTTTTTTTTGGTTTTTGGTTTTAACAAAGCAGCGCCCGTACTATTACTACCTCTAGTTAATTTATAAAAGCCGATAGCTGCGACGTCATTCTTTCCCTGGAGATGTCTTCAGCGTAGTTTCTACTTTCTCTTTTTTTTTCTCTTTTTTTTACAGAGAGCTGATAATAATGTGTTAACACCGACCGTCGACGAGGATCCGTGGTGGAATGCCTTTGGCACGACTTGTAAAAAAATGTAAGTTAAATACTTTGTTACATTATCATTCAAAATCAGATTTCGAAACTAACGGTCCCCTTTGCAAGATCACCTCAGGGTTGGGGGAGCAAAATATGTTAAGCACTTTCTGAATTGTGGTAACTATGCAATACAATTATTGTATTGCTGTTTTGTCTTTATTTGTTCCCGGTCGCGTTTCTGCATTTGTGGCTCATTTGGTTCAACACTGATTCTTATTTCAATTCTTATTATTTTTCAGGGGAATAAAGATAGAGAAAGAAATTTTCCCAGCGGGAACGGATAGTCGTTTTTTCCGTGGGGTAGGCAGCCATTTCGGTAGCTATTGTTTTGAAGTACAGTGAAACCTGTTTTAAGCGGACACCGTTGGGACCGTCACTAGTGTCCACTTTATAAAGGGTGTCCGCTCTAAACAGGTTCAGCAATAATAATTAATTATTAACCCTTTTGTAACACAGTGTAAGATCAAAGACTGCTCATAGCATAATGTCCGGACAGTCAATGCATCAATCTGGAATAATCTAGGTTTTGTGCAAAAAAATGGCTTGATATTGGTGTCCGAGTCCGCGTAACAGAGGTGTCCGCTGAACGCAGGTTTATTTTACGGTAAATGTGGGAAGAAAATTTAGGGACTCAAGCTGGTGTCCACTTAATAGAGGGTGTCCGCTTAATGTGGGGTCCGCTTAATACAGGTTTCACTGTGGTTCCTACGCATCATGCTTTCCACGGGATCGCTACAGTCGACTGTCATGCAGGTTTCATGCTCGGGAAAATAATTCTTTAAGGTCAGGGAAAAGTCAGGAAAAATGAAATGATTTGACACTGGTGATTTATACCATTGAAGGTTGGAAGAAATATTTCAGGCCACTGTGCGCACATCACTTGCAACATTTTCGGTCATTTAATTTGTGGACACTTTCTATCTCCAGTTCGGACAAATTTCGGACACTGTGATGAAACATACCTTAAGTAATTTACGCCTGCAAAACACGAATTAGACTGGAGCAACATCTGTGAAAATGAAAGTTTTACTGCACTTTCAAGGTTTTTACAGATATACCGCCGAAAAAAAATACAAATTCTATCAAGCCGTTGTGAGCAGTGTCTCAACTAGAGTTCGTTTCATAAAGGAAACTACGAGCTTCGGAGCTGACGCTGAAAAATTTCGGTCGGTTTTACTTTGGGACTTTGTTTTGTCCGAAATTACTATCGTCCGAAATCTTTTGCAAGTCAGTAATGTATTTAATTGGTCAGGGAAGTTTTATTTTTATCAGGGAAACGTCATGGGGTTTGAAATGTGACGTCTGTGGCATCCATGTGAGAGCTTTCGCGCGGCAGATTGTTTTTCCTCTTTTGTCCTACGTGTTTTACGGTTCGCTCTCAGTGTAATCTCTTTAGTTCAGGCTAATGTTTTTCTTTCTTTCTCTACACAGCTTGGCTATCCCGCCATCGGGTTTTCTCCAATGAACAATACTCCAATTCTTCTTCATGATCACGATGAATTCCTCAACGAGAAAGTTTTCCTGCGAGGAATAGAAATCTATTGCCAGCTGATAACTGCTGTGGGAAATGTGCAGCCATTTTAAATGATTTGCGATTGGTTTTACTGATAGGAAGAAACTAATTTAAAATAGCCCACCTCATTGACAATGTTAGTGTATGCGTAAATTATAGCAGTGGTGGATCCAGACCTTGAGCTAAGGGGGGGCCGGTCTTGATTTACTTGCCATGGCGGCCATTTTCCTTTCAGTCATTTCTTCTTTTTTTACCCAAAATAAGGGAGGGGGGGGGGGGGCGGGCCACTGTATAGTGGATTTCAAGTTTAGTTTTTAATAAAATAGTTCTTTGAGTTAGCTTATTTCTAAGATATTAGCAAGTAAAACACTTCAAACAATAAAATTCCGCTTTGAGTTTATTACCAATTATTCCAGGCGTGTGTGGTGCTTATTTGAGCCTTTTGCACGTTATTTTAAGCAAACCAGTGACTGTTTTTTTATAGGTAGATTGAGGGTTGCTATCGATAGGGGCGTAGCTCCTGGGAGAATCGCCAACAGTGTTCGCTAATCATTCGGTCCAAGATGCCTAAATTAGTAACCCTTCTATTCAAAACCCTAACTTGACTGTAGGTAAGAAGAGCTCTGACAAACCGTTAACGCTCGACACATCAGCTTTATAAACAATTTATCATTATCAACTTCAAGTTCCTTTTTAACATTTCTATCATAAATTTGTTTCTTTTATGTATTTTTCGATTATTTGGCTCGAGTTTAATTAACGTTTATTTAGTATGACTTGGGTTTGTAGCCGATCTAACGCGTGCTCTGATTGGCTAATACTAGGGCATTATTCTCCCGTAATGCCCACGGGCCGATTACGGGCCTGCAAAAGCCAAGAGCAAAAAGCCATATAACAAACAACTTATTAACCTCGAACGTTCGGTCTTTGCGGGAAAATCTCAAACCTCGGCCTTGCCGTATTGACCTCGCTATTGCTCGGTCAATACGGCAAGGTCTCGGTCCGAGATTTTCCCGTAAAGACCTCACTCTCGGTTAATAAGTAGTTAGTATTGTCCTCAGAGCCTGCGTAATGGGGTAACTGCATGATCCCCGGTCCAAGGACCCACACTATGGACCGGGTACACGGACTACCCCAACGGACCCCCTCTACTAACCACCCCCAAAAATAGAATAAAAATAATAAAGATTTTATTTTGTTTACTTACGAGCTGTAATTGATTACTCGTGTCAGCGAAATTTCGAATGTTACGTTGTGCAAATGTAACAGACTTGGGTTAAGGCTCGGGAGCAAGTATTATACACATTGCCATTTCCTTTGCTGTGGCTATATATGAAAGACCGGGAAGCCTCCGAGAAGCCTTCAAGAAGCCTCCGGGAAGCCTCTGGGAAGCCTCAAAATTTGTACTCCATACCCTCCGCCATTTTGTTCAGCCCATTCTCCTATGGATTTGTGAACGCATTCCAGGTTTCACAATTTGCTCAGCGGAATTACAGATAAAACAAGCAAATGACCTGAAAACCCATCTTCCATAGTCAGATTGAGCCACGAACAGAAGATAAGAACTTTCCTTCTTTTTGTCATCACCATCTCCTTATGCCTGAAAACAGCTTTAGATATTATTTTGGGGGTTTTAGAAACCCAAGTCTGTTACATTTGCACAGTTTATATTAACGTTCGAAATTTCACTGACACGAGAAATCTATTACACAAACCAGAAGTGAAATCTTTATTTATCATTTTCATTCTATTTTTGAGGGTGGTCCGTAGAGGGGCCCGTTTCTCGAAAGCCCCGGAAACGTTTCGGGCCCGTAAAGCCATTTTTAGTTCATTTGTATCTGAAAACGGAGAAGTGTATGCGCCTTCAAATTTCTTTTGTGAAAAGAACATGAATGAAACACCTCTGTAATCATAATCATAATCTTTGTGAAAAACAGAAGTATCAAGTTACCTTTGTAACTAAAAATAAAAATATCTGGTGCCATTTGCATAAGTTACTAACTCACGAACTGCTTCAAAACTCAAGACTCATCTCGTTCATAGCTAAAATCCTTAGCCTAACCCATAGAAAATGAAGAAGTAAGCCCAATATATGAATACTTCCTCCTCTTTTATAGAAGAATAAGTATGGCCGTTAACGTTCTGAACTGTATCGGGATCATTATCTTTACAACAGAAAACTTGATTGGTGTAGAATAGTAGATCCAAATCTGATTGGTGTGACATACATACATCTCTCACTGATCCACTGATCCACTCATTGAACCACCCGTCCATAACATACCCGACGCGCCGACTAAGAGGTATTTTTTTTACAAAAAAAGAACTCAAAAAAACAATGATTTAATAGGCGATTGCAGAAACGTGAGAGGACAGGGAAAGAGTATGGTTGTTTTCCGTTTTTTGAAAAAAAAAATAAGATATTAAAATGAAAGATCAACTAAATTTGAGAGTCTTTACCAAGAATAGAAGTATTTAGACAAGGAAAATGGCAAAATGGTAGCTCTTCAAATATCACCTACAATAGAGAGTTTGTATGGATTGGGTAGACTAAGGATTTATATGGAATTTTGCAACTTTTGCGAGACTCCCATTTGAACAATTTTCCACTGAAAACTCTTAAACTTGGCTGGGTAGCTTTTCATTCAGTAACATTTCAGTTGAAATGTTTAGATTTTTAATCTAACTCGTCCCAGTCCTCTCACGTTTCTGCAATTGGCTATGCTCCCCAGGCCTGCTCCCCTCTGCTCCCCATTTCGCGGCTTTGGCTCGCAGAGCCCGCGATAGTAAACAGTTTTCTCAGCGACTTCCCAAGTGACACGAAGCAAGATGGCGGTTGAGGTTGCTCCACTTCGCTCGCTTCAAGACTTTATTACTGATGCTCAGTTCACTGCTCCAACTTTACATGACAGGGATAGAATGGAAAACAGAATGATAAACAACCTCATTTATTATCAGACCAACTACTTTCTTAGTGCAGTCATTATTTTCATTCTGGTTGGGTAAGTTTGTAAACGTTAGCTTTGCATGTAACGTAAACCCCGGGCGTAAACTTGTAAAAGGCTTTACTTCAGCATGTACAGAACACGACTGTGAAGTTAAAAATCCTTGAACTCTGTTTAAGTGCTGACTGTTTGCGTAAAATCGTAACAATGAGACTGGGTTGTTCAACAAAGGTTTCAGAAGACAAATGTGTATCAACTGATTCTGAAATGAATCTTTTGGAAAACTTTTGAAGATCGTTAACCCATATTTTATAGATCTTGGTAACCGAATGGGAGATGTCCACAATCTACCTGTATGGGAAAACCTTGACCATGGTCGATTTTTAGCCAATTTTAGTCATGAATTTGGTAGTTTCCAGTCCTTGCGTGACACAGCCATATAATAAAACACAAATCTCACAACAGTTTTGTGGAAAAATCTGGACTGATATATAGAGGAGAATACTTGAGCATGCGTAATTATGGAATATCTCTCTGTGTGTTCAACACAATATCTCATGAGTGAGTGTAGCGAACTAGTGTCAATAAAGTTGCACACGAGAAGAGATATTCCATACCTACAAGCAACCATGTATTATTTTGTTTATTATAAAGACATACTGTTAACGACGTTTCTGACAATTTTCCAAAGATTTCCGAACCCTTTCCAAAGATTTCTGAAGATTCTCCAGTACTGTCCGAAGGCCACACAAAAGATTCCAAGCATTTCCAAAAATTTCTGGAGATTACTAAAGATTTCCAAAGATAGTCGAAGATTGCCAAAGACTTTCGAGGAAGATGCAAAGATGTTTCAATCATACACCAACACATTTAAGGGTCGAACATGATATCAGTGAAGTCATAAGTATCTTCACTAGTGAGGATATGGAAAAACTTGGATTTATAGCAGCATTGTATTGTGGCAAAACATGTTTAATCGAGAAGGTAAATGTAAATGAAATAATAATAACCACTTTTATTGGCCCCAGATTTTTCATTCTTGGTATTCAGCAAGTCTGTCTTTTCTCTTATCCATTTTAATGGGGGCTCAATCTTTCTCACCAGGACACTGTATCCAAAGGATTTAATCATTGGCGCTGTCACGCTGGTCTGTACATTTGTCTTGTTTGGCATTGCACAAAGTCGAGAGCAGAGGATTGCAAAGCTGAAGTCGCAGTACCCCTCCCTGGTACCCATCTCTGTCATTGCAGTTGCAGTGCTCATTATTTATGCACTGGGATCGATTCTTGTATTCATCTGGGGGGTCACTGTGCCTCTTGCAGGTATTTATCATTACAACATTATGGAATATAGAAATAGTTAATCACGGTAGGCCTGATTTCCACTGCTCTTTTAGGTCCAGCCGCATTCATCCCCCAGTGCAGGCTTATTTCCCAAAACAGTGGCTGGTAATTGAACCTATAATCAAAGGGGCCACACAATAAATCTATTCAGGGCTACTGCAGCCATCCTTTTTTATTGTCAGTTGATTATTATAATTTATTACTTTTTCTACAAGCCATGTGATCCATCAGGGCAGCACTTAGTTTCTGGAGCATGAAGAGATAAGTAGTACTTCCACCCTCCCCTGGATAGGAAGCGAGTCCATCACAGGGTTTTCCTCCACTTATACACCTGGCTGGAGAGAAGCACTGTGAGAGTAACATGTCTTTTGCCTAAGTACACAACTCAGTGTCCCCCGCCAGGGTTCTAACCCAGACCACTCAATTCAGATTTTTTAATTTCATTCAAACGCGACAAAAACATAGGTAACTTTTTAGTTAGAAGTTCATTCAAAACGAGTGAACAACCTGGAACTTTTAAATGCGCACGTGCGCGATGTAAAACATGTCCTTTCATTTACAACGTTGAGAAATTGTCGGGACCCAAGCGATCCATTAAGATCACAGATCAATTTACCTGTACCTCAGCCAATGTCATCTACTGTATAACTTGCACTCTTTGCAAAAAGTTATATATCGGCGAAACAGGTAGACGACTAGGCGACCGTTTCCAAGAACACCTTCACGACGTAGAGAAAGACGATAAAGACGCTTCTAAACCGGTTGCTAGACACTTTAATCTGCCGAATCATTCTAAGCAACATATGGCAGTCTGTGGCCTCTCCCTACATCAAGGAAGCACAGAAAGCCGCAAATCTCTTGAACAAAGATTTATTTTTCAAATCGGCACTCTTAATCCTCATGGTATCAATGAACGCTTTTCATTCAACTAATTCATTCTGTTGTTTTTCACGTTGCCAGGCACCAACCAATAGCGTAGCTCCACATTTCTGTATATAAACCACACCCAACCCACAATTCCTTGATTCGCTCCGACGAAGGGCTAACGCTCGAAACGTCAGCTTCCGAATCTCTTTACGGTGGACAATTCACATTATCAACCCAGTTGATAAAACCAAAATACACTCGATTCAGAGTTGAGCGCACTAGCCATTAGGCCACTGTACCTCCGTTTTCTACCATATACACTATTCTATTAATAAATTTATTTATTTATTTATTTATATACTTATTTATTAGATTCCTTCCTGAAATTCAAGTGGCAAGCCATTTTAGTGATTTCTGTTATATTGATTCTGATTTTGTTGATCTCAAAACTTCTACATCACCTTCCCATACTTGCTACGACAGTTAACTTACCTTCTTAACTTCAAATTGATAAACAGCTAAGTGGTTTACTCGCTCACAGACAAATGCCAATAGCTTCTGTAGAAACTAATATCTTTGTTACTCGTTTTAGTTACTCTCCTGCATGCAGCAACTCGAAAGCGAAACATTAAAAACAAGTTTGCCAACGTAGTGGAGGTGTTTAAGGAAGATGTCACTCCAATGACTATTATTCTGTCAAAGATATGCACCATTGAGCAAGAACAACAAGAAAGTGGCAAGCATCAGAACTGAAAATGCTGGAAATGAAAGTAGTTGAGCCAAAACCCTCTGACAGCTGTTGCAGAAATAAATGAAATGGGATGTTTGGTAATTTGATTTTCAACCATGTTGCAGGAAACAGCAGGAACTTCCATCTCCTTTAATCCTAGAGGGAACTCCCATATGAAAAAGTTGGGGATGCTTGCCGGAAAATTTGAATTAAACCCCTAAGAGAGACCAATCTGGGCCTGGCTTATGCTATATTTGACCCCCTTAAAGATACCACTGAAAACGGAATAGGCTTCCGCTGTTCAGGAAAGGAGCCCTTGCTTGTAGACCAGGCTTGAAACTGAGCCTAAAAGCAGAAGTAAGAGCTCTTTTTAAGTATTATTTCTTTGAGTGCACCCTATAAGATACTTTGACAGGTAAAAGTAGTGGCGTATTGTCATGAACAGCCTAAGTGACACCAGAATCCTTGATTTATACCCCTGAGCGAGATGACGAGCATCCCCAACTTTTTAACATTGGAGTCCTCCTTCCCCCCAGGCGCCTTTAGTTGTCAGCACAAAGAATTGTCCTCAATTCATTATCAGCCTGACAGGACATTTGAGATTAACAAAGCCTTGTATCATACTTGCAATGTCTTAAAGTGGTACTATGATCAAAAAATCATTTCCTTTTCTTCTTCCGATTTTGAAAGCGTGTTCGCTTAACACCCAACTGGCAAAATTTTGAGCTTTGAATTTTATCCGAAGGCTGTTTGTTTTGATTGTAACTTTTGGATTTGGTGGTCCGCCATTACTCACGTTCAAAACTGACCAATAGGACATCAGAGGGTTGGATCTAGAGAAAATGACGTCATTTACTCACTAGCTTAACATTTCAGCG
Source organism: Micromussa lordhowensis (assembly GCA_964020085.1). Classification (NCBI taxonomy): domain Eukaryota; kingdom Metazoa; phylum Cnidaria; class Anthozoa; order Scleractinia; family Lobophylliidae; genus Micromussa; species Micromussa lordhowensis. Next base: position 3,368,326 of record OZ026603.1, read on the forward strand.
TGTAAACGCAATTTAGTACATATGCAAAACACGGGTTTAAAAGTCTGAAAGCCCGAAACTCCCGTGCTGCATATCAATTCAACCACGTACACACGCATTGCATTCTTAAACTAGTGAGTCTTTGACGTCATTTTCTCCTCGACCCAGCTCTCTCAAGATTTTAAAGTTAGTAATGGCGGACCAATAAGTAAGAAGATTCCAGTTAAAATAAACAGGTGTCTTTGTAAAATCAGAACTTAAAACTTGGGTCAGTTAGTGTTTAGTTAACATAGTTTTGAAATCCAAAGAAAAACAAGAATTGTTTTTTTGGTCGTAGTACCACTTTAGGACAGCAACTAAATTATTTTAGGGCTTGGCTGCTAAATATGTGGTTTGTTAACATACTCCATTTAAGATATTGAAATATAGGGAAATGATACACATAGTTTTATATTATATTTGTATACTGGCTACTTTTGTAGACAACATGGATTTTTGCAATACAAGACAATATATTTTAAATTAAAATTGCATGAAACAGTTTAAAGTAATGCTGGGCGAAATTTTCGTGATTCTCCACAGTCCACAGGCAAGAGTCATAGAAAAACATTTTTTCAAGGTTGGAATATTTCAGTATCCTAAATTGTCAGTCAAATAATTGAATTTCAAGGGTACAGGCTAGCTAGGGGTTTTAATCATAAGTATTGTTACTTGTTATAAGAACAGTCTTATTATTTTCAATGAAAATTGTTTTCTGGTGAAAATGTCAACATAGTCATGGTCAGAAACTCAGGAGCCTTCTTCAAAGCAAAGGGCTTCAAGTATACATTCAGGTGTTTAAGGAGCCAAATTGGAGTTTCAATAATCAGCGCAGTGCGCATGCGTTTTTATCCCAAATTTATTCTCTTCTTTTCTCATTAAAAAAAGTACAGAGGGGGGATGTACAACTTCGTAAGGGCTTTAATTAAGATGGGCTTATATCCGAGAGGGCTTATAACCACAATAAAAAACTGTTTCGCAAAGACCTGTAATGAGTTGTGTGCATTGAAATAGGTTTTTCATTTGCTGGTTTTAATTAAGCTTTAAAACATCATAATAAATGCAAAGCAATTAAAGCAATAATCGATCAGCGGACTTCGTTTGACTATGTTGCCATAAATACATACATATGTATTAACATAAGTTCACACATTACGTGTGGGCACGTGTGACAAGAAAACAACAAAATTTACACTCAATCACCCTTTAACTACTAGAATGTTTAACAAAAAAGTTTTGAGGTGGCTCAAAACAGGTTCCAGCAGTTAGATTTTGATGAGTTGTTATAACCACTCTTAAACACTTGATGCTACAATCTTGGTATCAAAAATCTGCCCAATCATTGGTGAACATGTTATCATTTTTGTAACACAAAAGATTACCATAGCAACAGTATGACACGCTAAAAACACCCTTAATTACAGCTTTAGTGGCTTATAATTCAAAAACAGCATGGTGAAATTTTTTTATATTACCAAATTTTGATAAACATAATAAGACACAACTTTTGGCAAAGTTACGAAAAAACTGTACATAGGGTCCAGAGCCACCTTAAAAGTTTAATTCCTGTTAAAGATAGATCAGTCAAGAAGTCGGCTTTGTTTCCCAAGTCTACACCCTTTCAGCAAATTTTGAACCAAAACGAAGATTTCTTTCAAAATCACTGAACCCATACCTAGCGATAACAACTAATTACTTCCCAAACTGTCGCTAAGTTATTTCTATTATTAGTGTTTTTTTCTATTATTAGTTCTGTCTATTATTATCCAACTCTGCTTCCTAGAGTACAAATATCGCGCGAAACGAGTACAAATAACAGATATTTGTACTCGCCTCATTCCTCCCGGCCGCGTGAAGTTCAAAACCATGGCAAGTCAGAATTTTGGGAAAAGAAATCGTTGGATAATAAATCTCTTATTAGACGTTTTGGTGTGTAGTATCGCTGTATATTTTTACGAGTTGTGCGGTATTTTGACGAGCCCGTAGGGCGAGTCAAAATACAAACAACGAGTAAAAATATACAGCGATACTACACACCAAAACGTCTAATAAGATATATTTATTATAGTGTTTATCACAGTCGAACAAAAGAAGTCGGCTTTCTTTCGCAACTCTGCAACCCTGTCAGCAAATTTTGAACCAAAACGAAGATTTCTTGAAAATCACTGAACCCAACAAACCAACTACTTTATATAAGTACCCCGTGAGCACTTAGACTTGTCTAGATCTAATCTATGCACTTATTTAACATAATCAAAAATATTCTTAAACTTTTGAATTTAAAGGGTCTCGCGCACTGTAATAATCTATGATTACTGGTAGCGGCTATCGAGTGCATTGAGAAACAGCCATGGCTCATACAAATAATTGCAAGTTTTAAAACCAGAAAAAGCAAATCGCGTGCACTTTGGCTTGTGAATGCCTTAGCGGATTGTGAGCACAACCAAATAATCGATTCACTGCGTCAACACCTCAAGCGGTCTAATTTGCCTCTCCTCACGGTCGTGTAAAGACGACACATACTATGACACTAAACTCTCAGTTCGATGTACGAAAGCAGATAGTTCGTCTTGACAGATTATCCGTCTTAAAAGCACTCGCCTGGCGGATAGTGCCTCTACCAGTCAAATTTTCAAGTCTTTTCTTGTGTCCAGTGACATTATCTTCTTTAAATATGTGTTTCCTGTTTTAATCTCCTGTATCTTAATTGATTTTTTCTAAAAGCAATAACCTCTTACCAACCGAGAGCGAGGGCCGTACTGGGGAATATTGGCTCGAGGTCTTGGGTGCATTGCGAGGTCCGTACAAGAAACGACCAAGGGCCAATGTTCCCCAGTAGGGCTCGAGCAAGCTAGGTTAGTAACGTAAGATATTCTCACCGCTTTTTTAATCGTTTCTGATTTGTGAGAGCAGATATGTCGTCGATGTGTAGAACACCTTCGAGGGATATTCGTGAATTGGCGCTTTACAGTCTACAAAACATGAAAGAGAACATACTCAATAAGTAGGCTTTCTTTCGCAAGTCTGTTTGCGAGTTTTAAACCAAAACAGAAATTTCTTTGAAAACCACTGAACCCAACCAACTATAAACACTGATAACTGCGTGAGAACATGCAACTAATTACTTCCGAACTGTCGCTAAGTTCTTTCTATTATTAGTGTTTATCACAGTCGAACAAAGGAGAGAACACTCAAGAAGAAGGCTATCTTTCGAAAGTCTGTCCGCGAGTTTTGAACCAAAACGGAAGTTTCTTTGAAAATCACTGAACCCAACCACCCACTGAAAAACACCCCGTGAGATCTAAGACTTATCTAGGTCTAATCTAAACTACACTTATTTGACATTCCCTAAAAGAATTAACAGTCGTGGGACTCATGCAAATCATTACAAGTTAAAATTAGAAATAGCAACCACTCGAACCTCTTAAGGTGGAATGGTACCCTAATAGGCACCAAAAAGTTTGCTTAGACTTGGTGAACGAAAGATCAGTTCTGTGCGATTGAACTCATGAAGAGAAAAGAAATTTTGAAGGTTTTACTCAAACTGGTTGCTATGGCAACCAGCCACAGACTTTTGAGGTACTGTTTTATAGTATTGACGCCAACACTTCCAGCTCTTTTACAAAACAGGCATATCGTGTAAGTTTATGTTTTGTTTTGTGCAATGAACCTAAGTTTTGACAGTTAATTCTCGTTTTCAGTGCTTTTAACAGGCTTTATTTGGAAATAATCTTATTTTAAACCACAAATCATCTCATGTCACTTGGCAGGGGTTAAAATGTTACGATTCGTTTGGTTTATTGCATCGCGACACTATTGGTCTTTGATTAGCCCAAGTTTCAGAAAGTCTACTTAAATATTTTGCAAAGTAGAAATGTTGGCGTGAAGTCAGTCGGTGTAAAAGTAGACATTTGAGAAAAATGCACTTAAAGTTTCTTACACGAACGATTAATCATTTAACAAGCCACAAATATTGGAGGGGGTGCAGGTTGGATCTCGGGGGAGAGAGTACCATAGTTGTTCTATTTTGTAAAAAGTTACCGCAGTTGTAGGAAATATTCGTTTTCATAAGGGAAATGAATGAGCCTGTGATGGCAATTCGAGGTAAAGCTTTTCACAAGTAGTTATACCAATCGAGTTGTACATGTCTTTGAAGCTTTTTTATACAGAGTTTCGTTCACATATCTTAAAACTAATCTATATTTTTGGTCACGGTCTTATAGTAAACAGCCGTTGCTACATAAAAAAAATTATACCTCTGCGTACTTTCCTTAAATTTCACACTCATCTAAAGGAAAATTCGGCAAGATCTCAAATCTTCTATTTTCAAGAAATTGAATTTTTCATGAGCGTCGCCGTATTTTAGGATACCATTCCATCTTAATGGATTATTTACTCAACCAAACATCCGATTCCGCGCCAACACCTCAAGCGATCTAATTATGCCTCTCCTGTGGTGTAAAGATGAACCATGCTATCACATTTAGTTCTCAGTTCGAAGCGCGAAAGCAGCTAGTTCCGTCGTTTTGGATTTTCGCGGAAAGCAAGTATTGAGGTATCGTCATACTTGCTTAAAGATGAAGAGCATAACACACTTTGTCTGAAATGTCGGATGAGCACAGGCAGTCATATTTGCCGAGGAAGCCTAAAAAGCATTTCGTCTAAAAACGTTCATTTTCAACAAGACATACTGCATACTCAAACCGGTTCATTTACAAGCGAATAACTCATTTCGTTGATAGGGGGTGTACTCCTGCCGAACGCTTAAAGAACGAAACATGGATAGTAATAACTAATTATTATCACGCGCATAAGGCACAATAAGGGGGGCTATTGACAAAGTGAGGTCAACATGTTAGTTCTTGCGAGTTTACGGACTGAAGCGCAGTCGAAGTCCATAAACATGTAAGAAAAGAACGAGGCCAGTATCCAGTCCTCTCGATCGAACAAGCTTGGTAAATAAAACATTTATTAAATGGCATAAAAGAACACTGTTTTATTGCTGGACTGAACGGGTAATCGCGAATAGGAGCATCTTGCTAGCTTGGTTGGCCAATCACAGCGCAGGATTTGTTTCTTATCGCCAAGTCGCGGACCTATGTAGCCATGTAATAAAACTCTTCCTCTAAATCCCCTTAATGAAAGGTCAAAATGGATCGTGAATCTATTATTTCGCGGACGATGCTGGACTTGGTATATCTGTCTAGCGTTAAGGAAAAGTAGTATATTATTTTTTTATTAATTTAATTTCCGTCTTGTCGGACTGCTCTCATTCAAGAACAGCATGTGATACGTGGAATGACAAGGGGCGGCCAGAACATTGAAAAAAATCCAAATGTTGCCGCAAAGTCTGACTTGCAAACGTATTCTGCTAGCGTAACTCAAAAGACTTAAAGGCAGCATCTAGAAGTAAACATAGACAAAGTCGTCGATTCCTCTGGATTTTTCCCACGATCAGTAATTGATGCGAGACTCTTTTGGGCCCGAAACATCTTGAGAGACATGCGAACTGAAACCGAATACCAGAGCCTCCAATACCAGAGTCTGCTAAATGAACACTTCGACAAGCTTTTGTGGAAACAGCTGTTATGTAACATGCTTCAGTCGTCCTTAGGGAGCACATTGAAGCGTATTAACTTGCATTGATAAATATAGTATAAACACATGAACTTGAAAATATATCTAATGAATAACAAAGCTGATGAAAGGGATAATTTTGAATCCTATTCTTGATCCACTTGCGGTTTCTATTGAAGAACTGCCCTCAACTCCATTGAAGAACTTGTACATATGACGCACGCTCCACGGCCCGCCCGCTAACAGGGTTATCGCGGGGTGCTAGCTTTTGGCCCCGGAGCGTTTTGGAAGACACGCAAACTGAAACATAGAGTTAAAAGACACTAAATAAAGTTTTCCTCCTCCAAAATATTAGAGCCTTAATAAACCATTCTGCCGAGTGAACACTTCAACCAGCTTTTGTGGAAACAGTTGTTATGTAGCTTGCTTCAGCCATTGAAGCGCATAAACCTGCATTGATAAATATAGTTTAAACACATGAACTTGAAAACATGTCTAGACGAGAATATCAACAGAGTGGGTAATTATTTTCAATGTCAGTCTGGATCCACCTACGCCAGCTTTTTTGAAACAAATGCTATTCAGCTTTGCGGTGTGCTCTGGGTCATTAGTTTATGTATGAAACACATCCGGTTCATTGAAAAATTTAGCTTCCAAACAACAATTAATGATCACTGAGCCAACTGCATTATTCTAATTGCCTCTTGTCCAAATACCGGTATATATAGAACCAACAGTGAACACTCCACACCCATTCGTTTGGTCTTGCATCGTGAGAAGAACGAAGATCTAGAAGACTTTTCTCGCTAGTTTTGACGCAACCTGGAAGAACTGAGGTAAGAAACGTGTGAGATTGAAGCTGATACGTTTATCGGTGATGCCAGCAGCTATAAGATATCTAGACTAATATTTTTTACTACTGGAAAGTCAAACTGTTTCAACATTTGCTTAGGCAGAACATTAGTATTTGATTTAGACTCGGAACCCGGCCACATACATACATACTTTATTAACGTGACTAACGCTTAGCTATAAAGCTAGTTTACAGGTCAGTCACCAGTTAACTCCTACTGTGGCCATCACCGTAGTAGTATGCTGAAGATATCCTCTTCTGTATTTATGTTTTACTACATAAAAACAAAAGTGGGAAGCGCGGTGGCCTCATGGTTAGTGCGCTCGACTCCGGAGCGAGCGGTCCGGGTTCGAGCCCTGGCCGGGGACAGTGTGTTGTGTTCTTGGGCAAGACACTTTACTCTCACAGTGCCTCTCTCCTCCCAGGTGTATAAATGGGTACCTGCTATTTGTTGGAGAAACCTAACAAAAATTGCGGGGGAGTGACCTGCGATGGACTAGCATCCCGTCCAGGGGAAGTAGAAATACTTCTAGCCGCTTCATGCTACAGAAACCGGGATAAGCTCCGGCAGCTATGGGCCAGACGGCTCTAAGGCTTCACTTTTTTTTCACATAAAAACAAAACAGAACAAGCTACGAAATAATTTTATGGAAAATACACGTGTCTGCACGCCTAATCAACGGCACATTTGCAGTTTCTACACGAATTTGTTTTTTCTGTGGGATTCTCCCACACCTTGAATCTTGCTCCCACACTGATTTAAAGTAATTCTCTTACCATCTGGATCATATTATTCTGTTCTATAATTTAGTTTTCGTTAACTGTAACCTCGGTTTCGTGGTTTTGTTGTTACATGTAACAAGACAAGTAACAGTCATCTCTATATAAAAAAATATAATTTCTATAAGTATACTTCACCAGACCAGCGCTGATGGAAGGGATTTCCATGTTTCGTTTCATTTACAATACTTTACGATTGTTGTGGAAAAGAAAAAACAAACAATTTGATAAGAAAAGCTCACGCTATTTTTGTTTTTCTTTTTCCAACAGATATCTGTCGACATTGAAGATGATGCTGGCTGTTCAACTTGCCCTGGTGACAGTGCTTCTGTTTGGCTGTTTCTGTTCTGCTTACGAGGTCACAGGAACAGAGAACCCACTTGCGCAGAGAAACTTTAACAACAAGGAAGTAAGTGGAACGCTAAGATTGCGCCTTTTAGGTAACCTAGCAGATTCTAGGATTAGTCTAGCACAGAACTAAGATTAGTCTAGTACAGTTCTAGGATTAGTCTAGCACAGTACTAAGATTAGTCTAGTACAGTTCTAGGATTAGTCTAGCACAGTACTAAGATTAGTCTAGTACAGTTCTAGGATTAGTCTAACACAGAACTAAGATTAGTCTAGTACAGTTCTAGGATTAGTCTAGCACAGAACTAAGATTAGTCTAGTACAGTTCTAGGATTAGTCTAGCACAGTACTAAGATTAGTCTAGTACAGTTCTAGGATTAGTCTAACACAGAACTAAGATTAGTCTAGTACAGTTCTAGGATTAGTCTAGCACAGTACTAAGATTAGTCTAGTACAGTTCTAGGATTAGTCTAGCACAGTACTAAGATTAGTCTAGTACAGTTCTAGGATTAGTCTAGCACAGTACTAAGATTAGTCTAGTACAGTTCTAGGATTAGTCTAGCACAGTACTAAGATTAGTCTAGTACAGTTCTAGGATTAGTCTAACACAGAAATAAGATTAGTCTAGTACAGTTCTAGGATTAGTCTAGCACAGTACTAAGATTAGTCTAGTACAGTTCTAGGATTAGTCTAGCACAGAACTAAGATTAGTCTAGTACAGTTCTAGGATTAGTCTAGCACAGTACTAAGATTAGTCTAGTACAGTTCTAGGATTACTCTAGATGTTGTCAAAGTTTAGGTGAAATGTACACCAGGAACTGTTTTATTTTTAGCACTAGTAGTAATCAAAGATTATGACAGTGCGTTCGACTTCTTCACTTCATCACTTGAATGATTTCATTATATTAGCTGACTTTCAACTTTTGTCCATTGCTTAACTAACATCTCAGTTTTTTATGAGCAATCGAAGTTTTACAGAAAAAATATAACATAATGACAAAGTCCAGTATTTTCATGTGGATTTGATTTGTTCGTTTTATTGTCAGTAGTCGATTAACTATACGATTTGCTGATGTGTTGCGTAACAGCTTCAGTTTCTGCAGATCCAAAATATTTACATTTTCCTTCAAACTTCATGCTGTTAAAACAATTTCAACTAAAATTGACACTGATGAATCGTTTTAGAGATAAATAGCAAAACAGGTCACGTGACTTATTTTGTCTCTGAATATCTTTTAAAGAGAATAAAAAATGCTCATTCCTGGCACCGATAGTTACTTTGAACAAAGGAAAAGAATTTATAAGTATCTTACACTTCGCTCAAGTTAACCATTCCCACCCCATTTGAGGAATTTTTAATTTATTATTTCTAGCTGTACATTTATAATTTCTACTCAGGACCAGCCTGAAAACCACCTGAGGGTGAGGTTGCCTCCTGGTTAAAGATATTTGTTATTATTATTATTATTATTATTATTATTATTATTATTATTATTCCAATTACCAAGATTATAACGTCGTTAGTCACGTGACCACCATACCAGCATTTTCAATGATTTTATCGACACTAAGGTCCTACTAATGTTTACTTTTGGTTTTCCTAGGGAAAAAAAATCAACGTTGTTTTATAGGAAAGAAAGTGGTTTAAACTTCGTGAGGGGTGTTAACCTACGGATGAGCCATGCTTGAATAGCTAGCATTTGCAATCGCGCTCTTGTTTATCGTAAACAAACCCCGGCTCTCTCGCCGACTGGTTCTTCGCTCACACGTGACTCAAAGGCGAGCATGCTCGCATCAACGCCTGCTGATAACAAAAGCACGTTACACGTGATCTCCTATCCTGACGAAATAGCCTGTCACGTTTGGGTTGATTTACACGGTCATAAACGCAGGGTTTGCGAGGATGCCATTTGTTTTGTGCCCCATCTGCTGAGGGGAAGCCAATTATTTTATCACATTTGCAAATTTGTAAGCAATAACTGAAAACGTTTTCACTCGGCTTGTAAGAGTTTCTTGATTTCATCGAGCCAAACAGGTTGGATTCTTTTATATATAAGGTTTTTTTTTCTTTTTTTTTAGATTCAGCCGCAAGAGTCGCTTGGAAAACGATTTTTTCATATATCAGGTCCCCCGGGACCAAGAGGACACCCGGGACCAAGAGGACCACCAGGAAGAAACGGTCTACAAGGAAGGCCCGGTTCACCGGGACAACCTGGACCCCAGGGATTTCGCGGCTCCACAGGTCCCCCTGGTCTCCAGGGCCCTTCAGGGATCATGGAACGTAACTGGAAACAATGTGTTTATAAAAGTCTGGACGTCACAAAAGACCTTGGCTTAATCGTGGTAAGTTTGGAAGGGGTCAAAACCCTGGGAAATAACTTGAACTTATTGGTTAAGTCAGCATTCAAAGTGTAAACACGGTAAACCACCTCTCTCCTCCTCAGAGGTTCAAACGTTCGTTATACAAATCCGCTGAGCGAAGTGTTCGCAGGCGCAAAGTCGAATGTATCGACCAGGCGCAGAACCTCTGCCAGATGTATGTCGATTCTCGTACATCCTTGTCGTTTTCTCGTACATCGATAAATTTCTCAGCTTTGGCTTTATTTGACAGCTTGAAACTCATAGAAACTCATTGCTAAATATGTCGCTACGGTCTGCATTAGTTTTTTTGCGATCTAGTTTAATATTTTCCAAGAAAAGAAGCAAAAGTGTTTTACTTCGAAGGCCTCCCTGAAACCCGTGAGGGGTAGTCTTGCATGTCCTAAAAACAATAATATGGCGAACGATTCGGATCAGCTGGACTGTCCTCTTCAAGAGCTGTCTCTTTAAGGTAAATCTCAACTTAAATAAAATCTTGCAATCTAAATATCTTATATTTATTTTTTCATCTTATTTGCAAACGTTAAATTTAGAGCTTCTGTAAAAATCCTGTTACTAAAACGAAGTAAACAAAAGGATAAGCTTTGTCTCACCACTGAAACATTGTTATCTACATCTACATCTATATATGTAATCTGCAAAGGGATTTACCCATCACCGCAGATGTAAAAGAGAAAAAAAAATACTTTCCTTTAAACAAATGTATGCTAAGATTAAGCTCAATTTAAGATTTGAGCTTCGATTTCACAACGATTTCACGAAGAAAATTGTTCAGTTCGCCAAGCAGACAAACGTTAAAAAAACTTACTTGTTCTTGTCTCTTTTAAGACTGAATTGTGATCCTGTTCAGAGTTTCACAAGCCATGAGTTTCCTGAGCACATTTTTGTCTTCGCTATATTTCTTCATCACCACTTACGCGAAATTTCGATTTGTTCACCTCCACTCGGAGGTGAACAAAAGACGCTTAGGAAAACAGTTTTCATGAAAGCAACAGACTTTTCCCGATTTCCATGCATTCAAGTATGTTTTAGCTAAACCTTCGACATCACTTAACCTCAAAATCTTGCACGCCATTTTACTGATACAAGGTACACAAGCCACCCCTGCGAGTAGCCCACAGAAAATTGCCTCCCCCGGATGGCGGCCATCTTGGGCGTGGTATCTGGCAGAGGCTCCCGCGCTTTCCGCCGTCGCCGGTAACTCCGTGCCTGCAATTACATTACTCAGCGGATCCTCCCCACCCGAAAAAAAACCCTTTGAGCCTCTGCGGAGAAGAGAGGTAAACCACAGCTAAGAGGCAGGAGGAAGAACAACATAAACGAGATAAATAAACCAGCTATGTTTACAAACTGAAATAAATATACGTTTTCTAAAACAAACCTGCTATTGAGTCGGACACTAGAAAACCGAATGAATACAAACGTACAAGCATCATTAAATATCAGTTATTATTAAAAACTGGATCATTGGATAATGCAATTCGAGACTTTTCATTGGCTTAGCCGTCATGGTATATGAGCCATTATACCATGATCTACAAAAATGGCGTGCGTATGCGTGATTTTTTGGCCCTTTTTGTTTTCATTGTAGTCTAGTTCTTTATTTTTTGGGGGCGTTTTTAATAAAACAATTATTCCACTCGCGCTTGTTGGATATGAGATGATTATAGCCAACTCGGCGCTAGGCGCCTCGTTGGCTATCTATCATCTCATATCCAACGCGCGCTCATGGAATAATTGTTAATTATTATTCAACAAATTGTAACACTATCCAAATATGGTCATGATGCTGTCATCCGTAGGTAACAGATATCCGGCGGTATACGAAGCTTCGTACGTGGAAAGAAAAAGTGAAGTGAGAAAATGTCGACAGAGAGATTTACAAGGATTTAGGCTGTTTTGTTATCAATTTGTGGAATAATAAAACAATTATCCTGCTCAATCTCGCGGAATATCGTCTGATTTTAGCCGACTCGGCCTACGGCCTCTTCGGCTAAGTATCAGACGATATTCCGAGCGATTTCGCAGGATAATTGTTTAAAGTTTTGAAATATGAAATGTCAGATAAGTTAGTCTCGTTTTTTAAAACGATTCTGGAAAGAAAATTAAATTAACAGTTTATCCACGCAGCAAGCGTTCCCAGCATATCATCTTTTAAAGAAAAAAACCGACTGAATTTGATCAAAATTCACGAAGCTGGCATTCCGCCAGCGCGCCCGCAAAAACTACCCTGTTACGTATATGACTAAAGCGTTCAAGCTCAAATGAAGAGTTTCTTCTGCATTAATTCTAGGCAGTAACTGCTGTAAAAGAGAGACATGTAATGGAGCCTTTCTTTCTGATTTGTCTTTCTTTACTTGAAATTCTCCTAGGAATGTGGTTTCAACAAAACTTCAGATGACACTGACCTGCAAGTTTATTTCAATGGCGTACTGAGTATCTTCAAATGCAACACCTGCTGTAAGCGGTGGTACTTTACCTTTAATGACAACACGTGCAATGCTCCAGCACCCATCGAAGGTTTGGTCTTCATGCGAACCGGTGCATCACCAAATGCTGTAAAAGAGCTGCTTCGTGTCCGTGAAATTGAAGGAGCGTGCGGAAATATCCCTAAGGGTAAAGTGAGAGTGGGGTTCTGGGTCGGTGATTGCGCTGGCTACGACGCTGAAGCGCACGCGAGGACCGGCTTTAGATCTACATCCCGTATCTATGTAGAGGAAATACCGCCGCCACAACTCTAACGTTTTCGTGGAGATTCAGTAAGATTTTTCTTTTGTAGCTGTTACGAGGGTCGTCACGAACTTCTCCTCCTTAGAGCAGCCTTGGGCGTGTAATGTAAGGTAAAAGCAACGTGCAGTTGTTCCAGTAGCAAACAGGCTTATTTGATAAACAGCTTCGAAAGCTCATAGTTCAGGATATTTAACAACTATTCACCGAAGTGGAGGTGATTAGCGGTGGATATTTAAATATCCACCGCTAATCACCGACTGAGGTGAATAGTTGTTTTAGTATATACTAAAACAGTGAGATAATTTACATCACAAAAAAATGATTTTTTAGTGATTTCTTCGCTTGGCACGGATGCAAACCGGGACGCCATTTTCTCTCGAGTTGCTCCGAGGTAAATAGCACAGGATATACGGAGTTTGACGAGCCAATCAGCGAGCGCTATCAACGCTATCCACTGTTTTAGTATATACTAAATCAGGATAAAAGTTGTTTCGTAGATTAATTTCACTGTAACACAGCGCAGGTTCAGCAGTATCAAAACAAAATAAAAGTGGCATTTACCCCATTGTAGCATGCGTAGTAAGTCCAGTAGAGGAGGGATGGGTAGGAAAGGAGAAAGGACAAAGTTCTTCCCGTAGTGGATGTTTACCGAGCCGCGAAACCAGTCAACATCATTCCCAGGACTTTCCCCTAAGGGAAAATCTCTCCCAATCTCGAAGGGAAAGACGTTGGAAACGAGGTTGGAAGTCAGTGGGATAAAATACCAGCCAAAATTGAATCTCAAGACTGCAAAGAGATAAAAAAAAAGTCTTTCGCAGCGAAATTCGTGCGCAAAATTCGCAACAGTGCAAGAAAAGTCACATGATTCACCAGGTAATCAACAAGAGAACTCAAAACGTGTTTTACGTCTTTATTTCCCAAAATTACAAGAGAACGGCGTAAACACAGCGGAAAAAAGTGGTTGACTCGTTGATCTAGCGAAAATATTAGTTCAGTTCAGTCTTTTAGTTCAGTTGAGTTCAACTTTTGCTGCAAGTTGCTGCCGGAAGATTCACACTAAACTGAATCGCCGAGAAGCGGTAGACGACTTTTTGGTGTAGAAACTGCAAGGAGAGAGATTAAACCTTTGAAGGCACTTGTTTAGTTGCTCTGGCGGCATTACTCAAAAGGAGTAGTGAAGTCTTATTGCATTTAAAACCATTGCTATGCTTCGCCTCTAGAAGGAGGAGAAACGATCAAGAAACGACAAGGTCGAGTCTGCATACAAACCAAGTGGCTCATCAGGCCGGAGGTTTCTGTAGCATGAAGCGACCAGGAGGATTACTACTGCCCCCCTGGATGAGATGCTAGTCCATCACAGGGTTACCCCCCAGCATTAAGTTCGCCGGTACCCATTTATACACCTGGGTGGAGAGAGGCACTGTGAGAGTGAAGTGTCTTGCCCAAGAACATAACACAATGTCCCCGGCCAGGGCTCGAACGCGGACCGCTCGATCCGGACACGAGCTCTAACTACGAGGCCACCGCGCCTCGACTCCCGCGTTAGAAGGTGGAGCGGGGAATTCTAAACAAAACGAGGGCGAAAGAAAACCGATCAAGAAACGTCAGTCATAAAGTTTCGTTTTAATTTAGACGAGTTAGAAAATAATAATTGATCATTAATTTCGAACAATTGCATTTTGGTAAATTGTAAACTTAATGTGTTTTAGAGACGTTTTTCATTTTACAGAGTGAGGGAGATACAAAACACATCTGCCGTGTCATTCCTGCTAACTTCATGATAAACGTTTTGAACAAACTTGGCTTGGATCATGCTTCGCCTCTCGCTTTTCTATTAGAAAACTTAACAGAACCCAAGGAGACGTGTAAATGTCACTGCATGTCAGTTTTAATGCAGCTTTGGTTTTTAAAAACTAAACTCCGTTGTTACATTTGAAATCTTGTCATACGAATATAAACCTCTGTCGACCAATTTCTCTCTTCCTTGAAGAATAGCCTTTGCATTGTTTTTCTACAACTACTCAAAATATTCAATAAGAACGCCAAACATGCTGTAGTTTTGAGGAGCTGTGAAAGGTAACGGAGGTAATTTTCGCAATTTTTATTTTATGCAGTCTTCCCTGTGAATTTATAGTCTTTTTTGTCGATAGAATATTCTTCAGGTCATCAGACTTCTGATTTCTTTGTGCATTTGGCAAAGAAAGTCCACATAGCTGTGAGCCACTGGGTTGATGCCTTTGTCTTCAACTAAAAAATGTTTAAACCATCCTTCGAGCTTGTCTCGCTGTCGCACAACGGTTAACTGAAAAGAAAGCAAGAACAAAGATTTAACTACCCACAATAAACGTGAGAAAGATGTTAATCCGTCAGTCACTAAAGCCATTCCGAAAATTTTTTTGGAGTTATCCCGACACGAGTCGAAGCTTTGTCTTTCTGATCATCTAACGAACGCTTGACATTTTAGGCTTTCTATACACTTCTAAGTCCTTTGTTTACTACAAACGATGTACTTCTGCGCGCGCCGTCTCAACCAAAACCTGTCTTGGAAACTTGTCTTACGAGCTTTTTTATTGCATGGCACAACTTTTATATTCTGCTTTCTCTTTTCTGTTTGTTGGTTAAATGCAGAACACAGTGACGCTAAGTTGTACGTTACGCCGTTCGTTTAGAATGTTTAGTTCGGCAGAGGACTTTTGTTGGTAGCAACCTCTGTTCAGATTGTCGAAATTTATGGGACCAACAACAGTGCGTGCCAAGACTACACCGGAGTAACAAAGATGAACACACCCCACGACTTACTGATACTCTAGATTCAAACCGTTCACTCATTTACCTTGAGATAGTGTTGCCTCTGATCTTGAATCTGCCGTATAATGTCATTGAGGCGAGAAGAAAGAGCGTTATCAAGGACTGGAAGAGAAGTCTGGCAAAAACAACGTAACAATTTCATTAGAATTCCGTGTTGACGGGTTCGCCTTCCTATCAGTTATTCAGTTCAGAAAGAAAGGGGCTGATCGCCAAAGGTAAACAGTTTTAAACAGAATCGATTCTCCTAACTACTATAAAAAGAATGTATGAAAAAAGTAAGGAGACTTTTGCATGTTGATATAAGCGTTTCTGACACCCTCCTTGGGCCAGATTTTAACTAATAGACGAGCACATTTGAAGATCTAGAACTATCATCATGTTTAATCACTGTACAGAACTGTTTTGCCTTCGACTGCATAATATTCTTTCCTTGTAATTCTTTACATGTGTTCAGTTTGTCCTTTTCTTGCAGTATATGACGGTGCGGAGACAAGTTTAGTGAACTCTTACCATTTCGATGTCAACTTGTCCAATCGTGTGCGCTCCAAACACTTGGTTAAGCCAGCTAGGGTCAACTTGAAGACCAATCCACATGAACAGGGATATTCCATTTTCTGTCAGTAACAAATGCCCATTAAACAACAAACAAACTTTCGCCGGCATAGTAAGAGATATTTTGTTCATTTACCCGCGCTTGGCAAAGGTTTTCTTGCTTCCCGCGCTTGGCACAGGATTTTCACGCGCTTCATGTTTTCCCGCGATTGGTACAGAATCTTACGCGCTTGGCACGGGCTTCATGTTTTCCCGCGCTCGGCACAGAATTTTACGCGCTTGGCACGGGTTCATGTTTTCCCGCGCTCGGCACAGAATTTTACGCGCTTGGCACGGGTTTATGTTTTCCCGCGCTCGGCACAGAATCTTACGCGCTTGGCACGGGTTCATGTTTTCCCGCGCTCGGCACAGAATTTTACGCGCTTGGCACGGGTTCATGTTTTCTCACGCTTGGTACAAAATTGGGGCTTGAAGAACGTAAGCAAAACCATTTCTGTTGTGGAAATGAATCAAGTTGAGGTTCGGTAAAAGAGAGGTACTCACCCAGCAAGTACACACCAGTTTCTGACATTCGATCTGCTGAACATCTGATAACTTTCGGAAGATCTGTCGAATCCATGTCCAAGTCGTGCTGAAGGGCACCCAAAAAAAGAGAGAAAACAAATTAAAAACGCTTTAGGAAACCCCGACGGTACTACATCCTATAATTACAGTGAAAAAAATATAATTGCCACTCGATTGTTATATTAGTGTTATCAACTTTTCATGCACGCGCTCTGGTTTTTCCACTGATTGACCAATGAAAACAACGTCAGTAAGTATAGCGAAGATATCTGTTTACAAACATTGACGTCATTTTCGCTCACGCGCGCAAAATCACTGGAGCGTGTGGTTGGCAGAAGTTCTTTCGAGCTGGTCAAATCCTTTGCTCACAGACGAATTTCCAACCCGATTTTCGGCACGTGTCGATACTCGGATTTCCTTTAAACTTTAACAGTGAAGCATTATCCTGATATTCTAACTTTCCTCCAGGTTTCAGTATGAAATCCAGCATATATGTGAAGCGACAGTCGTTTGAAGTACACGAATTTTCAGTCATTTCTTTTGTTTTGATCATTTTGCCAACCACAAATATTGCGTAACAGTGCTCGTGACGTCACTGATATCTTCGCTATGGGGAGAAGTTTAATAAATTTAGTAGCTTTAGCGTGTGAATTAAACATACCAACGAGAAAAGCCTTGGATAGAAGTACGGCACTGATGCAGCTTGATCCATTGACATCACTGATCTCATTAACCAGCTGCGATCATCAGAACTCATCTCTGAACCTTAGACACATAACAGCAAATTAGAGCAATTTTCTGTTGTGTCGATACATTGTTGTGATATTTGTCCCTGTGTATGCTAGGTTGGAAGATTGTACAACTTTTAATTTAAGGTTTTTGTGCGCCATGAATTATGGGTAACTATACCAGTCTCCATCTTTTTTATCCTACAGAGGGATTGTAAACCGCTCTAATTCCTCGCAACAATTTAATTTTCTTTATGTATTACAGTGCAACTACTCTAACCAAGGTCGCCTGACAACATTTTCTACAAATTTAACGACTAAAAATCGCGGAGGTTAAAAATAGTTTCCCAACAAAATTTCAATGTAATTCAATGTTGTGCATTACAGAAGCAACAGATCTGTGGTCATTTTGTTTATAGTAACTATTTTTAAAACTTTCCAAATACCAGTGAATAATTTGCAGAGAATTTAATTAAGTGGTCTTGGTTGGAGTAATCACACCGTAACTGTTTATTAAACCTCCCAGTAGAAATTAAAAGTCATAATGAGACATGATTGTGTACCTCTCCTAATCTCAATTTGGAGACTACAAATTTCCACAACAGCAACTGTCTGGATAGTTAGAACATTACTAACAGACAACTGAAGGAATAGCAACAATTCAGCCCCGCCAAACCATAACAAAAATCATATTGCAATGCAATGACGAGGGCAACTTACCTCCTAAAAGTATGTCATTCTTTAAAATACAGTTTGTGTAGAGTGGCAACAGTTTCATACACTCTGGAAGGATCAACTACACACAAAATATACAAGCAGGTGTTATGTTTACTAAGACCGTTATAGAATACATATTAAATACTATTATACCTAATAATGGTACCAAACTGAGGAGCAGCACTGGCAAATATTTCATCCGTGTCATGAAATCTCAATAAACCTAGGAATCAAATGGTCTGTGTTCCTAGTGACTATGTTAAGCGAGAAAATTGAAAAATATTCCTTATTAAAAAAAACAGATGGCATTTCTTTCACTTTATACCTGACCAGCAGATGAAGGTGAAGCACAGTTTCTTCTGTAACAGGCCAAAATCTGTGCACATTGATTCATTAGGTTTTCCCTGATTGCCTTGGGTGTTGATGTGTATACTTGTCTGATGGCTACATAAAAAGAACAAAAAACAAACAGAACATGTTTTTTTTTTCTTTTTCAAGTAAAACTGACTTTATGTACAACAAATCTTGTTCTTAGTTGTGTGATCCTTCGGGCGAGGGTAGTTCTGAAAAGAACTGTTGTTGTTGACTAACGTTTCAACAACCTGAGCGGAAGTCATCTTTAGAGTCAAGTGAATAGATGGTTGTCGAAATATCAGTCACCAACAGTTCTTTTCAGCACTACCCTCACCCGAACGATCACACAAGTCAAACTACTGATACTCCTGGGTTCAAACCATTTACCATTGAGGCAGGGTTCATCATTATCGCTGCTGGCTAATCTAGGCAATGTATGGCGCAAGATATCTGACAATGCATATCATGTTAAAGTTCAACATGCGATAGGAAAAAAATCCTTTCGCTTCTTTGCACGCCTAATTGCTAAGTCCGGTCTTCAAAGGATCTGATCACAATACACGTTCTCCCAAGGAAATTTGCACCCAAAATTAATTCCTGGTTCCATGTTTAAGGGAGTATGGAGAATCTTTCTGTGGATCTTGCAGTGCTCCAGGTTAGAGGATGGAGCAAATCAAAATAAAGTCGAATTCTCCTCACCTTGTTTGGCTGCAACATTGACATATGTGTCCATTTCACAGCAGCGGAACAAGTCAGATAACTGGCTGCAAGTAGAGAAGGCCAAGTTGTGTACTCTCAAACGCCGCTGTCCACTGATAGATGTATACAGCAGCGCACACTGAAAGTACGCCTGACTCTCCTCAGCCAGCTTGTCATCATGTTTGATTTCAATAGCAATAGCCTATCAGAAGAAAAGCAATCCAATGACTGAAAATCCAACACAATGATGGGTTACCCATTGTTAATTCGGTAGACATAGTTTTTCTTGTAATGCAAAGCAAACTCATTCAGTATTGTTTCTCTCACTGGAAGAATATGCCTTGATTGTAGGCCACTCCCAGGATTTTTTCAGCTTACCCCAATAGCTTGTTGGTACCCTTATTTACTCTTAAGTGGAGAAAGGCACGACAAGAAGACAAGACAAATGGTTCACAAGGACAAAAACGTGCATGTAATTCTTCATCTTCAATTTAGCTATCAGATCACTTCAAATGAACACTTGTTTGGCTTCCCTGGACTTCCTTGCCTTATACATATATATTCTGTAAACATATTTATAACTGGCAAAATAAATTAATAAATAAAACAAGACATCTACTTGTTAAGTCAGCAGTACCTTGTGTGGATCAATGATGGCCAGTTCTACATCTGTGGTATTGCTCATGTAACAATTGCCCCAGAAATCAACTGGCCGCAGCCCTGAGGGAACAAGAGACAGCATGTTACTCCAGTTACATATAGGACACAAGAACCAGTAGGTAAAGACAGAGGAAAGGGTGCTTAAGTAACAAAGATCTGTCAATCATATCTTCGTATCATTCTTTGCAGTTCAAATATATGAAATTTCAGATAGTCACTTGAATACATCACCTTCTACGGGTATATTATGAACTCGCAAAGTGGCCAGCTCCCAGATGGCTTGATAGCTCAGTTGGTAGAGCACTGCACCGGTATTGCAGAGGTCATGGGTTCGAATCCCGTTCAGGCCTGAATTTGTTTCAGGCTTTAATTTCACAACTGCTTAAGTTGTGTGCATAACTGCGATGATCAATCATATCTTCGTATCATTCTCTGGAGTTCAAATATACCGGTATGAAATTTCATATATTCACTTGAAGAAAGATCTGCCAAATTACCTGTGCTACATCTCAGTCTCATGATGGCATCAAACCCAACATTACGTTGAAGATTTCTCTTGAGATCTCCACGGAACTGGTCTCCATGTGTGGCCTCCTACAGTGTTCAGTTAAAAAACGGGAGACGGGTTACATTCAAAATTCGAAACATGAATAAATATGTACTTTATCAACATTAACATTTTAAAATCTAAAGATTTTAGAAATGGTGTACTTACAAGCAGATTTATTATTAGCAACAAGAATGGACACCAGATTTGAGAGAGGAAGATCCATAAAGTACCGTAATACCTTGAAATAGGAATATCTGTATATTTGTCCTCCAGTGAGAGTTGCCACTGACCCAATGGTTGCCACATCAATGTAGGCGTTAGGGAAGAGAAACAGATCAACTGCAACACCGTTTTCCACACACTCTTTTGCAAGTTTCTCATAGAAGGAATTCTGTGGGGTAAGTATTGTCTGAAACAAAAGAAACCAATTTTCATACCATATTTCAACATCTCAAAAAATTAAAAATGCTGAGAAAATGGTCATTTGTAACCATGATATTACAATTATAAATGTACACATTGCAATTACTTGGTTATTCTTCTAAAATATCCCCAGAATTGTGTCTACCATTTGTCAATCTCTCTATCTGTCCATCCAGTTGGCCGACAGACTGTCTGTCTCTTTTTGACTTAGTTTTGTAACTGTTAAGGGCATTGTACCAACAACAAGACAACAACGACATGAACTTTATTTTACAGTTGTGAAAAAGGCCTTTGTAGCCCGCAGTTAGCACAGCTACTTAAACTGACACAGCCTTTTCTACCTTTTCTTTCTCAGAGCCAAGTAGTTTCCTATCTTCTCTGTTCTTTAATTTTCCAGGGGCTTCAGCAATAGGCAAGGATGAGTGGAAAACAAACAGTTTCCCTGAGATACCAGCAGCCTGCGAGAAAAAATAATGCTGTTAGACAAGTTCATACTTATGCAAATGCTGTAATCTGATTGGCTGAGCTACTCATATACCATCGGCCTTTAAGTGTTAAGGCTGGAGGTCGTTCACATAATGGCAATGTCCTCTGATTTCCCAAGTTTCAAGGAAGTTTTAGCAATGTTACTGGATAATTCAATTCTCAAGAACACTGACCAGCAATCACCTTTCAAACCTCAGTTATTTTTTAATGAACTCAGAAGCATACAGGCACAACTCAAATAACAATTCAGTCCACATGGAATCTCTGAAGCGTAATGTTGAATAATTGCATTGAAAAATGATTGGAAATTACTATTTAAAGAGAATTAAGTTAGAATTAAACAAATAGATTATTTGCTCTCATAGAAGTCTGGAGATCATGATCTAATTGTTAAATAGAGCTAAATTAGCAAAGATTGACAGAATGGAAACAGCTCAGCAATAAACATTGTTGGGGGTTTCTCACCTTCAATGCTTCTTTTCCAGCTTGGATGACAGGACCAAGGACTGTTTCTGTTTCCCTTGTTTCTCCAAACATTGTAGGGATTTGTTCCAAAAGGCTAACAACACAAATTGTAGAAAAAGTATTTCAAATTAGTTGCAAAATAAAACAGAAGGTGTTACACTGTCACTCCTACACTAAAAAATTCAAATAACCAAAAGGACACTTATGGTTTACTAAGGACATTTCACCAAAAACTGTGTTGAGGCAGACGTAAGAATTAACAAATTGACGTCAGTTTTTCATGCGTCTGTCCTGTTATTGATCATAAATTTCGTCATCACATTGTCAAAGTAGCTGTGGATCCACGAGGCGATTAGCCTGCGAACGCAGACGTATTTCCGGCTGTCACTGGTTCCGCCGAAAATAACGTCTGCGAACTCGAGCCAGAGATTGATTTCCGTGATGTCAAAACTTTTGTTTTGTTGTTGACCAATAAAATTCACCGATGGAATATGACACTCGCGTACACGCGCGACTCCGCGGGAACCGGCGATAATATTTTAGAACTGGAACTCGTTCGCAATGAGCGCCATCGAAACACCGAACAAGATTTTAACTTCCGAGGTTTGGTTTCTTTGCAAGGCAAACGTTTCCAGTGAAGAAAAGATAAAGGTGTTTGGAAAAAGTACAGTGGCAATTCACTCATTAATTCTGCGTTGAACTGAAGTCGATCTGTCCGTCTACGTCGGGAGCGATCTTGCCGCCATTTGCTGCACCAAATGTTATAATCGTCTGCTTCGCTACAAAAGAGCTTAGGACAGAGTAGGAGAAATTGAAAATGAAATCAAACAAGGTTTCCCAAATGACGCTGGGCCCGGCCGTTTGATTAAAACTGCGTGCAAGTACAGTATGTAGATTCTTATCACGGATATCATATTTGTCCTCGTACGTTTTTCTTCGGAGACGCCGTAGCTTTACTTCGAGAAAGCTATACGTTTGTCTAGAGACGTTCTTATGTTGTTTGCATATATCTGATCGAGGTTATGTTTCTCGAGCTCGATGTATTGTTTTATTCCTTCTTTTGTTCGTTCTGACACCACATGATGCAAATGTAGCTGTTTAAGCGCAAGTCTGTTGACTGCGTTATCTGTGTTGCCCGGCGTCACAATATATGATGCAAGTAAGCAACATGTTCACGGTAAATTTCATAGTTTGTCTCTCGAAAGCAAATTCTTGGAGACATATCTTGCATTAGAAACGAGTCTAAACAATACATAAACACAGGGCAAATTACAGAGGTGTCAAACTCTGCAAAGCGACATGCCGATAACAGCGGAAACTATGCAGACTTTGCTATAGCACAGTCTAACGGCTCAGCTCTACTAAAAATTAATCTTTATAACACAACATGAAGTGCCCTTCATAAACACGAGTGAAGCAACAAAAAGGTCGAAAGACCGAACAGAGAACGGCAAATGTACAAATGTCACGAACCGTAGGAGTCGTGTAGGCTAGTCAACCTCATTTTACAATGGGCAAAGCCTAACAGACTTTCCAAATCCAGTTGGAAGATTAACAAAAACAAATCGCAAGGCTTCCTCTTGATGCTTATTGAGGCTATCAAACCCGAAAACATCCCACACTTTCCTGAGCGCATCCTCCGCCATTTTTTAACACGCGTTTGCGAGAGCTCCACGCACGATTTCTGCGTGTTACCTCTTCGGATATGCAAGGTGAAATGTGATTGGTTTACAAGAGCTGACGTCACGGAAATCAATCTCTGGCTCGAGTTCGCAGACGTTATTTTCGGCGGAACCAGTGACAGCCGGAAATACGTCTGCGTTCGCAGGCTACGAGGCGATAGCATCAATTTGTTTTTTACGATAACAAATCGTCGAATTGCCCGCTCTTGCTTGCTGACTTGTCACATGAACTTCAAATTCATGTGTCTGTCCACATATTGACGATAAAAATTAGCCAATGATTGCGCAAGAATTTCTGCAGTTATCGTAAAAAAAACAGTTTCAGGACAGGTACTGTACATTTTTTTACACAGATGAGAATGATCTGTTACAGCAAGAAATATCATCAAACCTGTCTGGACATACCTGTCTACCACACTTCTGGCCTCCTGGGGACTTACTAAAAAGCCATCAACAAGGGGAACAAACACATCTTCGATATCTGAAACTACCATCATCTGTGGCTGGGCCAGGTTACTCTATCAGAGACATAAGGATAATGAATAAAAAATAAAACAATTTCCACTTGAGCATCAAAAGTAATTCTCGTTTCCTTAATTCTCCCTTTCCTGTACTCCACACCAGCTATGTGGACTGGACTATACCAATGCACTTTATGACTGGCTTAGGTAATAAATTAATTTGATTTGGGTTCTAGGACACTCAACTTAAAATAGCCAATAATTATGACAAATTATGACAAATTTTGACAGCAGTGGATCAGAACTAATCACATGTTAGCCAAGTCCTAAAAGACGATTATTATTCTTACCCGAGATTGAATAAACGAATGCCTCCCTTTGTTTTACTCTTCAGGATGAAAACTGACTGAATAGATATGTTGCAGGTCAAAATGAAATTCAGGTTAAAATGATTTTAACCTAGTTTGATTCTCAATTTCCTTTGTCTTCTAACCCTAATTATTCATGTTCCATGAATAATTAGGGTAAAGAACAAAGGAATTTCATTTTAACCTGAATTTCATTTTGACCTGCAACAGATACATCTCTTGTACAGTCAAACTAAGGCATATCAAGCATTGACAAGAAATGGAAAGTTTTCAAAGACATGTACATGTACTGACCTTAACATTGTAGAAATGCAGATGATTGCTATATGTTACAAATCCAACTCTGACAGAGGAACTCTGCTGGCCATGCTCCCTACGAGATGAGAATAAAAAATTCTGAGTGATCTGAATTCTCTGTTGTGATTTGCATTTGTCGTTTCATTTTACTCTCTACTTCTGATCTCTAACTTCTTATGCTGACATTTTACCAGAAAACAAAGGGCTGTCAACAAGGGCCATAACCACCTGTTACAGCTGAGCAAGCTTGATAAGCTCTTGATGGGCACTTGATGGGTCCTTGATGTTATGGGTGAACTTGCCTGTACTTGATACAATTCACCCATAAAGCAGTAAATTTGTTACAGGTGTGAAGATCAAGACTACGGATGACTCAATATTTAATGACAGTCACATATAATATATATGTAAGGGAAACAAGTTAGGTCAGAACAGTCTTTCCCTGAATGTGTTTCATTCGAACCAACAACTTAAATTATAATGCTAACTAAACCCTCAGAAAAATATGCAAAGCTCACTTGGGCAGGACATCCAAGAGTTCCTTGAGTTCCTTCATAAGCATTCTAACCATTCCACATTGCATACTTTGGTATGACACATCAATCATAAATATATAGGCAGGAGGACCAGGTAGCTTTTGATCCTGTGTAATATAAAAAAATAACAGCATCATAACATGTTACAACAAAGAAACAATTCTAGAAAAAACTTTTTTCAACTAGACCCAACTAGATAACTGAGATCTGTATGTATTTTTGTACACAAAAAAAAATTTTCTATACTTTCTCAAACCATTATTTTTCTTTTTTTCAGACCCAGAATAAATCCAGGAAGAGGTCAAAATTTTTTTCAAAGCTGTAGGCACGGACGACAGAGGTAACTCCAAAAGTCGTCCTTTGGACGAGTGAGGTTTCGCTCAACCACAAAATATTTCCATAAACTCCTATTCTATTCATGATGTACATTTCACCTGTGTTTGGGTACTTCTCATCCACTTTAAGAATAATGTAAAATATGAAGTATTGAAGTTACACATGATTTTATCACTATTCTTTTTTTAATTCTGCACTCTTGCCTGGACGACCAATATTGGAACCGGGCAAGTGGGCCATCAGGCTTACTCACCTGGCTGATGACTCAGAAAAAAAATGAATATGGATCCCTGATCTTATCACCTGCCAAGTTCACAGTGTGTTGAGACTGTAACAGGACATTAAACACTGATCTATCCAGTATGACAATTACCTTGCAATAATCTTTTGTGGCTATGAATTCATATGATCCAAGATGAAGCTCTGGTCTGTCATAGACATCAAGCCTCATGCCTTGGTGGTCAAGATGACAGAAGTATTCTGCAGGAACTGCAAGAAAATAATGACAACAAAAATTACTTTGACACAACTAAGAACAGTTTTCATTTGAGTGTAAAAGTAACCGGTTTTGCATCAACTGCGATACACAATGAGCTTAACAAACTTGCACCACTTTTTCATCTAATCAGAAGTAAAATCAAAACCAATTGTGACTCACTGGCACTAGTTTTCCTGCATTTTGCATCAGCTATATGTAGTTGTATATACATATGTACATATCAGCTATTTGACTTTTGACTGGTATTGTCTGTGTCCTTTGTGATTGGCTAGAATGATTATTTTGGTTTTGATTTTATGACACACAGTTGAAAATTGCTTTAATCTGAGCATCAATATTATTGTGAATTGTCCACCGTAAAGAGATTCGGAAGCTGACGTTTCGAGTGTTAGCCCTTCGTTGGAGCGAATCAAGGAATTGTGGGTTGTGTGTGGTTTATATACAGAAATGTGGAGCTACGCTATTGGTTGGTGCCTGGCAACGTGAAAAACAACAGAATGAATTAGTTGAATGAAAGCGTTCGTTGATACCGTGAGGATTAAGAGTGCCGATTTGAAAAATAAATCTTTGTTCAAGAGTTTTGCGGCTTTCTGTGCTTCCTTGATGTAGGGAGAGGCCGCAGACTGCCATATGTTGCTTAGAATGATTCGGCAGATTAAAGTGTCTAGCAACCGGTTTAGAAGCGTCTTTATCGTCTTTCTCTACGTCGCGAAGGTGTTCTCGGAAACGGTCGCCTAGTCGTCTACCTGTTTCGCCGATATATAACTTTTTGCAAAGAATGCAAGTTATACAGTAGATGACATTGGCTGAGGTACAGGTAAATTGATCTGTGATCTTAATGGATCGCTTGGGTCCCGATAATTTCTCAACGTTGTAAATGAAAGGACATGTTTTACATCGCGCGCGTGCGCATTTAAAAGTTCCAGGTTGTTCACTCGTTTTGAATGCACTTCTAACTAAAAAGTTACCTATGTTTTTGTCGCGTTTGAATGAAATTAATGGCGGTTGCGAAAAGATTCTACCAGTATCGGGATCATTTTGAAGTAATTTAAAGTTTTTGAGAATGATGCATTTTACTGCGTGATTGTGAGGGTGAAATGTGAGGGTGAATGGAATTCTATTATTGTTCTCCTTCTGAGACGTTTGTAGTGCTGACTGCCGATCAATTTGTTGGGCACGATTATGGCCTGCTTGAACAACAGAGGCAGGATATCCACGTTTGTCGAAAAAATTGCACATTTCCTCTGATTTAAAGGAAAAATCAGAGTCCTCACTACAAAGGCGACGAAGTCTAAGAAACTGAGAATAAGGAATAGAATTCTTGACGTGTGATGGATGTGGAGATGAATACAACAAATAGCTATGAGAATCTGTGGGTTTGTAGTGCACACTGGTGCATAAACCGTTGCCTTCGACAGAAACTTTGATATCTAGAAATGCCAAAGAAGTATTGGAAATTTCCCAGGTATACTTGAGAGCCGGATGAAACAAATTAACAGCAGTTATAAATTGATTGAGTTCCTCTCTGGTAGAGGAAGTGGCACCGACACAATCGTCAATGTAGCGACGGTATAGCTCAGGTTTAGGGCCGTTGTATTGATTAAAAAATTTTTGTTCAATGTAGCCTACGAAAAGATTGGCGTAGCTGGGTCCCATTTTGGTGCCCATGGCCACACCATTGATTTGTTTATAATAACTGGTAGCGAATGAAAAACAATTTAGTGTTAAAACTAGTTCAGCCAGGCGGAGCAGTGTTTCCGAGCTTGGTTCCTTAACAGTGCGTAAATCAAAAAAATGTTTGAGGGCTAGAAGACCTTCGCCATTAGGGATGACGGTGTAAAGGGATGTAATATCCATAGTAAAAATAAGTTTGTCTTCACCCAGGAAATTGAAATCGCGAAAAATTTGAAGGGCGTGTTGACTGTCTTTAACATAAGACGGTAAAGATCTGACGATAGGTGCCATAATTTTGTCTAAATAGCTAGAAATGAGTTCGGTAGGGCAACTACACGCAGAGACGATAGGTCGGCCTGGGTTGTTAGGTTTGTGAATTTTAGGTAAAAAGTAAATACATGAAGTTCTAGGAGTGGTGATGATGAGATTTGTAGCAGTAGCCGGTAAATCTTGTTTTACTATAAGTTCGTTAATGGTGCTCTTAACAATTTGTTGGTTGGTGGAAGTGAGATCTTTATCAACTTTGGCATAAAAAGAGGTGTCGGAAAGTTGCCGCAAAGCTTCTTTTTGGTAGAGGTCGGCCCGCCAAACAACCAGAGCGCCGCCTTTGTCGGCCGCTTTCACAATTATGTCTCTGCGCTTACTAAGATTTTTAAGCGCCGCCCTCTCTTCCGAAGAAAGGTTAGAAAATTTGGTGTTACGATTGAAATTTAGTTTGTTGATGTCATGACGGCATTTATTGATGAAAAAATCTAAAGAGGCGAACTGGCCCTCTGGGGGAGTCCACTTCGATTTTCGAGTCTGAAGCGTCTCAAAAATATCTTTGTCCGAGGTGTTAGAATCATCCTCTTTGTCATGGAAAAAGGCTTTAAGTTGAACGCGGCGAAGAAATTTTTCAACAGCGAAGAAATTTTTCAACATCTTATTCTCAGTTTCTTAGACTTCGTCGCCTTTGTAGTGAGGACTCTGATTTTTCCTTTAAATCAGAGGAAATGTGCAATTTTTTCGACAAACGTGGATATCCTGCCTCTGTTGTTCAAGCAGGCCATAATCGTGCCCAACAAATTGATCGGCAGTCAGCACTACAAACGTCTCAGAAGGAGAACAATAATAGAATTCCATTCACCCTCACATTTCACCCTCACAATCACGCAGTAAAATGCATCATTCTCAAAAACTTTAAATTACTTCAAAATGATCCCGATACTGGTAGAATCTTTTCGCAACCGCCATTAATTTCATTCAAACGCGACAAAAACATAGGTAACTTTTTAGTTAGAAGTGCATTCAAAACGAGTGAACAACCTGGAACTTTTAAATGCGCACGCGCGCGATGTAAAACATGTCCTTTCATTTACAACGTTGAGAAATTATCGGGACCCAAGCGATCCATTAAGATCACAGATCAATTTACCTGTACCTCAGCCAATGTCATCTACTGTATAACTTGCATTCTTTGCAAAAAGTTATATATCGGCGAAACAGGTAGACGACTAGGCGACCGTTTCCGAGAACACCTTCGCGACGTAGAGAAAGACGATAAAGACGCTTCTAAACCGGTTGCTAGACACTTTAATCTGCCGAATCATTCTAAGCAACATATGGCAGTCTGCGGCCTCTCTCTACATCAAGGAAGCACAGAAAGCCGCAAAACTCTTGAACAAAGATTTATTTTTCAAATCGGCACTCTTAATCCTCACGGTATCAACGAACGCTTTTCATTCAACTAATTCATTCTGTTGTTTTTCACGTTGCCAGGCACCAACCAATAGCGTAGCTCCACATTTCTGTATATAAACCACACACAACCCACAATTCCTTGATTCGCTCCGACGAAGGGCTAACGCTTGAAACGTCAGCTTCCGAATCTCTTTACGGTGGACAATTCACATTATCAATCCAGTTGATAAAACCAAATTATCTTGTAATACTCCCACCGACGCAGCACCACAGTTTCTTTAGAAACTTGCCCCCCTTTATTCATCAATATTATTACTGAGTTGTATCAAAATATGGATTCTCCTTGAATGTAGCACATGATAAAACTGTATACATTGTTTAAATTATTTTCAAACAATATAGCTTTACTAATAGCTAGACAGCTTGAAAATTAGTAAGACAAGGACTGCCAAATGATGAAACAAGTTTTCACTGAGTGGTGTCTGCAAATATGAAACATGGAATTAAAAATCATTTAGCACTACCTTCTGATGAGTAGTTGCAAATGTTGCACATAAATCTTCTGCCGCCATCAACAAACTGTACAAAAGGATTCATGTACGCTTTGCAGCGGTTACACCTGACAGGGCCAGTAGGACTGTAGTCCATGATACGAAGAGGAGCCTGCACAAAGATTAACAGAGACGTAATATATCAAACACGAGTGACAGTGTTTCAT
This sequence comes from Micromussa lordhowensis, assembly GCA_964020085.1. Lineage (NCBI taxonomy): Eukaryota > Metazoa > Cnidaria > Anthozoa > Scleractinia > Lobophylliidae > Micromussa > Micromussa lordhowensis. Next base: position 3,398,268 of record OZ026603.1, read on the forward strand.
CGGATATCAAAACACCGAGGAGAGAGTTGAAAATACAACGCGCAGCGGAGTATTTTTGACGAAGTGTTTGATATATCTTCTCAATAGAAACAAAAACTAGGGTGTAAACGGAGAAGTAAAATCGTCAAAACCTATGGTAATTAAGACAGGTATCCAAACCTCCTTCACGGTTGTGATTTTCTTTGTTTTAACTTGATGAATTATTAATGAGTTTGAGAAATATATTTACTAACTTGCCATACACTACAGTCAAATTAATTCCCCTCTCAGAGGCATTATTAAGGAACAGGCACCGGGCAAATTGACCAGTTAGAAGGATGATTTTGCCTATCTAGTTTGACCATCTAGCAGAAAGTTCTTCTTCTAAGTAAGTGCAGTTCAATTAGTTTTGCCCGCCTGTGAAAACATGTTGCCCTCCTCCTGAAAACGTACATGAAACCCCCGCCCTCTCCTCACTGGAAGCCATACACTTCTTTTCAATACTGAGAGCTGTGACAACCTTCCTGATTATTTTCATTATTCGCGTCACCTGCCTGGTTGTCATTATACTGCCATCGTAGGGAGAAATTAGACTTTGACAGTCAAGAATAGGAATATCATAAGGGGTTGAAGAAGGTAGTTTCTCATATCGAAATGTTCCAAACATATAATGTACTTCCATTAAAATATAAAACAACCACACCAACATGACCACCACAACATTAGACTTGATGGCAAAAGGGCAGATCACTGACTGGAAACTCAAGGCTCAGTTTAGAATCCAATTAACTGACTGAGTTACAATCATGTACTTATGAGATTGACCTCTAGATAACAACACCATTCACTGACAAGAGGTATATTTACACTGTCCCAGAGGTTTTCTAATATAACTGTCACAGCAGTCAGAGTGAGTGAGAAAGGAATGTTGTTTTGCCGCTCCTTGTTGCCACTTGGCATCTAAAATTTTAGATCAACAAAATGAATAAAGAAAACTTCCGAGACCGCAAGAGGGTTTAGTTAGTGAATGTACTAAAACCAGGAACACAGGCTAACATACTAAAAACTAAGGTTAATTCAAGATTAGGGCAGGAATTGCTCTTTTTAGGGTTCCTGCTTCAGTATAACTACAATAGCCTCCATTACCATCATTATTAATACTAACCTCTGAAGGGCCTGTTTCAGCAAAGGGAGTTATGACTGTTGCTAAGGGTACACTGGATGCTTGAAGTAAATCTTTGTTACATGGTATATTATACATTGTACACCTCATGAAACGAGGGCTGCAGTTACCTAAACCAGTAAAGAAGAGAAAAGAAGACACATTTTAAACAAGAGAAGCAGCAGATACAGTGAACTCTCCGCTAACGGACACTCTCGTAAGCGGACAGCTCTACTTATGGACACTGTTTTCAATTCCCCTTTTTGACCTTTTTCCTTTGTTTCTTATGGAAATAATTCCCGTAAGCGGACAGCTCCACTAACGGACACTTTTTCCAGTTCCCGAGGGTGTCCGCTTACGAGAGAGTTGACTGTAATCCAAAATGCAATCATTTCAGCCTAAAATAGTGCAGATAACAAACAGTCAACCCACAACGTGGTGAATATTTGGCAGAACACAAGCACAGTCTATAGCTCTATACCAAAAAAATATTACAAATTCTTGTTTGTTTATTCAATACATCGATCATGGAAAATGAGTAGAAAATTTGTACGAAAATGACAGCTTTTTTTCATTTATGTCTACAAGTCCCTTTCCCTGGATCGATACCTTCCATCTTTGCAAAACTGTTTAGTATGTGTTTACATCATAGATACACTGATGAAGTGTGATAAGGAATGCCACTTACCGTCATCCTGTACAACAAAGTTGCTTGTAACAAGAGGAGGAGTCCTTCCTCGTGTGCTTGTAAGATAGGGAGAGTCTTTAAATGCATCATTATCATCTTTCATCACTTGAATCTGTCACAAACCATAGAAAATTCAAAAATGAAATCTTAAATATATTCAGAGAGGAATCGATCAATGCACACTTAAGTTTTCAATAACAATAACAATAATAATCCTTTATTTACTCGCACAACATTCAGGAGTAATAAAAACTCATTAAAAGATTTGAGTGCTAAAAAAGTGGAAATAAAAAAATGAAACTCGGCTAATACAAGCAATAAAAATATCTTAGTCAAAAGCCATTTTCCGACCTTCTAGCATAAATTTTAGCATTAAATGTCAGACTGCCTGACTGACTGAAGTCTCTTGAGAACATTTTCAAGGAAATTCCAATTAAAGAAGTACAGTGCTGTTAGAGATCAATTTTTGAGAGCTAGTAGGAACGATTTTCAGGGGGTAGTACAATACAGCTTGCCAAAAGGGAAACTCTGAAAATTGGTTTTCTCTGCACTCTGTACACGTAGTAGTTACCGGACTGGGCATCTGATCAGGATCAATTCTTCTCTGTTGTTGCATTGGAGAGTTCATGGGTGATTGGGGTCCCATACCATGTTGACCGGGACCCGTTGGTGGCATCCCTCCCATGGATCCTGCACCAGGATACATTGACTGGCCCTGCCACAGGAAATACAAGTACAATTAAAACCACAGTTCAGAAAGGGTAGTTCTGGCCCGGGTTGTTCAAAAGGTGGATAACGCTATCCACCGGATAAATCACTATCCAGTGGATAGCACGGTTTGTTTTGTTAACACTTATCCGCTGGATAGTGATTTATCCGGTGGATAGCATTATTCAGCCTTTGAACAACTGGGGCCTGTAAGATATACTACACAGCTTTTCAGAACCTGAATGAAATCTGTTCCAGGCAACAGCTGAATTAACTAGTCCATGCTCCTATAAAACAACATGAATCTCCTAGAGCACTGCCCAAACTCACTGTATGTGAAGGCATTCCCATCGATCCAGCTGATGGCTGATTCTCCACAGGACTCGGAGGAGCATGACCTGGGTACATGCGCCGATCACCAGGTAAACCACTATGCGGCATCCCAGCACCAGAAGCCCCACTAGGAGGTGTTGCCTGGCCAAGTGTTGGGCCTGACAGACCTGTCAGTCCAGCACTGGCTGGCCCACCAAAAGAAGGACCAGACATACTAACCTGAGAACCGGGATAAGTGCTTGGCATAGGCTGCATTTGCGTGGCATTGGGTCTACCCATCGAGGGTTGGGTCATGCCTCCCATAGGAGGTGCACCCGTAGAGACAGGAGGGGGAAAACCAGGTTGGTGCATTGGGGGCATGCTTGGCATCGTTGGGGGGCCTGGAGGTCGACTTGTAGGTGGTGCCATCTGAGGTCCCATAGGCGATGAATGAGGGGTGGTTGTCGGTGGACCTCTGTAAGGCCCTTGCTGCAAAAGACAAAAACTGAAGTTAGCTATCTAATATGACACTGTCCAGGCCACAACAAAATCATTTGTATCTGTTGCAGGTCAAATGATTTTCTTTTGTCTCTTAACCCTAATTATTCATGGATCATGAAGACAAAGGAAATTGAGAATCAAACTAGGTTAAAATCATTTTAACCTGAATTTCATTTTGACCTGCAACATATCCATTAACCTGGTGTACTCAAGAATGTAGCTAAGAGCTTGCTACAGTTAATTTCACTGGCTGAAAGAGCAATTTCACTAGAAAACAAAGATTTAACAGCAATTTGTAAGATACAAAACAATCCAGAAAGGCCACCTGGGCTTGTCAGTGAGTCAGCTTAATTATTTTCTTAACCACATTCCTGTATACCAAGGAAATAAAATATTTGATTTCAACCACTAATTAGCCTGACTTCCCTTGCCCTTGATATAATTTCAACTTATGCCAAAAATATTGTATCCTGAAGGTAACAAAGCTGCAATAAGAATTTAGATCCATATTATGACGGATCTCTGTACATAATGTTACATGTAAATTATCACTTTAAACGTTTCAGTTCAAATACTATCAGGCAAATGTCAGGAGACTTGAGACAGACAACGTCTGCTAAATTGTCTAGAAATCCATCTATGAATTGTTGTAAAGCACTTTTGTTTGCCACACTTATCTTTTGGTTTTCTAAATTGTCTTATCACTTTGGCACCAATAAATTTAAATTACGCTACCACTAACTTAATATTTGTACCTTTTTGTGATAATCTGTACAAAGGATACATTTATAACTTAATAGACAGGTTATGGTATCCTATTCCCCACCATTTACATAACAGGCATATCTCTTAAGAGAACTACCTGACAGAGGACAAATCTTTTGACTTACTGTGGTACTTGGCTGGGGAGGCCAGCTTCCTAATGGTTGTTGTTGAGATGATGGTGGTTGACTTTGCGAGCTGTTGATATGCAACTTACTCATCTGTTGCGTCATCTATAAATAACAAAAAATTCAATCACGGTCTGTACTATAGATACCTCAAGATGCTAGGCTTGACATTCACACTTGACACTTACATCTACATGTAGATACACAGTAACAGCTATGTGTTGTTGCTATTTTTGTCTCACACACAACACTTTTTGGGCTTGTGAAATGGAAACCAGTTCACATGTTTCTCTAAATGCCCATGCAGGGATGTGCTCTGTGCTCAGGTGCCACAGGCGACTAACTTTTGACTTTTGGACAACTTGAAAGACTCTTCTCGCTTTTTTCACATAAGCCTAAGTGCTGCGCACCTAGGATTTCATGGTTAGGAACCTTTGGGCGCCTCAAATGATTTCTTCAACCACAGCCTTGCCAGGAATACTATAATTAAATATTCTATAAATTACTAAACACCATCTCTTCACACTTGTTCATTGCAGTCATGTGCATTATTTTGAGTGAAATTTGACTATGCCTCCATTAAGGAACTTCAAACCTGTTGCTGCTGATGCCCAGGAGTGGGTCCATGTTGCTGCTGGGTATTTCCTGGTAGAGGGGGATACTGTGGGGAAGGATATGTACCACTTTGAGCTGATGTCTGCTGCGTTTGGCTGGGAGCACCCGGTCTCAAAGGTTGGGGAGGTATCCCAGGCCTTTGGGTCTGTTGTTGTTGTTGTTGCTGTTGTTGTTGTTGTTGTTGTTGAGGAGGTACCCCTGGTCTTGACGGTGGTTGCTGTTGAGGAAACCCTCCAGGTCTCTGGGTCTGTTGCTGAGGAGGAAACCCTGGTCTTGATGGAGGCTGCTGCTGCGGAAACCCACTGGGTCTCTGAGATGGTTGCTGTTGTGAAGGAGCCCCTGGTCTTGATGGAGGTTGTTGTTGAGGAAACCCTCCAGGTCTTTGGGGCTGCTGTTGTAAAACAGGAGGGAACTGTTGTTTCTGTTGATCAGTTGGGGTAGGGGATGAGTTTAAGGGCTGGTGAGGAGAAGGTGACAGTCGCTGACTTGGCTGTTGTGTCGGAGAACCTTGAAATTGACTCCCAGCCTAAACAGAGAGTAGAATTGCCTTGTTTTAAATGGAGTTATCATGACAAAGAAAGTATCAAGTACTAAAGCATTCCAAATGACACAGACTAATGGCATCTAATGTCTCATGTACCTGTAACTGACTTTTCTTTGAAAATATTAGGCACCTCAGTCTTGGAGATTATAAACAATAGCCTCCATTTGGCTTAAAAAATATCCTGATATTTGACATAACTGTCCTAGAAAGCAAACAGTTTTCCAAGAGGGAAGCTTGAGGAAAACTGTGAGCTTCAAGGAACAGAGGACAAATATCCAAACATGTATTTTTAAAGTAAATGGAGGCTATTATTTTTATTGTCCTTCAAATATTTTTTGCAACATGCACAGTTTTGACAATTGGGGAATATCACTCAGGATGAGTAGCACAATCACCATACCCATTTCTGTGTTCAAAAATATTTGAAACTTGCTATTTTGGGGGCAAAATCACTTCCCAAGGTTTCTTTTACATTCAAACTTACTAGTCGCAGTGATTTTTTGAAAAAAAAAAATTACATTTTTCGTCTTTTTTAACTGAATTTTTGATTTACCTATGATCCCTCGAAGGTATTGCCTTGTTACAAATTATCCATTTTTGACCATGTTTAGTTCACTGATAAAAATAGGAAGAAAAAAAAAGGAAACATTTTGACCCTAAAACAGAGCTTTTGTATTGCATGGAGGCTAGTATTCCCTCATTTAGATCTATTGGCACTCTAAACACTGATTTTCTACCCCTTTTTAACCATTACCCCTTCATTGCCCTGAAAAACGTCTCAGACCTCCCTAATAACATCTATATCACGAGTGGTTACCAAGCTTTTTTTTTTACACTGAAGCATGGTGTCTTTGTGAAGGAACTGCAGATTTCAAAATGCTTCTGTCCTGGCCACTGCACTTTCAATATGGCGTTTGCATGGCAAAAAATGTAGCGACTCAATAAAAAGCTAATATTTCAGTCTTTTCAAAGAACATTCAGATGAACATTCAGATCTGCTTTGTTTCACAACCTGATGTAACTTGTTTGGATCATCGCAAGGAAGGAAAAGGTGAGTTGCCGAAAAAAATTATTGCATAATCATGTTTCAGTAAACCGTAGCCACTTAGTTTCACTATTATTTCACTATTATTTCTTGATGCTTTTGATTGATGTTAAAACACAAAGTATAAGCATTTAGTTGATATATTTTTATTCTCTCATACTATTTTCAGAAAAATAGTAATGTAGTTTACCCTTATAACACCTTTATAGAAATTAATACGGCCAACCTTTGTTGAAGATGTTAAACAGAATAAATTGGTGAAAGTTTTTCTGCCACCCCCAATTGGGTCATGGTGATTGTGCTACTCATCTCAGATATTACCCAGTTTTAGCTACATGTAGGGCATATGCAGTCACATGATCCGTTAAGACCAATTGCGAGTGATCAAAAATATTTGACGGATTATATGCAACAAACATTTTTGTCTCACACATGATTAATCTAAACAAATCACATGGGGAATATCCAAGGAAACCCTATAAACACCCCCCTACAATTTCCAAAGTTTGCATTTGAGTTGACACATTTGAAAGTTTCATCACAAATAAATTGCTATAGTAAATTGACCTGAATGCTTTGAACAGCTACTAAGAATTTTGATCACCAACCAACCAAATGAATGCGTACCAAATTTCTCCTACCACAGAGGAAACCTTGTTCGGTGTTACTGCAAGCTCCCACGACATAACAATACTACGGAAGTTCAACTACAACACCTTATTTATGCGCCATTATATTTATTCAAGCAAGTTAAATAGCCTGGCCATCTCCATTCAGGGTTTTATCAGTAAGCTACTCATTCAATACCATCTCAAAACTTTGTTTTAATTAAATGTCTTATTGAGAAGTACTCCTCTCTCCTAGAAGTCAATAAGTATAGAGTGTATCCCCCCCCCAAAAAAAAATAATAAAAATAATACAACCTACAAATTATTCATTTCTATGACGATAACTTTATATCAGCTGTAAATAACCCTTTTTTAATAGGAGTGACAACTTTACCCTTCTGATCATATTGTAGGATAGGTTAGAATTTTGTTGTTGCTGGAATATTGTACTGTAAGAAAAGTAAGTATTTTGTATAATGTATTGTAAGTATGAGCTCGTAATGCAAGTAGAGTATTGCATTGTTAGTAGTGTAAGTAGCCCACAATGAAAGTAATTATACTTTCTGTAAGAACTGTAATCAGTATTGTATTGCCTTCAAAAGTAACCCTTGTTATAAGTAACGTAAGTATTGTTTTGTAAGCCTGCATAATTGTATGTAATGTAATGTAAGTATTAATTGGCTTTGTCCATTAAAATTATTTCTTATTAAAGAAACTCAATGTCGAAGAAAAAAAGAGATTAGATTTAAAAAAAAAAAAAACATTTTGATCACCAAAAGAATAATCTCTTGTTTGACAGCCTGAACAAGATCTCTCAAACAGAGACGCCATGAATGGAAATAATTAAAGTAAGAAAACATATTTTTGTCAATTCAGTTTTCACTTCCAGGCCAGAAGACTTAACAGCTGGCAATTTTTCATTAGCACTAAATTTGACTATCACAGATACATGTAAGCAATTTATTCGAATTAAATGTACTGGAATTAAGTAAGTCCACATGGGTGCATTGTAATAAATATACTATTTCAATGTTCAGCGACATACCATTACGTGTATTGAGCCAGAACTCATCATGCAGAGCAAAGGAACACTTTGACAGACATTTCACATAACAGCGAGATGAACTTAGCAAATGTATCCATCTGACAGTTTGTTGATCATCTGGTTTAAATACATGTACGTGTACACGCGACAGACGGGAAGCTTCATATATTGGAAACGAAATGTCGGATTAGTTTCTCGAGATTTCGTTTCAGTCTGTATTTTAATCACTGATATCAGAATGTCTCAGGTAGCACAGTTACCTTAGGAGGAAGAGGCTGTTTCGGTTGTTGATGATAACGATTAGGAGCTTGCTGCGAGCTGACACCATTCATCTGTACTTGTTGCGGTCCATTCGCCATTGCATTATTAGTAGGAAATTGTTGTGAAGGAAAACCACCTGGATTAGCCATAAAATTCTCTCCTCCTCCTTTGACTGGCCCATCGAACGGCATGTTTCTGCGTTCAGGGTAATAGGAATCAGTGATCGGCTTTGTAAAATAATTTTTAAATCTTCAAACATTCGTCATACCTTTGCCCGGCCACCGGAGGACGTTGATTCATCATCTCTCACAAGCGGTGTAAAACGTTTTACGGGAAAATAAACGCAAAACACGATAAGGGAGGCCTCTTAGAGGCAGTACGACTATCAAATTCAGCAATAGAATAAGTGGAATTTTTTTCCCGAGGCCAAAAATCTCCCCTACTTTCGTGTTTGGGTACAAGACATCTTATGCCACGTAGAAAGAGTTGAATCCCAGTTGCCAACGTCCCGGATGACCAGCCGGCGCATTGTCATCTGGGTATTTTGAAGCGCCAACTCAAAATTCTTACGTGGCTTTTGAAACGCAAGCGCAAACAGACTGCAGTACATTAGAGAAACAATTTCTGTCGTCACCATACTTTACGATGTCCTCTCCTTTCTGCACTGGGAATCGCCTTTTCTCTCCTTTCGTCCCAATTAAAATCAAATTAACCAATAAACCCAGACGGCATTCTGTTACAGAGAACACAAAGACGAATCTCTGTTTTCTATTCATTGGCGAAATAGAAGTCAATAAAATTCAAGATGTTCAATCATTATCGGAAACTATTTAGTGGTATTTCTACAGACATTTTTTTACCGTTAATTTTTTGATATTATCAAAACTAGCAGGATAAAACTCCAGCAGACGAGTTTTATTTTTAATTATGGGGCTTTTTTTGAAATTCATTTATTTAGTGTGGTTCCGAGTTCCGATCATCCGGAAATGCAACGGTTTGTTAGGCTCCTATGCATACGACGCCTAAAACGACTCATCCTACGCAGAGAAGCTTTTTGGGCTCGTCACACAATCTCCCGGAAGATTGCGCGACGAGACGAAAGTGCGTCTGCGTAGAGACTAAATGAGTTTGGTTTGAGGTACTTTAAGTTATTATGAGCCCCGCCGATGGGCAGGGCGACGAAAAATTGGTCTATAGACTCATTCAGTTGTTCTCCTCCACGGAAATCTTTAGTAAAAGGCGAAAGATTTATGCGTGTTGAAGGGAAACCAGAGTTATCAACTAAAGCAACGGCCGATGCTATGTTTGATATGACATGCGAAAGCATGTGGGACAAAGAAGAATAACCTGATTAGTTCGCATGCGCATCAGCGGCGCCAAAAAGGTAAACATTGCCCATAGAAAATGCTCGCCTGTGGAGCTGGCACGCCAATTTCGTGAGCGAGTTAATTCTCTGTTTCAGCGGCGGGGCCTCAAACGAAAGCGACTGCGCGAGGCCGTGGGGAGAATTTTACCTCGAAGCCTCGCTCCTCCACTCGATGCGCAGGCTAAGTCGTGAAGAAATTGAGTTCATGGAGAACGTTTTTCGGCGGGGTGCCTCGTCTAGGAACAGTTCTTGCTGTCAGTTATATTTCATTTACTTCTACCGAACATCAGATATTCACTCTTCAAAATGGCACAGGTTTTAAATACAAATGTAATGGACTTCGAATCGAAACTTTCCAGGGTCGCCCGTTTCCGAACCAGGAGGGGTGCGAAGGAGAACGATTGATTGAGTTCCTCTCTGACGCTACTTCTTCTACCAGAGAGAAACTCAATCAATTTGTTACTGCTGTCAATTACTCCGGCCCTTTCATATACCTGGGAAATTTCCGATACTTCTTTAGCAAAGTTTATATCGAAGGTAACGGTTTATGCATTAGTGTGCACTACAAACCCACAGATTCTCATATTTATTTGTTGTATTCATCTTCACACCCATCACATGTCAAGAATTCCATTCCTTATTCTCAGTTTCTTAGACTTCGTCGTCTTTGTGATGGATCTGATTTTTCCTTAAAATCAGAGGAAATGTGCGTTTTTTCGACAAACGTGGCTATCCTGCTTCTGTTGTTCAAGCGAGCCATCATCGCGCCCGACAAATTGATCGGCAGTCAGCACTACAAACGGCACAGAAGGAAAATAATGATAGAATTTCCATTTACCTCACATTTCGCCCTCACAACCACGCAGTAAAATCCATCATTCTAAAAAACTTTAAATTGCTTCAAAATGATCCCGATACGGATAAAAATTTATTTTTCAAATCGACGCTCTTAATCCTCACGGTATCAACGAACGCCTTTCATTCAACTAATTTATCCTGTTGTTTTTCACGTTACCATGCAGCAACCAATCGCGTAGCTCCATCTTTCTGTATATAAACTCCACACAACCCACAATTCCTCGACTCGCTCCGAAGAAGTGCTAACGCTCGAAACGCAGGCTTTTGAATCTCTTTATGGTGGTCAATTCGCATTATCAACTCAGTTGATAAAACAAAATTATCTGGTACATACATAAAGCCACCTGCAGGTGTCACGAAAACGTTGAAAAGTTTCTGTTCTTTTGATCTGTTTACACCATTGCTTGTCTTTAAGTTATTAGGAGCCCCGCCGATGGGCAGGGCGACGAAAAATTAGTCTATAGACTCAGTCAGTTGTTCTCCTCCACGGGAATCTTTAGTAAAAGGCGAAAGATTTATGTGGTTTTTGGTACTCGATACTAGCTTGCAAAGCACTCTGCTGTTAGTATATACATGCAGCCGGCTATAGGTGTCACGGATTCGTTCAAAAGTCTCTGTTGCTTGTCTTTAAGTTATAAGGAGCCCCGCCGATGGGCAGGGCGACGAAAAATTAGTCTATAGACTCATTCAGTTGTTCTCCTCCACGGAAATCTTTAGTAAAAGGCGAAAGATTTATGCGTGTTGAAGGAAAACCAGAGTTAACAATTGAAGTAACGGCCGATGCTATGTTTGATATGACATGCGAAAACATGTGGGACAAAGAAGAAATAACCTGATTAGTTCGCATGCGCATCAGTGGCGCCAAAAAGGTAAACATTGTCTATAGAAAATGCTCGCCTGTGGAGCTGGCACGCCAATTTCGCGAGCGAGTTAATTCTCTGTTTCAGCGGCGGGGCCTCAAACGAAAGCGACTGCGCGAGGCCGTGGGGAGAATTTTACCTCGAAGCCTCGCTCCTCCACTCGATGCGCAGGCTAAGTCGTGAAGAAATTGAGTTCATGGAGAACGTTTTTCGGCGGGGTGCCTCGTCTAGGAACAGTTCTTGCTGTCAGTTATATTTCATTTACTTCTACCGAACATCAGATATTCACTCTTCAAAATGGCACAGGTTTTAAATACAAATGTAATGGACTTCGAATCGAAACTTTCCAGGGTCGCCCGTTTCCGAACCAGGAGGGGTGCGAAGGAGAACGATTGATACTACCGTCTACCAGAGAGAAACTCAATCAATTTGTTACTGCTGTCAATTACTCCGGCCCTTTCATATACCTGGGAAATTTCCGATACTTCTTTAGCAAAGTTTATATCGAAGGTAACGGTTTATGCATTAGTGTGCACTACAAACCCACAGATTCTCATATTTATTTGTTGTATTCATCTTCACACCCATCACATGTCAAGAATTCCATTCCTTATTCTCAGTTTCTTAGACTTCGTCGTCTTTGTGATAGATCTGATTTTTCCTTAAAATCAGAGGAAATGTGCGTTTTTTTCGACAAACGTGGCTATCCTGCTTCTGTTGTTCAAGCGAGCCATCATCGCGTCCGACAAATTGATCGGCAGTCAGCACTACAAACGGCACAGAAGGAAAATAATGATAGAATTTTCCATTTACCTCACATTTCGCCTTCACAACCACGCAGCAAAATCCATCATTCTAAAAAACTTTAAATTACTTCAAAATGATCCCGATACGGATAGAATATTTTTGCAACCTCCATTAATTTCATTCAAACGCGACAAAAACACAGGTAGCATTTTAGTCAGAAGTGCATTCCAAACAAGTGATCAATCCGGACCTTCTAAATGCGCACGCGCACGATGCAAAACGCAACGTTGAGAAAATATCGGACCCAAGCGATCCATCAAGATCACTGGTCATTTCACCTGTTCCTCAGCCGATGCCATCTACCTCATAACTTGCACTCTTTGTATAAAGTTATGTATCGGCGAAACAGGGAGACGACTAGGCGACCGATTCCGAGAACACCTTCGTGACGTAGAGAAAGACGACAAAAACGCGTCTAAACCGGTCGCGAGAAACTTTAATCTCCCCAATCATTCTAAGCAACATATGGTAATCTGCGGCCTTTCCCTACATCAAGGAAGCACTTAAAGCCACAAAACTCTACAACAGAAATATATTTTTCAAATCGGCGCTCTTAATCCTCACGGTATCAACGAACGTTTTTTCATTCAACTAATTTATCCTGTTGTTTTTCACGTTACCATGCAGCAACCAATGGCGTAGCTCCATCTTTCTGTATATAAACTCCACACCACCCACAATTCCTCGACTCTCTCCGACGAAGGGCTAACGCTCGAAACGCCAGCTTTCGAATTTCTTTATGATGGTCAATTCACATCATCAACTCAGTTAACAAAACCAATCTGGTATATACATAAAGCCACCTGCAGGTGTCACGAAATCGTGGAAAAGTTTCTGTTCTTTAAGTTATTAGGAGCCCCGCCGATGGGCAGGGCGACGAAAAATTAGTCTATAGACTCATTCAGTTGTTCTCCTCCACGGAAATCTTTAGTAAAAGGCGAAAGATTTATACGTGTTGAAGGAAAACCAGAGTTAATGAATTGCAGATTAAAACCAGTGATATGATGAACATGAAGCCGCAAAGCTTGTGGTACATCAGATATACATAAATTCCCTTGCCCGCGCATGCGCCAGGAGACGCAGAATCCGGCGATGGGTTTGAAGAAACTTTCCTGTTAATCGTTCCTGTTGAAAATGGTATAGGGCTTAAATGTCAATTCGAAGAAAAGTTTCTACAGGTATTTTTCCTGTCTTGATAAAAATTAATCATACGGATTTTGTTTTTTACAACACGGCACAACACAAATTAGTGAGGTACGAAGGCGCTACTTTGGTGGGAGGGGTGGTATTGCTTCTTAATTTCGGGGAGTGCATGGTGGCTCTACACTAGGGATTTATTGGCAGCCACAAATTTTTGACGTTACTTTCAGAGTTTCGGGAACTTTCGGAATTCGATGGTATTTGTGTTTTTCTCCAATGTTGATAGTGTTTGCTCCTGAATGGTAATTATGGTCATTCTTAACGTCCGTAGTACATAAGCGCACTTTTCTATTTCCTCTGCTGAATTTTGTTTCCTTTCACGCGGAATGGAGATAGTAGACATCTGCACGCAGGAGATTGTAATAAAGAGCTCAGAACGAGTGGGAAAAGTAAAAGAGAAGAGACTGTAACAAAAACCAAAAGTTCACTGGTCTTGACTGGTTTCCAAATGACTTTGCTCCGACGAAGGGCGAATGCTCGAAACATCAGCTTCACAAACCCACATGTCCACTTGCCCGCCGACGCATTTCTACAGTTAATCGAGAACCGTACTAAACTGAATTTGTCTTCCAAATTGTTTGACTTTACTTGAGTAAACGGACGTGAGAACATAGCATAGTTTTGCTCAGCCTGTTCCTCAACTCGCGTTCAGGAGACACCGACCTCAGTCTGTACGCCCTGACCTCGAGCCAAACATTTTCCCGTCCGGCCCTCCCGCTCGGTTCGGTAAACCAGTATTGGTCACACGACTCTGCAAGGGGGTTCAAACTGTTGAATTTTTTGGGAGTGACAACTTATTCGGCTGAAGGCATTTTGAGTCACTTTCCCGAACGGATTAAGTTTCTTTAGTATTGCTGTTTAACTTTCGATCTGGCTCTAATCAATGTCTTTTTTACATATTCTTTATCGCCCAGCCCATCCTTTAAACCACGAATAAAATTAGCTACCATTTCCACAGAGCTGGGGTTTCCACACAACACTTTATTTATTCATATGTAGACTGAAGTGTCGATACAACATTTTACAGAAGAAGTCTTTTGTCTAATGAAGTCCAAGAAATGAAAGCACAAATAATTCAAATTACAGTACCTATAGAAGAGATGGACTCAACACTGTACCTAATTACACAGCACCCTCTAAAGCAGACCCTAGGGAACAGATGCCATAGCTTCTACTCTCCACCATAGACAGGTATTTAAGCGTCACCATTGGCTAACCAACTCTTTCTCCGAGTCAAGTATGGCAGGAAGCTACACACTGCACACCACAGGGTATACTTTAACAAGGGAGCTGACTGTAATTTGCTTAAAACTGAGTAGGCACTCAGAAGACTATGATGACTTTTCTTCTTTGTGGGTAACAGTTCACTAAAGCCTAGCCCAAAGGAAAAACATTTCAGCCGACATGCTGTCATGGGTTAAGTATTAAACTCAAGGCATATTTTTAAACCTTGCAAATAATAAGAATAAAATTAATGATTCCTATAGGCTAGGCTTAAAATGTAGACATTCGCTGTATTAAGACTGGCCACGTTTTTGTCAAGTTATAGCGGATACCAAAATAACAATTAAGGCTTTCTTGAATGGGAGTAAAATAATGAAGTTATAATAAAATGTCAAATTAGTTTACTTTGGGTTCAACATTTATATTAATTAAAAGAAATCTTTTTATCCTTTAATTAAATAAAAAGAGAGCTCAAGCACACAGAACAGAGAAATAGAATGTTGCAGGTACTTGTATTTATCTTGTATTTATTTATTTGTTGTTGTTGTTGTTGTTGTTATTGTTGCTGCTGCTGCTGTTGTTTTCTGAGCTATCTAATAGTTGGCTGATGTACAAATTAGCTGAATTAAGTATTTCCTTTCTGACTGGTATAAGGAGCTCCCATTAGGTTTTCTTCTTTTAGCTTGAAGGTTTAATACAGATGTGCGAGTTATTTGTAGGTCAATAGAGTGCAGGATGGTTTGTTTAAAAGAGGAGAGTTCCCATGCCTCCCATTTCACTTTGCTCCTTGACAAAGATCTCAAAGTACTGGTAAATGATTGTGACAGCCAACAGAATCCCTGTTCCAGAACCAATAGCACCTGCAAAGACACAAGAAAGAGTGTCATCTCAGTCTTGATTTGAACTGTGCAACTTCTAAATACTTATCAATACAGTTTTTGTGTTTAGATAGCCTGTTAGCCTGCATGGAGACTTGCACAAGCTGCTGAAGAGAAATTGAAAGCCCATGAAAAAGTGAAGTATTCTGCCTCACCCACCCATCCCATATGGTCCAACTGGGTCAAATTAATGCAACTGTAAACAGCCCACCCATCCCTTATGGTCCAACAGGGTCAAATTAATGCAACTGTAAACAGCCCACCCATCCCTTATGGTCCAATGGGGTCAAATTAATGCAACTGTAAACAGCCCACCCATCCCTTATGGTCCAACAGGGTCAAATTAATGCAACTGTAAACAGCCCACCCATCCCTTATGGTCCAATGGGGTCAAATTAATGCAACTGTAAACAGCCCACCCATCCCTTATGGTCCAACTGTGTGAAATTAATGTAACTGTAAACAGCCCACCCATCCCTTATGGTCCAACTGGGTGAAATTAATGCAACTGTAAACAGCCCACCCATCCCTTATGGTCCAACTGGGTCAAATTAATGCAACTGTAAACAGCCCACCCATCCCTTATGGTCCAACTGGGTCAAATTAATGCAACTGTAAACAACTGGTTAAGTTTGTTGCAAATAAATAGTGCATGGGGAGTGTGCAGAAATGAAAATGTCTTTAAGGTGATGGTCAATGCTCAGTGCTACTTGCATACTACTTACCCATAAAATCAGCCAGAACTGACAAAGCACCAATACAGAGTCCACCAAATGCAGCTGCTGTAGGAATGTACCTGGAAGATTACAGAAATTATTACTGGTTTATCATAAAAAATTACAATAAAATCCAAAGATGAAGATGTGCAAGATTATGCAAGATTAACAGTATTCAGTACTGTGGTCATAAACAAGAAACTTAGAATTACAGCATTTTTCTGGGATCAACATTGTGCAGTGCCAGAAAGATCTTGTAAAAAAATGGTTATATGCACTAAACTTGAAATTTTCATTCTATTTAGTGGCAGTTACAGTCAAATGAATTTGACACACTTTCAACCAAACATTGGATGTTTGTTTGAATTTCTACCGTAAGATTCTACTAGTGGTGCTCTGCAATATGAGCATAACAATTTTTGTTACCATAGCAACATACAGGTTCCAGACCTCCACAATATTAAAGGCTTTTCCGGCCACTTTTAGGGTTCTATATTGATATTTGCCAATGATGCCTCATCTGCATAATCCACCAAGCATATAAATGCATTAGGTTGAGTTCATAGCCTTGTTTAATGTTTTCCAAGCTTAAAATCACTAAATATTGATATCAGGCTAGAGGGGACTGGAAAAGAGTGAGTTGCCATGGGAACGGAAATTGTTAAAGCTGTAGATGTTTCAATGGTTTCTGCTGCAAATTGACCGAGATAACGCTATTTATATACTTCATGTAATATTTGGTTGAGTGTATTACATCATCAGTAATCTCATTTGTATGTTTTACTCATTTTGTAAATTTAAATCTCCTGAACCAATGCAGATATTTGTAAACGGTAAACAGCGTTTTTAATCTTTCATGGAATTCTAAGTGATTAACCTAAAAGATCAAGGGGTAAAAATTTGATCATAGTAGCACTGGATAGTGATTTATCCAGTGGATAGCCTTATCCAGCCTTTGAATAACTGGGGCCAGAACTTTTCAGCCATTTTAACTGATAAAGCCTAGGAAACAAATGTTTACCTGTTGAGTTCATGAACCATGGATTTATCTCGATGGCCACGCATCACCATTTGCTGCTCCTTGAGCTGCTTGGCAACCTTGAATAATAACAGTTCAGATTAAAACCAATGCAGTCACACAAATGGAACCAACCAAGCAACAGATCACCTCAGCTATTCCATTGATAACTTTACAGGATAAGATCAGAAAATGAACGCAGATTCACAGTTTCGGTGGGGAGTTTCAAACCTCCGAGCTACACTTGTGACACTATCAGTATGCAGTATCGAACTCTTGGCAAATAGATAATTGCTATTATTTTCTACTTTTAGGTCATTTTCTGAAAGCTTGCCTGTCTAAGTATCTCAAAGGTATACTTACATAGAACAAAAGTATACTTACATCTTTAGCTGATGAGCCAGAAACATCGATCCATGTCTTGGAGAAGAATGCACAGGAGCCCAGCATGAAGATGATGTACATGACGGCATGTATGGGGTCCTCTATAATGTGACCTACTGTCTCTGGAGGAGACATGTAATAACACAGGCCACCAGTGGGGTAAGATCTTGCAGGCCCACCACCAGCTTCCTAAAGAAACCATAACGGCATTAGGTAAAGCTATCTAAAGTAAGGGTCCCCTGTACCAGGGTTCGACACCTGGCTACCTGCATTACTAGCCACCGGGCTAGTGATATCTAGAATTTACTAGCCCGAAACAAAACTTGGTAGCCCAGAAAAATTTCCCTCGAGGTCTACTTCAACCCCAAACACATAAACCTTCCTCTAAACTTATAGGCAAGGTCTTTTAAAATGATAAAGAATGGCATTTTTTCTTTCAATGTGATAGCATAATGTGTCATTTAAGTAGAAAGCTAACAAAATGTTCGTTTCACATTCACTTGATGTGTCTTAAATTGAGCTTCAGTTCACGTTTACAATTATAGTTGCTACTGCTAGATCAAATTATTAAAATATTGATGTCAGCATCTCGTAGGCCTCGTTTTCTTGATCTGGTCAGAAATCTCTCCATCTTTACAATCGCTTCAAGTGCGAAGCGATCGTGCAAGCAGGCCTTCTGACAGGGTGCGATAACAAAACAAATTACGCGATATTTTCAAGGCAGATTACGCGATAAGAATGGGCTATTATGCGATAAATTATGCAAATTGTGCGATTTTTTCCTCAGCTATTTTGAGCATACTTTACTAGGTTTTAGAGGAAGAAAACCACTTTAAGGCTGCTCCAAAGACAAACTGAACATCAAGGGACAAAAATTAAACATCTACGGATAAATGGCGATAAAAAAGACTTAAGGTGCTTGCCCATCACGGACTTCCGGCTACGAAAGATGTTGCATCTTCAGCCTATCGTCCACGTAAAAAACTGTATTCTCTTGCTCTACCTTTGGCAGTTAAATCTGGCAGAAGGTGTGATTTAACCTTTTCAGTCAAAGAAATCACTACAAACTTATCCTCGAGGGACGTTTGTTCGAATTTCACGAAAGAAATTACATTTTGCAATTGGAATGAACATCGCTTGGATCACTGCGTGGTCGATATATACTGGCAATTCTGATTGGTCAAAGCAAAGAAAGAGATGGTTTGCATTTCACCAATAGGCAACTCTTTAAGAATGAGACTCGTACCAGACATGCAAACTTCGAATATTTACGAAATCGAAGGTGACAGACGTTTTTGGGGCTTTTTCAAGGTAAATGATCTTTAAAAAAGGCGTGCTTATGCGGGTGTAATAAAATTGTTTATTTATGGTTGATTTTGTGAATAATGTGCAATCTTTTGTGAATTATGCGATTTTTTGTGAATTGTGCGATCGGATGCGATCCGAGGTCGATTGTGCGAAATCGCACCATCCAGTAATATCAGAAGGCCTGTGAGCAAGGCGATGTGCAAGGCATCACAACGTTGATAGGGAGAAGACTGGGGAAGACAATAACCATTAAGCTCAGAGTCTGGGATCTAGCGATGTTTACGAACGACACGCAAGATAAAAAAGACACCAGAAGATGATAGGTTTATGCCTTTTCTATTGGTATTATCGTTACATTTTAAAGTTTCTTGTTTTTTTAATCAACTGTAAACTTCAGGTAAACTAACTTTATCTATCATATCTAATTTATTTCAATCTTTATACTAGCCAGCGGGCTATTAAACGTGGTTTTTTACTAGCCCGACAAAATTTTGACTAGCCTCGGGCTATCGGGCTAGCGGAGATGTCGAACCCTGTGTACGGGATACTGGTCATGCACATTTAAACCACACACGAAGGACTTGTCAGGTTGGCTATAAAAATCCCTAGGCTAGTGATAGGCCATGTGTGACATGTCAGCCTGTGTACAGTGCTTCTGGTAAGACACAAAACTAAGAACAAGACACAGCAACCATCTGTTTTGATTCACCAGCTCTATCATGTTGAGTACAAAGTTGATATGGGCCTCTCCAGACTCCTACTGCACTTGGGTTTATGCGCTGTACCAAGGCAACCACAAAACACAGACAATATGTGGAGTTGTCATATATTGAATTCATGACACTTTATTTACAGATGACTACGAGGTGTAGCCACACCTTCAACAATTCTCTCTCAAATCCAAGATAATAATCAACAATAACGAAAACATGTACTAGGACACCTTTAGAAGCACTTACCTCCCATGTGCCAAGAAGACTGACAAAGAAATTTCCAGCAAACTTTGCCGACATCATTTGGGAGATGACATAAATGTTGGACACAAGAGCACTCTACAACATAGATACAAGAAATAGAAAGGATTTGTTACAATTCCTGCAAAATTAACATTCGTATCTATTGTTACCAGTGTCTCTAAAAGTGACGTTACACAAGCTGATTTTAAAGGCCGATTATCAATCATGGCTACACAAAACAACTTTTGACGCAACTTTGTTGAGGCACTTGGTATGTTACACAAGATGATTTTTAACGCAACATTCTAAATTCAGGCAACAATGTTGCAGGTTTTTGAATCATGTTGCTGCAATGAAATGTTGCATTAAAAGTCGCTAGAGCACCATGTTACATGATATCATTTTTAATGCAACAATGCTGTGTTAAAAATCAGTGTTAAAAATCGGCTTGTGTAACATCACCTTAACCCTATGGTTCAGTGCTACAACTGTGGACAAGTCAATTAACATTAACTAGCCAGCATAGGTTATCACTATCAAAACTTAAGAATTTCAAGCATTTACCTGCAAAATAATGGGAATATTTGAAGTGTAGAACAGCTTGATTGGGTAAGAGCTGTACTGGCCTCGATAACGAGCTGACTTGATGGGCAAATCCACACGGAATCCCTGAAATAAACATTTAGAACTCGCTTAGACATGAAAATGATAATCACCAAAAGCAGCTCTGGGGCCATAGCTTGGTTTAATTCCAGGCTTCTAAACAATCCAGGAGTTGCTAAGTGTGGTTAACAGCTAGTTCCCCTTGCAGCATAACAACATTACCAAGCAAACTGGTGATGACAATAAAGATGACCAGAAACTACTAACAGTAGGATACTGTCTTGATGGACCACAAAATTCTCACAACAAAAATAACTCAAAAGAAGTGTACGAACTAGTAAGAACTAATCTAACCAATCTTGAGAAACTGTTCTTACCACAAACTTTATGACATCAGCCACTTATAACTTAGTGCTAAGATAAAAGACAAGACCAAGTTTGGAGGATAACAATTTACCTGAAAGTAAATAACTATGCCAAAGACAAAAATGGTGGCAATCAGGTTGGTGAGATTGGGTAAATTCTGACGATAAAAGGCTTCACGTAGACCACGCACTTTATCTGTTCTGGTTGCCAGAAGATGAAACAAGGCAATGATGGCTCCCTCAAACTCGGTTCCTGGACACAGGTAAAAGAAACATTTTATTACACCCTACTCTCAACAAGGCCAACAAATGACCGAGATCTGACAGGTTTTGAATTGCCAGCTATGTTTACTTTGCAGTTTTCAAATCTGGCCCATCTAGAAAAAGATGTTATGGACCTTTCTTGTTACTCTCTGATGCCTATTCACATATTGACCTATTTCAAATCTAATTTTACATGTTAAAATGTGATACCCTATCATATGTTGTTTGGTTACACTCATTAAACTACACTGAATTGTTTTTTACATGGAATATACAAGATACAGAGAACCAAGAAGGCTGTCGGAAAGACCAGCAAAAGCAACTAATAAGAAGGTCTTACTGGACAATTGACACTCACCCCTTCCAGTGTTAATGGTTGCTGGACTAAAGGCTTTCCACACAATAGTTTCACAGATGTTTGTAGCAATGAACAGCGAGATACTGAAAAAAGTAATCACACAGTTTTAGTAAAATTGACAAAAATAAAATATTGAACTCCAAAGCAAACTTCTTAGTATGATATGACTTGAAAATGTCACATTGGATTTGTTAAGATGGCTGGTATAGTAAGCAAGAGAATGCTCCTCTTTTACACACATGAAGGTATACAACCAAAGATATCTTTTACTGTTGACAAGTAGAAACTCAAAATACTTCACAAAAATTAAACTTGCTTGAACATTAAATTTTTAAAGTCTGTCTATTGCCAAAAAATGTCCACTTTTGAAAATTGAGTATTTCAACTATTTTGTGTCTTCCTGGAATGGTTCGCAGGTTGCAAAGGTCTTTTTATTTTATGAACTCTGATAAATTTTGTTTATCTTTGAAAAAGATGAACAAAATTAGCGACCTACCCAGATCCAAGCCCATATCCTTTCTGTAGAAGCTCATCAAGCAAAAGAACAATCAGGCCGGCACAGAACAGCTAAAAACATAAAACATGAGAGTGATCAGCATAAAGTTTCTCTTTACATCAATATAGTATCAAGCACAAAAGTGATTCAGAGAATAAAACAAAATGATCAACCAGAAGATATCTTGTCTTTGTACACCACTAAGTTGTGAGAACAATTGAAAAAACACACTTTGAAGATATTGATTATTGGCATACCTGGATGATAATCAAAAGGCAGATACCAGGACCCAGATCAGAAGGGTCACCATACATTCCTGTCATGACATACACCACAGCTTGACCAATGGTTATTATCATGCCAAATACTAAGAAACAAAGACATCCGATAAATACCACTGATAAAGTACTAAGATACAGGCAAAGTGGCGAAACAGGAGCTAACGCTGATGGGTTTCTGTGGTAAGAAGCAGCTAGTCTGGTACCTCCCTCTGCCCTACAGTCCCACTGAATAGGATCCTAATCTATTGATTGCAGGCTACTTCTGAGAAGTACTGTACATTATCAGATTACCCCAGTGCCTACATATCATTCACCAGTGCCATTTTATACACAAAGGTGGAAAAAGTAACACAATGCCCATCTATATTAAAAAAAAAACAAAATGGCATGCTGATTGGCCGAGAGCTTGTCAATTAATCCCAAACTGTGCAGGAAGTTAAAATTAAATTGCATGTACACAATTAACAAGCAATTGAATGACTTTTCTTGTGCAATTTGGAAGAAATAAGCACTCGTCCTATAAGCTCATCCAACGTTTTTGGTCTGAAAAAATTCACCTGTGTTTATATTTATTCCAAATTGCATTCAAAAATTGACCATTTGATTACGTATACTAACAGTAGTAATAAGATCCTAAATCCTTAAGCCATTGAAACTTTGAGTCGTCTATTAAATTTAGAGTTTGATAGAGAGGAAAACTATAACTGGCAGGATATAATTAAAGATTAACTATAACATATCATACAAGCATAGTAACTATGCTACAAGATATTAAAATAATCACTTTACAGTTATCAAAGATTTTCACTTGACATGCAGATGGGTACAGTGTTTTCTCCATTTTCATTTTGGAAAACAACTTACATTTCTGTGATCCATTGAAGAGAGCTCTATCTTTGGGACTGTCACCTACTTCAATAATTTTAGAACCTGCCAGAAGCTGAAAAAGTTTATTAAGTTAGATTCTATTATGACTAGCATTCAAACTTAGCACTTCTTACAGATGACATACTTGTACAAGATCACTCTTAACTTGTGTAAATCCCTGGTAAAACGTTGCATGATAGTCAATGATAGCTGACGATAGTATATGATAGTTGAAGTGTGCGCTTTCGTTTGACCACCCACTATCATACACTATCAGACTATCATCAGCTATCATTCATTTTGAGCGTGTTCAAATTCTTCACGATAGTCGATGATAGTTTTTCCCATTTGACCACGCGTATGATAAGTTTTTCGGTTGGCCGTTTTCCCCGAAATCTGCAGCCTTGTTTAAAATGGCCGCCATAAGTTCCTCGCAAGGCTCAGCTGCAGCCAGAAATTCTTGTTTATATTCAAGATGATAATCATAACAAAAAAAATATTGAAGACCAAGATAACATGGAGAAGATATCTTCCGAAGAAAGTGTCAACTCGCAAGAATTAGAAGAAACACCGAAAAAAGGAGCATATCGCTAAGCGTTCAACGGGTAAGAAGGGCAATGTGGCAAGATGACCTGATATTACGTCTAATAGACGAATATGAGGCCCGGCCCTACCTTTGACCTGGAACTAGCTGCTCATGTGACTTTGCTTGCACGACTATTGTCAAGTATCATGAACTTCTTTAACCGTTTGGCCATGTGAATGATAGTTGGTGATAGTTGATGATAGTTAGGAGATAATCAACTATCATCAACTCCCATGTACCGTTTGACCAGGGCTTAAGAACTCTAGCTCTTGATAAAAACATCACCATCAAAATATGCCGCAAAGGTCCAGTAGAATACAAGG
The DNA here is from genome assembly GCA_964020085.1 of Micromussa lordhowensis. Taxonomy (NCBI): domain Eukaryota; kingdom Metazoa; phylum Cnidaria; class Anthozoa; order Scleractinia; family Lobophylliidae; genus Micromussa; species Micromussa lordhowensis. The sequence goes on from OZ026603.1 coordinate 3,422,344, forward strand.
TTTAGAGTGACATGAACTAGACAAGTAGGATATTTCTTTAATGATTTTGCTTAAAAGCAATAAAATCAATATAAAAAAATATTTGAAAGGCTTGTGCGTTTACCAAGAGAAATAATACAAATGACTTGTAGGATATTCCATGGTATACCACTCGAAATTGGTGCATAAGAAGTATTTACACAGTAATTATAATAATATACTTCCAAACCTGCATAATAAGTCCTGATGTGACAATTGGAGAAATACCAAGTTCCATGAGGGTACCTAAAAGGTCACAGAAAAAATTGAGCAAAACAATAAATTAACACAATGTTTTCTTTAAAATGACTGGAGCTCTTCACTTTGATAACTTTAAGTGATTAGTGGGCTTTGAGGTTTTACCATTGTAGATTGGTTGTGCAATAGATAGCTTTTTAGGTATACAGGGCCCTTTTGAAAACCACATGTGGCATGGATTCCCTGTTAAAAAATCTTTATTTTCATCAGTAACTTTTCAGTTCTGCCATTCTGGCTTGCTAATG
>OZ026603.1:3427864-3435364 GCA_964020085.1 Micromussa lordhowensis
GAAGTCTGAGACGACCTGTTATAATGTCGTGATATTTTCATCCGCATTCTATGAAATAAATACTGAATGGCAAAAACTCAAAAGTAGATAATTATTTCCATATTGGTGTCATTGGTCATAGTACATTTTGAAGTCTTGTTCCGCACAATTGCAAAACAAATTCAACAAAATCGAATTTAGTTTCGTCCGTTGTGCTTGCATTTCACCGTTTAACATGTGCTCGCGTTCACAGCTAACCGCGGCACACAATTTTAAGGTTTTGGAGTATTAGTTCTAACACTTCTTTGTCGGTTTCTTATTGTTTCAACTTTCCTGAATCCCAAGTTGTCTCCTTAACTGGTCGAGGAGTTTTGAAAAACAACCGTAAAGATACCAAAACTAATCAAACAAACACACTTGTCTGATGACAGCTATACAAGGATGTTTAGAATGTTTGGTCAACAAAAACTTGAAATCACCACTCAAGGAAGAGAAGGACAATTAAGATTAAGTGGAACTGGAAAATGAAAACATGGGTCGAAGACAAAGTATGCCATTTATTAGGCGTGTATCGTTAAAGGATGAGATCATGGAAACTCAAACATTCGATCAAGGATCATAAATCAGGGAAACCATTTGATGGACGAGGACAAACCATACATGAAATATGAGACGGTGCAAGGGAATTTCCCAGAATACAAATGTCAGGTTAGTTAAAAGCATAAAATCCATAGAATATTTGAACTGCCATGAAATTTCACATTTCAGGTAGGGATTTCAGCTAAGTGTTATATCGAAAAATTCCATTTCCGACATTGTCATGTGCCTAGTTATTTGTCAGGCAAGCGACAAATTAACGAAAATCAGGAATGTTTGTAGTCACATTCTGCATCAACGGTCAAACTTATTCTTTTCGATTTTTGTTTGACAGATAAATATTTAAAATTATTTAAACAATTTATATAACCTCGTGATTTCATTCTTTCGACCTTAACAGCAGCCTTCTTTAGCTGATAAGGCAGATTGCTCAACCTGGTGAATTGCAATAACATAGTGCTAAATATTTGCAATATTGTACAGTAGAGTGATAGATATATACGTCAAAAATTACTCTCAATATTCCTGGAACTGAGGACTGATAAGGAACAGCTCTGCCAGAAAACATTAAAAAATAGATCTAAGCTAAAATTATAGTAATCTGTACAAAATACTAACACCTTAAAAAATTACAAACGTAAACCATATATAGCAACGAGTTTTAACCACATTGCATTTTCCTTTGGCCTCGTTATTTGGGTGTCACGCAACATACAAATGTGGCGTGACAACTCGGGTAACGAGACCCTGTGACACTTGCTTTCCAATACACAACCGTTATCGATTTAAACAACTATAAAACAATCATTTTCTTTTTGTGTTTGTATACAACTATACCAGCGGTGATGTAATGGAATCTATCTAAAATTTACATGGCAGTTGCACAAAGCAGTCTCGGGAACTCTCGGACGATTTCCAACCGTTAATGCAGTACTGTATTTTCCCGCAGGCAACGATATATGTGATTTGTCATTCTCCTTCAAGTAGCTTCGCGCAATCTCGGATTTCCTTCGAGAGAGCCGATAGATTATTTTCCCGACAAAAGATATCGAGTTTACACCAATGTGGCCTCCGAATCGTCATTCGCTCTCCATTCAAGCAAGTCCTCTTCATATATCGACGATTCCGACAGTTGGTTAGTCCGATAATATCCCGGATTTGTCAGGTAAGGTACCGCTGACATGTTCACTTGGGATTTAGCTGTCCTTAGATTCATATTCGATAGCAGGGCAGGCTTATCAATAGTCGATAAAGACGTTGATATGTAGCCTTTACCAGAGAGATTAGGGGACAATCTGGAATTGTGATTCACAGAATAAGTTCCCGCCATGCCTGAAGTGCTCATTATTGCCAAGTCACTGGTGTTTAAATACTTCGCATTTGGAAGTCTTAAGTTGGAAGGCCGAGCGTCAAATGAAAATGACCGTTGACTTCGCATAGGACTAAACGGGGAGTTGCTTCCTTCGTGGTCGCTGTTAAGACTCTCCGAACTCTGTCCTGCGGAACGATTTACAAACAACCGAGGACTCGGCCCTCGGATGTGATTCTCGTCCAAACTTTCACACGAGTTGCCCATTCTTCGATGGTGCCAGTAAGGCTCCGGATTCTCTCCGAGGTCTTCCGAGTTCGCGTACGAACTCACCGAGGACGGCTTCGTAGAGGAGTCGCTGCGAGTATCACTATCCGAATACTGGAACGCCGGCACTGCACGGTTGTTTTCCCCCATGGGTGGAAATCTCCCCGTCCGGGGACCGTTGGCAAGGGGGCTATGTTGTCGTCTTGTCTCTGAGAATCCATGATAAGACCTAGCCGAGGGACTCGGGGGAGTTTTCCGATGCGGTGATGTGACCGGAGACGGTGGCCCGCTATAAAACCCCCGCTCGGGTGCGTCCCTATCCTGAAGGCTATCTGCGCTGATGATACTTCCGTTCCTTGAAGCAAGGCTCAGACTAACGCTTGTTCGATAGCGCTGTTGACTTAGTCTCTCTGTTTGAGTGTAGCTGCTCCCGTTGGATAACGAATGAGAACGATAGAAACCTAAAAACACGACAGAAATAATCCGGTTAAGTTTATTATGAACAATGCTCTGTGGTGTGATAGGTTGTATTTGTTTGGAGTTGTGAATGGCCCACTTGTAAGCCTAATCTAAGAGCTTCTAAGAGAGCTTGTTCGCAGGCTACACTGTGAAGAATACGTTTGCTGAGATTAGCCACTGTAATTGCATTGGTTTTTGATTTTATACTGTTGTCAGGTCAGAACTTTGCTTCACAACACAACATATTTCAGATGACTGGCGTGTCTTACCTTCTTCTCCCATACTGCTATCTCCCTCATCTGTTGAACAAGCAGAGAACAAGTTAGATGCGTGTGTAACAGATAAAATTAATGTAAATAAAAGTAGAAAACGCGGTTCGTCACGTATGGCCGGCGTGAAGCGATTTTGGCAGCAGCTCAGCTAACAACGTTAATAGATAGGTCAACCAGCGTAAGTAAAACCTGGAAAAAAAACCCTCCTAAGTATTGGTGCGATCGAACAGTGCATGGAGAAATAGCAGACGGCGATTTAGCCTCCCCCTCAGTATATTCTGCATGACTCGCGTCACTGATATAAAGTCCCGGCGGTCACGCAAACATCTGCGACGAAGGCGAGTGTCACGTACGTAGCATACTGAAGTTCCAACAAACTAACCTCGTCCTCATTACGTACTAGGGAAGTCAGAGATAAATTATGTCCCATTACCGTGGTTGGACTTCACTGGCGATCGAGATTCCTTCACTTTTCGAAGATTCTCTTCCATATCCTTGAGCTAAAAGATAAAAATAAAATTGAGCACAGGGAAAATATAAAAGAACACAGTCTGTTTAGCTGGCGTTTTTGTTGTCGTGCGATGGCAATTTTCACGAAACAGCTTTTAACATTAGCTGAACAACACAGCACTGGAGACAGTATTAAATGTTGCTCACCCTTCTCAGTGACTTCTGGTACGTTAATTTCCTAGTTTTCCTGACATTCTTGTTAACGCTACGGTCCTCGGCAAGTTTCTGAAAGCGGACAAAAACAAATCACAAAACGAAGGTCTAATTTCCTACATCAACTAAAATATCTTGCGCAATGTACCCCTCTTTGGCAGACGATTTACTTGTCATACACGCAGCAGCCAGCTAAATGTTAGGGTGACCAACATAAAGCAAATTGGGTTGGGAATCATTGAGCTGTTTAGACACAGCTGTGACTCTGATATAAATAAATACCTGGGCAGCAGTTGTAATCTGCGACTGGATCTCTAGCTCCCTTGACATGGTCTTTATTTCCTCATCCTGGAGAAAGAAAAGAAGATTGCAAGAAAAATTAGTGGAAAGATAAAACATCGTTCCAAACATTAACTTGAAAAAATGGGAAAATTACATGTAACATTACATGTAACATTACATGTAAAATTACATGTAAAATTACATGTAAAAGTCCAAGAAAAAATTGGAAATGGTGTGTATCCTGGGACAGGTGTGAGATCGCATGAGATTACACGACACATTAAAACTCGATCATTGGATAACACAATTCAAGAGTATTTATTGGCTCAGCCATCGTGGTATATGAGCCATTATACCGTGCTCTACAAATACGGTAAGCGCACGCGTGATTTTAAGTAGTGCTTTTATTTTTATTTATTTTGTTTTCTATACTTTGGGTGAGTTTTTACTAAACAATTTTTCCATCCGCGCTTGTTTGATATGAGATGGGTATATCTACCGTCTCATATCCAACGCGCGCTCGAAAAATAATTGTTAATTAACCAAATGCAAGGCCGATACAGGGAGGACATTCAGTCCAAGGGCTAGACAATACGAATCGAACTCAACGAGGTATGCGTAGAAAAGACCCAAGGTCCCAATACCTTCCCTGGCAACCTTCGTTGATGGGGGATTTACTGCACGACGAAAAGTTTGCAAAAGTACTTTTGGCAACATGACCGCTACTTAACAATTAGACTCGTAGCCCGAAAGGGCTACGGGTCAATAGCCCATGAGGCGAAGCCGACAGAAATGGCAATAAGAAAGTTAGCAAACGTAAGTTGAAGAAATATTTATTTGGGACTAAAACGAAAAAAAGCGTCACGCTCGATGGCGCTCGAGGACTATTGCTAATAGTCCTCGAGTAGCGTAGCCAATTAAAATGCAGGATTTGCATTAGTCCACTAGTTGGGTGATACTAAATTATATTAGACCGAGAATAAAGTATTTCCATAGATTGGTTGGTCGAGTATCAGGAGCGAAAAGTAAGACTGCATTTGTAAGACGCGTGACAAGCCAGAGGTACTTAATCAGTAGTATAGTTACCTCGTCTTTTTCACTGCTGATGATAAACTCAGAGAATTCAAAGGAGGTGCCTACTCTCCGTCGGATTGGTGGCAGGGGACTCCCAGGGGTATAGGGAGTCTCCGGGGGATACTCTCCGGTGAATTCCTAGAAACAAAGTTCACCCACGCGTCAGCTTTGTAGTTAGAATGACTAAGATCGTCACAGTTTTGAATGACTGCAAACGACATAAATGAGTTATTTTGTCTCTTTCCTGTCAGCGAGTTTATTTTGATTGTTTTGCCATAATTTCACAGCCTGGGACAGTCCAAAAATCAACTTCAGTTGGTATTCAATTTGGAGTAAAATTTGTCTATGGTTTTCCTCTTCACCAGTGTTGTGACAAGCGGTGTGAATTGGAAGTACAATCGGCGCCCTTTCCAAGGCAGGGTGAGTTCTCCGAGATATAGTGTTTTAAATGAGAAGCGTTACCACCCATGCTTTGATAACAACACGTCGTTCAGTAGGACTGTCAGCGATTTTTATCATTTGGTTGTGTTCTTTTCTTAACTTACCGCCTCCTGCATACACAGTGATTTAAGTTCGTCCATCTTTTCTTTCAGTTTATCCAGAAGAGCTTCTTTTCTCGCCGCCAAAGCTGTCAACATCTCGCGTTCCGCCGCTTTAGGAAGCGACGATAAGTTATCACCTTCGGGACAAAATCACATGTTATCAGTACAAAACATACGACAGGACAAGGCTATTAGAAATGGTAACAGGACTGAGTGGAGTCCAATTCGGTCTGTAATCTTACGAGTGATACGAAAATCGGACGACCGCGCATTTGTTTATCACGAGTATGATCGAAGACCGAAGACCGAATTGAACGACAAAAAGTCGTATTACCAATTAATCATAAAAATTACAATTTCTGAGACAAGCTCAAGAATGACCAAGTTATGAAAGAAAGGGAAATTTACATTAACATACTGACAAAGGAGGCGTAAATTGTTTCATGTCACTCTGAAATTGAGATTGCTTGATTTAAATTACAACTTTGAATGTGATTGGCTTATTGAACTGTCCGATACCAAACTGTCCGATAACAACTTGGCAAGCGAATTAGTGGAAAATAGGAGTTTTTTAAACCAATCACAATCGAGGGAATTGTAATTTTTATGATTAAAGGAGCTACACACATTTTGGAAAGTTCAACCTAAATTCTTCAAGTGCATCATTTGAAATCCGTGTCAATGTTCTCCATCCTTAACCACCCTTGTTCCAATCCGATAGAGCGGTTCCGTGAAGAAATAGCATCAGAGGCCCAAGGTGTGGGTAGAGTGCCGTGTAATGTACTATAATAGTGTAAGTGTGACTAACCTCCATTCATGCTAACGCTGGATACACTGCGTGACTGGTCACTCTTGGTACTCATGCTGTCTGATGTGGATGATGGCAGTGACCCAGTGGACTGTGACAACTCACGTGCCATGTCTCGAAGAGTTCTCCGCAGAGTTATCTTGGCCTAAAACACAAGCGAGAATTACCGATAAGCACTTTTGTAATTGCTATTGAAAGGTTTTACCTCTGGTTTTACATCTACTAAAAACGAATGGCAGCAAACATATTTTCTTTATTTTTCAACCAATCAAGATGATGCAAAACCAAAAAATACTGCACTCTCTGGTTTTGGTTCAAGGTGTGGTTGATTAAAAACAAAATTAAAACCAACTGAAAGCTATTGAAAATTAGAAAGACAAAATAACCTCACAGTCACTAAATTTAAAATTTTCCAGCATCAGAGTAGGGCCGCTTAGGAAACACTTCTCTAAACCCCAAGCTTCTGTCAATTCTCTAAACTGGAATACCACTTTCCTGTTTGTCAGCATTGAGAGTTTTGTGGTACATCAAGACAATATGTATGGGTTATTGACCAAGTGTGAGGTCAAGATGGCTAGATATTGGCCGAGTTCTTTTTTTGCGTGTTTATGGACCGAGACGGACATAAACACGCAAAAAAGAACGAGGCCAATGTCCAGCCATCTTGGCCGAACAAGCTTGGTCAATAAAGGATTTATTATATGGCGTTTGGGGAAATTTTTCTTGCGGGACAAGGCGGGTAGTCCCGAGCGGGCAAGATCGCTCCATCTTGCCCGCTCGGGTAGCCAATCACAGCGCAGGATTTGATTCATCTTGCCTGCTCACGGAGCTAGCCATATAATAAAGATGGGTTATTGACCAAGCGTGAGGTCAAGATGGCTGCATATTGGCCAAGTTCTTTTTTTTTTGCGTCCATAAACACGCACAAAAAAAAAAACAGAACGAGGCCAATATCTAGCCATCTTGACCAAACAAGCTTGGTCAATAAAGGATTTAATTATAGTATATGGCTTTCAGGGACATTTTTCTTGCAGGACAAGGCGGGTAGTCCCGAGCGGGCAAGATGGCTCCACCTTACCTGCTCGGGTAGCCAATCACAGTGCAGGATTGGATTCATCTTGCCTGCGCACGAGCTAGCCATATAATAAGAAGAAATTATTGCCCTCGTTTTATCTCAAATTTAATCCGTGAGGTCTCAGTTACTGCCAAGTCATAATCCTATCATTGCAACACAATAGGTCTTATCGC
>OZ026603.1:3437864-3472864 GCA_964020085.1 Micromussa lordhowensis
TTGTACATTGAACTCACTATCTATTTTCTGTTTGGCCAAAAGCGTACAGTGAATTTTCGAAATCAGTGCCTGTGATTATACAATAATCATGTCAAGAACACTCAAGGTCACGGGTAATGATGTCATGTATGACCGTGGTACATGATTTCTAAGGGTAATCATGTCAAGTTTGTGTGCTTTGTGTTGCTTGCCATCAGTGGAGAAGCAAAAACATGACTTCCATTTTGTTTTTCGTTCAATGTATAATAAAACAGTTATTAATTAGATTTGGTTTTAGTGATACCCAAAATAATCAAGGTCTCAGTAAGGATTATCATCCTCAGATTTCAGCTTCTATTCAATCCCAGTTGGACATACCAGCTATTGCCTAAGCTGGAAACTGATTTTCTTTGCACTCTGATCTGAGATACAGGAAAACCGTGAACAACAAGGGTTAAAGTCATACCAACTCAGGTTATATGTGTCAGTGGGTCTATCTCAAGAATTATTTCTTCACTGAATGAAATTTTAAACTTTAACACTGGCCAGTAATTTAGGTCATCTCATGCAGCTACTGGTGTTGATTTTATAAGAGGAGTTGCCTAGAGGTCAACACCACAAGTTAATCAAGGAAGCTTTAAACCAGCCACTGGCGATTACATAGGGTAAAATAAATTTGAAGCTTCACTTCAAATGATGTAACTTATTATTAATATTGCTTAGGGCTAATATGGGTTTAAAGAGATCTACCAGCTGGCCTGGAAAAGGAGGAAAATGGTTACACCAAGGTAAATATTGGATGCAACACTTGTTTACCACCTGTTACAACTAACTAGCCAGAAGCATGCTTTCCATTGCTATAGTTCAGTAGCAAGAGGCTGCAGAATCAAGACTACACCTTTTTAATCATTAAACTTTTGACCTTAGCAAAATAAAACCTACCTAAGTAATTATAACGTTTTGAAAGGTTAAAGGAAAATAAGTTTTAATTACTTGTCAAGACTTACCTGTAGGAATCTCTTATCTCAATTGAGAATTTCCTGTCCCGAAAGTATATATTCTCTATTTGACTCCACATGAAAATCTGAAGGAAACATTTGGAAATAAAAGTTAAATTAAAACAAAAATTACATTTGGTTACACCAGACAATCAAAAATGTGAATTTGCATTCTTTTATTGTTTAATTTAATGTTGCAGATGCTGCAATCAGGACATAAACCTTAAATAGCAATCCATTTTGCTGCTTAGTGTGTGAAAGATTGGTTTTTCTGAGAAATCAGTAAAAGCAACTCCTGCTAAGCATTCCAAAGTTAGATTCTGCAGTAATGAAGAGAGAAGTCCTGACAGCTGTGAATCTGTCATCAATTTAACAAATTGACGTCAGTTTTTCATGCGTCTGTCCTGTTACTGATCATAAATTTCGTCATCACATTGTCAATAACAGGACAGACTCATTAAAAACTGACGTCAATTTGTTTTTTACGATAACAAATGGTTGAATTGCCCGCTCTCGCTCGCTGACGCGTCGCACGAATTTCAAATTCATGTGTCTGTCCACATATTGACGATAAAAATTAGCCAATGAGCGCGCGAGAATTTCTGCAGTTATCGTAAAAATTGCATTTTACGCTAACTGCAGAAATTCTTGCGTGCTCATTGACTAATTTTCAATGCCAATAAGCAGACAGACACATTAATTTATAATTAATGCAATGCCTCGGTGAGCAAGAGGGGACAATTCAGCAATTTGATATTGTAAAAAAACGCCCCGTGGATCCACGGCTACTATGACAATGTTACGACTAAATTCATGCTCAATAAGAGGACAGAAACATGATAAACTGACATCAATATGTTAATTAGGCAATAGAGCACTTTTTGTGTGTTTATATAGCCTCATCTAAACACGAGGAGGGTTGGGAGAATTCAAGACAGTTATGTAAACCTGAGACGTAGTCAAGGGTTTGCATAACTTTTGAGAATTCTCCCAACCCTCCGAGTGTTTAGATGTGCTCTATTGCTTTTATAAAAAAATTCTCAAAAATACGCGCAAATCTAAAATGCCACAACCTTGTTTACATACTCTCATCTAAACACACCCATATCGACCAATGAGGGCAAGCATAGTGACTCAATTATTTTATAACAAGCTCTTACCAACCGAGCAGGAGGTCTGTATGGGAGAATCTTGACCTAGGTTGTGAGTACAGACCGAATGCAGTGAGGTCTGTACACACGACCAAGGTCAAGATTCTGCCATACAGATCGACTAAGCTTGGTTCATCAGATGTTTATTATGTGGCAAACAAGAACAATTTGATTTGTTTGATATAACTGGTTTGTACTAACTGACATGTGGCTTGTGAACAGGGATGAGCTGAACTTAAATCTGCCAAAGTTTGCTCACCCACTTATTTTTTTTTCTCATCAGACTTTGTGGCACTTCCGTAAAGAAATATTGTTAGAAGTCAACATTTTTGCATTTCAGTTTGCAACTAGATGTGAAAATCTAGACCGCTTCCAATATGGATTTCAGCCAATCAAATTCGCGAATTCGGTAGTTTCTAGTCCTTGTGAGACACAGCCATATAACAATTAATATAATTAAAAACTGGATCATTGGATAATGCATTTGAGACTTTTCATTGGCTTAGCCATCATGGGCTATGAGCCATTATACCACGCTCTACAAATATAATAGGCATACACGCGATTCTTTTGAGGTGTTTTTATTTTTTAAGTTTAGTTTGCTATATTTTTGGGGCATTTTTAATAAAACAATTATTCCACTCGCCCTTGTTGGATATGAGATGATTACAGCCAACTCCTATCCATTGCGCACTTGTGGAATAATTGTTAAATATTAGCATTATTGACGATTACCTTTCTGGGTTTAATCTTATCTCCATGGTCGTAAAGACCAATTCCTTTAGGACTGAGCCCTAACCACCATGGCATATTAGCTTTGTCCTAAAGTAAGGAAATTAGTAGCAATACAGTACCGCCCAAATGTAAGTTACCACCTCTCGTCTCGTTTCTCGCGAGACACGTCTCGTTTCTCTCGAGACGAGTCTCGTTTCTCTCGATACGAGTCTCGTTTCTCGCGAGAGTCACTGAACCGTTTAGTATGGAATATATTACTCGCGAGAGGTCGTTGTACTATCTATTGTATCAGAGATTTCCGTTTGCACTGTGTTGTCAAATCGGTGAAGTCGAAATTAAAACAGAAAGTTTGTTTGTTTTCAGCTTCATCGTACTGAATTTGCAATGCCTCCGAACGTCGGTCTAATGTCTTCCTTGCCGTTCGAACGGCTCTTGCCGTGAGTTTGAAAAAAATTCTTGCCGTTCGAACGGTTCTTGCTGTGCGTTCAAAAAAATCGCTAGCCGTTCGGACGATTCAAAATAATTATTTTGGGGCGTTCGTAAGGTGCGTGCTCAACTGTCTGCTGTTCGGATGGCTTGATCGAGCTATCCGTTGCAATCTTGACTCGTAAGCCCCGGCGCACTAAACGATCAAACATTTTCATCCAACGTCGTGTTTTTCAAACATAACGTGGCTAAACGGACAAACAACTTGGCTGTCCAACAACTTGAACACAACTGAAACGAACGATTCCTTGATTGCCGTGAGCTGCTGTTTACATGCATGTTCTACAAAGTAAACGTATAGCCAAAGAAATTGATTCTCGCGCGTACCTACGAACAAACAAACCTTACTACAGCCGTACGTATACGGCCACCGTTACACAAGAGGTCTTAAGTTCTAAAGTGTAAGCCATACAAATTTCTAAGCACTGTTGAAGTCATTCTTGGAGAGAGTTTTCGTTTGCGAATGAATCATTCGGTAGATTTTATCACACTTTTGGTCACGTGCTCAAACCTGTGAATCAAGAGTCTCAAATTGAGAGAGAGATAAGGCCTTTGGCTTTTTGTTCGGTTGTAATTATTTTCATCAGTTTAGTAACGGTACATTTTTATCGGTTGGTTCTGAATTAGATACTGGGTTCGCTTTGTTTTGCTTTTTCGACATGGTGGAAATTTTATTGTTTACAATTTTTGTTACGATGTGTCCCGGAATCCCAGACCCACGGTGTGGTAGCGACGCGAAATGAGCTTATTTTCTGTCCGGAATGGCCCCTGTAGCAACGGTTATAAAAAAAACATATTTACTGGGAAGTAGCTTTCTAGAGTAACCCAAATTTCAAAACAAGCAAGTTTCTGAGTCGGCGAGCACACGCAGAAGACTATACATGCATGCATGACAAAAGCGTGACTTTTTCACGCATCAGTAAAGTTTTCAAGGCGTCACAACAATTTGTAGTTGATTCGCTGCTAGGTTCTACAATCGAAAATAAGCTTTAAATCTATTTTGAAACGGCATTCTAGGAATATCTACGTACAAAGCGTGCGTGTGGTCGCTACAGCCGAACAAAAAAATCAATGTAAACATACAGGACTGTTGGCAAGTTTCTGACATATGCAAATTACGCTTTTTACTGCCGGTCCGAAAAGCAAAATTATTTGCCATCCTTTTCTTAAATAACCATTGACGCCATGCTTTTGGATATTAAAAGAAACAGGTTTCATTCAAAACTTACGGAGGTAATGACCAGCGTTCGATAAAACAAAGAACATTTCTCAATGTAAATGTGGCTAGACGTAGATGTGACGATGGCGCCACTCAAAAATAATTATTTTGAGATTGCGTTATTTTCATTTATAAAATTACTTAGAACACTGAAAACGGCTTTGCGAAAGCAGCGTTGTCAATTCCTATACGTTGTCAAAGTTTCCGTTGTCAATTCCTATACACACTTGGAAAATCTCTTGGTTTGAACGGCTGATTTTTTTTTCCAACACAAATCGGAGCCGTCTAGCATCTCTAGCGACGTTTGTCACAGAAATAGTGTTTATGTCTTTTTGCTTCTGCCGTCTAGCCGTTTGGCGTTTGAAAAAAAAAATTGCATCCATTCACCCGTTCGACTTTTTAGTGCCAAAAAGAGTACACTAATATAACGCAACAACACTCTCTCTTGCTCGCGTCGAGCAGTACACGTGTGTTCCCAGATATCATGCAATACATGTAATAAAGGAAACCCCCTCTAAGGGGGTCTTGGAACTAATGTCACATAACTAATGTCACACAACAGTCTTGGGACGCCACAGTACCCCCCTACCAGTCGGTGACGTAATCGTTGAGGTAAGCAGGTCGACGGATGGTACGGCCTGCGTGGGTTGAAGTGGGGTGATTGATTTGAGATTGATGTGGGGGTGGCGTGGGCGAGTTGCTGGTCCGAGGAATTTTATCGCTCTCCAATTTAGCAGGTTTCAAGCGGTCAACAGTGATTTCTTCCGGTTTCCCATTGACTTCCAAGGTGAAATGTTTGTCTGATCTGCGGAGCACCCGGAATGGGCCAGTGTAGGGTCGGGTGAGTGGTGGCTTGTGGGCATCGCGTCGGACGTAGACATGACTGGCAGAGTGGAGGTCAGGGGGAAGGTAAGTATTAGGTGAACCGTGCCACTGTGTAGGGAGGAACTGTTGACTCTGCATTGATTGACGCAATCTTGATATGAACGAGGAAGGGTCCACGAAGACCGGGTCGGAGAAGAAGTCTCCTGGTAGACGGAGTGTTGTTCCATAGACCAATTCAGCCGAGGAGCACGACAGGCCTTCCTTGAGAGTCGCTCTGATACCAAGAAGTACAATAGGTAGCTCATCGACCCAGTTACTTCCAACCAGCCTTGCTTTTAGTCCACCTTTCAAGTGCCTGTGGAACCGTTCGACCATCCCATTTGCCTGGGGGTGGTACGAAGTTGTGCGATTGCGTGTTGTACCAAGGAGATTCATGAGTGAATTCCAAAGCGCAGACTCGAACTGCCGTCCTCGATCCGAGGTGATTGTGGCCGGAACACCAAAGCGAGAAATCCAACCCGACAACAAGGCGGAGGCACAGGATTCAGCAGTAGCGTCAGTCATTGGTATCGCTTCGGGCCAACGCGTATACCGATCGATGCATGTGAACAGGTATGTGTAGCCCTTTGAAGGAGGCAAAGGACCAACGATATCAATATGGATGCTGTCAAAGCGAGAATCAGGTGTGGGAAAACTCTGGATCGGGGACTTGACGTGTCGCTGAATCTTGGATTGTTGGCAGTCGTGACAAGTTCGGGTCCAGTTGGCGATGTCTCGTTTCATGTTCGGCCAGACATACCGTTGAGCTACCAGGTGATGCGAAGCTTTAATGCCAGGGTGGGACAATGAATGTAGGTTGTTGAAAATGTCACGGCGCATCGTCGAGGGAACCAGAGGACGGGGATGGCCTTGAGAAACGTCACAAAGGATGGTATTGTTTGAGTTCAGGAGGGGAACGTGTTCCAGGCGTAATGAAGTGGTAGAGGTAGATAGCTGTTGAAGCTCCTCATCGTGGATTTGAGCTGCAGCAAAAGCTTCGAGTTCGAGCGATGATTGGTCTTCAAGGACATAAACGGTGCGCGAGAGTGCGTCCGCAGCGCAGTTAGCTTGTCCCTCGATATGACGGATGTCAGTCGTGAACTCGGAAATAAATGCCAGATGTCGAGCCTGTCGTGGGGAACGCCGCTCAGTGCTGGATTGAAGTGCGAAGGTCAGAGGCTTGTGGTCGGTATTGATGTGAAAAGTGCGACCTTCAACAAAGTATTGAAAGTGGCGGACAGAGAGGTAAATAGCCAACAACTCACGATCGAAAGCGCTGTAATTGAGTTCCGCGTGATTCAGCTTCTTTGAAAAGAAGGATATGGGCATCCATTGTCCATGAATGAACTGTTCAAGTACAGCCCCAACTGCCAGGTTTGACGCGTCAGTCGTAATGCACGTAGGTGCATGGGGTTGAGGGTGAACCAACATAACTGCCTCCGACAAGGTCTGTTTGGCTTCTTCAAATGCTTTCCGACAAGAAACAGTCCATGTGAAACACTCTGCTGCTAAGGCCTGATGCAGTGGCTGCAAGATCTCAGCACACCTGGGTACAAAGCGGTGGTAGTAATTGATGAGGCCAACAAACTGGTGTAAGGACTTCTTGTCACGAGGAACGGGAAAGGTACGAACTGCATCGACGCGTGTGAGGTGTGGACGGATACCAGCTGCACTAATGGTATGGCTCAGGAAGTTCACCTCAGCCTTGCCAAATAAGCATTTCGCCGGATTAATTACAAGTCCACGGTCTGTTAAGCGCTGGAAGAGTGCTCTGAGGTGCTGAAGATGTTCCTCCAGAGAGCGACTGGCCACTAAGATGTCGTCAAGATAGACAAAGACGAAGTCTAGGCCCCGGCAAACGTCGTCAATGAAGCGCTGGAAGGTCTGGGCGGCGTTTCGCAAACCAAAGGGCATACGGCAGAACTCGTAGAGGCCAAAAGGTGTAATTATGGCGGTCTTTGCAATGTCGGCCTCGTGCATGGGAATTTGGTGGTAGGCGCGCACCAGGTCGATTTTCGAGAAAATGGTTGAACCTGCCAAATGGGATGCGAAGTCTTGAATATGCGGGATGGGGTAACGGTCAGCGGTCGTGATGTCGTTGAGCCTCCTGTAGTCTCCACACGGGCGCCATTCGCCATTTCCTTTAGGTACCATATGGAGTGGTGAGGCCCATGTGCTTGCAGATGGTCGTATGATTCCCATGTCCAGGAGCTTATTGAACTCTGTTTTTGCAACGGTTAGCTTTTCAGGTGACATGCGGCGCGGCCGGGCAAAAACAGGGCGACCTTCTGTGACGATGTGATGCGAAACACCATGCTTAACTGGAGTGTCGCTTGTACATGGGGTTGTCAGAGACGGAAATTCCTCCAGAAGGTGTGCGAATGGATCTGCACTTGAAGGTGGAGTGGAGATATTGTTAAGACATGGGGATTGGTTTGTTGAAGGCTCAGCTATAATGCGTGTCCCATTCATCGTGTCGATTAAGCGTTTCTGGTCCAGGTCTACTAACAGTTTGTGTTGTAGAAGGAAATCAGCCCCAATGATTGGTTGAGTCACATCAGCTACTAGGAATCGCCAGGTGAGAGGGCGTGGGAGCCCAAAGTCGAGAGTAAATTGTTTATAGCCATAAGTGTTTATAAAAGAATTATTCGCAGCCCGTAATGTGACGTCACCTTTGATCCACCGGTCTGATCTCCCGGCAGGAACAACACTAACTTCAGCTCCGGTATCAATAAGGAATTGTTGCTTAGAGGTTTTATCAAGAAGTCGGAGGAGACGAGAAGTGCCAGTCGAGTGGGCTACGTTCATCGACTGGCCTTGGAGTTTCCCGACTGCTGTAGAAACTTACAAGGTTCGCGACATTTTGTAGCTTTCGAGCCGAATCGCTCGTGGTACCAACAAACATCAGGCGTCGAGCCACGTTGTCGTTCGTCAAGTGATGGTTTCTGCTGAGACTGTAGTACCCGCCAAATTTTCTGTAGCTCGGTGTGAACCGCTGCAATTTCTGAATTTTCTCATTGCTGGATCTCCGAGGCGCTAATTTGCCCTTGCGGACCCTGCACTTCGACCATGTTGTCGGCGATTTCGGCTATATCACTGAGGCTGGTAGTTTTGTGAATCGCTAGAGCGGTGCGAACGGTGACGGGAAGCTTCTGAAGGAAGAGCTCACGGAAAATTTCATCTTTGTCGGATTCAGCGGCAGTACCACCTCGGAGTTTCAACATGTGTCGTAACAGCTGCGAGGGTTTTCTGTCGCCGAGATCCTCAACATGCAGAAGTTGATGTAACTGTTGACGTTTTGTCGGGCAAACACGCTTTTGCAATTCCTCTTTAATCGCTGTGTACGGTTCTTCTGGCGGCCGCAGAATTATGTCACGCACTTCAGAAGCGTATTGTGCTGGAAGGACGCGAACGACATGGGCAAATTTCGTCTTTTCTTGTGTGATGTTTTGTGCTGTGAACAGAGCTTCGGCTTGAGCAAACCAAAGCTCTGGGTCGGACGGCCAGAAGTCCGGTAACTTGAGAGAAACTGCATTTGTGGTGATCGCTTCGTCGGGCATTCTGTCACGTCGGGGTCACCAATTTAGTGCCAAAAAGAGTACACTAATATAACGCAACAACATAGACTTTACTTCGAACTCTCTCTTGCTCGCGTCGAGCAGTACACGTGTGTTCCCAGATATCATGCAATACATGTAATAAAGGAAACCCCCTCTAAGGGGGTCTTGGAACTAATGTCACATAACTAATGTCACACAACAGTCTTGGGACGCCACAACTTAACCGTTCGAAAAATATTGCATCCGTTCACCCGTTCGACTTTACCGTTAGAAAAAAATTGCATCTGTTCACCCGTTCGACTTTACCGTTCGAAAAAATGTTGCATCCGTTCAGCCGTTCAACCGACGTTTGGAATGGCCTGTCTAGCCGTTTGTTATCCATTCGCTTGCCGTGCGTTCGGCCGTTCGAACGGATAATGCCGTTTGTACATTCACCTAAAGGCAAAGCGTTGGTACTTGCAGTGCACTCGCGAGAAACGAGAAACTTCTCGAGAGAAACGAGACTTGTCTCGAGAGAAACGAGACACGTCTCGAGAGAAACGAGACGCGTCTCGCGAGACGGTGGTAACTTACATTTGAGCGGTACTGTATATAAAAAATGGACATGTAAACTTCATTATAAAACATAAATGTCCCTACAAATATTTAACAAACATGGTAAATAGCCATTCCCATTGAAATGCACCTAAGAACACAACATGGTGCAAGTCTTCTGCCATCCGCACAACATCAAGAACCCATATCTAAGAGATGTAATATGATAATATTTTGTTCTAATCATCTAACTGAGGGAGCCCATTCCTTATAAGCCCGGTGGCTTCTCTCGGGCTTCCTCGTTTAAGTAATTAGATTTTATTTGATTTGTACAATTTTTGGCAAACAAAACAATAAACAGTATTCAAATTATAGTGTCCTTTGTGTTGCTCTTTGAGAGACGCAAAGGTGGTAAAAATCATTATATTTATTATGGGCTGTCCTATTGAACCGCTGGCTTTCAAAACACTCTATGACTCAGATTATAAATGTTGCATTTACTGTTACCGTACATTATCCAACATGCACAATACGCATGACATAGCTATTTGAATTTATGGACAATTTGAATAGAAGCGCTGTCTGTCATTCCTACATCATACAAATGTAGAATGTGAATGTTGTGTTTTCGTTACCTTAACTTCATAGTAATGAACACCATAAGTTGGCAAACTTTGGAAAATACAAAGATACCTAAAAGAGAACAAAATGACAACAATATACAAAACCCAAATTTTGTCAATTTATGTGTCCATGTTTTATGTATATGAATGTAAAGACAAGGGTAGGTCAAGAAGAACACAAACATTGTATGTACAGCATTTAAGTCCAGTCATCTTTGTCAAAGTGGCTGTGGATCCACAAGGCAATTGCCGAGTGGATCCGCAGACTACTTTGACAATGTTATGATTAAATTCATTGTCAATAACAGAACAGACGCATGAAAAACTGACGTTAATTTGTTTTTTACGATAACAAATTGTCCGCTCGTTTGTTGACGCATCGCATAAATTATAAATTCATGTGTCTGTCCGTTTATTGACACTGAAAATTATTTCAGACAATAGGCAGCTTACCTAACAATAGATTCACCTCTTGTTTGCCCAGCAGATCTCTTGTAGTACTCTAATACTTTATCTTCACTGTAGTAAAAAACAACACATATATTAAGTCCACTTTAAGATTAAATCTCATTACTTGGTACAAAACACCAGTAATGTCTCTATCAAAACCACACATTTGTACTGCACTATGAAACAAAGTGGGAAATATCCAGTGCAACTACTGGAAAATGATTGGGTTGACTTAAGTCAATAATGATTTACACAAAACTATTAGTATTCAGTTGTAGATTTGATGTAAATGTAAGATTGTTGCTTGAGTCAATATTGTGTAATCTAAATCAGCCCTAAGCCATGTGACGAAGGTTGCAACTAGTTCCGGCTGAGGTTGTAAATTAACCTTATTTGGCAAATACTGTAATTGCTATTTTTTTTACACTCACCAATAAGTTATTGATGGTCGTTCTTTGAGTGTTCTAGTGGGAAGAACAGGTAGCTTCCTGAGTTCTGCTTTTGCTGCTTCATCACTAAAACGATGATACATAAAGATAGTCTTTGAGTAAGAAAGAGTGTGGCTATTAAAAAAAGAATATGACTGGCAGATTTGTAACATTATTTAACTACCTCTCGACTACTCTTTATTGATTGATTTCTACTAAAAGAATGCAAAGCACAAACAAGATTTCCCCTCACTAACAACAGCGAACTGATTGCATGTAACTGCAAATGATACATGTAAATACACAAAACAAGGGATCAATATAAAACCTTAGTGTGGTGCCATTACTGTGTGATTACTCCACGCAAGGCCACTTAAGTAAATTCTCTGCAAATTATTCACTGCCATTTTGAAAGTTTTAAAAAAAGTTACTAATCAAAATGACCACAGATCTGTTGCTTCTGTAATACACAACTCAATTACATTGATATTTTGTTGGGAAACTACTGTTAACCTCCACAATTTTTAGCCGTCAAATTTGTAGAAAAAATTGTCAGGTGGTCTTGGTTAGAGTAGTTGCACTGTAAAATTATTTGGCTGGCCTTTGTCATTTTTGGCATGAAATGAAGAAGACCCTGACACACCTTGTGTAGTCTCCATTGGTTGCGTGAAGAGCGAGGGCTGCAAGCTCAAACACAGTTTCACTATCACACTGAATTGTACCCTGCAACATCAATATATTCACATCATTTATATGTTTCGACAATGGTCTGGGCAAATAGCCACAAGGTGAATTTACTTGGTTGAGATTTTCATATGCATTGTTAGGTTGATTTACATGTTAGTTGGAGAGTGCTCATGTCTGCTATTTCCTAGTTAGCTTTCAGAAGTAATGCTGATGGCAATTTTTCATCATCAACAGCATTCAGACTTGTTATACATGAAATAGAGTTACAAATAAAATTAAACAAACCCATTTTAATATGTTAACACAATTTTCAGTGTCAACAGTTCTCTATAGTATGGTAAACTAATTTTTCACAAAAGAAACTGCTTGAAAATTTGTTTTTTGCTGTCATCATCATCCACACTGTCAGCATCATCGTTGTCATAAACGATACTGTGTGAACTTATCGTACAGACTGCCTGCAGTGTGTTACGTTCACACCATTGCTTATTTGAAGCCGGCAATACACAAGGTTCGCTGCTGCACGTCTAGTCATTGACTACTAAAAAAAAATTGTTTTTGTGTTATTGCTCATACCTTAAATATAAGAATTCTTGCTTGGAGGAAGAAAAGCTCTACAGTACTTGTTTCTTTCAAGATTAAAATGTTTGGGACAAAAAACCTGAAAATGAAATTGTGATACATGTAGTTATTTAACTAATAGTACTGTAAAAAAGAGAGACATTCTTAAACAGAGAGTAAATAAAATAGACAGTGTACTTTTTTGGCTCATAGACCTAATCAGTGTTCTACTACCAACTACTAATTAACAACAATGCTGACATTTCCTGCTTAACAGATTTGAGGAAGAGGGGGAATTCTTAAAAATAGAAAAAGTAAAATCTATGTTCTGAACAGAATTTTTTGGGCTCATAGACAAAATTAGTGTTCCATTGTTGACCACTAATTAAACAACACTGACATTTCCTGCTTAACAGATTTGAGGAAGACGGGATGAAGGGTGGACCACATCCAAGTACCCACCCCAGATGTGTGGTAAGCCATAAAGGAATTGCCTTGATTGTGTCATTCAAGATAAACATGTTGAATAAAATCAACCATACTCAGCCGTAGCAGGTGTTACAGGTAACACCTCTTTTTGACCGCCCCGACGGGAGTTCGAAACAGCGGCTAGTCAATAATTGAGGGGCAAGTCCAAGGTAGCAATAGCGAGTAATTTGAAAAAAAAAACAGGTTCAAATTAGCGAGGTCCAACTGTACTTATCTTAATTAAAGTTTTAAACTTATTTATTATTTTGCTATATTATAAGTTTCTGGGATTTCTACTCAATTAGCTCCATCACCTACACTGTACATGTATTTGGATGATCCAAACTTGATACAAATTTTACGTTATTTTTCTTTAAATTTGATACCTGATTTCCACACATTAACTTTAATTTCTTTACCTTTTTGTAAACAAATACTACATGTACATGTGCGAGTGGAAAATAAATAAGTCTTGTTTGTAGAACACATACTCGTATGTTTAAAAACAATGTATGGTCAAGAGGGACAAATTTAGACATAACATTATCACTGATGGATTGTACATAAACTTTAAAACAGTTATACAGCTGTATTCCTACCTGACACAAAATATTAAAAGAACTGGGTCCTGGTATCGGGGAAGGTCATGCTCTAGAACACGTCTGTCAAGTCGTAGCCAGTTCTGGTGGCTTCTAGAAAACATAAAGGTGGGAAATTCAATTCAAATGCAAGTTGGCACTCCATAAGGGTTCAAGCACAAAAAAATGTTTTCTTAAATAAACAGTGGTCTACTCTTATTTCGTTCCTAGTCAATCACCAGGTGGAAAGAGATAAATGTTGGGGGTGATTTCATCATGAGTTAAACCAGCATTTCAGTAGCTTTTCCACCTCATTAACATGTACCCATTTATACACTCAGGTGTAGAAGGAGAACATGTCATGAATAGCTAGTGCTTATAAGCTTCAAACCATCGACTCTATGTCTAAACTACCAGACAGTACATCTGGAGGTCACGTGCCTTGCCTAGTCTCTATATAACTTATTCTCACTCTGAGAAATGAGTTTCTATGATTTTCTGATAAAAGATTTCTGATTGCTTCTAAGGAAAATTTCCATCCAAATTCTTTCTCAAAATTTTTGTTGGTTGTGCAAACACTCCAAACTTTTTTGCATACTTTTCAAGTTTTCTTAAGATCTCCCAAAGATAAAGTAAAGAAAGATCCATAAAGACATTTAAGATACATGTACAAATAAGACAGTTTTGGACTTGCAAGTTGAAGAGATTTATGAAAATCTTGTAATATTATTGTTAGCATTTCTGTTCCATAACTTTTAGAATCTGTTCATAACTAAAATAAAGGCAAGTTACACCATGCATTTTCTAGATTTACTAGCACAATAAACCAAAGAAGGCTTTGAAAGGACACAAACAACACAAGCGTCTGCCAAATACATGTATTCATTCTTGACTATTTTTAGATGAAAGGCCTTAAATGTCAGAAGGGCACCGAAACAATAATAAATAAAAAATTAACCAATTGTTTCACATACAGAATCCCAGTTATTTTTAATACAATTAACTATCAAGCTGTGAGCTTGAGTTTCTTACAAGGAAATTAAACACTCAATGAGCTGTATCTGAGTTCGATATCACTCATGCCAATCATACATGTACAAATTGAGAAAATATTATTTCAAACAATATTTTAACTTCTTTGATATGTATACATGTACATGGAAAAGGATTTCACCAAGCAAATTCAAGATGGGTATTGAATAAATTATAAAAACAAGCATAAAGCATTGTATTCAGTTGAATAGCGACAATGGCACAAAAACAATTGCATTCTAGTACATCTGAAATGGACCATGACAAGTTGGGAAACAACCACTTGAATTTAATACTTGTGTTAAATTAAATGCTCCTAATTCACACATTCGAAGCTTAACATGTTTTGCAATAATTTTACATGTCAAGTATGAAAACAGTTTTATCAAATTCTTGATAATAACAACAATTGATGCATTTCATGGGTTGTGTATAAGTTCACTGCATGTAGTTTGGAACAACAATTTATTGCCAAGGTTATAAAAGAAGTGGTAGTACCCTGTATCTAAGCAGAAGGTTCAATAAATTAATTATTCACAGCTTACATGTATTCCAATGACATCATTAGTCACCTTGAAGAAACTATTCTTATAATTGACAAGTGCTAAGTAAATAATTTTTTCTTTGCATTCTTACATTGAATAAAAATCACAGTCTCTTTCATTTCATTATTTTCTTACATACAGATTTTTTTAACATGAAAAATTAGTGGAAAACTATTATATCTATGAAAACTTTGTCTTGCCAATTCGTGTTCTGTAACCAAATCCCAAAAATGTGTATGTATGATGGCATAAATATGTCGACATTTTACACCAAGGAAACTTCGAACGTATTTTTAATGTTATTATTTATTTCCTACTGAAAAACACCCTAACCAAAGGATTACAACTTCCGAATAGACAATTTCGTTGCCATATTTTACGCACTTCCTGCAAAATCTTCCGACGACAGTGCAGGAAATACCCGAAATTATTGCATTCTTTGCGGCAATTATCTCTAGAAAACTGGCGAATTCAATATGATGTGTGACCAGTTGTATCTTATCTATAAACGTATGAAAAGATATTGTTTTTATCCCCGTTTCAAGAAAACACAACATTGAATGGACATATATCTTTATTAACTTGTTACTGATTCCAAGGAGTCACCGGCTCAAACTCTATTAGGTTTCTCCCGATGAAACACAACTGCTTTTGATGATTGAATTAGTTCACAGGTTTTGCGTTTTGACACATGTGGTCAGAAAATAGCCAGAACTCACCATATCAAAAAATTGGGACGAAGATTTCGTAACGTATTTTGTAGTAAAGTTGTAAAACTGATGTTGGACTATAAGCTCTTAAGCATACATTGTAATTTCCAGCTTCAACGCGCAGAGAGAGCAACAAAACAGAAATTTGTTTTATTATCCAAGAATCAGCACGATTAAGACATAAGCTGAAAACTGATTTTGTGCAAGTTATAGTGAAAACAATTAAAGTACAAGTGTGCTGTAGATGTGTGTTTTTAGAGAGGGCAGCTTGAGCGCTACTTGGAGACCTCCTGGAGATCATCTCGAGCGTTTGGAGAAAAGCTTAAAAAATCATCTTGTAGTCGTCCACAACACGTCAAAATTAAGAACAACGAGTTCACTAACGAGTAAACGGACAAAGGAGAAAATTAAAGCGCTTGTATTTCATGTGTTTGGTCGCTGAAGATATATCGACTAGTCCCAGACTAGAGTAAACCAAGACATGACGATTCAGATGTTTACATCGCTCAACCTTGAATTTAACAGGTTTGTAATAGTCAGTGCACACCGCTTAAGCCCTCTAAATCGTTGTATAAATAAAATAAAGTCAACTTACGTGTCATCGGAGTAAGACAGACCAAAATATTCTTTCTCGTGTAGGCTGACTTGCGAGGCAACCATATCAAGCAAATCACACGCCATGAGTCGTGGCTGAAGCGGGAAAGGAAGTATGCACGCGATTAACACTAGGTTTACTGCCATTCATTTAAAAAACCGCACTTTAAGGCTTTCTTTAAATGTCAAGCGTATAAGACAGTTATTTACCTGAACTAAAAGATCTAAACGCCGCTCGTCCAGCATTATGATCTGACATCTTCGCGGCTTGCGAGCATCAGTCATTCTATAAGGATCGATCTCGCGAAACTATGGCTACCAAGACAGTCTAAATCACGATGCATAGCCTTTCAACTATGCCTCTACCCACGGCCATTTCGTTATCCTCCGATCAAACGTGGAGGTAGCTTTCAGGTGTCCTAAAAAAAAGAGTTTCTTTCTTCAAATTCGCACTCATCCGTGTATTTCCTGTGGGAATTGTTGCATTCCTGGAGGAATGAGTGGCATCTTTTGCGCATGACTGTTACGAGTCGCCTGCCAATCAAGCCCCAAGTAAGCCTTTGAGGTGCCGCGTCGAACCCAGTCCTGGAATACAACAGCGAAAAAGCCGCAGGAAAACATTTCTTTTGATTGTAAGAAAAGATGTGAGTTAAAATTTAGACATATATTTCTGAAAGGAAAGTGAAACAATTTTAAAACCATCTCTAAAGCCGAAGTTATCAAGAAATTCGAGAACGGAAATTAGAGAATTTTTGTTTTCATATCTTGCAAGCACATCAATTGAAATTAAGGTAAAAAGCAATGATAATAAGAATCATAGGTACAAAAATCAAACTGTAAACAACAAAAATGAGTTTTTTTTCCTGCCAAGTGCACCCCTAGTTCCCAGGCTGTTTACGCTATGTTGCTATGTTTTGACCGTGACGTCACGTGTTCCTGTTGAGAATATCAACATGGCCGACTAGCGATTTGCCAAATTCCTGTGTTACGCGAGAAATACGAAAATGGTAACTGAATGTTTTGTGCAATTTCTGTAATTCTCTTTAACCTGTCGTTTTAATTCCTAATTTTCTCTTATGAAGACTTCTGGAGACACGAACGTGAAGGTTGCAGCTCGTTGCCGGCCTTTCAATGGTGAGCTTCGAATTCTAATTTTACGTTTTGTGATTACTTATCTGATGTAGCTACGTTGATAACCTGAGTGGAACTGTAAGCTTCATACTTAATATGTCTACTTTTAGATATCCTCACTATTGTGTTAGGCATATAAGCTGATGAAAAAGTTTTGTGCATTTATGCTCAATTTTAATTGACTTATCATCTTTAGGTATTTTAATAACTAAATTAAAGATGGAATTTTTTTAAACCATATAAGCTGCTAGCTGTGACAATTGGTGTGATCTGCATGCATAGATTTCACCAATTAATATTTTTTAACCTCGTTATCTCAGCTTTATCCTCTACCGCGTAGAAATGCCTTATCATGATCAGTTAGATTTACATGTATATCTGTGTATTTTTGAAAAGGAGGCAAACATAAGGGCTAACTATGTTTCATTCTGTGGCAACCTTAACAGTAGCACTTATGATTGCCTACTTCTCCAGACTATTACACTATTAGATGTTTATATATAGTCAAACCTTGTTAATAAAAGCACAACAAGGACTACAGAAATTGTCTGTAGTAATAAATTGTCTGTAAACATAAACACACATTAAATAACAGTGTCTCTGCATGGATGCTTATTATCTAGACTGTGAGCTTTCTTCTAGATCCAGGGCTAGGGGGTACTCTGGATTTAAAGTGGTAGTGACATTTGAATGGTAGGCATCTCCCGTCCAAACACAAGATCCCGCTTGCAGGCTATTTGAATGGAAGCATAAATCAAAATTCGAAAATCCCAAGAAAGGGTAACTGATGTTTAAGTTGTGGCTTCATTTATATATAGATAGATACAGTTGACTAATTTAGCTATATACTACTTGTGAGCAACCACATTGTCAACTGTTGAAATGACCACAAAATGATGGAAGCATGCATTTCAAATTGTACCTCCCTATCACTTTCCATGTTGAGTAACACCCCTGGACTCTAGTCTGGTGTACATAAATAGGAGATTGACTGTTCCTCCTTGATGCCAGTAACAAGCGATGATGACGAGGGGGGGGGGGGGGTTAATTGATGATGCACTGCACATATAACTACGGAGTAGCATTCAACCAGTTGAAAGAATGTAACAAAAATCTTAGGTCCTTGTGATGACTGAGTTGTCAGCATTGATTAGTGATCCTCTCCCTATTAATTCATTATGCAGACAGCGAGAAGGGAAGGGCAGCCACAAGAGTGGTTAAAATGAGTGCTGAAAAGACAGTTATACACAATCCACACCCTGGTACAAACACAAAGGTAAGGTAAAGGTGTAAAGAGGTTAAATGATAAGATAAATAAGTATTTATAGGAGCTTGGCAAGCTCTTATTAGGTCTGTGTCAAATAAATGGAAGCCACATATTTTCTCATCCAACCTGTCGTGACTCAGATTTCAAGTCCTCTATTACACCATGTTAGATGACTTAGAACATTTTCAAAAATGTAATGGTGAAAGTTCCACTTATGTCCAGGTTTGACCCTAATTAGATGCACGGCGAATTTTGAGATCTAACACAAAGTGTCCCTTTAAGTCTAAGCTTTTGCTATTTCTAACAATAAGGTTAGGGTAAAGGTTAGTGTTATTTTTATCTTAGGGTAAATGCAGCTGTTAATCCTTACTTGAGGAGCAGCATTTGGGGGACACTTTGTGACATTAATTGTCTGTATTCTGAGAAGCGAGTGATGTTAAAGTTGGGGAGAAGAGCAAGGGGACACTTCATGACGCTTATTGAAATTCGCGTGCATCTAATTAGGGTCAAACCTGGACATATCTCGAAAGTTCTGAAATATGCGCACTGAAATGAGGCCTAGACAGCTTCTCATATTAGTCCATATCAACCCATCCAGGTTTCTATTTCTATGATCTTGAGACATCTTGCAAGCCTTTTTTATTTGAATAAAAAAAAGCATCTTATTGTTTACAGTCACTCCACTTCACTGTTTTAGAAACATGGCATTAATCTTTGAATTTACGTTTTAACATTTACAGGAGCACACCTTTAGTTTTGATCATAGTTACTTTTGGGACACCAAAACAGTAAGTAATATTTGATATTAAGCATTTTTAATTAGCACACTGACTATTACATAACTATTACCGGTACATGTAGAAATTGTCATATTCAATCAAACTAAATGTATTAATTATTAAAAGTGAATTGTTTAATATATTTTACAGCAATGTCATAGTTATTTTATCAGATGATTACAGACTGTTATCTCAAGACTAAAATCATGATAATTTGTTAGATTTCATTTTTATTCATTTAATGTGGTGACCCTGATTCAAAATGCTTGTTTTAACTATTGATGTATAAAATCATAATAATATCTTTGATCTCAGGAGCAAATATTTCACGACCTTGGTTCACCGTTATTGAAGAAAGCTCTGGAGGGTTACAATGCAACCCTTTGCGCCTATGGACAGGTATGAAGATTATTACCTTGACAGTTTTTACAGAGACTTCTGACTGCAATATCCTTACCAATGTATTATATATATATATGTATCTCCCTGGACCACTTTTATAAGCTTTGTATTATCAATATAACAGGAAATTTGGACATCTGGCCCCAATTTTTCAAAGGGTGTGTGGACAGCATTTCTTAGAGTTTAAAACACCATTGGATTGCATAGTTGGTTTTGTCAACATAGACATACACATATTGTAATGAAAGCTACAGAGTACATTTGTGCCCGACCCAACCCACATGGTTTTGTGTGAGGGTGTAATAAACAGGGCCGTTTGTTGTTAAGGTGATTCCCGGGTAAAAGAACCCGCCATAGATTTCCGATGAAACTTGGTATGGTGTCATTACAGTACAAGGAGATGTTAAAAACGTAATAAAAAGAGGGGGTCACCATGCTTGTTTTCATGCCACGATGCTGACAAATATGGTTATTTTGGTGACTTTTGGTTGTCTCAGTGCGAAACAAGTAAGCTCGATTATTTTTCAATGTGGCGTGTTATATCACACAGAATTCGACTGTCTTTGATTGCTTATTCATCTACCTCCCAGAAGAAATGGCTTCAAATACCCTGCATTATTAACTGATATTTTTATCTTTTAAAGGAAACATAATTTGGACTTGCTCTAATGGGCCGGTTACGTCTCTATCTGTAGCATTTATTTCATTTGCCAAAAAAGTAGCCATAGATTTCTGCCAAATTTTTTCTCAGTTATTGCGGATATTGTTCTCATTGAATTTATAAAATAAAAAGTGGGGGTCACCGTGCTCGTTTAAGAGGAAATTAGCTTTTATCTCGCTATCGAGCTTAGTTTGAAGGAAATCTCTTATGTTTTGTACGCGCGCGCGCTCATGTGCGCGCGCTGATGACACAAAATTCGTGCGCAGTAGGAATGCGCAATGCAAAACTCGGGAATCACCTTAACTTGGTTGTGTTCTGATTCGTAAGAAATGGCAACATCACAATGTCATATCATACCTGTGTTTATTGGACAATTCAACCCTATGTTAAGCACCAACCCATGAGACAAGGCCAGACTGCAACACCTGGAACTACATGTACATACCCTACTCTTTTCGATAAGTGTGCGGGTTCTTTAACTTCCCCTGCTAACCATGTAACACTGAAGATGCAGGAGACGGGGCCTACGGTTTATAGTCCTTATCCGAGAAGACTCGAACGTCTAACCATTTGCAGATATAATTACAAAGGCAGCACATTTTCCTCAGTTATTTTAAGACCCTGAGTGTTGGTCCGGTCTGGTGCTCAAACCCTTGACCTCCCATGCAACAAACTGGTGCTCTACCAACTGAGCTAACTGGGTGGCTGTCAGTTTATTTTACTTGGTCACACACGTAGCTATGGTTACCGTAACAGTGCATCCCATAGGCTTGATAAGCAGAGTCTGCAGGATGCACTAACACTTATCCAATGGACAGTGATTTGTCAAGTTGATGAAGCATTTAACCACTTTTTGAACAACTGGGCCCTGCTTTTTTCTACATATTTACCCTTTGCAAGAGAAAGATATTGTGCACTGCTACAATGATAATGTTCCAAAATACCAGGTTTCGAACGTCAAAATGCTTTTCATCATATGTTGCATTTTGAGGCATAACTAGGTGGCAAACATACTTCATCTTTCCCTTCTCTCCTCGCAGAGAATGGGGCCTTACAAACATACTTAGTTACTCTGTGTCACAATAAAAGCATATGTAGTAGTACACAGCCTCAACACTGATGACTCTTATAATTAACAATTAGATTATGAGCTCGAGATTTCTATCGCGTGATAGTTGACGAGGGCACAGCCCGAGTCAACTATCATGCGATAGAAATCGAGAGTGAATAATCTAATTGTTTTAGTATAACTCTACTAGTCGTTAAAAACTTAATCTAAATCCTCTTCTCAACACTTCGAAAACGCCAAGAAACGGCCGTCATTTTGTTAACAAGTGCACACTGTTATGCTACTCACTATCTATCACAAAATAGATAGTGGGTAGCGTAGCCAATCAGGGAACAGCATTCGTGATAGAACGCTAGTAGATTTATACTAAAAGGTGTTGTCAGTTACAGTACATGTATTGGTTCAACTCACAGTGTTAGTTGAATGTCATCATGTAGCATACATATCAGTTTCATTTTAATGAGAAACGAAATCATTTTATTTCCCAATAGACTGGTACAGGTAAAACATACACCATGATGGGAACTGAAGAGGAGCCAGGTATTATTCCTCTGGTAAGGCTTTCTCATTTCTCACATTGAAGTCCTTTATAATTACATGATCGTACATTTGTACACAGACACTAGTCTGAAAGGAGGCTGAATCAGAACAATTTTGAAGTTGTGTTTTATTTAGTACAGAAATAAACCAAAGTGAAACATGTACAATGGCGGTCGTGTGGTTGATTGAGGGGGAACAACATTCCACTAGCTAGTGAGTCAACCATTCCAATAGTCAGTCAGACAGTCAGTCAGGCATTAGTCCGATTAGTTTATACATGTACATGGTTGACAGAGGCATTATTAGCAAGTAGGTAACTTTAATATGAAGCTGGTAAAAGGTACTAAACTAAGTAGCATTGACAGGGCCAGTTCCCAAACTTTTTTCAGGGAAACTTAAGGTAGTTTGAGATAGCTGACTACAGCTCTGTTAGTTGTCTGGTGTCAATACAATGTCCACTGTTGCATAGTGTGAAAATGTGACTAGTTTGATCCCATGGCACTTAAAGTTAAAGGACGAAAGGTTGAAACAGAACTGATTCTCTCTACTGTAGCTTTTATTAAATAAATGTTTTTGTGTTGATGCCTCTCAGTTGAATCAAGCTCTGTTCAAGCACATTGATGAAGCTCCCCCAAACAAACAGTTCTTTGCCACAGTTTCGTTTTATGAGGTAGGAATTGCTGTTGATGTGTGGATTACCTCACATGAATATTGTTCCACTGTTACTAATTCTTTCAATAATGATTTAAAATAGATTTATCAAGAAATGATTCATGACCTTCTGAACCCAACTGGACAGGATCTCAGGGTCAGACAGCATCCACAGCTCGGAATGTAAGAGCTTAGAATGATAATCTTAAATAATAATAATCATTGTAATAATAATGGATGGGTATGATTGTGCTCAAAGTGTTGTGATGAGTGGAAATTTGTTAATTTGTGCTTACATTAGTCATCCGTCTTAAGAAGTGATCCTGACCAAAGTTAGTACTTGTCTGGTTTACATGTGCATTGTACGTATGATACATAAAAAGCTCCTTTCTTTCTGCAGTTTTGTTGAAGGTCTTGCAGAGCTTGTTGTCCAGAATAGTGAAGACATTGTTCGCCTCTTTGAACAAGGAAACAGAGTGAGAAATATGGCATCTGTTGACAAGAATTCTGGTGGATCAAGGTACCATGATTGTGAAGGCCTTCATACTCTAAATATGAAAAGGGGTTGAATTTGTTCATAATACCCATTGACTATCATCAGCATGCTGTCAAACAACTTGAGGATATGCAAAAGTTGACATCCTCTGGTTGTTTGTCAAATAATTAAAATCTCTCATTGAACCTAACTTACCTAAATTTACTAATCAGGTTCAAATTTGACAAGAGGGTACAAGAGAAGTATAGGTCAATCTAGAGTTTGTTCATTTTCTTCACAGATCAGACTGTGTTTTTACCATCCATGTGGAGCAGAAGAGTAATGGTGGATCAACTGTTAAAGGAATTAGATCAAAGATAACCTTAATTGATATGGCAGGTATAAGAAACAATGTGCTGGAATTAGTCAATAACTGACTTGTAATTTAAAATACTGTACATACAGTTGTTGAAAAATATATCCTGGCTATAGCCCCAACTTACAGTGAAGAGGTGCATTTGTCTAATGGTTACTGTGTTGGTTAGTGTGTTGCTGGATCTAAGCCCTGACGTGGGACATTTTGTTGTGTTCTTGGGCAATTTATACTGTACTCTCACGGTGCCTCTCTCCATCAAGCTGCATTAGAGGGTACTGGCAAGTTTAATGCTGGGGGTAACGGTTATTGACTAGCATCCTATCCAGGGGGGAGTGGAAATGCTTTTAGTTACTCACTAGGGTAAGTGAGATGGTTGCTGGCCATTACAGGCCCATCCCTCTCTCTACTAAAAGGGAAGATGCACTGTTGGTATCCCCCCCCTGCCTGGCCTTCCTGTTATTAGCCCTTTCTCCTCCAATTTTTCCACACTGTCTGGTGATAGCATTGTCATTTTAAATACACAGCTTAGCTGTTTAACTGTTGACACTTCCAGTTCTTCTAGGTCTTTTAATATAACTCCTTTCATTTTTATCATCCTTAATCCATACAAGACTTATATGTGCTGAATGTGACACTAATAGACTGGGTTTTACTGACCTGGGATTCCGTTCCTGTTAATCTCAATTGTTTTCTAAAAAAAGAAGTTAAATGCCGGCTTAGCAAGGAATGAGCAGGAAGATTTTTAATGGTGTTTTTTGCTATGTTTAGGATCCGAGCTTATGGAGGGAGTTGACCTGAACATTCAAAGCGAAGGTGCTTTCATAAACAAAGGGTGAGTTACAATGTTGTTTTTAACTGAGTAGTAGCATGGAAGGTTCTGATCATTTGAAAGGCAAGTGGCAAAGCTGCTTCTTTCTCATTTCTGTGCACTCACTTTGTAAATGTGTGCGAGGCATGGTAGCCTCATGGTTAGTGCGCTTGACTCCGGAGTGAGTGGTCTGGGTTCGAGCCCTGGCCAGGGACATTGTGTTGTGTCCTTGGGCAAGACACTTTACTCTCACAGTGCCTCTCTCCTCCCAGGTGTATGAATGGGTAGTGGCGAATTTAATCCTGGGGGTAGCCCTGGGGGGGGGGGGGGGTGGACTAGCATCCCATTCAGGGGGAGTAGAAATACTCCTAGTCGCTTCATGCTACTGAAACCAGGATAAGCTCTGGCCTGATGAGCCACTTGGCTCATATCCAGACTTTACCTACCTACCACTATGTGAGTGTATTGTCAAGGATGTGCTTGCACTAAAGATCTGATTAGAAAAGAAAAAATCTTCATTGTGTAGACTTGGATAAGTTGAGCTTTTTTCAGGCCTTGTGATTATTTGTTGACAAAATTTGCCTGTTTTTAGGATCAATGCTCTGAATGCTGTCGTCAGTGCTTTAGCAGATCCCAAGAAAAAGGAAGGCCATATCCCATACAGAGACTCAAAACTAACAAGAATATTGCAGGTGACTCTAATATTTATGTACTTTAGTTAAACATGGTTGCCACTTTTTTTGTGTTCGTCTCTCTGACCACAAGGAATTTCCACTGAATTTGTCTTTAGTAAAGTCCACCTGTTCCATCTCGGCCAGTGGCGAGGATAAAAAAAGATGGGTTAGCGACAAGCTTTGTCTGGGAGAAAAAAGGACCCCAAAACCCTGCTTTGGTCTTCTGTTACTCTTGTGAAAGGCTGTTCTATTTCATTTCTTTTTGCTTTTCGTTTTTCTTCAGGTTCTAGTTTGTGTTCGCATGAATTCTTTCACCATACTTTCTTGTAACTGCAACTATTGTTATTAAAGAAATAGGCAACCACTACTTTGAACTTACATTAGGCTTATGTACAAACACTCCACAAGTGACTTTAGTAGAACTTCGCTAGTTGTTTGTGTAAATCATTTGCTGCTTGCCATCTTTATCAACAACAACAGCAGCAATAAAACGAGAATATCAACAACTAAACAACTTACAATAACAGGTGGTCATTGTGTAACTCTGCCATATGTTTGTGGTCCCCCAATCCACTTAAGATCGTTTTTTGTCCGGTAACCAAACTCATGCACTCATCTTTTTTGTTCAATCTGTCTTCTGTGATTTTTTCTTTTTGGAAATTCTTCTATTGGTAATGTTTGTTTTTTGGAAATTGCTCTTTAGTAAACTAGCACTGTGTTGTTGTTGTTGTTTAGGATTCACTTGGTGGCAGTGCATGTACAGCCATGATCATGACAGTGTCACCAGCAGGTACGAATACTTCATCTTACACTTACTTTCTCCTTACAATATTAATACATCATTAAGAAGTTAGTTCAGGAGAATATAGACATTCATCAACATGGAGAGAAGATGGATGTGCTCACTGCACTTCAGGAATTTGCTGACGGTCTGATAGATGTGTGGAGGTGTGGTGGCACAGTGGTTAGAGCGCTCACCTCCGGATCATGCAGTCCGGGTTCGAGCCCTGGCTGTGGACATTGTGTTGTGTTCTTGGGCAAGACACTTTACTCTTACGGTGCCTCTCTCAACCCAGGTGTATAAATGGGTACCAGAGAATTTAATGCTGAGGAGTAACTCTGCGGCGAACTAGCATCTCATCCAAGGGGAGTAGAAATACTCCTATTTGCTTCATGCCACAGAAACTGGAGATAAGCTCCGATCTGATTGATGTGTGTCTAAATTCTCAGACATAAGATTAAGAGAAATGTATAGTGTTATGTGAGGAGAATTAGAGTTTTCCACCTGGAGTTGAAAGGATTCTTTGTCCTTCCTTTGATTTTATCTTCTGCAGATTCCGATTATGACCAGACATTGGCATCCATGCAGTGCGGAAATAAAGCAAAACTAATTGAAAATGCTGTTAAGAGAAATGAGGTACTACAATGTGCGTTTTTTTTTCTACACCCTTTAGTTGCCTGCAGTAGCAGACCTGTTCTCCTTCAATAATAGCCTATGCTCTTGGGCCTTTTGCAGTGAAAAAATTGCTTTAAATTAGTTTTAGAGAAAGAAAGAAAAACATCTCGGATCGATTTTACAAGAGTGTTGAAAGTTGGGCGGTTTTGCTCCCTCTAAACTGTGGCAAATTGTAGCAAATCGTCATTTCCGACTTAACTTCTGTAGATGTCCGCCCCTTCCACCAATGATAGTTTCACCCAGACACCGGCCAGAAATTTACAAGGCCAGAGTTTTATTAAGTACCCCAGCTGCTTGCTGATGCATTCGCTGATTATGTCTAGACTGAAACGTCCCAAGGCTACCTTTGGGTAATGCCTAGCTAAATCTTTCTGTTTGGATCTGACATTCTGAGATGTTGAAGTCTGTGTAGTATTCGCTTATATAGATGCTACCTAAGCATTGACTCACTTAACTGACTGAAGATCATCTTGTAAAAACCCACAGATAGAGAACACTAAAATAATTCAGGATTTGAGGGACGAGATAGCACGCTTACGAGAGAAGCTAGCGACTTCTGGCAGAGCTGGGGGAGCAAGCAAAGATGATGTGCTACAGATGGAGGTAAATCAGTTGATGTGCCAGAATCTTTGTGGAGTGTGTCTTTACTTCTTGGAAATTGAAAACTTGGGAGAAAGTTTGAAATAAAACCCGTAGTAAAAGCGAAGGTTCCGAAAAGCAAACCCTACAGTTTAGTTTATATATTCCCTATATTTGTCCAGCTGTTACTGATGAATAGTAGTAGCTGATAAAGTTTTGAGGAATTTGTACAAAAAAGTAATAACATTGATTTTATTTATTTGTTGTGACCAGGAGCTTATAAAGGATCTTCAGACAGCTAAACGGCAAACTTGGGAAGAACGAGAAAGATTGTCGGAGCATTACGATGAAGAACGAAGAATAACGCTAGCCAACAAGGTGACTTTTAAATTTAATGATTAAATCGTACCCACATTGGCCGTTTTCACATTTGAGACGGATTATCCATCTCTAATGTGAAAACGGCTACTCAGTTATTTGCAGTTTAGAAATTTGTTTTCGCGACTAGACTTTCAGTCGTAAATTTTTGTTTCACCAAAAATTGATATATGTCAGGGTTTTAAGACTTTTTCCTGCAAAGTTGACTTGCCTCTCCAGTCGGGGAAGGTTACAAAAAAGAGGAACTATTCATCGTGAAAAGTTTCTCGTTTTTACCTCCACCATGCACTGAAGTTTCACGTGAAAAGGCAATGTATGAGAAGACTTTTGAGGTAACATTTGTTGATTTTTTTTCGTCAGGGTATTTTGGACTGGGTCATGGACAGCACGAAAAGAGATAACAAAGAAGTGCAGGAAAAACTGATGGCCCTGCAAAAAGAAAAAGATCAGGTGAGAAAAGAATCTGAAAAAGAGGTAGATGGCATGGCGACCTGGCGCTTTTTCCCGCCTTTTTTTCGCGCGGTTTTACGAGCGGTTTGTCAACACGGACACTAGAAAGGTCTATGTCTGTTTAAATTACTTTTTGTTGCAAATGTAATATACAATAGATTTTCTTCTTTTTTAACATTTTTTGGAATGTGTAAAACTTCCTGAACTCCAACTAAATAGAGGATGCGATTTCTTAAAGACTTTAAGTCACTACTAGCTAAATACTACCCTACCAAGGATTTGCAAAATCAGTCTACGCTCAGATTATCCGCGATTCAATTAATTTCCGCCTTTACCGTGGTTAGTCATTCTTACTGCCAGATAAGCTCCTGTCATTTGTAAAACACTGTTTTACAAAATTAAGCCATTACGTTTGCTTCTTCTCTAACATGTTAGAATTTCTTGCGGAAATTATGCAAAATAACTGAAGTTTGATTCGATTCGCTCCGACGAAGGGCTAACGCTCGAAACGTGAGCTTCCGAATCTCTTTACGGTGGCCAATTCACATTATCAACCCAGTTGATAAAACCAAATTATCTTTAATACTCCCACCGACGCAGCACCACAGTTTCTTTAGAAACTTACCCCCTTTATTCGTTTGAAGTTTGATTCAATTGGTTTTTCTTTTCAGCTGACGACCGAGTTCAAAGAGAAACGAAAACGTGTGGATGAACTCAAAGATGAATTACAATCAAAGATTGCTAATTACTCCAAAATGGCTGAATCTGGTAAGAAAAACAAAGCAAATGGATATATTTTCACGGCATTATCTGAAGAAATAAGTTCATTCAGCACAACGGGAAGGTACATTACTTGCCAAAAAATTTCGGACGATATAACTTCGCACAAAAAAGTCTCCGAAAATAAAACCGTCCGAAATTTTCCAGCGTCGAAAATTTTAAGCGTCCGAAAAATTAACAGTACTGTATAAAACTTTTAAGTAATTCTAGCTTCCTTTATGGAACGTGCTCTATTTGAGACAGTACTGGTAGGGATATGTAACGGCTTGATAGAATTTGTGTTATTGTCCGTCTGTGTATCTCTAAAAGCTTGAGGGTGTAGGGTGTAAAAACTATTATTTTCACAGATTTTGTTTCAGTCTAATGCGTGTTTTGCAGACGTAAACTTGCTTTAGCTATTTTTCAGCAGAGTCCGAAATTTTTGTCTTAAATTTGTCCGAAGTGAGATAAAGAGAATTGAACGTCTGATATAAAACGTCCGAAATTTTAATGTCCGAATTCTTTTGTGCGTAATGTATTCCGCGCTGTAATGACGTCGGTGGTTGAAGATACGGCGCCTGAATAATCCCGGATGTAGTTCACACTATATGCCCAAGGAAATGGTTAATTAAAGGATGGACTCAAAATTTGCTTTCAGTCTAACGCTGTTATCTGTGTTTCCTTTTCATATAAAGTTGCATTGTCTGCATTGCGTATTTTCATGCCCTAGCCTACAATTAGGTGAATTTAGTTCTATGTTTCAGCGCCAATCTCGAAATGTTGAACAATACGTTTAGTCCAGTTGGCTTGATAGCTCAGTTGGTAGAGCACTGCACCGGTATCGCAGAGGTTTATGGGACCGAATTCCGTTCAGGCCTGAATTTTTTTCAGGCTTTATTTTGTTGTGTATATAACTACGGTGATCAATCATGTCTTCACGTTTATTCCAATGCTGGTTCTGATAGTTTGGCAAAACTGGTTTCATGACAATGTATAAATTTTGCAAGGAGAAATTCATAGTGGATACTCCTCCGGCTTGTGAATTAAATAAAGGGAGTCAAAAATGTTCGCGTGTGCTTTGATGAGCATTTGGCAAAAACGTTAGTTTATAACTCTGACTAAATCCTGCCCTAAGAGACTGAATGCTGGAGTTTATGCACTGTATATTTCAGATATTATTATTAGCATTTTTGGTCCGGCATTATTATCCAACTCTGCTTCGTAGAGTACAAATAACGCGCGAAACGAGTACAAATATCACTCGATATTTGTACTCGCCTCATTCCTACCGGCCGCGTAAAGGTTAAAAAACTTGGCAAGTTAGAATTTTGGGAAAATAAATCTTTGGATAAAAAACCCTTTTATTAGACGTTTTGATGTGTAGTATCGCTGACAATTTTTCTCGTTGTTTGTATTTTGACTCGCCCTACGGGCTCGTCAAAATGCAGCACAACTCGTAACAATACCCAGTGATACTACACACCAAAGCGTCTAATAAGATGTATTTATTCACTAGTTGTCTATCGCTTAGCTGTTATCGTGTGATTATCAGGTAAGAGCAGCGAGGAAGAGAACAAGACCAGAGTGGCCGGCATACACGACTTGAAGGAGAAACTCAAGGGCGAGAATGATGAGTTAAAGAAGATTAAACACAAGCTGAAAGATGTGCAGGAAAAACAGAAAGCTGAAAAAGAGGTTAGTCGACTTCAGCAACTGGGGAGTTTTGGCATGTGACAGACAGACGCCCCACCCACCCCACCCAAGATAAGATGCTAATCCGGCAATTCGTTGCCACAAAAACTAGAGTTAAACGAGTTTGAGTCAAGAAGGCTGGCTCTTGTTAATTTGTTAGAGGAGTATCCTGTCTTGACAGTTACCTCAGAGCAGCGAGCTTTAACCGCAGATTTCGAGAAAAACCCAAACTAATCAAAGTTGTCTGGCGAAATCCGGCTATCAATGAATGTAACATTGTTTCCATTTAATTTCACAGGAGGCCAAGTCGCAAACCACCTTTTTAAAAGGAAATGCAGAGCTACGATACAGAATAGAGGTGGGACTTGAACATTTTATTGACTGGTGCCAAACAGATTTAAACCATAGCTTATTAAGCCGTTGTCGGTTTTCTCGCATATAATATCAATTTTTTAAATTATTTTCTACCTTCAACTCTTGAAGTTGTTGCCTCGTCAGTGCTAAAACGCTGGTTAAAACACGGCGTGTACTCGTTTTCCAAGCATTGTTGATGTTGTGGGTTTTTTTTTCTAGAGCGAACGGCGCGAGAAACATGAGAAAGAGAACGCTCTCACGTTGGCAGATGAAGTGGATCGCGTTAAAATGGAGGTGGAACAGGAAAAGGCAGAGCTGCAGGTGAGCAGGAAATAGATTAAGTGAGTGTGGAAATTTTAATCCCCAAGACAGCCAGGAAAACAACAATCCTTTCCGATCATGAATGAGTCAGTTCAATGGATATTTCAACACAACGCGGACACCGGTGATGTGTA
Source organism: Micromussa lordhowensis (assembly GCA_964020085.1). Classification (NCBI taxonomy): domain Eukaryota; kingdom Metazoa; phylum Cnidaria; class Anthozoa; order Scleractinia; family Lobophylliidae; genus Micromussa; species Micromussa lordhowensis. The sequence continues at coordinate 3,469,023 of OZ026603.1, forward strand.
CACAAAGCGCTGTTCGAGATGAACCTTCTAAATGAGGTTTTTGCTCTAAACGAAAAAGGAAAATTTTTTCCTTGGCTTAAAAAAAAATTTATTGTTCCTTTGAATTTCGCAATTATCTAAAACCCTAGTCAAACTAAAGATGTAACACCAGTGATCAATTCCAGAAGAAAATACGAAAAATTAGCCATCGTGGCTCACGTTTTTCACACACCATACGCAAAACTTGCAATTAGTCATTTCACGTCGTTGTTTTGCAGAGGATGGTTAACAAATATGCAAAGATTTATAACGCACGTGCACGGCCATTGTTTTGCTCATTAAATCTTTTCTTTGGTGGCGTTCTCGTTGCCGATTTTTAATCCATGTTACATGAGACAACGTTTGACGTAACTTTGTTGCGGTAACGGTCGGCAACGGTATGTTACACGACACGATTTTTAACGCAACATTCTAAATTCAGGCAACAATGTTGCAGGTTTTTCAGAATCACTTTCAAAAGCTTGCAACATGTTGCAGCAACGAAATGTTACGTTAAAAAGTCGCCCTGTGTGCCATGTTACACAATATCGACATTTAAGGCAACAATGTTGCGTTAAAAGTGGGCGTTGAAAATCGGCTCGTGTTACATCACCTTTAAGGCAGGATCTTGCGGACCGTGGAAGAAATACGCTGAAAAAGATAAAAAAGCGTAAACCACGCAGGAAAGTGTGATGGAGTATGATTACTTCATAGTGAGAAGTAAACTGCTAGTCTTGCCTTTGTTTGGCTGACAAAGAGATAACAGGCAGTTTATGAAGAATTTCAACTTAACAATCTGTTGCTTGTTTTATTGACGATTCAAATGACTTTTAAATATTTCTTGTAGTTGAAAGCTGCAGAGGGGGCTCAGTACAGTACTGAACAGGCCATCAAACTGGAAATGGAGCTGGTTGAGTTGAAGGCTGAGCGAACTGTGATGTCACTGCGGGTAAGTCGGGTTCCTGCCAATCTTGAAAACAAAGCGCCAAGACTGTTCATGTGTTAGAAACCTGTAGCGCCTTCTACTTAATCTGTTCGCAAAAGTTGAGAAAGGAAATTGAATGCATGCATAGTTGTTTGATTAAAAAATAAAAATAAATAATATAAATTACAGTAGTTAGAGATGAAGCCACATCAGCCTTAGCTGGTTTTCATGGTTTTTTTTTTTTTTGCTCTGTCCTGGTCGAATTGCAATTTAAAGATGTTGGTTTTTGTGGAGGGAGGAAAACCGGAAAACCCGGAGAAAAACCCTCGGAGCAAGGCGAGAACCAACAACAAACTCAACCCACATATGGCACCGGGCCGGAGTCGAACCCAGGCCACATTGGCGAGCGCTCTCACCACTGCGCCATTCCTGCTCGCCAGGGATTCAGTAGTGTTGAAGAGTGCTGTTTCTAACTTAGGCGATCAATCAGGAATGACAAATAGTACTTTTTATAGTTGTAGTAGTCTTTTACTGATAAAATATATATGAATGGAAATGTGTCAGGCAAAGTATGTTTTAGTTGTAATTGGTTTCATGATGGTATTGCTGTAGATTCAATCGATAACAGAGGAGAAAAAGCGCTTAAAGGCAGACTTGGAAGAGGCTTACAAAAGACATAAGGAAGAATTGGAAATTCAGCAACTACAACACTTTCAGGTGAGAGGGGAGGGTAGGATGAGGGGGTGGGGGAGGAGAGTGAGGTAATGGGAGAGGAGGGGCGGGGGCGCTTTTTTACTTCTTTGTTGGCTGCCATTTTTTGGCCGCCATTTGTCCTCACTACGCCCGGAGGAATTTAAAAACGGAGGTCGGAAAACGGATGAAATGTTTTCCGTCCACACTACGTCGGAGGAATTTGAAAACGCAACAATTACCGGTCATTTTGGGCTTGTGTTTGAGGAAAACTCGTTCTTGGAAATAACAGGGTTATCGTGACACCATCGTTTTCAACGAGCTCCGTTTTCAAAATGTTTTCCGTCCACACGAAAAGAAAAAGCCGGCGTTTTCAAATTCCTCCGGTTTGAAAAGCGTTTTCGAGAAGCTCCGTTTTCGTGACGGATTTTTTGCGGACGGTAGGCCTAACCGTAGAAATAAAGCTGTTTTTTCAAATTTCTCCACCGTAGCGGGATGCTGCTTTCTGCACTGGTTATTGTTTAGGCATCTTAGAAAAATGATTAAACGTTCGCCCAGTGATAAAGTGATAAAAGAATAAATCCAAAATGTCTACATTTTTAAGTTTTCTTCTCTTTTTGTAATAGACCATTCGAGCCACGCAGCTTACGAACTTTTCTTTCAAATTCTTGTCTTGCCTTTATCTCATTTTACTGCAGTTCAATGTATGAATCCGTCAGTCTGTCATTTCCAGCTAAGCTTCATATATGCTTTAAATTAAGCACGATTGTGCACAGCGAAAAAGGTATGGATGCAGCCTTTCTCCCAGCAAGCTTGCGCTATGGACTGTTTCGCACTCCTGCAGATTAACAATAGAAGTTACTGGTAAGAGCGGTTTTCAATTGAGAGTCGTAAAACCAAAACCAAAGTAATCATTCTAGCCAATCACAAAAGACACGGACAATACAGTGAGCCAATCAAAACCCAAGTAAATACATTTAGCTGACGCAAAGCGCGGGAAAACGCTTGCGAACGAGTCACAGTTGGTTTTGGTTTTATTTCTGATTGGATAAAACAAGAAGCGCGGGCTTTTTTTTAGGCCAAACGTGTAGCGTAATAATGCAAAACCAGTTACTTTTAGATATTAAAGTTAAAAGTTTAAACCGCTATATTAATTTGCAATTGATTTCAGACATTCCGCAACTACCGAGAGGTGTTCGAGGAACAGAAATCAGCAATTGAACAGCGCTACCGAGCGCTATTAGAAGAGGCCATACAAGATGCTGTGTTCCTGTCCACAAGAAATCAGGAGTTGATGCATGAGAACCAAGTGCTTAAACAAGGTAACCGAAAAACCAGTGATCACTGCTTATAAACACATTTATTTCCAGCCTAGGTTCCTGCCCGGGGGGTTACTCTGTAAATCTTTGGGTAGGGGTGTGTCGCTGGGACACTGGAACCCTTACCATATACTAGTGGAGACTATGATCAGCTTGATTTTGCAACACTATTCTAGACTAGGCACAAAGAACCCCTACCCTATCCCAGACTTGCTATTTTCCATGCAGAACCTTTATCACTATCGTAGTCCAACATACGCTAACTAAACAATGTCTTACAAAGTCACTTCCGAGCGAGTTTCAATTTCTACTATAGAACAGCAGGTAAAGAACCCTGTACTAGACTAAATTATTTACAAAGGGGGCAAGTTTCGAAAGAAACCGTGGTGCTGCGTCGGTGGGGAGTATTAGAAGATAATAGACCATTTCCGATATATTAAAATTCTATCATAGCTCCGAAGCTTGGAGGAATAAAATAAAATAAATTAATTATTCATACCTCAACCTCGATGTGATTTCTGTTGTTTTATTCCCCCAAGCCTCGGAGCCAAGTTAGAATTTTAATATATCGGAAATGGTCTATTTCGTTTTATCAACCGAGTTCATAATGTGAATTGGCCACCGTAAAGAGATTTGAATGGACGTTTCGAGCGTTAGCCCTTCGTCGTAGCGAATCAAGGAATTGTGGGTTGTGTGTGGTTTATATACAGAAATAAGGAGCTAAGCTATTGCTTAGTGCACGGAAACCTGAAAAACAACAGGATAAATTAGTTGAATGAAAAGCATTCGTTGATACCGTGAGTATTAAGAGTGCCGATTTGAAAAATAAATTTTTGTTTTAGAGTTTTGCAACCACCACTAACTTCATTCAAACGCAACCAAAACATAGG
>OZ026603.1:3482864-3542864 GCA_964020085.1 Micromussa lordhowensis
AAATTCTGAAAAAATTAGGTTCACTCACGCTTTTCAAAAGCGATCGGCGAAACCTCAGTGAACCCCACTTACCAACGACACAGTTGTTAGGTTTTAAATGTATTTTAGGTGATGTCCGAGGGAAGGTTAGCGGCGAGTAGTAATGCGTTCTCGGTTGGTCAACAGCAACCATACATCAACCACGACGGTGTAAATCATTTTCAATCTCCGCAAAATTATGGAGCATTTGTGCAGCCCGAGAAGAAAGGAGTAGGTCAGGAAAGCCAACACACTCCTGTAATTAACAGTCAGGCTCAGAGTGTACCACACGAAATGAATCCGGCCTTAAGAGGTGAGGAAATTTCTAATGACAGATTGAGTTTCAGAAATGTCAACCTTCTCTCCGAAGATCGATGTCGATTTCTATCTTAATTGTGGTTATTTTTTCTCATCCCCTTTAATCCGGTGAGAGAGGCAGAGTATTAAATTTATAAAGGAAGGGTTAAAATTGCATCGTTTGATTTTCTTATTTACCATGGCGTCATTAGTTTTGGCAGCAGGTAATTCTGTGTTTCACCTGGCTGTGGAAGTTTTCATGCTTGAAACTTCAACCGGTAATTGCGATTTAACATTTACGCTATTATTTCAAAGCTTAGTTACTCAACTGTAGCAAAGTGTCTATAACAAAGTTTTATCTTAATTGTGGAAAAGAGTTGTTTTGTTTACCAAATGAAGGGTTCGGTGAAGGTCTTGTACATGTAGCTCTTTGATATGTTCTTATATTTTATTTTTAAATAAAATCCAGATTGTTCACTTATTAAAGCTTATAAAATGTACAAAGTTCATTCTACAAGTTAACGTCATTGCATCGCTTGAATTATTCTTGGCTGGCTTTTAGTCAGCGTACACATTTGAGTTAAAATCAAGGGTATCAATTGATTCTAATTTAATTTATAAACTTGTTGAAGTAATTATAGCATTCCTTTAGAACTAGATCATATACATACTTCTCATATCATGTTAAATTTACATTCTTACCTTTTTGCAGGTTCCTAACTGATTTCCACTAGAGATATATTTTTGTATTTTATTCTATTTTACAATGCACTTGTGCTACTTACCATGGTACAGTTACAATACAATACTGACATTACTTACAAGCTACAGTTACATATAATATAATATCAACACTACTTACAATTCTACGGCTACTAAAAAATAATAACATTACTTGCAAAAAACATAATTACTAATTAAAAAGTGTGACATGTTACTTACCATGACATAACATATAATACTTAACTTCACAATTACCGATTTAACATTACCTACTTAACAATTACCAATTTTACAATTACACCTGGTAACTCATGCAAAAGTAATTGGACAATCAAACTAAATCAAACTTTTGATTTTTTGTAGTACTGGTGTTGAAAAGCAATAACAAGTTTTTGAGACTCGAGTTACTTCAGTATAACAAGTGTTTTGCGAGACCATATAACATAATCTTTGGTCAAGTGAATCTACTCACCTAACACAATCAAGCACAATCCATTGGATTGCATTCGAAACGTGGCTCAGCGTATGGAGGTGTTATGTATGGGGAAAACGGTAACAGTCCATTTTAGCTGAAATTTTGATACATGTATTTTTGTAACAAAAATATCTGACCTCAATTCCAACACCTCCATATGCTGAAAGGCATGAGTCACATTTCAAGTAATGAAACTCAGTCGTTATGTAATAGTAGATGACACCGGTAACTATGTCACGTTTCACAAGCTAAACATTCAGTTAAAGATTAAAAAAATAATTACTCCTCACAATGATAGCTTGAGCTGCCTGTGTTCCACTGCGATAGGCTCATCCAAATTTGTTTACTTTTAACGCCTCCATCTTTCAGAAGTCGCAATGACACCAAGCTTCCAAAACCCTGAAAAGTATTGTTAACTTTGTCAAACCTGCACTCCATGTGACCAAAACATTTCTTTGACAAGCATTCATAGTTTCGTGCTCCAAACAAAACATTTTCATTGGTCCAATTGATACAGTTGTCTGGGAAACTGTCTCGTTTGAAAAATAAACATGCGCGAAGAAACATTCACACTTCACGGTTGAATACAAATGGTAGTAAATAATTAGTGTCATTAATGCCAAAAAGCAAAACAGAAAACATTACGTCCGACAAAAAAGAAAATGGAGTAAAAGTGTACAACTACATGGCCTAATAATTTTAGATATCCCTGTGATAAATACTGTGTAAGAGATATTATTAAACATACAGTAGGCTGTTTAAATAGTTAATTTCCATTATGTTAACTTTTAATACAACAACAAGAAAAAATCCTTTTATATCTTTTTTCCTCATCCTAATTGAAGTCTTTCTCTGATTGTCAAGGTCCCCAAGGACAATATCAAGGACAATGGCCTCCATCTCTGCTGCCTGGCCAAGGTCAATATAGAAGCAACCCTGCAGTAGTTAATAATGCAGCGAGTGTGTCATCGCAACCTATGAATAATTCTCTTGGACCTTCACCAATGTCAACGCCACCAAGGAGAAGTCCAGTCAATCCCCAACCTGGTGAGTATAGCTGTGGGTTTCCTAAAGTCTGCATACAAGCCAAGAGGTCCATCAGGCCGGGGTTCATCTCCGTTTTCTGTAGCGTGAAGCGACTATGAGTATCTCTACTCTCTAACCCCCCCTCGATAGGAGGGTAGTCCATCGCATGGTTACCTGCTACCTGTTATACACTTGGGTGGAGAGAGGCACCGTGAAAGTTGAAGTGTCTTGCCCAAGGACAAAACATAACACAGGGCTCAAACCCAGTCCACTAGATCAAAAATAGTTATCTTAAAATCCTATGTTTGTTTCTTCTCTAGGGCAAGCTGGTATTTCACCTCCCAATAGTCAACCTCCTGCTTCAAATGCTATTGCCAATGGTCCTGTTGCAGGTGTAAGACCTCCTATGGGAGTGGTCCCTTCACATCCTAGAATGGGACAATCTGCACCGAATCTGAATGCACCAACCCGTGGACAGTCTGCTCCATTGTCATCAGGACCTTCCCTAGCAAATGGACCGTCATCGCAGTTGAGTACGCAGCAGCAAGTGCTGAATAGCAATGTACATCCTGGAACATCACATACTGGCTCTGCGTTTACACCACTGACGTCTTCTCCTCATACAAGCCAACACTCTCCCTCTGTGCCTCATCTTCCAGGACAATCTCAGCTTGGATTTCCTGTGCAAGGACAATCTAATGTTCAGAATCAGATGCCGCACTTTGGACAGCAGACAAATTACTCAGGACAAACTCAAGGTTTGCAGATGCCTGGTCTGTCTCCAACTGTAGTGCCACCGGTATCTCAGCCATTATCAGCACTGCATTCTAGCAAACCTAAACGGCCTGCCATGCCTATGAACACAGGATCTGGTTATCCAGGGCAGCGAGGGAGTCCATCTCCCAGGTCAACACCCCCTCCACCGACGGGCTCACCAGGATCCACAATTGTCCAGAGAACAACTCCACCTCCCCCTACAAGTCTGCCAGGTGCAACAATGCCTCAGGGATCAACACAGCCTCCATCATCAAATTCCCCAGGATCAAGTATGCCTCAAGGTGTGTTCAACAGTCCACCCACAGGATATTCCCCAATGGGACAAGATTCTCAAGCTGGAAGGCCTATTACAGGAAGAAGAAGACTGTACCCTACTCAGGTGAGGACATTTTAATGAAAATATTGTTAGACTGGTTTCCAATTGAACAAGGCATAAGATATATAACCAAAGAAATAGCTGTTATCGCAGTTATCAGCGGTTTGACATGCAAACGAGGCGAAAGGGTCAATACTGCATTGTATTGACCCTTTAGCCTCGTTTGTGTGCCGCTCTAAACAAAGGAATATTTGACAGCAGGCTCAACTCCGATAACAGCTATTACTGCAATGGTCACAAAGAACACTTACAGTCTAGTGAATCAATCAAAACACAAAGCAAGTAAGAGTAGCTGCAAGTCATGTTTGGTTTTGTTTTGTACTTTTGATTGCTTAAGAAAGTGGCATTTTTGTTTTAAACCAATCGCTAAGCATAGTAATGCAAAACCAAAGCAAATGTAAATTTATTTATACTGATTATTGAAAGTTGTTGGGTATAGTTTTGTACCAGATCAGGCGCGGATCCAGGAGTTTGAAATGGGGGGTGAATTTTTGTAACAATGTAATAGAACATTATTTCAATATTTGAGGTATAAGAAAAAAAAAACAAAAAGAAAGAAGGGGGCTCAGAAAAAAGGGGGGTGAAAATTCACCCATTTCACCTCCCCTGGATCCGCGCTTGCAGATGATTTTAGCATTTCTAATCTTATAAACAGTTCAGGGCATGAAGGATAATCTGTGGCATTTCCATTCTTAAACTAAGGGAAAAATTGAAAACTAGCCTCTGACATGCCTAAAAGTGTGGATTATACCTATCAATATACAGTAACATGTCTGCTGACATTCAAACCAAGCCCATGACCATCATGACAAACTTTCCTTTCATGCCAGGGTAGTTTATGGTTTTAAAAATCTTTTCTCTCCTGCCAGACGGCACCACCTGCCATGCCTGGCCCAGCTGGAATGATGAACATTGCTGGCCAAGGAATCCAAGGGTATCCTGGACAGATGCCCTCTATGGGCCAGCAGCCGGCTATGGTAAGTTATATGTACAAACTTTTATTCTTATTTAAATGTGTACATAAAATGTAGGAGTGTCTTGTTTAACCGAGTCTGTAACTGGGACAGTATGCCAGTTTAAGTTTTTAATCATACAGGGTGAACATGTACCTTTTTTTTGCAGTGGATGCCATGTAAAATAAAACATGTAAACTGATTACTGGGATGAAAACCCACAATTATAGTTTTGAATTTCTTTACCCTGCTACATGTAGCTAGATCACTCTATATCAACCACTCAGTCATCATTTTGAATCGGTCCCTGAATGCTTTAGTAGAGGAGTGGCATGAAACATTTTTTCCCCAATTTTGACTGAGACCACATTAAAAGGGAATGTTGCTTGTAAGTTAATTGGATGTGTATGTAGTGTGATTTATGCCTAAACAGCTGGTAGTCCACATGTTTCAATATTATTTCACATTGCTGCCTTGTTTAGAGTGGTGTTCCAGCACAGTTTCCGTCACCTGGCTTGGAGGGTCCAATGGGAAGACTTTCAGTCCAGGTCTGCAAAATACTTCTTTGTGTATTAAACTTCCAACTATCTGTTTTGCATCAATGAGAAGTTTTGATGTTTCTTAAATGCAATGGCCATAATTGTTTAAAGGATGTAGAACATCGTCTAGTGGATAAAGTGTTACGAAGGTCAAATAATTTTAGCACTAAATATCACTGAGTTATCTAAGAACAGCATTAACCATCCCAATCTGGCTTTAACACTATTAATGATTTATTGTTAATTAAAGTTTGATGTCATGGTTTAATATACAGCAATCGGCCTGTCACCCCATCAATCTTCTGGAACAAAGACATATTCTACCAACAACTCCACTTGAACAGCCGACAGCTAACTTGCCGCAAGTGAGTACATTGTTCTTACTTTATTCTTGTATATTTAACAATTATTCCACAAGTGGGACATGACATGGTAGATAGCGCCGAGTTGGCTATAATCATCTCATATCCAACAAGGGCAAGTGGAATAATTGTGTTATTAAAAATGCCCCAAAAATATAGCAAACTAAACTTAAAAAAAAATAAAAACGCCTCAAAAAAAATCAAGCGTACGCTTACCATATTCGTAGAGCATGGTATAATGGCTCATAGCCCATGATGGCTAAGCCAATGAAAACTCCCAAATTGCATTATCCAATGATCCAGTTTTTTAATAAATGTAGATAAGCAACTTGCTGTGTCATATAAGGTCTGTGTTTTGTTGTAAGTGGGACTTAGAGAATTGTGTCCTCTCGATTTTTGTGGTTTAATTTTTCCTTTAATTCTTTTTTTCTGTCATTGCAACAACTTGTAGCAGAATACAAACTGATCTTGTTTCTTGATCTTATCTTGTTTTGCACATCAAAGGCAGGGGAATAGCTTGAAAACCACAAGCTCTACAGCTTTACTGTATTTATCCCCCTGGCTTAACTTTAAACATATCTATTTCCTGAGTTATTGTAGTTTTAATTTTCTCTGCAAATGTGCTTTAAGTGTTAGAGCAAATAAAGCATTGTTATTGTTGTTTTAAACAAGAATTTAGATTGTAAATTATGCCCTCAGCAGGACATCAATTAAAACTTTAGTTTGCTCATGGTCTCTTGATATTCTATCAAAAAATGTTCATTATTGAATTCACTTGATTTAAAGCTGAGGAGACAGGTCTGCATTTTAATTAGAAGTGGAAATCAATTTAAACTGTTCAAACTTTTTTTTGTTTGGCAATATTTTGAAGCAGCCCAAAGAAAATGTAAACTTTCTCTATGTTTGCCTCAGATCTCAATGTGATGATGATTTAAATGTTTCTTTTTCAATTTCAGGATCTTCGCAAAAAGAGTTGTGATCCAAGGTTATTATTGAAATAAATGTGCCTATAAGATACTCTGAATTATTATTACAATAAAAAGTATCATATCAGGGTTGCCACGGTCAGGGAAAAACAATAATTTTTCAAAGTCAGGAAATTTTCTAAAAAGTCGGGGGAAATCTTGGATGTTTGCTAAAGTCAGTGAAAAGTTAGGGGAAGAACAATAATTTTTCAAATTCAGAGAATTTTTAAAAGGTCAGAGAAAATCCTAGATGTTTGCTAAAGTCAGGGAATAATTTTTTCTCTCAGAAAAGCATTGTTTAAAATGATCGATTTTGATACTCTTTGAGTGATGCATGGTGGAACAGTAGTCTTGGCCGGTGGTTTTTGTTCTTTTTTATTATTTGTCAAGCTAAGTCAAGGTCACTGAAAATTGTTCAGAGGTCAGGGAAAAGTCAGGGAACTTTTTAGATTCTGATGAGGGGCAACCCTGCATATCTCGCAGAGTTATATAATCAGCTTAAACCAATGATCTGCCACTTCAGCTGAATGTACACCACAACAAGATATCTTTACAGGGATAAAAAAATACTAGAATTCCAGCTTGCCATCTAGATAACCAGCTCTCAAATTTTCTTGTTTCTTTTCAGTGTGTTGTGCTGTACCTTGAATGCTGTCCCTGAAACCAAGAGTCTGCTGACAAAATCAAAACTTCCACTAGGAATTCACCTTCATCCTTTTAAAGATTTACAGGCAAGTTACATGTACATGCTGTAAACCCTAGCTGTTGTTCTCTACAATCTTCTTCAAGCTGGTTCCAGGGCTAAAAAACCTTGACTTTCAGTTTACCCTTGGGGCAAGCAGCTTTCAAATTTTGCTTGCCCTGGAATTCGTTTTTGGATTTACTTGGAAGATGTCTTACCTGGGACTTGCCCATCAGGCAAGTGGGAATGAAGCCACCCAGCAGGAAAATTTACTTGTTCCGGACAATCAGATGGTTTTTTTTTTGCCCTGTGCTTCTGGCCACTGGCATGGTGAGGAGACAGTGGCTGAGTATCCTGGAAAGATTATAAACCTTGGACCCTCTGCCCACCCAGCCAAGGATGCTTTGCAAGAATCGAAGTCATCTGTGTAATTTATGATGATTGTTATGTTCAATAATTGAAAACAATACCAATTTGGGTGGAACTAACATTGCTGTTACTTAATCCACAGAATCTTCCAGTTATTCACTCTTCAGTCATTACAAGATGTCGTTCCTGTAGAACATATATCAATCCCTTTATCACCTTCACTGACTCAAGAAGATGGCGATGTCCAATGTGTTTCAGAGTAAATGAAGGTATGCACTGTAATTTTCTTTATGTAAGTATGTTGAGCTCTGAAATTATTTTCAGTTTAGGCAGTGAGTGCCCATCCTTTCTCTGAGTTCAAAGTCCATTTTTCTTTGTTTTAGTTCCAGAGGAATTCTGTTTTGATCCAGTGACAAGACAGTACGGTGACCCAGCAAAAAGACCAGAAGTTAGGAATGCAACCGTGGAGTTTATAGCACCTTCAGAGTATATGGTAATCAGTCTTGCTGATCGGAGTCTGAATTTCTTGAATCTGCATATAGTGGCATAATTCATTAAATGCAGCTCAGTAACCTGGCAGTGTAAACAAGTTAAAGGAATGATGATAACCTATGCAAGTGGATGTCTTTCTGTACAACTAATACCCCATTCACACCAACATGTTTAAAAGTGGTTTAACTAAACGACCTTGAAAATTAGTTGCTCATAATGCACATATCTTACAACTTGACAAGGTAAAAGCCTGTTTGAGTAACATACATGTATGTTAGCAAGGTGGTTTGACATTTGTCTTCTCAAAATGACTGCAAAGCGTAATTGACAAATTCGAAAAACCTAAACCTGATTTAGTTAAACTAGTTTAGTTGGTGTGAATGGGGTATAAGTTTGTCCATTTTGTGGACAGCTGATATTTGGTCCTGAGGATTGCAGTATCCTCTCAAATTCATTTTTGCTCAATTTTTATGTTATTTTGCTGAATTACAAGTAATGATAAATCTGTTATACACTGTATGTCATAGATCGTTTTGCCAATGAGAAAACAAATAATTGTTGTGCATAGGAAGAGCGATGGTGGTTTGCCTTGAAGGTTAAATCATTGTGTTATAAACCTTAACGCATATATCTTGTTAAGGGGTGTATTTGTAGACAATCATTAATACCATTCCAGCTTACCCAGTGACTGTTTTTCCTATCATTACCAGTGCAAAACCAAGCCAGTGGAAAATTACTAATATTAGCAATTATATTTGTTTTCAGTTAAGGCCTCCTCAACCAGCCATCTTCTTGTTTGTTTTGGATGTTTCTTTTAATGCAGTAGAGACCGGTAGGAATGTTGTTTTTTGGATACATGCCTTTGAATCAGATGTTCTTGTGTAGCAGATGCTACCATATTTGTTGAATTCTAATTTGGTAGATTTGTATTAAGTGTCAACCATGCTAAAAGCATTCATGTTTTGTGATAAAATCAAATTGCATTGTGAAGCTGTTTAATTTGTCAGTGCGGTCCTGTGCAGTCTGGATAGTGTTTTGAAGGTGTTAAAAAGGTTTTTGCAGAGCAGGAATGGCACAGTCCCACCAATGTAGCCCGGGTTTGATTCCGGCCCGGTGTCATTTGTGTGTTGAGTTGTTGGTTCTCACCTTTCTCCGAGGGTTTTCGTCCGCTTTCTCTGGTTTTCTTCCCTCCGCAAACCGACATCTCCAGATTCCAATTCGACAAGGATAAAGGACCCGCTTGAAAACCAACTCGGGCTGATGTGGCTTCCTCTCTAAACTTGAAATTTATTATTGTTGGAATAATAAACTGTCAATAATTGTGTTCAGCAGTGTATTTTTTGGGCCTAGTGTCACCTAACCTAACAAGATATATATATGGTGTGCCTCTGGAGGATGTCCCTGTAGATAATGTTGTGTGCTCATTTTTTCCAGGTTACCTTCATTTGGTTTGTAAATTACTGAAGGAAAACTTAGAGAAAATGCCTGGAGACTTAAGGACACTAATTGGATTTATAACATTTGATAGTACAGTGCACTTTTATAGTTTAAAGGTAAGTAGTTTGTACGACTGTTTATTCACAATGTATTAAAATGAAAGATACTTGCCTGGGATATCATGGGACCTTTTACTGTAGCCAGTCATCGTCTACATGTAATACCTCTCTTATGGCTGTTACTCTGCTACACCAAGTTATGATCCTCTCCATTCTGGGCAACAATTGATGTCAACTAATAACCAACAAATCCTGTGGACCATTTTAAAAAATCCATGTGACTTTACATTTACATTTGGATTCTTGCAAAGTCACCCAGTGACATGAGCACCAGACATGAATAAACACAATTTAAAGACGAAAATAAATAAGGAAGGCTCAAATAAAATGGAATAGAATTGCAACAAATAAACGTGGTCTTAGATGGTGTCCTTTGTGGAGCCTTGAAGAGCAATTGTGGTGTTCAGTGAAAAGATGCTCTGATTTGCTCCTGGGTCTGACATGAGCTTGACAGAGAAGGCTACTGTTACAACATACAGTGGAACCCTGTTAATTTGGTCTCCAATGGGGCCATAAAAATCTGGCCATTTTAACAGGGTGACCAAATTAAAAGGGTTCTTTAAATAAAATGACCGACTGAGCTTTAGCTTTGGCCAGAATAAAGTACCATAAGGCTGCATTCAACTGTATATAAAATAGGTCGTTTAACTTACAGATACAATACTTATTTAAATATGCGGAGCAATTTCCTGTGCCTCTGGGGTCAGCGGTTTATTATTGCAGATTTATGCGTGTTCCTTTGTATGTGCTCGTAGTTTTATTGTGCGTAGTGTTCAGGGTGTCTTGTTCAGTTTTGAAGTTTTTTAGTGTTTTTTTTCCTTCCCTCTTCACCCCTTATTTTTGTTATCTTTATTTATGTTATTTAATTAGTATTACCGGTAATATTGTTATTTTACTATTATTTTTGTTATTATTAGTATTATATCTACTGTGCTCTTGGCTCAGTGTGACAGGTGCTTGGGTTGGGGCTTTGTTTGGCGGGCGGGGCTCATGGCTGGGTTGCGGGTAAGGCAGGCTTTTGAGGTGCTCTTACTACCTGGGTGTGGGGTAAGCAGCTCCAGCCCCAGGTACCTGGGCACCTAACCTCCATGTGCAACACAGGGGTTAATTGACTTTGACATGGATCATGTGACACTTGATTATAAAATAGTAAAATAATGTACATGACCCTTAAATTGAGAATCTTGTGTAGTTGATCACAATAGCTTAGAGTCAACATTAAACTATACTTAATCGACTCCTGAAGTGCTTCCAGTAGTAGAAGAAACAGCAATTGTTACAGCTACTGCAAAGAGACAGAGGGTGCAGGCAATATACACCATTCAGACTTCTCTTATTCTTACAAAAAGTTGTTGTTCTTGTTTTTCATTTAGTCAAAGCTCAGTCAACCCCAGATGAATATTGTTTCAGATTTAGAAGGTAAGCTCAAATGTTTAAAGCTCAGCTAAAGCAGAAAGCTAATAAATTCAATCTTCTGCATGTACAGGCTGACGTATGTGCTTTTTTGCATCTAAATAAATGATTGTGTATTTTTTGTCTTTTTAGATATTTTTCTTCCATCTCCTGATGACTTGCTTGTAAATTTGAATGAAAGTAAAGAGGTAAATGGACTATGTTATTCTCTTGCAATTAACTGGCTTATTACCTTAGCATTTATAAGTGAGAACATTTCCTGTATTATGTGAGAATGCAAGAACTTGGACTATTGTAAACTACTGGACTCATTATTTATTACTCATTGTTGTTATATGGCTAGCGTTTATAGCCAATATAACATGTGCTCTGATTGGCTAATACTAGGGCATCATTCTGCTGCAATGCCCACGGGCCCATTACGGGCCTGCAAAAGCCAAGCAAAAAGCCATATTATAAACAAGTTATTAACCTTGAACGTTCGGTCTTTAAGGGAAAATCTCAAACCTCAGCCTTGCCGTATTGACCTCATTATCGCTCAGTCAATACAGCAAGGTCGTGGTCTGAGGTTTTTTCCCGTTAAGACCTCACTCTCGGTTAATAAGTAATCAGTATATATTTTAAAAGAATAGATGTATTCCTGAGTGCCATTTCTTACATAAACTGTGCAGTTGTTTGTCATGACAGATGTGACATATTTCTTTGTTGTTATTTTTAGCTTGTAACTCAGCTGCTGGACTCTTTGCCCACCATGTTCAACAACAGCCATAATGTGTACAGTGCCACAGGAGCAGCTCTGCAAGCAGCCCTTAAATTAATTGTGAGTCGATACTGTCATCAATGCCATTACTAGAGCTTTATGAAAATGACAGTGAAGGCATGTGGCCTCATGGTTAGTGCGCTCGCCTCTGGATCGAGTGATCCAAGTTCAAGCCCTTGCTGACGACACTCTGTTGTGTTCTTGGGCAGGACACTTTACTCTCAAAGTGCCTCTCTCCACCCAGGTGTACAAGTGCATACCAGTGAATTTAATGCTGTGGAGGAAACCCTGCCATGGACTAGTATCCCATCCAGGGTGGAGTAGAAATACTCCTAGTCGCTAAATGCTGCTAACTTGGCTTGTATACAGACTTGAGCTATGCAAATGATAGGCTATAATCATGGTGGGCAGGTTCTGCGTGACTGACACCCATTTAGGATAGTCATTGATTTATAGATTTGACTTCTATAGGGTCACATAGGTGGTCGCGTGACACTTTTCCAGACATCACTTCCAAACATTGGTCCAGGAGAGCTGAAAAAGAGAGAGGATGGACAAAAGTCATCTCCAAAGGTTGGTACAGTCCAGTTTAATTAATAAATCGCACTAAGCTGGATTTTTAGGAGCACTGTTTCTGTTACTCATTCATTCATCCAACCCTATTCTTCTGCTTCTCAAAAGAGGTTTTGACAGGGAGGGCACGCTAACCTGAAAATATCTTAACTATTGGAAACGTAAGACATTTGCACTGTGTTTAGAATGTTTGTATTTTTGTTTTGTGTAGGACGTCCAGAACTTAACACCGGCTACAGATTTCTACAAAAAGTTTGCGCTGGACTGTGCAGCTGAACAAGTTGCTGTTGATTTGTTTTTACTGTCAGGACAGTATGCTGACATTGCAACTCTGAGTAAGTCTTAAGTGTAGGAAATCACCATAACTTCTGCATTTTGGACAATTTTCTAAACGTTTTAAGGACAGTGCTACTCAGTAGCTTTCATTTAAATGGTCACTCATGACAATTAAATCTAATGAAGTCCACTAATGACAGAGATATCTGCCTTGTTCTGCTTAGTAAACAATACCACATGAAAGTATTGCTCACTAGCTTTCATTTGAATGGTCATTCATGAGAATGTTACCCACAGATGCAAAGGAAGAACTACCTTGCACTAATAAACAGTTAACATAAAAATGCTTCTTGATACTTTCCTTTAGGATTTCATTCAGAACATCACAAGTAAAATCCATATCACATGACCGGCAAGAGTTAGTCCAGTTTGCCTTCAGGCTAATGTGTTTTAATGTTCTTGTCCTTTGATTATGTTAGTGTGTGCTTCAAAGTACTCCGGTGGATCTGTAATGTATTACCCAGACTTTCACGTCTCAAGGAATGCTGCAGCAACTGAGAAATTTGAAAATGAATTTGTGTAAGTACATTGAGTGTGATGGTGGCACTAATGTTGAAGCCAGGAAAGTAAATAATATACACTTAATTACTGATCCCTAGGGAAACAGTTAGTTGTGTTTTTCCAAGAATCTAGATTCGAGTGAAAACCAAACCACGTGTTTCACAAGGGACCAGTTATTAAGTGTTATGTTACGTTGCTGGAGCTTTGTGTAAAGTAACAAGGCAAGAAGAATTACCCCAAGTCAAAGTAGGCTCTGTTTAGTTCGAGAGCAGGTGACAATTGCTTTTGTTACCCACTGCGTGACGTTTAGATTTAGTCCTCGCCACATGAGCATAAATTAACCAATAAGAGTGGACTTTAGATTCAAATTAACTCCAGCTGTTCGTTTTGCAGACGCTATCTCACAAGAAAGATTGGATTTGAAGCTGTTATGAGAGTCCGCTGTACAAAAGGTGAGATTCAACAAAGGTCATTCTGATGAATTTAATCTGCTGCTTTGATTGCACAGAATTTAGTAAGCAGAAATTATATTATTCCGGCACTTGTTATTAGAATTAGTATGATGTCGTGACTGGAAGGTTAGTGAACAAACTGCCATATTGACTTTTTTACTGTTTTTGATCAGGACTGTCGATCCACACTTTCCATGGCAATTTCTTTGTACGCTCTACGGACCTAGTTTCTTTGCCCAATGTTAGCCCTGACAGCGGCTTCAGTATGCAGATTGATATTGAAGACTCGCTGACAGACTCCAACCTAGCTGTGTTTCAGTCTGCCCTCCTCTATACAAGCACCAAAGGTAATGTGAGATTTTCTGCAATTGATGCTTTGATTAGCAAAATAAACGATTGAAAACAAGCTTTCAGTGAAGTGGAAAGGAAAGTGCAATCTTCTTTTCTCTTTGCCCTAGACAGACTATGAACGTTCTTCAAGTTCGAGCTTCGTTGTTCAATTATTTTTCCCTTTTATTTTGTTTGTTACGTTTCTTTGTTAGGCACTGTAAGTGTGTCAGATTGAGATAACTTGTACAGTGGAACCCCGCTATACGGACACCCGTATATAACGGACAATTTCGTTTGTCCCGACGAAAATGTCGTACATTTTCTCAAAAATTAACCCGCTTAACAGCGGTTAATACGGACAACGGACACTGTTGTTCTTTGTCCTATATCACAAATTCTTATATGTTGTCAACCCCGCTTTACGGACACTGGTTATCTGCACACGGTCTATTTTCAGTGTCGCAACGTTGTACCATGTTCAAATAATGATAGATTTCTACGGTTTAATACAATTGTATTGCTAAAAACAGTAGCAAAATAGCGTGACATGTTTGATTTTAATCAGTCCGTCTTTCTTCCTTTGTTTGACCCTTGTACTGTACATGTAGTCCTTTAGTAAAGTTTCCTGCCTCCTTTCACCTCTTTCTTTAGTCTTTATATTGGCGTGATAATTCATTATTTTGACTCGGGTTCAACTGTATTTTGCAGGCGAACGGCGTATTCGAGTACACACACTTGCTCTTCCAATCACAAACAAGCTGTCTGATTTGTACGCTACAGCTGATGTGCAAGCCATTACAACACTACTTACCAAGATGGGTAAGCTGTCAATCTCTGTCGTAGATAATTTGGTTTTATCAACTGGGTTGATAATGTGAATTGTCCACCGTAAAGAGATTCGGAAGCTGACGTTTCGAGCGTTAGCCCTTCGTCGGAGCGAATCGGAGGAGGATTCGCTCCGACGAAGGGCTAACGCTCGAAACGTCAGCTTCCGAATCTCTTTACGGTGGACAATTTACATTATCAACCCAGTTGATAAAACCAAATTATCTTGTAATACTCCCACCGACGCAGCACCACAGTTTCTTTAGAAACTTGCCCCCTTTAATCTCTGTCCTACTTTGATAGATAACAGCACGTCACAGTCAGACATCAGGAGAGAACTTCACTACCCAAACTTTTGCTATATACCGTTTTTGTTTTGGATTGAGAAGACAGAGAGCTTAAGGATTTGTCGTCTTGCTTCATTACGATATGATTAAATTGTTCTGTGCGGGGATGAAATTTGATTGTCCTATTTGGTTCTTCAACTTGATTTGGATTTGTACTACGCTTTTGTTTTGAATTACTTATATTGCTTCTCTGAGCGTTTTTTTTTTCTTCATCGCCAGCTGTTGACAGAACGCTGACGTCTTCTTTAGGAGATGCCCGAGAAGTAAGTACTACAAAAAATGAATTGCATGTTAAAAGACTCTTGTAGGTAAAAGCTAAATTTGGGTAGTAATAAAGTAGAACCGGCCTCTTCGCTGGAACAAAGTGGCGATAGTCCAGTCACAACCGATCGTCTAACCGTTTCAAAGGCGGGAAAACCTGTAACCAGTGTCAAGCGCGGGAAAACCTGTAACCAGTGTCAAGCGCGGGAAAGCCTGTAACCAGTGTCAAGCGCGGGGAAGCATGCAAGCATGACAACTGCGGGAACACATGTGGCAGACGGTAAACCCGGGAAAGGTTACTTGGTACTGATTGGCCAAAAAAGTTATCTTTTGATTATTGCAACGCAAAAACAAAAGCAAGTACAAAATTTATTTCACGGTGATTTGTTTAACAACTTTTGGATAATTCTATCTCATTTAAGGAGGTTCATTTAAGCTGGAGTAATCTCTAACAATGCATTGTGAATCTAATGTTGTCTTTGTTCTCCCAGGCTCTGATGAACGCGTGTATTGACACACTCGGTGTTTACCGTACAGCGGTGGCAAATCAACCTCAGAGCAGCGGCCTGATTGCACCTCATTCCCTTAGATTACTGCCGCTCTTCATTCTAGCCATCATGAAGCATGTAAGTATGACATTATTTCAACAAGAAGACATTTGCTTCTGCTTTTTGGATTTGCTTTCTGGATTAGCTTTTCCATTCACCCATGTGTTCCAGTCATGTAAACCCTGCCATTTTTTCTCCCCAGACCCATCTCGTCTCTCTTCGCCCGTCGTAGGGCGAAGAGAGCCTGTTGGAGAGCCTGTTCACAAGCTTAATTTAACACTAAATGACACTAAATTTAATTACCTGCCATTCGATAACGTTTTTAATTCACTCGATCCATCATTGGCCAACGATCATTCCTCGGCAAAGCGACTGTTTCTGAAGTTTAGACTCAAATGGTGCTTGAAAGGGTGCGTTCATTTGGGGTGATCTGGATCAGGATCAGTGATCCAAGATCTGTCTGGGTCATGGTGCATCAAAGGAACCGATTAATCCACTCTGGTCACAGATACATCGGTTCCTTTGATGCATTATTATCCAGACAGATCTTGGATCACTGATCCTGATCCAGATCACCCCAAAGGAACGCACCTGAAGTAATTGTAGTTTTCTGTAACGTTTTGTTTGATTTACAGATGGCGTTTCGTCTTGGTTCAAGCACGCGTTTAGACGAGCGATGTTTTGCGATGCAGCAGTTTAAAGTTATGCCTCTTGGTCTGGCCATGCTGTCTATATACCCGAAGATGTATCCGATACACGAGCTCTCCGATGAGGTAAGTGCACAGTAACAAATCCCCGCGAATAGCACCATTGTTACAAAAGTTGTGGCGTCAGTCTGACGTCATTAAGATGCGTCACGTTGCTTAGCAACACCTTAACCGCAATTAACCGAGAACTGCAGGCTCGGATAGTGCTCAGAAACTGTTTCTCTAGACAAGAGTTAAATTACTGTGTTGACGGAGGAAAGCAGCATCAGCTGAACTCCTTGTGCGTTCTATATCAGGACCGAAATGTGGAGTGGGAAAACCTATAGCTCTTGCATCTCTTTCTCCCCTTCTGACCCACTCTCCCGCACCCCTACTAACCTTCCCCCCAAAATAGGTTCCTATTATTTGACCAAACTCTTCTGTGAACACCACGACGTTATCTCCTTTCCAGGATGCTCTCCACACCAAAGCAGGCCCGGTCCCAAATCCTCCAATTTACCACCTATCGGGTGAAAAACTCAGCAGGAAAGGAATATACCTCTTGGATACCGGTCACGTGAGTACGAGAAGCTGTTTGATAAGATACAAGGAGTGCTTTTAGTTTGCTAAATTTAGCCAGCGTTGCATGAAAAAGAACAAGCTACAGTCTATCGAATTCCTCTGATGAATGTCCAACACAAGAAACTCCATTTTTTGAAATACAACATGTTCAGAAAAATGTTCAAACGTTGCTGTTAATATTTTGTATTTTGTTTCATATTTATTACCTGTCTTTTTGTGTAGGCCTTCTATATTTGGGTTGGGCGTGACGCGCCCATCGATGTTATTCAAGCGTATTTCAACGTGCCTAACTTTGGCAGTATTCCCGAAAACTTGGTAAGAAATTGTCGAACATTTGATTTTACACAATAAAACAAAACATGCGAAAGGTGAAGTTTGTTTTATTTTGTTTCAGGGATCGCTTCCAGCTTTGGAAAATCCACATTCAGAGAGAGTGAGAACATTTGTGGATTACTTACAGTCACAGAGAACTTGCCATGCTAACATTTATGTTCTAAAGTAAGTAATACCTCAGATATTCCTGTGATCAGTGGGGGAAGATAGAAACTTAATCTGGTCCAAATCGCTAACAGGCATGTGCTTGGAACAGAACAGTGCTACTAGACGTGGCAAATGTAGTTTGCACCATTGATGTTAACGTGAAAGCTGTCAGAACCCTAAACGATAGAAAGGAATTTCTCCAGAACATTTGTGGTGCGGAAAGATCGTGGAGTCAAACTAAAATTCGATATCCACATTTTTAAGTTTGTCTATGTTGGAGTAAATCTGCGTGTCTTGGAGTTCAAAATTAAGGAGTAATTGTCACCCGTGGTATTAAAATAATGACTTGCTAAAACTAAGTTGTTTCTGTTTTTGTTTGCAGGGAAGACAGTCGCATGAGAATGTTGTTTCTTCAAAACCTTGTGGATGATCGCTCAGAGTCAGTCATGTCCTACTACGAGTTCCTCGTCCATCTTCAAAAGCAGATTTCAAAATGAGCTTCTAATTCGATGACCGTGATACGGTTGATGATTCAGACAATGCGGTAAATGAATACATGGGACTATATCACACGAGCCAGAGATCCTGTGCGTCACGGAAGATTCCAAGAGGGTCTTTTACAGAAATGTTCAGCTTGAAGACTGAAATCGCAAGCGAATCCCACTATGAAAGAATATTAGCAGTGATTTTAATCATAAATCGCACGACGAAAGAGTTAAAGGACGGAACAGGGAACGCTAACGGTGTTAAGTTATGTGAATCATATCCTTGGGGGACCCGGGGCCCGGCGTCTTTCCCCCGCTTCCCCTGCCATTGATCTCTTCCCCCGGGTTCCTAGGGATAAAAGACTACTGCAGGCAGAAGAAAGGAAGAAGAAACAGGCGAAATAAAACTTATAACAAGAAAATTAGGAAAGCGGGATGGACTTTTTGTATTTGATGAATAAAAATCGAAAGATGCCCTGCAATTGTTACAAAGACTCTAGTTTGGACACTTTGATTGCGTTTTATATGTGGTACAGTTTGTTAGGTCAACTTTTGCATTATTGTTGTTGCTGTTGCATCTGTATGGAACGTTGCAAAGTGTCCAGTTTGGTTATAGCAACCGGCGTTTAATTAACAATTAGGATTAGGTGTTACAGTACATTTTTTAATTATATTTTGGAGAAGCGTTATTGAATGATTGTTTATACAATTTTCATTTTGATAGGATTTAATAGGGCAATACGTTTTGCACAAGGTTTTTGGGTGTTACTCGCACAATTTCCCTCTCTGAATAAAGTACTTTTAACTTAATTGATTTAAAACTGATTCATCCAGCCAAAAACTGGCAGTAGATATCTGAGACATTTTTAAATAGTCTCGATATTTTTCCTTTCTTTCACATGATTGATCATTCTCCTTCGCAGTCGTTTTTTTTCTGGGGGGATGTCACGCAACGTTCCCCTTGTTTCTTTGGGGAGAGCTTTGCGTGACATCCCAAGAAACCGCTACGAAAGGAGATTGATCAACTTCCAGATTCCTGTGGCCTTGTTGTTACAAATCAGACCAAAAAAAAGCAATGAATCTGACTCAAAACCTAATTCTTTCAAACCTCTACAAAAAATATATCTAAGGATTTTTGTCAGGTGGAGGGAAGCAAGGTCCAACTTAAAACGTGAACGAATTTTTGTTTTTCTTCATCCTCGTTTAGGCACACAGTACATCATTGTAACTGGGATCGTTTGAATCTTGTATGTGTTTTTATTAGGACAATCAGCAAAAATTAAAGCTTTGCCCTTCTGCCTCCCTTTATAACTCGCGTATTTTTACCTACGGCCCCTGTACCCATAGCATTTCTCGTTCTTCCGAACTCTAACTCTCAAGAACAGATCTCTACGACTGTCGGCCCCCTTGATTACAATTCCTAATATCTAAGTAGTTTATCCCACATTTCAGCGAAATCAAAACTGCATGTATATTGCCTTTATAAAATCACAGTTCATCGTAAACTGGACCAAGCGTCTATCGGTTGAACTCAGCGCAGACCGACACTAACAAGCCTGCTGCTCTGTGGACGGTGGCCGTTGGTGTTGAAGGCTACGCCCCTGTAGTTCGCATCGGTCGATGCTGTGCGGAAGTAGGGCGAAGCTGTATCACCGCACCAGTGGTTACATCTCTTGTAACAATTACTCGTGTAACCGGAAATGAAGAAGCCGGTATAGAATGAATGATCGCAGATCAACAGTTGATAGGCGTAAGCGTTGTTTGTTCCGACACCATGCCACAATCCAGCAGCTGCAGCATTCCCATAGTTCGCAGCGGCAGTTATGGGCGAGTCAGTTTGTCGCTTGAAGTAGACTTTAGCTCCAGTTTGGTGATCAACGAAGATGATTTCTGTGAACTGTAAAAAATCGATGAGAAAGACAATATAACGATCATTTTGTAGTCTGATTCATTGAACACAGGGGGCAATGATACGAGTTTTTATCTACTGGGAATTGCTTTTATTTTTATCGAGTCAACTTATCATAGCCTCGGGCGTTGCGGATGGAAATTTACCTGTTGCGTGTACAACGCAGGACAGCCATCATTGAATATCAGTAAGTAAGCATTGCAATGTCCTCGATTGTGATCAGTTTAAAAACTCCCATTTTCCACCAATTCACCAGTTGCCAAGTTGTTATCGGACAGTTTGTTATTGGACAGTGTGTTATCGCACAGTTCAATAAGCCAATCACATTCAAAGTTGTAGTTTAAATCAACCAATCACATTCAAAGTTGTAGTTAAAATCAACCAATCTCGATTTCAGTGCGACATGAAACAATTTACTTCTCCTTTGACAGTATTTTAATGCAAATTTCCCTTTCTTTCATAACTTGGTTATTCTTCTTTTCTCGGAAATTGTAATTTTTATGATTAATTGGTAATAGGACCGAGTGGAGTCCGATTCGGTCTTTAATCATATTCGTGATAAACAAATCGGACTCCCGTTGCGCGGTCGTCCGATTTTGTTATCACTTAGCTTGTATGATAACAGACCGAATTGAACTCCACTCAGTCCCATTACCATTACTTATCTTACAGGGATGTTGTTGCAATCGGTCCTGTACCCGTCACGACCATAAGGAAACTGAGCGCTGTATGTGACCTCAGTCTTGGGTTTGGCATATTGGTCAGTAGTGTAACACATTGTCCATCCTCCATGGAATGACGTCATGTCACAGTAGGCCAAGAATGCATTTGAATGGCTTCCTGCATCCGGGTCCGACCAGTACAATCCATCTGCTTGGAAATGTCCTCTGTTCTTAATATCCTTGCAGTCAAGGCCTAGAAATTAAATTAATTCAATCAGGGATCGTTATAGAGCGGATTCCAGTTGAGTATCCAGAGCCAAAGAAAACAAAACCAATCAAAACTTGAATCACATGAAGCTGACACAAAGTGCGGGAAAACGTATTCGAACGAGTTACGATTGATATTGGTTTTACTTCTGATTGGATGAAAAAGTGGCGCGAGGTTTTTAAGCCAATCGTATCCAATTACGTTTCGACACTTAAAGGAAAACCGTGGTCGTTCCAGAAAGTTTTTGGCAAACACGCGAGAACTGAGATTTCTGGGTTTATTTCCTCTTTATCCGCTGATTTGAAAAGAGAAAGAGGGAAGTGAATAAATCATCTGCAAGAGAGAGAATGAAATTATTTTTTTACGATAACTGCAGAAATTCTCGCGCGCTCATTGGCTAATTTTTATCAATAGAAAATATACTGCAGAGGTTGGTCAAGACAACGTGAAAATAGGCGTTGTTACAATATTTCGGCTGGCCAACACCAGCCTTCTTCAGGTTTATTGAATGGATAAATGCTTGTTACAAGATCTTTATATTTACCGGAAATGACATAAAAAGGCTACGTGATGTGTAACATTAATAAAAAAGGAAAATGCATAAAAGATAATAATACATGATAACAAGGTAAAATAGACAATAGAAAATTAAAAGGTAGCTAAATTAAATTAAATTACATTTCGTCTCTTCTGTTAAGGCCTGCAGGCTCCAGTGTTTTTCCTCTGTGTATGAGGAAAGCCTCACGAGCCTTTCTGATAGAGTCACGACTAGTGTGCAGGTGTTCAAGCGGTATAAGGATCATGTGATCCTCCGCGTGGCCACTAGTCAGGAAGTGTCGTGAAACCGCAGTGGGGGTATAACTACAAAAGGGGTTTATAATTGGTCGCCTATGTTCATTAAAACGGTCTTTAAGACGACGTTTGGTCTCGCCGATGTACTGAAGATTACATTTAGTGCACTGAATCATGTAAATAACATTAGAGGTTTCACAAGTAATATGTGATTTGATTTCAAACGTTTGTCCAGTACTATAGATCGTCAATATGCGGACAGACACATGAATTTGAAATTCGTGCAACGCGTCATCGAGCGAGAGCGGGCAATTCGACCATTTGTTATTGACGTCAGTTTTTAATGAGTCTGTCCTGTTATTGACAATGAATTTCGTCATCACATTGTCAAAGTAGTCTGCGGATCCACTCGGCTATCGCCTCGTGGATCCACAGCTACTTTGACAATGTGATGACGAAATTTATGATCAATAACAGGACAGACGCATGAAAAACTGACGTCAATTTGTTAAATAGACATGGTACTTAGTCTTTCCGCTGACCTGCTTTCTCGCGGGAGTTTTGTGCCGCCATTTCGTCAGTCAATCGTACCCAGGACTTTCCATCGCAGAATTCCAAATGCTGTTTCACCATACGTAGCAATCCATTGCCGTCCGAGTCGCATCTTGCTGTGGATTCCTGTACACGAATGCCCTGTGATAAACGCAACAGACACGGAAATCTTAGAAAACTAAAACGCTAGAACATAATTTTAGAATCCTATTATAAACTTCTGGCTAGAGTTGTGAGGGGAATGAAGATTGTTTACATGGGCCAATTTATTTTGTTGCACTTAGGCAGGAGCCCATAGGAAAAAATTGGCTACTTGATATCCTGGGGGCGAGGATTATTTTTCTCACGGTGACGGAAGGCTACTCGTACTGTACACATCAAAACGTAGAAACGCTTGAAGACTTCCACCTGTGAGGTCATTTCAAAAATTTTTCGATAGGAATCTTAGAAATTGATTGAACTGTGACCGCAGCATTTGTTGTAATTCGAAATTTCTTGCTATGTACGCAGCCTCGATCTGCGGCTCGCTGCAAGGCCGTCTGGTTAGCAGGCGTTCACTGTACTGCTAAGCCGAATACTAAGAAAAACATAGGCACGCAAGGCGTGCAAGAGTTATTTTTTTAATTAAAAGGTTATGAAGATAGGAGCATTTAAGGGAGTGTTTACTGTGACAATTTAGTTAATTTGACAAGTGTTTTTGGCTACGATGCACAGCACGAAAGAAAGTGAGAATTTATGATATACATACGATCTTAAATCTCTAAGATAAACGAATAGTAGGCCTCGCAATTTTGGTTTAAAAGTCTGGCTGCCTGGTTTATGTTGAGAGTGGAAAGAGGCGAAGTGAAGGCCTTGCATGGCGTTGTTTATTTTAACGAGAGAGAATGGGTGATTGTTTTCGGGTAGGTTTTTGAGTTGGTGCGCAAAGAAAGGGCTGTGAATTTTTTCTTTGTAGAGGAGCAAGCCATATATGTGTATTTTGTGCTTCCATAATAAGGCATGGAGTATTGAGAGATGTTTTAATACCGAAAAAAGAAAGAGAAAAAAAACACCTCTGACACGTTGACAGTCTAATTTAATTCATTCCCATATGAAAAACAAAAGTGTCAAATTACCATTTGTAACTAAAAATAGCAAGCATCTCGTGGGAACAAGTGGTGATGATTTGCCAGCTCTAATTGAATTTACTCCCTTTTGAAAAACAAGTGTGAAATTACCCTTTGTAACTAAAAAATAAAATATCTCGTTATATTTCCATGCAACAACAACAAAACAATCGTTACATGTACCTATTGTAAACGTTCGAACTCTTTCAAATCAAAATAGTCTCGTCTCCTCTAAAACATTTCGTAAGAACTAGAAGCAACGATGCGTGACGTCTAATTGAATTTACTCCTTGTGAAAAACAAAAATATCAAGTTACCTGTGTAACTAAAAATAAAAACATCTCGTCCATTTACATACAACTACCTCACGCACTGTTTCATACCTCAAGGCTCATCTCGTCCATAACTAAAATCCTAAGCCTAACTCACAGAAAATGCCGAAGTAAACCCAATATATGAATACTTCCTCCTCTTTTATAGAAGAATAAATATGGCAGTTCTGAACTGTATCGGGATCAAATCTTCTCATATACCATTAACTTTTAAAACAAGAAATTTGATTGGCTGTTTATAGTAGATCCGATCTGATTGGTGTGACATACATACATCTCTCACACTCACTGACTCGTCCACAACATACTCGACGCGCCGACTAAGAGATATTTTTTTACAAAAAAATAACTCAAAAAGCAGTAACAGTTTTCCGTCGTCTATTTTGAATGATAAGAAAAAGGATATGGTTTGTAGAATCACTTTGTTCTAAAGTAAACACTAAGATGTCTAATAAGATCCAAGCAGTAATAACGTTTTTGCGGTTCAGCCTAAAAGCTAACTATTCTCTTTCCCCACGTACCAAATAGTTTAGCGAGTGATTCCTTGATTAACAAATTAACGACTCAGACGACTAGGCCAGGGTAAATCTGGAAATGCGTTTATCTATTCCTCAGTCAACGTTTGTATTTTAACAACAGGAACCCGACATACCTGACGCTTCTCGAGCTTGATTTCACCGAGCTTCAGCGACTGACCATTGTTCTCAAAAAGAACGTTCACCGGGCCGCAAACTGCACTTCTGTATTTGTAATTAAGAACGGCTTATAATTATATACAAATGATATATAAAAAAAGATTACCGAGAGAAGCTTCGTGTTAAACAGTTCAATGTTCTTACTTGAGAATCAAAGCTGTCAAGAAAATGACGAAAGGCAACTTCAGAAGCATTCTGAGTGAATATCGAAAGAATATTTCAAAACTTGAGTTTTGTGTATATCCTCGAAGGAATATTTATCCGCTTCCTGATACAGAGCGAAGAAGCTTAAGGGTTGAGTATGGAGAAGGAAAGCTTAAACGATAGTCTTTGATCGAAACCAAATTGATTAACAGTTAACACTTTATTTTTCCAATTTATCACAATAGTTCAACTTGTTTGTTAAACGTGTTCAGAAGATCACGTGATCATCTAGAGCTCGCCGGAAACGAAAATTATCCATCATGTGCTCTTCATCGAAAAGTCGGAAAGATGAAATTATTAGCCACTAAGCTAAACAGTTGACGAGTATATAACAAACGGAAAGACGATCGAAGGTCATCGAGTGATACTCTGACTTCTTTCCTCGGTTTAATTTTTTCTGAGATGGACGCACTTCTCTCTCGTCCTCACAAGCTGTGCAAAATTTACATAATTGAATTTTCTGTATTTTGTTTATTTTAGCGACACAAATTCAGAAAATATTACTGAGACGTTGTTTGTTCTATTTGATGGCCT
This sequence comes from Micromussa lordhowensis, assembly GCA_964020085.1. Taxonomy (NCBI): domain Eukaryota; kingdom Metazoa; phylum Cnidaria; class Anthozoa; order Scleractinia; family Lobophylliidae; genus Micromussa; species Micromussa lordhowensis. Next base: position 3,508,108 of record OZ026603.1, read on the forward strand.
TCGCCAGACATTTTTCCACATAGATGATGTTTAACCTGGGCTATAGATGTTATAAAACGACAATCGGAGAATTATTTGCTGGTAGCAAGGAAGTGAAGTTCTCGTGTAATCGTGAGAGTGGCCGACACTGTTGAGTGTATTTTAATTTTTTTTTTCAAACAAAGACATCGTACTGAGGCATCATACTGAGACAGAGGAAAAATCGTATAAATCTTCTCCCTTGGTCGATGTTATTATCTAGGATCTAGCATTGACTCCGGATCTGAATAAACCTACAAATGAAATAGACTACCAGTAGTCCCTCTTCGTGCGTGACGCGAATTCTTTTCGTCGCGGTTTTCTTTTATGTCACGCACGACCGGACTTAAAAAAATTACTCATAGCCTACAATTAAAAGGCCAATGTATAAAAAAAGCGATTATAAATCACGGTCTGTGTTTTCAAGCCGTCCCTTGTTAGAGTCGACGATTAGAGAAAACACAAAATGATTTTCAGTTCTACTCTCTCTTTCCCTTACCAGCTTTTTTTCCGCTCTGAGGAAATAATAACAGAAACTTTAATTCGTTCGATCCGGCCAACGAATGCATAATTTTATTCAGGATCTGACAAGTACGAAATAGACTTCTTGATTCGACTGAGATGCATCTCATCAGGGCCCCTGTGAAAGTTCGTCAATTTCGATCGACTCGGCCTTTGTTTTGTTTTGTGGTCAGTTTTTATATATAATACCGCCTTTTCCTTGTCAGCAAAGACCGATTGAAATTCTTTGCCAAGTCAGTTACGGATTGTTAATCTAAAAACAGCGAAAAAACTTAGCCTCTTAAAGACAAAGACATTATGCAATTCACGCCTCGAGAAAAAATATTTAAAAAAAAAAAAAATTTGATCGAGGGTAAATGAAACAAAACTTAGTTGCCCCAAAACTGGTAAAAGATGCTCATAAGGGCCATAATTGAGTTGTCTATGAAGCGGCGTTGCGCATTTTAATGCCAGGGCTGAGTTCGAATAGAGAAAAGTATGAATACGTAAATCGAATACGTAAATCGGCTGAGAACAACTCAATAGAGCATTCTTGTGAGTGAGACCCTTGTGAGACAAACGTTCCGTGAATTTAAAACGTTAACATATCCGCCTTACTCGCTTCCTTCTGCTTTGTGAATTGCCGCTGTGCAAGTAAGTTTTGGACCGCTCGGGAAAGATGCTCTCCACCAAAAATCGCCGGAAAACAATCGGGATCATATCGTGAGCTCTCGTTTTTTACCGACAGTTGGCGATGTCACCATAGTAACTGGATTAGTACCCATTTCTCCTCTCTTTTTTCAAAATGGCGGCAATTTACAAGAGTTCGCCCGAGCCCAAGATTGATCTTGCAGGTATTTTTCAGTATTATGATGAGTATCATGATGTAGAAAAGTAGAAAAAGAGAAATTTTGACAGATACCAGAAGAGATAACGTTATTGATTTATTAAGGGGATAATGCAGAAGAAATTAGAAGTCACTGGCAAGTATTTGGCAGCTCGCCGAAATCACTGCAAATGCTCCGGGGAATGCTGCGAATGAGTCAAAGCAGTTTCTAAATAAGCCCGGCATCTTGGAATGCATGGTAAGAACAAAACAGGAACACTTGCATCCGTACAAAGGAAGCATTTTAATGACATCTGCTCTGTACTCAAGATGCGAGATCTGGCGGAACATTTTTCGAGTGTATACAAATACCACGTATTACATTCAATCAGCTTCCAAGGGATATCATTTAAGGTGCGAAAAACCATCTATTAAAAGTTTATAATTGAGGGCATTACTTTCCCTTTAGCAGTTTTAAATGCTACCTTTGACATTCGGTTTCATGGCAACCGCGGAAAAGGGTGACTTGCATAAAGTCATGGAACTTCTTCAAATGCTAATTAGTTTCCCTGGCTCCGCCAATGGCCCTCAGCGGTGCACCTGTCGTAAACACAAAAAGGATCTTTAAAAATAAATGACTTTATCTCCATATTTGTATTTGGGAGGCATTTATGGCTGCCAGGAAAGCCCAAACACTATGTTAATAAGTCGCTGTGCTCGAGCGAAGGGGATTTGGAGCTCCAATTTATTAAGTAGTGTTGCCGACATTGTATGAAGATGGCGGTCAGTTTAACAAGGCTTCTCGCTCTTTTCAGTGTCTTTTGTGTACTGGCAACAACAGCTGAAACATATAATATCACAGAGTAAGTTAGAAAATGCAGCAAACGTGAGAATTTTTAGGCGACGGAAAGATGTGAGGGTTTCTTTTATGTTTAATTTGCAGCGTCAAAAAGTGGGCGAATAACGTTGGAGAGAAGCTGTCCGGATTATTCAGAACTGCTACCCATTACGAGAAACTTCAAGAGGTGAACGATGTTTGTATTTCTGTCCGTTGTTGCTCGCGCTTTTTATATAACTGCTTCTGTATACTGTTAATAGCTAGCGGAAACAATGAGTGCTTCTTTACCAGTCGGTTCACGCGTCAAAAACATTTCACAGCAATTTTCCTGTCCATACATCTGTTTTTAGGGCTACCAGTCGCCAGAATTATCGCTTAAGAAGAAAAATGGAACCGCCATAGCGAACAAGATGACACAGCACCTGGAGGCTGTTTTGCGGGAGAAAATCGCGTCTATCAAGGTTTGTTTCCGTTGCATTCTGAGTAAATTGTTGTGAGTAAATATCTTTGGAGTAAAATGTGTTATTTTTAGATTCTAAGTTGCAGTATTCTGGTCAGATGGGGATTTTTGGCGGTGCAACCGGAATGCTCGGCCGTGCGGGAACAGTTGCCTGTATTTTTTTCCCCGTGATAAAGATGCAGTCAACCAAAATATAATTTCAACTTTTTCGTGAGGCTTCGCGATCGTCGCGAAAATTACTTAGCAAGAGCTTTGAACGTTTGGTGAGAACTGATAGTATTATTCTAGATTGAAGGAAGCCATAGCAAAAAATTCTCGAATATTTTGTCGTATTTTCGAGCTTAGCGTTTTCTTCAATACAAGATTATGTCGTGCAGCTTGTTAAATTTTCATGAAGGTTGATGAGCATTTTTATATATCTGGCTGACTTTTACATGAAATACAAGCGAAAAATTAGACGTTCTGCTTCCAGCTTTTCATTTCGCTCACAATAACAAGATATTTTTGACGTAATTTTTACCTTACTTTCTTTCACACAACCCTGGTTTCTCGTTATATTTTGGGTAAATTATTTTCCTTGGTTATATTATGGATTTCGCAGGTTTGCAAATGTAAACAAAAATACGCGTTAGTTGAAATTACTTGGTCGAGTAGTTTTACCCAAATTAAGCTCGTTCCTCTGAATTACAAAATTCCTGGTCGTCATTTCTGGGGGTTTTCGGAAAAGTTGCTACCAGAGAAAAATGTTGGTCTGTAAGATTTCATGCGTGTAATTATTGTTAAGGAAAAAATAGCGAGAGGATATCTTATGATCGCCGAAAATTTTTTTTATACATTTTGAGTTCCTAATTAATGATCCTTTGGAGCCGAAAGAGGTCTCGTTTAAACGAGAGAATCAATAAAAAACTGACAAGTCAGCCTGTCATTCAAATAGCAATAAGAGTTTCTTGTATTCTGTTATCTGCTAAGAGAAACAAAATAATAGCAGGCTGTGCAATTAAGTTCTGTTTGAATTTCTGTGAACTTATTGTATATTATTTCATTCAGTTAATATTAAGTTATTGTTAAGTTACCATTCTTGCAATTATTTATTTTTGTTGGAAATTGGGCAACATTTTTCAAGCTGCAATTATTTTGCTGCAGGGGAACAGTTTTTAATTTCTTGGAATAATTTGCAATTATGACCGACATACATGGGACATGTCTTGTCAAGGATTTCAGGGCTCATTGCAAGAGAATAATATTTGTAATTCAAATTGGTAAATGTTCTATCTATCGACTTCCCCAGGAGGGGTGGGTACTCCTATATATAATTAAACTACACTTTTTTTTAAGAACGTTGAGGCTGAGATAAACCAAAATTTTAAGAATATCGCTGAGAATTTTTACTTGTTGTTTGTATTTTGACTCACCCTACGGGCTCGTCAAAATACGGCACAACTCGTAAAAATACTCAGCAATATTGCGCACCAAAAGGTCTAATAAGATATATTTTCATTTGGCTCAACTCTTAAATGCTGGTAGGAAATATGATGATTACACCCTTTGGGCAACTATGCTTTTGCTTTGCTTTAATTTGGGCAGAGAGTAAAACTGAAGCTATGTTCTGTCATTTTATTTGTGAGGTGAAAACATAGATCACATCATTTACAATACATATAAGAACTAGTTAAGGTTACAATGCTTACTTATTCTATAATGTGATTTTTCTTGTTACAGAACCTTGCTGTGAAGACTGAAGAATTAAGGAAGAATTACACTTATGACCCATCTCTCAAGGAAGTAAGTTTCTTTTGAGATTGAGCGGTCCGGCTTCCAGCCCTGACCGTGGACATCGTGTTGTGTTCTTGGGCAAGGCACTTTGTTCTCACAGTATATCTCTCCAACCAGTTGTATAAATGGGTACCGACAAATTTAATGCTGGGGTAATCCTGCAATGGACTAGTATCCCATCCAGGGGGGAGTAGAAACACTCCTGGAGATAAGTCCTGGCCTGATGGGTGGCCACTTGGCTTGTATAAAGACTTACAAGTACCGGTAGTGTGGTGACCTAATGGTTGGCGCTCAGTCCTGACTCGGAATTGAGTGAGCACTCTAATGGTTCAAGTCCTGGCATAGTATTGTGGTCACGGATAAGGCAATTTACTCTGATGGTGCCCCTTTGTCCTCCACCCAGATGTATAAATGGGTAGTGGCAAAATTAATGCTGAGGGTAATATTGCAATGGACTTGTATCCCATCCAAATAATTTCTCCTTTGCTACTGAATGATATTGCATGGTATTTAAGACTCTCGTTTCTTCCAATGCCTACCATCATGGATTAGTAGTTACTTTGTCCCAGATATGCTGAAAAGCACTCGTAGTACATTTTTCACAATTATTTTGGCCAATGTTTGGCATGTTTGTGGGGGAAGATTTTGGAATGTTTCATTGAAATGAATTTTTTTGCATGTTTGTGGTGGAATCTACTAATTAGCTCTACTTTAACAACATTTTTTAGGATGGTCGAGAAGGTAAAATTGGTGATCTCCTTGATTTGAATTTTTTGAGTTGCCATCTCTGCTATTGTTGTAATACATCTAACAGTGGCTGGCAGCAGTTTCTAGCATTTTTTCTTGCTGACATTTGCAACAGGTCCAAGTTGTTACTGGCAAATGATTTTTGTTTTAGCAGCATGCTAGAATACTGGGAATGTAACATGTGATGCCGGGCTAGCATTTCATTCAGGGGGAGTAACTAGGAATACCCCTAGCATGAGCCAGTTGAAAACTGGCTGAAAGGGTTTTATTTGTTTTTCAGACTGACTATTTTAACAGCAAGGACTTGAAGGGATTGCCTCTTGCGATTGATGATAGGTTCTCTCCAAGTGTGAAAATTAACATGTCTAGCAGTGTCATCCATATACCAACTGATGTTTTTAGTGGAGGTGAGTTTTAGCTCAGGGGTAAACCTGAAGGGGCCACCCTATTCAGGTTTACCCCTGAGCTAAAAGGGAACATTGTTTAAAAAGGTGATCAGAAGTTTGGTCCATTGAAAGTGATTGGTCACTTTAGCCATGATGGTATTGGCTGAAATACTCATGTAAAGTTTGTCATCAGACCGACTTAATTTGACTAACTTTACACGGACCTCAAACCAGGCAATTTGACTAACAAAAGACAGATTGAAACCGACCAATGACTGATGACAAACTTTACGTGAGTCTTTCAGCCAATACCATCATGGCTAAAGTGACCAATCACTTTCAACGGACCAAACTTATAACATCATCGACTGACAAACACTATTCACTTGACTCTGAAGATGACTTCCGCTCAGGTTGTCGAAACGTCAGTCATTAACAACAGTTCTTCTCAAAACTACATTCACCCGGACGATCACACTAAACAAACTACTGATACTCCTGGGTTCAAACCATTTACTATGCAAAGAGTAAGTTTATACAACAGTTTGAATTTTCGGAAAATTTAGAAGACATCTGTGTAAAATGTTGCTAGAGAGCAAGGTCTTGCTCTCCAGCAACGTTTTCCATACAAATCTTCTTAATTTTTAAACCGTCATAAAATCTCATCCTTTGATGCCAGGGGCCTCAAACCTGGCCATTTTTCTATTTTCGACATGCTTTTCCCACTTCTGTCATTCTTTAAGTTATAGCCCATAATTATATTAAAAGTAGGTCACGTGATGGCTTCACTGCAAAGGGCCTGTTGTTCCCTCTTTGTGGCTAATGCTTGTATTTATTTCACATTTACAGGAGTTGGTATTGTGAATACCATTAAGTGGACAAGTGGACTAGATAAGTATTTCAAAGAAAATGAAATGAGGAACCATTCATTGTTGTGGCAATATTTTGGAAGTGCGGACGGTGTTTACAGAGTGTACCCAGGTAAAACCACGGGTTACCCAATACCCTGTTATATATATTACCATCACAGGCTTAAACCATCTCCTTTGTAATAATGTTCACTTACATGTAGTGTTAATCTGGATTCAAGAACAGACCCAATTCTCTGAGTAGGTGGTTGTTTATTATAAATAGATTTATTTAATAAATTTGTAAAATAATTTCTTTAGAATTTTAAATGTAGTTTATATATTTTAATTAAGGGGGTCAGCTTTATATGAGGATTAAGTTCTTCCCTGCTGGCACCCTATTAGCATTTGTTGATATTTATATAATTATTTTCGATGCAAATAGATGTTGTAAAGTTGTTTGACAAGCCTTCTGTGTGCTCTCTTGTGGTTTATAAACTTAACATTTTACTTTAAATTTGGTTGAGATAGATCATTTCTAAAACTAGTTGTGCTGTTCTGTGTGGTGCTTGATTAGATAACTTAATCCTTTGATTGTATAATCATATATAAAAATATTGAGAACAATATTGAGACTTATACCTGCCATGGGTGGATCAGGGCAAGTGTTCTAAATAACATGATTTATCTCAATAAGCCATGCGGCTCTATTATTTTTCACCTTTTACTGCTCAGTTTATTATAAACTTATCTCATTGTCCAACCCTTGTTTGTTTAATGCAGTTAAATGTTATTTAACGGAGTTAACAACAAAGAGCGCTTGCATTCCCCTGGTGGTCTGCGGTGTTGACACATATGCGCATGTGTCAGAATTCCACATGCTTGTGGATTGTAGCGTGGCGTAGCGTGGCGTAGCGTGGCGTAGCGTGGCGTAGATACAGGAGGCATTTTCTAGCGATTTTTGCAGTGGCAGCTCATAGCCCAGGCAGTTCTCCCCCCACCCCTGTCCCTCCCTCTTTCCACTGTTTCAACAGTGTGACGGGTGCCTGTCCCTGTTGGTGCGAGGGGGCTCATGGCTGGGTTGCCAGGATTTGCCAGCCATGGGAGCAGTCTTCATCTAGGAGCTGGCTGCCAATAGTGGAAGCTCCTGGATGTCTCGGGCACCCAACCTCCATTTTAGTGATGCAGTTGTTAATTTGATAATCAAGTCTGTGCTGCCTTTCCAGCATGACTATAGTATCTCTGCTGCATACAACTGTAACTTAACATCAGTGTGAGGTAATCTATTTATAATGCTAGCATTATAAATAAATAGGTTTCTCCTGGTTTACACATTCAAATGCAAATTATCTTTTTCATTCAGGCTTCAAGTGGACAACTGATTCAGGACAGGAGAAATTTGACCACAGAAGGCGTGGCTGGTAAGAAAGTGCCTTTTTAGAACAGATACAATTTCCATGTGTAACAACAAAGTTCTCTTCTTAACAGGACCTATTCCTTCAGGGTCTAATTGCTACTAATGGGCCGGTACTCTAGATAGCATCAGTTTGAAGACTGCATGTTAAGCTTCCACTTGGATGGCAGCTTTATATACCTGCCAACTATGCGGATTGAAAACTTTGAACTCACGCCGACTCACGCTCTATTTGCATCAAAAATTCGGAAGAATTTGAACGTCTTGGAAGTTTTCGGTCATCTTCGGGAATCTTTGGATATGTCTGTGTCGTCTTTGAAAATCTCAGCACACCCAGAATAAAATCTCATACTTAAAACTCGGTAAAAGTTGGCAGGTATAACTTTACAATGGATTTCATTTCTCTTGTTAGGTATATTCAAGGGTCAAGCTCACCTAAAGACATAGTTTTAATACTAGACTTGTAAGTATTTAATGATGTGAAATATATATGTAATTCAATATTGGCGTCAATTTATCGCAACTTTTCTTTATATTGATTATTCTAGGTTCGAAGAATTTGTTTTTGAATATATATCTATTATATAAATTTTCCATTGCTGATCATTACACATCCTTATTTTAATGTGATCTGAATTCTATTGCCGGTTACAAAGGGTTAATTTTGTTTTTATTGCAATGATGACATTATTTACACTACTAACAATACTTACAATACTAACATTACTAACACTACTTACAATACTTGCAATACTTACAATACCTAAAATACAACCGTTACTTACACTACTACTGCTATTTACAAAGGGTTAAATGTTATTTAGCTATGCTAATGACTAGCAACAAGTTTGTTTGTAGTTTTCCTCTGCTCATAGCTCTGTGCTTGTAATTTTATTGTATGCTCTGCTCTTTGTTGGCTATTTTGACTAAGTTGCATTTTTACTCTTTTGTTTCCCTTCCTCCTCTTGCTTTAGCTTTTATTAATGTATTCATTTTTCTCTGTGTTAGTTCTTTTACTTTGTAGTTTTTCCAGTAAACATTTGGTTTCAGTGTGACAGGTGCTAGAGCTGGGGCTGGGTTTTGCAGCCTGGTTTCATGGCTGGGGTGGCGACAGAGCAGGCTTATGGGTGTTCTACCGACCAGGGTTAATGGGTTGGTGTGACCAGCTCCCAGATTCCTGGCACCCAACCTCCATCATTCTGTGACATGGGCATGAATAGAGATTTCCCAAGAGGCGTAAGAATACATACGCTCATCCCTCAAGGATAGAAATGAATAAATAAAATAAAGACAACGGGATGTGGTAAAACCCATCAATTGAAAGCACTGTAACTTTTCTACACCTTCACAGTTGAGAAATATCAATAAATGTATTAGTATTAAATGATAATTACAAGACAGTACAATAATATACCTCGTGAGAGGCACGGTGGCCTCATGGTTTGTGCGCTCGCCTTATTGAAAACCCTGCTCGCCTGTCTCCGGAGTGAGTGTTCCGGGTTTGTTCTTTGGCAAGACACTTTACTCTCACGGTGTCTCTCTCCACCCAGCTATATAAATGGGTACCAGCCAATTTAATGCTGGGGGGTAACCCTGTGATGGACTAGCATCCCATCCAGAGGGAGTAGAAATACTCCTAGCTGCTTCATGCTACTGAAACCGGGATAAGCTCCGGCCTGATGAGCCACTAGGCTCGTATACAATATTATTAAAAACTGGATCATTGGATAATGCAATTTGAGAGTTTTCATTGGCTTAACCATCATGGTATATGAGCGATTATACTATGATCTACAAAAATGGGGAGCGTATGCGTGATTGTTTGGGCCTTTTTGTTTTTATTGTAGTCTAGTTTTCTATATTTTGGGGGCGTTTTTAATAAAACAATTATTCCACTCGTGCTTGTTGGATATGAGATGATCATAGCCAACTCGGCGCTATGCGCCTCGTTGGCTATCTATCATCTCATATCCAATGCGCGCTCATGGAATAATTGTTAAATATACAACATGTACCTAGTTTACGTCGCTAACTGTACTTGATACTTAAAATAAGTACATTTAATTTGGACTTGTTATAAATCTATTAGCTTGACTAAGATGGTTTGCGAGTGGTATAACAGCTGTTATCATTATTTCTGTACTTTCATTACATTAGGAGTGGTAGTATGGCTGGTCAGAAATTGTCCATTCTTAAACTTGCTGCTTTGTCCTTGCTTGACACTCTGCAAGAAAATGACTATGTTAATATTGTTGCAGTGGTGAGTAATGTCACTCAAATGAAGTTAATACTCTAAATTAAAGGCCTCAAATTAATTTAGCTTTCCTTGGAATAAGTGTATAGTATTTTGTTTTGGGCAAGTTAACTGTAGGAATTAAAAGAGAGAAGTTTGGTAAATGGTTTGAACCCAGGAATATCAGTAGTTCGTATATTGTGATCATCTGGATGAGGGTACATTACATTGTCACCAACAACAGTTCTTTTCAGAACTAACCTCACCTGGATGATCACATTATACGAACTAATTAGCAGTTACCGGTAGTTAAAAATTTAATTGAAATTGTTGCCAACATCCTAAACTTTAAACATTTATATCAACCACTAAAAAAAAAGTTTCTCTCAATGTCGTTCCTACATTTAATATCTAATTTATGTTAGAAACTGTAAAAAATTAGAAACTTGTAGCTATTGTTTGAGAAGAGTGCGTATTTGTGCTATCCAAGTCAAATATAAAAAAAATAAGACTGGTAAATAAATAATGTTAAAAATGTTATGAAGTTACCAGTACTCACATGTGTTAGGATAATTATTAACTAATAGGTACATACTGTCGATATCAATTGATGTATGTAAATTAAATCTTGTGACTTACAGGGCCACCATCAACCAGAGTGCACTGCGGGCAAGCTCACCATTGGCAATGTTTTCTGTAATACAGAAAATAGTGAATTTTCAATTGTGTCTTATTGTCGGACTGCATTTTTGCCATCTTTAGCTACAGAGAGCTTAAATATCCTCCTGAAGTTTCTTTAAGATTCAGTCACTTGTTTTCTGTGTTTATTGGTCTTTTGTTTTCTGCGTTACGAACATAAAACATTCTAAGAGGATTTCCGCCATGTAAGGAAAGCCGTATTGTTTGGTTTACAAAATCAATGTGTTTGTGACAAATTAACATCACATTTGAGGCATTCAATAACAATAACAGAGGCATGCAAAGCACACTGATTATGGTGGCCTTTAATGTAACCAACCGGTGAATTAAAATTCATAGATTTACATTGAATTAGTACATATAGTGGCAGTATATTAAGCAGATAACAGATTATACATCTCAGATTTGGAAATCTCCATTTAGTCAGGAGATAGTTAACGTTGGTATTTTTGTCTCTGTTTAGTATGATGAAAAACCTGTTATGGTGTGTCAGTTAACAAAGGATGAGAAAATAAATGAAACGGTGGGTAAATTCATGTTAGTAACTCTCTTAAATATTATTTTCAGTATATTAAGTAATTTTATAAAAATGAACTTTAGTTGCTATGTAGAAGCACTACTTGTATGAAGTAATCTGGTACTTGACTATGAAATATCAACAATTACCCCCCTTCTATTAAAACTGTGAGAACAAACTTGACAAGTTAATATATTGTTTTTCGGTAATAATTCTAGCCTGGTCCAGATTGCAAAAAAGAACTCCTTCAAGCTACTGCACAGAATAAAAAGGTTTGAAGTTAAATTGTGAATGATAATAATAATCAAGTCTTGTAATAGTTTGTTTAGTGAAGAGTTGATCATTTATAAACAAGAAGTAATTTTTTTATTATATTTAACTACTATACTGTTGTATATATATAATACCAATGGCTATTTTAATATTATTTAGTTCATTTATTGTACTTTTGGAATCATTTTAGTTACCTCTTACTAACTGAGTTTGAGGGCTGTAAGTACTGTACTGTAAGTTACAGACCAAGTTTTTTCCCCTTCGATTTATGGCCCAATATTAAGCATGAAGTGTGTGGGCCATAAATTGAAGGGGAAAAAACAAGGTTCCGTAACCTATAGTAGTTGAACTGAGAAAACAAGGTTAGTAAGATATTTATTATTATATCTCTACTGACAGGTTCACGAACGATTTCTATTCATGTGGAACAGCTTCAAATTTCTGACGCATCTTGAAAGCAAAATGAGTCAATTTGAAATTGTTTTAAGTGACTCTTAAGTTCTTAGCAGGTCTCAATGCACAATTTCAGAAGTAAAAGAAAGTTTTAAACTTTTAAATACTTGCTATAAAAGTTAACTCTTGGCGCTAAATCCTGAAACATTTTGGTAACAGAAACAGCTTTAAATTTTAGCGGGCTGTACGGTAGAATACGGCCCTCTAAATTGACCAATCACAGCGCACATGCTAACTGAGATATAAAAATTTGATTTATCTGATTAATGTTCTCCAAACATTGCATGGTTCCAGAAAATATCTATAACCACCCCAAATACTGTAAAAACCCTCTGGGAGGCTAAGGGGTATGGATATTTTCTGGAAGAACATCTTTAACTTTTGTATTCCTCTGTTTCAAACCATGGTTTTTTGACTTTGAGGTTGAGAAAATTGATAGGCACACTAATTTGAAAACTTGAAATTAAATTCTAATACCACAATTTATAAAATAACTGAGCTATACTGCATGCTCTCATTGGTCAATAGGTGCGTTTAGATGAGAGAATGAAAACACGGAAAATTCTTGAAAGTTATGCAAACCCGAGACTACATCTCGGGTTTGCATAACTGTCTTGAATTCTCCCAACCCTCCTCATGTTTAGATGAGGCTATGTAAACACAGAAAAAGTGCTTTATTGCTTAAGTATACTCATTGACTATAACATTTGTGTTATTTTTACAGTTTCTCCAGTATTTTATACCAAAAAATGCTTTTGCCAGAGGGATTGCTAGGGCCAGTAAAGGATTTCAATTTGCTATTGAAGTGCTGCAGGTATTTGAACTTAAAATAAGCCAAAACGTTTGTTTTTAAATTAGTTTAATTATGGTTTTTGTTATCCATTCAAGTTACTATACAATACTGGATTACTGGCCTATTTTTCTTTGCTTGTGGAGGTGCCGTGGCTAGTGGGTAGTGGTTAGTGCGCTCTACTCTGGAGCAAGCATTCAGGGTTGGAGCCCTGGCTCGGGCCATTTTGTGTTCTTGGGCAAGACACTACTCTAGCAGTGCCTCTCTCCACCCAGGTGTATAAAATGTTACCACCAAATTGAATGCTTGAGAGTAACCCTGTGATGAACTAGCATCCCATCCTGTGGGGGGAGGAGGGGGGGAGGAGGGGATAAAAATACTCCTAGCCTCTTAATGCTAACTGAAACCAGAGATTTTAATTATTCTTAATTATTTACAAAAATTTTAAGCTCATGAGACAACTTTTTAAAGACATGTTTCGGCATGACTCATGCCATCATCAGTTTAATGTGTTGTTCTGTTTTCCACTCTTTTACATACGCTGCCTTACAGTTTGAGTACGTTAACAATCTGAAATTTAAAATACAATAATAGTTACAATTCTGCGTGTGCAAGTGCACAAGCGTTACTTACAGAACTGCGTCACAAGAAGCAAAAATCATTGTTGTGTTGTAGCCGTGCATTTAGTTCTGGCTTTAAGCGGCCGATGTAGATCGCTTCTTTGAGCTTAAGACAATGTCTAGTTTTAGCTGAATCTACAATCTTAAAGCAATCAACCGAACATTTGCGTTTACAACTAGGTGAACCGTTCAAATGCTTGTAGACATGAGAATTTTTGTCACTCGAGAGATGCTCTTTTACCCAGTAGTTGCAAAGTGGCGTGACGTCTCGCCAATGTAACGGGAGTTACATCCTGCACAAGTAAATTGTTAAACAACCAAAAGCTTAAAATTTTTGTTAATACTGTTATTGTCATGAAGTTATGGCAATATTATGTATGTCTTAATTATTTGTTATACGGATATATTTTGGGTGTAGACCAAGTAATTTCTGGCTTACAATGGTAAGTATTGGACTCACTGAAATTTTTACCATGACAGTATGTACTTTTCACCAGCTACGAGTCCTTGGCTAAGCTAGGTGCAGTTTGTTTCTGCTTATTTGAGCAAGGCAGTTTAACACTAGTGGCTGATATTATGGCAGATGGATTGTTTACTAGAAGATTTGAATTTTACGAGACTGAACATAGTTTACATCAATTTTTAGTTAATTTGCGCTACACCGTAACTTGCTTCGTTTTACATTTTGCAAAGAGTTCCTAGAGACAAGGGTAACCTCTGACTCAAAGTTTCCCTTGTATTTTTATCCTTGCTTCATCTGTAATCTATGTTTATCTGTTTTCACCTTCACGTTTACCCTGAATATCGTTACTTGTCATTCTCTTTATTGTTACTATGTCCTGAGCTGTAATCATTGCCAATGGAGTGAGAAAATTTAATTAAAAACTACACTTGGTTTTTACATTCCTTAGGACTCCAGAAGAAAGCCTAATTCCTCATCTTCAAATTGTACCCAAGCAGTCATTCTTTTTACAGATGGAATAGAGAAAAGTGAAAGCAAAGAAAGCATAAAAGTTCTAAAGGAAGAAAATCCAAATAAAAAGGTTTGCATTACTGTTGTAAAAAAAATTAGCATGGTTAATGTCAATTTTGGAAGCCAGTCAGCCTGTTGTTAAAGTTTTGTCTAAATTATGTTGATCTTGTTACCCACTGCTTATTTATCATCAACGCAACCACCATGAACGATTATATTGTAATGCAATGCATGAATTGTTGATTAGGATCATGTGTACTAATGGAAACCTCGGTCAAGTGTCAATCAATGCCCTCGATGGACTCTCAATCAACACTTGGTCAACATCTTGATTGAGACTTTAACCCTGAGACATCCCATACTCAAAAAGGCTGACACTCAATCAACACCCAATTAGCAGTCTGTATATGTTGTAGGTCAAAATGAAATTCAGGTTAAAATGAAATTTCTTTGTCTCTTAACCCTAGTTATTCACGGATCATGAATAATTAGGGTTAGAAGACAAAGGAAATTGAGAATCAAACTAGGTTAAAATCATTTTAACCTGAATTTCATTTTGACCTACAACATATATATTTGGCTGCATGTCAACCAACTCGCATGCATTGATCGAAACTTATACGACTCTCAACCAACTGTTGACTGAGATGTTGATCAGGTGTTGATCAAGTGACAATCGAAGTTTTGTCAATGAAGTATAGAGATGGAGTGTTGATCGAGGGTATTGATTGACACTCACCCACGAACGCCGTTAGTACACATGACCCACTATTGATTTAACCATGTTGGTCAAAGTGTACTCTAATTAATAATATTAACTGGCTTAAAATGATTTCTAGTCCGTACTGTGCAGTCCCCGCACTCTAATGTTTATAAACATTATAAGTTCCCACTTAATGGAATGGAAATCGATGTTATTCGTTACAAACAACATACCTTATCTTTGAGGTCTTTCAAATTCTTTTTCCAACAGCTTCACTGACTTTTACAGCTGCAAAGTTGTTTAATCAAGCGATATGAGAAAGAATGAAGCATTAAGCTTTAATTTGACTGCTTCACATCCATAATGGCGGTTGTTTTGAAACTTTGAATTTACTTCATGTAAGTAGTTGTGAAATGTTTACATTTGTGATGTCTTACATGAAACAAAACAAAAAATGAGAGGGCACAGTACGGACTGGAAATCATTTTTAAATACATGATCTAGCTGCCAATTCAGTTTGTGTGAACATTCTAGGCACTGGCAGTATGGAAAATTGACAATTTTCACTTGCCATTGGGGGGAGTAACTCTCAAAATTGACTCACCTGGTGTAATTTTCACTGGCCCAGAAAGATGTGTCCCTCCCAAAAAAAGTCCTCTGCAATTATTTACAAACCATACTTTTTTCAGGATCTCGTAATCATGGGGGTCCAGCTTGTCATTTCGTTTGAGCGTTTATCTTCTGGTCCATTTACAAGATGCCTAATCTTAGCATCGTGGACAGACTTTACTGTTTTATCCTCATTCAACTTTTGACACTCCTTGTAAAGTTTTCAGCATGTCCATAGTTTTAACTGAAAAGTTATTCTTGTCAAAGTAGAAAATAATCAGGAGTGTTGTCAATATTTAAGCATAAATTATTTCCCAAAAATGAAAATCGTACTCACCAAATTGGGCGAGTGATCATTGATTTGTATTCGCCTGAAGTATTTCACACACTCATTGGCGAGTGGGTGAGCGCTTATTTCCACCACATGTAACTGTGTGGTTCCTGGAAATATCAATACCCACCTCATGAAAGGTCAAATTCTGAGGGGTTCTAAAGGGATCTCAAAAGCCAAACATTTTAAAGGAAAGCATGTGGCTAAACCTGAATTTCTAGAGGGGTGGGGCTGGGGATTCAAACCAATCTGTGTTGGGGGCATGCATGGATGGAGGATTCCTGTTTTATGAGTCAAATGAGTCAATGACTCATGAGTCAATGAGCCATGTCAAGTTTTGAGTCTGGTCAGCGGTTTTGTTTGGAGCCTTTCCAAGATGGCGGGGAATCGTGGATCGTTTTTAGTGAAGCCAGTTGGAGCATAGTTACATTATCCCAGTATCACGTTTTTAGCAAAGTCAGTTGGAGCATCCCAGTCTCACGTTTCTCGAAATCAGTTTATAAATCAGTTGTCAAATCCCCAGTGCTATTTTCTATTTTCTACTTCGTTTTGTGCAGAAAAGGAGTAATTATTTTTGTCTTGACCCTCGGTTCTATTGCATTGGCTGCCATTGGATATTGATCTATTGACCTGTGTCATATTTGGCAATTAATGTGCTCGAGGGACAATAGTAAATCCTTATCGGCTGCACATGACATGCTGTTTATTGGTGCCGGCTTAGGTTCCAAAGGTTGAAACCCTAGATTTAAAGGTGGCAAACCATATATTTTCTACCATATCAGGTGATATTCCGGTCAGTAGGTCTTGTATGACATTCCTTGGGAGTGATCAAGCGAGGTGCCCATCTTTTCCAGCCCATTTCGGCAAGAAAATTCCAAGGTCTTCTGCTGTAACTAGCGTCCTTTGAATAATTTATTTCAACCTCTGAACTTGTTTGTCTATTGAAATGAATATGAGAAACAAAAATCGTTGCGTAGCCAACCACCAAATTCACAGTCAGTGCTTACTCCGAGTTTTATGACGTCCGCCATTTTGAATTTTGAAAATCGTCGACCTGACTCATAACTTGACTCATGACTCATTGACTCATTGACTCATGTTTACCGAAAACTCGCATGGATGTTTTCTGTAACAACACATTGATCTTACATGTACCTTGTCTGCAGATACGTGTTTTTACTTATCTTGTGGGAAGTGAAAAAGGTGCCACAGATGGGCCATTAAAGGAAATCTGTAATGACAACAGAGGTATCTACAAGTGGCATTTTTTTTTTTCAATTATTAAATTGTGAACTCAAAAAAGATGAATGTATATGTGTGTGCTTGCCACAATTTCTATCAGTAATGCTAGTTGAATTAGGCAGTCCATTTTCCCGCAACATTTCTTGAGAACAGAGAACATTTCCTCTAGGCTAGTGGACGCTGCGCCGTGGGCTTCTTTCAGATGCTTGCCAATGACAGAGGCTTTATGTTCTTCTATGCGTTGATGAAGATGACGTGTGGTATAACCGATATAATCCGCATCGCACGAATCACATTTGAAAATGTAAACAACGCATTGGTGGTTAATCAACGCGGGCTTCTCTTCTTGTATCTTGAGCTTTTCCTCGATCTTACGACTCGTGAAAACTGGTTGTAGGTCAGTTCCGATTTTCCGGCCAAGATCTTTCAGCTGATGTCTTACTGTGTCGGCCGATTTTTGGTCTTTAAATGGCAAAGTTATTCTGACTGGTTTTGGTGTAGTCGTGTCAGTTTCAGTTGGAATTTTATGACGGCTTTGGATCGTAAGACTCGTGTGTCTGGCGATAGCTGAGTTGACGAGTTTCACTGGGTACTTAAGCTTGGTAAACATCTGTTTGAGATGTTGGCATTCCCTCGTAAAAGATTCTTCCGTTGATGACAGGCGGTAAGCTCGGTTCAGCATTGTATTCAGCAGAGATCTTTTGTACCGCTGATCGACATGGCTCTGGTAATGTAAGAGCAGTCCTGTATCAGTTGGTTTACGATATACGCTTGTTGTCAGGTAGCAACCGCTTTTCTCGATCATCATACCGAGGAATGGAAGCTTGTTGTTTTCAGCAATTTCCATTGTGAACTGTATAGCAGGATGGCATTCATTCAGTGTTGCAAGGAAGGCTGTTGCGGCTTGAATATTCGGCATCGTGGCTAATGTGTCGTCGACGTACCTTTTATAGAAACTTGGTAACTTGTTGTTGCGATCCAGTTTTTCTTCAATGGAGCACAGGAAAACGTTTGCCATAAGGGGTCCCAGGGGCGAGCCCATGGCCACACCGTCCACCTGCTCATAAAGTTGACCATCGAACTGAAATAGCTGATCTTTGGTTGCTATTCTTAAAAGTTCGGTAAGGCCTGTCTTTGTGAGGTTGAGATCATGCGTTTCATTAAACCAGTTGTTTTTAAAGGCTTTCTCGGCGACGATCTCAATAGTCTCGTCGAGTGGCACGTTGGTAAATAAAGCACAGACGTCATAGGACACAAGAATGTCATTGGGGTTGAATGATGTTTCTCTTATCTCTTCGGCAAAGGAGAAGATGTCGCAAATAGTGTGTTGATTTAGAGAAAGGGGCTTAAGTTTCTCTTCAAGCCACTTGGCTAGGGCGAAGTTGTAGGTCCCAGTCGATGATAGTATCGGTCGCATTGATAGTTGCTGTTTGTGGGTCTTTGGAAGGCCATAAAGGTGAGCAAGACGGGAACCTTTACGACAAACTGTGTCAGCAATCGGCTTTGGCAGGATTTTTCTGATGACGACCTTGAGCTGTTTTTCTTTTTGTAGTAAGGGATGGTAGTGTTTAGGAGGCCGGCCGCGTGTTTTCGGTCTTTCTGTGTTAATAGGGGTGAACTTCGTTATGTCTTTGATGGAAGCATCATTTAGTAGACGGATGTACTCTGTCTTGTCCATTACTACTACACCAGATCCTTTGCCGGGTTTTGTAATGACGATGTCTTTCCTTCGTTTAAGCTGATTTACGGCTTGTTGCAGTGCTTTGGGTGGTCTTGGGCCTCTCTTTTCAATATAATTTAGGGCAATCGAGCGAAGAGTCGCGGCGGCTAATTCTTTTTTGTCCTCTGGTAATGTGGGTTCAAGTCGCCAGTAAGCTTTCTCGAAGCTGGCTTTTACATCACGAGCTGACACAGGTTGAGCGATGGAGAATTTCAAACCACGGCAGAGAACTAACTTTTCAAAGAATGACAGTCGGTACGATGAGATGTTTGTAATGTGTTCGTCAACGTCAAATTCCTTGTTGATTAATCTCGCAATCTTGCTCGTGTGGCTGGTCATTACGTCTTCGTAGAGTTTCTTTCGAAGATCTGTCATAACACGTAAGATAAGCATGTACTGTAGCGGTGAACATTGTTGGCGGATTTCGTCGTAGATGGTGTTCGCTTCCATCTTCAATGTAGCATTCTGTTTCATTTTTGATCTTAGCTCTTCGGCGATGACGTTTGTTGAGAACACTTTCGATGATTGTTGCCAGTTCTTCGACTTCGTCTGGTCGACTTTGGCGAAGGTTGGTGTAAGATCTAAATTTTGGCAGAGGCGAAGAAATTCGATGGCTCCATCACATTTGATTTGCGTGTGATTCGTGCGATGCGGATTATATCGGTTATACCACACGTCATCTTCATCAACGCATAGAAGAACATAAAGCCTCTGTCATTGGCAAGCATCTGAAAGAAGCCCACGGCGCAGCGTCCACTAGCCTAGAGGAAATGTTCTCTGTTCTCAAGAAATGTTGCGGGAAAATGGACTGCCTAATTCACGAAATGTTATTCATTCGCGAACGAAAAAAAAAAAAAAAAAAAAATGCTAGTTGAACCCAGCTAAAGAGTTTCTGCTCATACTCCTACAGTGTACTTATATTGTATGGTACATAGTATAGAAAATGGCTTTTAATTTAATAAGAACTGCTACATTTTCCATCATTCTGAATGTATGCCAGCTGGTAAACTGCACCTACAGGTCAGAAACAAAGTCAGCTGCAGGCTTATGTAAGCCATAATCACAACAGTCTTGATTATACCAATGAATACATGAAAGACCATATATTTCATTTGCATGGAAAGATATGAAGACGTGATTGATCATTGCAGTTTATATTGAAAAAAACTTAAGTAATTGTGAAATTAAAGCCTGAACAAAATTCAGGCCTAAATGGGATTCGAACCCATGACCTCGGTGATACCAGTGCAGTGCTCTATCAATTGCAACTGAGCTATCAAGCCAACTCGGGAGCTGGTCACTTTGTGAGTTTGTAATATACCCGTAGATGTTCTTTCATATATTCATTTGTATTCTTCACTATCAAATTCAACTTGCCCTTGGACAAGTAGCTCTTAAATTTGCTCTCTCTGGGCAAGTCTTAGGCTGTTAATAATGATTTAGTTGGCTATTTAGATGACTTGCCTATAATCCCTTGCCCATTGGGCAATACACCTTATTCTAAAAAGGCGGCCATTTTAGTGGTCTTTTGTTTGCCTTCAAATTAGCCCTTATTGCCTCGTTCTTAAACTCGAAATACAATAGAATACTTTCCCTTGAACGACGCAACATGAGGGCTAATTTGCAAGCAAACAAAAGAACACTAAAATGGCGGCCATGTTGGAATGAGATATTATTGAAAACGAAAAGCTGCTTGCAAGCCCAAAAGGAAAATCTACCCGGACAAGCGGACAGCACTTAAATTTCAAGTCCTAAAATTGTTATGTCTTCATTGGTAAGAATCCTGTACAAATGAAGATGTTAATATGTACATGATTGTTTATGATTTTCTTTCAAGGTTGCTTATTTAAGATTCAAACTCTCTCAGATGTCAGGGAAAAAGTTCTGGTAAGTGTACATGTAGTTTGAAACTGATAGTTCAGTGATCACTAAACAAATATTATATTGAACTTGCCCCTTTTCCACTTGCTGAGAAGAGTAATATAGCTGATCAAGCATCCATGTTTTGGTTTATAAGTTATCCTTCCATTTTGACCATTTAACGAAACTTAGTTTTCAATTTTGTGTTAATACAAGTCATTAACCATTTGATTGGTCACAACTGTTGCAGGAAATTGGGTCTATATAGATACTATAATTTTAACTCTGTTGCAAGCAAACATCATGACCAATCTACATGTACATGTATACATATGTTTTGTAATTATTTTGGAACTTCAAGTAACCATACCTTAATTAATAATTTCAAAGTAATAACCTGCAGTGAACATGGTAACTGAAAATGAAATTGAGAATGGTTGGTTTACTAGTCTAGGGATCCAGTTAAACAGATTATTATGTGTCTACAGTGGGCCTTTGTTTTTGCACCAGATGTTGGATAAGAATATTCTGTGAGATGACTGTTGAGCAATGTTTAACGTAATGAAATTCTGGGGGAAAGAAAATGGAAGGGTAACTCCTCTAACCTACAAATGACGGTAATCCATCTAGTAGAAGTTTGCAGTAAAAAAGAAGTTCTGTGACTTGATGAGTCACATGTAGGTCTGTACAAACAATCCAATTATGTTCTTTTTTTTTTATTATTAGTCATATGTGTCAGTGCTCAGTCGGCCATTAGGCTTTGTCCCAGGTGGGCCTGATCCGTCCTGGACCCCTATTTACCTTGATAGACTGGTGAGATACATAAATTTACTAGGTTTATATTATTTTACCTTCAGTTTAAGACCAGTTGAGACTTCCCTAATGCCTTATTTTGAATATGAAGCAACCTATTTATTATCATAGACCTTTCAAATGAACAAATGAATTTGAATGAATGAAACACTTTATTTAAGTGTCAAAGAGTCTTTAGCCTTACAAACTAGTTGGGAACACCATTTACACATTAAAATATATCTCGGCATACTCTTTAGAACACGATGGCACTGATTTTGCTGAGTTTTACATTCAATTCAGAGCTTGGCCAAAAGGCAAGCTGTACTTTTACTGTAGTTCATGAATTGTATTTGGCTAGTAGAATAAAATATTTCTTGTCATTGGTTTTGTCCAGGGGCTTGGTTTAATGATCACACTTGTGGCTCCAGTGTTTAATATATCTGTAAGTATTGTGTTATGGTTCTTGAATTACTGGCAGGTTTAAAATTATGATTCTTGATTTTTGATTGCCATGTGCAAGACATTGAGACATGAAGTTGGCACCTTGGACTCGGTCTAGTATTGACGGGCTCTAAACAGGTTTAGTCCTGAAAAATTCCTGGAACTGAGGGAAAAGACCATTTTACAGTTCTCTGTTCAGTGACCTAGCAGTGACAATGAGGCTGTAAGTGATCTTGTTTTGATAAAGACCTCACTGCTTTTGTTGTGTAAATTTATCAAGTTGTTCGTATGTTAACTAGTTGGCATTTAAATGAGAAAAGCAGAGAGGTCTGTATCAAAGCAAGGTCACCTCCAGGTAACTAAGCATACAACTGTAAAATGGCCTCTTTTCTATGAAAAATTCCTCGAAAGTTCTCACTTCCACCTATTCTGGAAAGCATCTAGCATTTCATAGTAATACGTAGAAAGATTATTGTTCAGAAAAGAATAAAAATGTTTTTATTTAATATGTATATCTTTTCCACAAACAAGTGTAAACTCAGTAGCTCATTGGATTCAAATACTAAGAGTTACGCACTGAGATGATAAACCACTCAGACTTTAATGTACTTGAAAAGTTGCTTTAAAATATAGTTATATATTAAAACTATATCTTGATTTCAAATGTCCGGGATATGAAACAAAAGAAATATATTTTGTCATTCCTTAGCTGTGATTTCTTTTGATTTATTTTAGCCAAGACCCTTTTTTACGACTAAATCACTCCAGGTTATTGACTGATGTGTTTCTGTTTAAATCTTAGGAAAACAAAGGAGAGCTACTGGGTGTTGTAGGAACTGATGTGGCCTTACCACAGCTTCAACGCTCAGTCCCAGGCAGTGAGGTAATTAAGCAGGGCTACATTAAGCTTTGTGGGAGGTGCGGTGTCTCATGGTTAGTGTGCTCGTCTCTGGTTTGAGCGGTCTGGGTTTGACCCTGGCCGGGGAAACTACTTTGTGTTCTTGTGCAAAGCACTCTGCTCTCACTACGCTTCTACCCAGCCAGGTGTACAAATGGGTACTGGTGAATTTAATGCTTCCCCCAATACTCCGAGTCGCTTCATGCTACAGAAATCAGGATAAGCTGTGGCCTGACGGGCCACGTGGCTTGTATACATGCAGACTTAACCTAAATTACATATTTAAGCTTCAAGTCATCAATGTGGACACACTGCATCCCAATGACAGATCTAGAGGAAAGGCCTAGTGGAAAACTCTTTCCCCTTTTGTTAAAAGTATGTTAAGACATTGATGGATGTTAAGACATAATAGGACACTTCCCTATTTATATTGAATGATAACATGCACACTCACTCTGATTGGCTAATTCTGGGGCATTATTCTCAGAAAATGCCCGCTGGCCGATTACGGGCTTCAGCACTAAAGTAAAAAGCCATATGATAAACAACTTACCTTGAACATTAAGTCTTTATGGAAAAATCTTAAACCATATTTTTGACGTACTTTGAAGTGTTTGGAAGTGTGGATATAATCGCAATTGAAACTAAAATTAAGAAGAAAATGGAGAAATAAAATTGTATACATTGTATAACTGTGTGTGTACTTTGGACAATGTGCAAAAGAAGTGTTATAGAAATAGACAATGCTGCTTGTTACATGACTGTTGATCTTAAAAATCTTTTCCTGCAGGTTGGGGTCAATGGCTATGGCTTTGCAATCAACAACAATGGTTTTGTCTTGTTCCATCCAGGCCTTGATGAGAAGGTAAGGATAAAATATATATCCAGTTTCCTTCTGTTAGTGATGAATAAGCACACAAGTGGAGTCCAGGGTATATAGAACGTTACAATTCAAGAGTTTTGTACCATGTTATAAAAATCAATATACAACATAATGGTGTGACACAGTGCATGTTAATAATGCTAATCTTTGTAATGCATGATTCACACCTAATCATAGCTAAATGCTCTCACTGTTAATGCCTGGTTCTTCATGTTTCATTCTATTGCACTGCAGTTTATTTTCTTTTTCTTTTTTGTTGCTTTTGTGCGGAAGTGGGTAAGGAAATATTGTGAGCCACCAAAAGGAGCAAAATTGGCTGATAAAAAAGTTGTAAGTGTACCCTGCAGGATTCACTCCTGGCAATTAGCTGTAGTTGTGCGTGAACCCTTATCCTCCCTTCCTGAATGTTCAACTTCTAATTCTCCTTACAGAATCAGTACATTGCCAAGCGAATAGGTGATGACATTATTACCCTGAAGAGGGGGGGGGGGGGGGGAGGGGAGTGACTTCCAGGGGAAGTTTGTTGAAAATTTTGAAAAGAACCCTAAGAGGAACGCTGAAACCTTAATGTAATGAAGAGCGAAGGGACTGGCGAAATATGCGATAAAGATTTTGTTGTATCAAAGTTTTTTTCCATATGTTTTACTATTACTGGGGGCTGGAAAATTGTTTATTATACCTAAGACTGTTATATAGAGCTTCATTAAATCGATTTCCACTGTACCAAGATCATCCTTTGTGGGCATGGCTTGAATATTTTTCACCCCTAAGTCTTCATTTCTCATGTTTGTGTGCTGGGTAGAACTTTTAAATTAAGTTTCCCCTGGCAGTAATTAATGTGATCACTTTCTGTAAGATGTCTTGATTAAATACTGAATTCTCCCAGGAAGAATTGTAGAAAATGTATGGAAACAGTTAAGGGAATTTGGATCTTGATCATCAGACTGAAAGGCTGTTATGAGTTTGTTGACTGAGTGGGTCAGGGCTAGACAGAAAATTGCTTTGGTTTGAGGTCACAGTGTATGCCACTGAATATTTGTTAGTATCAAAAAAATCAATGCCCTGATCTTGAAAAGTGTGTGCACAAGATGAAAATCAACCTAATAATAATAACAGTCAATTATGTAATGTGGCACTTAAGAATTGACTAACTGGCAGCTTTCCAGAGAACAGTTTCTGTGATACCCTTTAGAATGATTGTCTAACTTGAATCTGATTTTGTTACTTAACAGAAAGACCCACCTAACATTGCCCTGAATGAACTGGAATACAATGGCCAAGAAGCCCTTAAGGTATAATGAATTCTAATTGATTTTCTTTCCCGTGGTAACCTGGGTGGATGTGTTGACTACCTTGTATTTGCACAGGTTTGCACTGGGTTTAAATTCTGTTAGATGATTGTCCAGTTAAATTTAACGCTTTTTTTTGTACATAAAGTGACGTAGTGAACCAAAATTTTACAACTGTTTCTGACCCTTTGACCCTCTCTGGTCAGAATAATTGTACAATTTTCAGAGCCAGTGGGATGTTGTAAGTTCACAAAGTGTTTCGTGTATGGTACTGGGTAGAATCGCATAATTGAATAAAATCTTGCATTCTGATTGGTTTACGAAGCGAGGTATTTAGCGCGGAATTGCGAGTTGAAAACGAGGCTCGGTGATATTGTTTCGCATCTACGTCATCTATCTCATCTATCTCAGGATAAAACCTATCTCAGGATAAAATCGTGCGATATCGGTTTTCGCGTGCAATTTAACGCGGAATTCCCTCGTCAGGTAATGAATTTTCCTATAAAATATCATGTTGAGAAATTCTCTAGATGGTATTCAATGATCAAATGTAAACAACAAAATTTAATGGAGCAACAGCTAAACAGACAATTTCAAGAGGCTAAAGCAACCTACCAAAACTGCCCCAGTCAAGAAAATTTGTCAGTTTTAAATGTTTTGAGAAAAAAGAATAGAACATCTGTATTAAAAAAAGGCGAAAGGCATAATCATTAGATTGCGTGCACAGTGGCATAAACACGGCGAAAAGAATTCAAAATACTTTTTAAATTTAGAAAAACGAAGTCAAGTTAGGAAGCATATCCTGAAGCTTCGGCTTGCTTCGATGGAGACCTTAACAGACCCTGTCGAGATCTTGAAAATGAAAATCTTTATAAATCTAGACGAGATGGTTTGGAAGTAAATAAAACTAATTATCATCTTGAACACCTACCTATATCAACACTTTCAAATGATTCTTCTTATCTTGGTGAAGGATTAATATGCGTAGAGGAACACAAAAATGTTTTAAATTCCTTTCCGGACCATACCTGGCATATTCAATTGGTGTTACCAACTTTCCCTTAATCTGATCGATGTGAAAGTTACACCAGTTTTTGGGAAAAGAGTGAAGTTTGGTTGAATGTGTTTTGGTTGAATGTGTTTTTTGAATTGTTATCTGCATGATTTATCGAGGTGGTGTGCCATGACAAAGGTTCTTCTCGTATCCGCAAGACACTAGAATCATGGCACACTGCCTCGATAAATCATGCAGATAACAATTCAAGGTGGCTCCCTAATCAATACTCTATTCTTTTAAAAAAGAACAATTAGTTTATTGACGCTTTATACATATTTTTCCCTTTTTTAATATATTCATTTTATAGTCCCACCTATTTTTGTATATAATGTAGTTGTCATTTTCATTCATTGAAGGCTGTAGCCTGACAGCCGAAAGCTCGAAAGTTTTAAATCTTTTACATGTAAACCTTTTTTATAAATTTTTAATATGCTTTACCCTGGCTACGGTTCTTCTATTTTTAAAGCAATATGGAATTGTCAAGTGTAGTTGTATATACTTTAACAATATTGTAAATAATAGAAACCGTCAAGTGTTTTGTGAGTTGTCTCATTGAAAGATGTTTAATATTTATGTTAATTTTTACCAACTTGTGCAATTTGTTTCAGCTAATGGGGAAGATGATTGACAGGTCGACTGGACAGATGCCATTTACAAACCGGTTATTATTTGCAGATAAGGTAAGCCCACTGTAACATTGGATAAGGCGCTGGACCTAAAATCGGAATTCCCGTGGGTAAAATCCTTCTTGTTCCTAGACAGGTTTGTGTTACCTGGTCCCGAATTCAACTCCTCCACGCTTTAAAATTTACCAAACTGGTCAACTTTCCGCGGGTTTGATTTCTTACGTGTTGATATGTTTATTTTGTTTCACAGCCTGTGGCATATACACTGCCAAAATTGTTATTGGTTTGTTGTTGACTGCTTTTAAGATGTTACTTCAAGAAGATTCGGCTGCTGCTTAAGCCTGCGTCATATGAAACATATGATTCAAAAGGCAGCAAGTTAAACGTGCACGTCTGGAAAGTTGTTTGTAAAATTAAAAAAAAAAAACACGTAGCGCGAGAGAAGCACGTGTCAAACATTTATAGACTGCCCAGGTTTTAAAAAATGGTCGCTCGTGAATATTTTTAAACGCGCTGCTAACAAATAGGTAGCTTTGAACTGACCAAAACGTTGTATAAACAATGTTTATTTTACTGTTTTTTGCTTATTAAGTATATTACCAGTAGTATTTTATCGCAAGTATCAGTATACAGGCTGCAAGAGCCATCAGTTGCTTCCTGTGAATGGTTCGATTTTAATCAGTTCCGTCTTGGATCTTTACAGCATAGGCTAAGCTTCCCTGACAAATTCCACTACTTCTACAGTCCTGTGGTTAATACGTCTTTCAGGTGAGCAGTGTTTTCCTTTCTTCCTTAATTAATAGAGTATTTGTAAAATTGTCTCTAGAATCACTGTAGGGTTATCCAGGTGAAAATGTTGAGCAGCCGAAAGATTAGATTTTAACACTGGGTTGCATTAGGCTCGGCATCTTCTGATTCTTTTATCGTACGTGAGTTGTCAGTGACTGATGAATGAAGGAAAAATCATAAGCTGCCACTCATTGTATTCTCCTATAGCCCTGTCTAAATAGGAAATTTTTGGCGATTAAACATGATCAAACCTTGTTTGGTGATCAAACAATTTCCCGTTTGGACACCTTGTATATTTCATTCAAGGTGGATTTTTAGCTGATGAATTTTTACCGTGGATAAATAAAGATTAAACTAAACTAAACCAAACTAAACTGTTTGATGGTGCATGGGTTGGAGAGGTCTAAATGAGATCTTTCAAGTCAGTTAGTAACGCCAGGAGCCCATCACTAGGAGAGTGCAACTACCTCATATTCCTGTCACGGCGTTTTTACGGACCGATCTATTTTTAGTTTAAATTTACCGCGAATTCAGACCCCCACAGGAACATTGTGACCAATCACAAGCACGGACGTAATTTTATCTGACGTCATCATTTCGCCGGAAGATTAAAAAAAAGAAAAACCGCCGTTTCCCTTACCGATGCGCGCTCATATAGACCGGAACTGACCTATTTCTCGGGAAAAGAAGCCCAAAAATAGACCGGCCTGTAAAAATGATATAGCCTTAGTATGGGCTCCTGGGTAACGCTTATGTACATTCACAACAAATGTTTGAGGTGAAGGGAGGAGAGCTACTGATAAAAAAAATTACTACAAGCGAGAAAGTCAGCTGACAGATGTGGCAAACTTATGTTGAGGAAAATTAATGGCTTTGGAATGTTTTGATGTTTCAGCGCTGCTGTTGCAATCCCAGAGCTTGGTCTGTATGCACTTGAGGCCCCTTCAGCCTTGATTGGTATGTTCAGTTTGTTAGCTTAAACATTTTGTTTTATTGTTGTAAATGTTTGTTGTTTTGTGCTTTGTTTTTTTTTTCACCAAGAGGTGAGCTGTTGTTTATCTAGCGTTTTCACGCATTTTCCATATGCGCGGTTAGATAGCCAGTTATCGTTATTAGCTCGCAATTGAGTAGATTCACTGCCATATGGGTACGGATGGGTGGGGAAGTGGAGACAGAAAGTGGAAAAAAACAAATGCTGTGGTATTTTCCCTTCCCTCTCCCTCCCCTCCCCCTTATTTCATCCTCACTCCTACTCCATTGGGCACCTTGTCGTCTCTCTCCAAGCGTCTTCCGAGCTTGAATCCAAGATGGCGCTCGTTTGATAAAATTTCGCTCGCTCGCCAAAATACGTTGGCACGAGTGGCTTCATATCTTTCTCCGCAGTTCAAATATATGATCTTTCATATATTCACTTGCTTTACTGGCTAATGTTCATCATTCTGTTCTTTTGTCTTTTGTAGATGTCGAGTTGTTGAAGAGCACAAAGAATATCAAGGAGGATGTGATAGTTGCTCCTTGGTGAGTTTTTTGTGTAAGGTATTATAACAGTAACACTCTTCCAGCTTCTTCCGTGGTCATAACACTAGTTTGGAGGTAGGTAAGCACGCACATGAGATATTTACATCTTGTGATATACAAATTACTGAATACAGACTTCTGTGCCCCTGTGTGATCAACATCCTATTTCCTAATACCATGTTAAGGAGACAAGTGATGAGATGAAAGAAAGTGATCAAATTGGGAAGATTGCTTAGAGCGGTTTGCAATTGACTGTTGATGCACGAAAACCAACGAACACAAACAAACAAAATACCAAGCAAATACATAACAATTATTCCATGAGCCCGAGTTGGATATGAAGTGATTAAATAACCAACGAGCGCGTAGCGCGAGTTGGTTAAAATCACTTCATATCCAACAAGGGCGAATGGAATAATTGTGTTAGTAAATTCTCAAAAGGGGTTTTGCCGCCGACTTTTATTTCAGCCATTATAGAGGGCTGAAGTTGACAACTTCGTGCGGAAAATTTTTAAACTTGGCGCACCATTTTCCATATGACGTAAAACTCCGACTATTGGCTCATAGTCGGAGTTTTTTAGCCAATCAAAAAGCTAAAAATGCAATAGTCTGAGCTGAGAATTTACTAAATGTAGTTGGCGCGAAGCGCTGAGCACGTCTGGGAGCCCTTAGATGGGCTATTTCGGTATGTGCGGCCCCAAAGGGTATTGTGTTTTAGCCGTTTTGGTCAGAAATAGGGTATCGATTTTGGCCATTTCGGTCTCAAATAGGGTACGCCGGTTTTTGCACTCTAGCCTTGAATTGGGTATGTTTTTTAGAAGAAACTATCTTACCTAAGAAAAGGATATAAACATTTCCTTGAACATTGGTCTGAACTGGGGAACTAATTATAAGGCAGGTCTGAGACAGGTTATTGATTTAAGGATCAGAGGCCCGTTTCTCGAAAGCCCCGGAAAAGTTTCGGGTCCATAAAGCCATTTTTAGTTCATCTGTATCTGAAACGGAGAAGTGTATATGCCTGAAACTTCTTGTGTGAAGAGAACCTCTGTTAATATTTATAATATGTGAATAAAACAGCTCTGTAACCATAAGCTTCGAGATCTCGCTATGGCTTTCCGGGTGCGAAAACTTTTCGGGACCTTCGAGAAACGGGCCCCAGGTCTTAAGGAGGCTCGAAAGGGTTTTTAGGTGCACGCGCGCGCGCAATCTACACACGCCATAACTAAGATGCACGCGTCAGCTGAATCAGTATTAAAATCAGTACACCGGAAGTTAATGATGCGTAAAATCGTGCGAACCGGAAATAAAACCTGCGGAAAACATTTGTATTTAGCTCGAAAGTTTGCTCGGTAACCTATCTTGATTTTTTTGCATGCACGCATCATTCACGATGGCACTTCAAATATAAAAGTTTCAGGGAAATTTATCTAGTAGAGTTTTCTGCAAGCCATAAAGCGCGTTTTTTAAGATATATTAAATTCCACTAGATAAATTTTTTTCATACTGCCTGAAAAGGTAAATAATTTAGGGAGCTTTTCAACAAAGAAATAAAAACGGTAGGTCACCGAATTAGTTTTTCAGATATTTTACAAAAACTGTAAAAAACTGGCCTTTTTGTGGACCTGGGGTGTTGCCATGGTAACTGATATGACGTCATAAGTACCTTTAAAATATAGTACAACTATAGAGGTCCAAGGAGACATATAGTTTGCCTACAACATTAAATATCCTTCTTTGTAATCTTTCATCGTTTAGCAAACACTACATCAACAAAAAAAACCTTTCGAGCCTCCTTAAATAGGGTATCGAATATTTGGTCAGCTCATAAATGGGATAGGGAAAATCGCAGATTTTTAGGGTAAGGGTTTTGGGATGCGAGAAAGCCGCGCACCCCCTCCCAATTTTTCTGGGAGTACTCTTCCCGGGTGGGGAAGTGAGTCGTGATTGGTCTTGGTCATACTTCTGATTGGTCGAAAACTTGGTGCAAGTTTTTTTAAGCCATTCACACAGTGTAAAAGTACAAAGCAACCTAAACGCGTCTTACTTTGAAATCTCAAATTCAAAATTCTGTAGATGAACCGCCGCATTTGTTTGTTAGTTAGTTTAAATTGTAGTTTTTTCTATCCTATCAGGGAAATCTGTCCAGACACTCCAGTGGCAGCTGAAAGCACAACTCCGGTGTACGAGCCAGCCTGTGCTAATGCTACAGACATCATCGGTGACCCGGATCGTGAAAAACACTGTAGGTTTTACCAGTTGTTTTCGTTGCAGCCTTTATTTCGGTCGTCTCATAACGCTTCTTGGAATCACAGGAAGACACCTACATGGCTTAGAAGCCAAGGGGACTTGACGAAAGAAATCAGATTGAGGATGAGGGATGAATGACCAATTTCTTCTTTGTAGTCCCTTCAGCTTGGGTCCTATGCCTGATGGTGTCGCACCATGCTTCTGAAATACGTTATGTGACGTGGCGTAAATACCCTGTGCCTCTTGGTCAGTGCATGCAGAGATAATCGTGGTAAATAAGTAGTAATCGTGGAAAAAAGTAGATTTTGGTTCTCATATTGTCGTTTGTTTCTTGTCTTTGCGTCAGGTGACACCTCGAAGCTCAAAAATTTGTTTTTTGATGCAAATGTAACACAGAAAGTTGCTGAAAGATGGAACGCAAACGAAAACAAGCAGTAAGATTTGTGTCATAACTTAAACAAGAACTATCCTTTATTTTTCTTGATTTTAACTGGATCGTCTTTGTTACTTTCCACTTACATTACCATCTCTACCATGCAGAAATAAAATTTACAGTGTATTTGCTGGAACACACGGAGGCATTATGAGATTGCTGAGTACTGAGTAAGTACGAATACACAGTTAAAACGGAACCTTGATCCATGAAATTTTCCTTAGATGACAAGATGTTTTCAGTTCAGTAAACAGTCACAAGCCTCTCTTTATTTTTGGTGACATTCATTGTGTGGTATTTTAGAAGGGAACACGTCAGAAAGTAAACTCCAATGTAACATCTCCTGTTTCATGTAAGAATGTTAATTTGCTCGAGAGAGCGTCTTGAGTTAGGCCCCGCCGGTCCACACAACGCCAGAGAAATTTCAAAATGCAACAATCACCGGTCATTTTGGATTTGTGTTGGAGGAAAACTCGGGCAGGGAAATCACATGATTATCGAGACGTCATCGTTTTCGAAAAGCTCCGTTTTCAAAATGTTTTACGTTTAATTTTTCAGATTCCTCCGGTTTGAAGAGCGTTTTCGAAAAGCTCCGTTTTCTTTGCGGATTAGTGTGGACGGAAGGCGTACTGTAGAAATAAAGTCTCGTTTTCAGTTTCCTCCGCCGGGCGTAGTGTGGAAGCGACGTTAGAAGACGAAAAAAGCCATTTTTTTCTTAAACGAGAGACGGTCATGCCGCAGTGGTGAATTTAAACCACTTGAACTCAAAGTACTGAAGTCAGATTGAATATTTTGCTTAAATGCCACAATTTTTTCACTTATCCTTTTTCTTCCAGGTCAACAACACCATTCCCAAGCCGGGATTACATCAAGGAACAGTTTTACACCCAAGCTGCCCAGTACGCGAACAAGGCAAAGGAAGACAATCAGATAATTGTTTTCTCCACACCTTTCAAGACGAGTGCATCGAAATCTGAAGTCAACGAGACTATTATAATAACTGCCAGTTCCCCTGTTGTGGTAAAGGACGGTGCAAACAGTGTTGTCGCTGCAGGTGAGTTATGGCGCACGACGTGTTTGCTGTTATGTTCTTTTATGGCTAGTTATTCCGTAGACAAAGTTTAAAAAAATCGGTTACCCATGTTCTTCATGTGCAGCAGAAAAAATGTTTGTTTATTTTAACCTCCAAAACAACTTGTCCTAGAAATCTTCCTTCCACTGTAATGTTTGCGTTAAGTTTCGTACTTGAACTACAGTTTAAGTATAACCACACTTATTCTTTTAATCTAGTTTATAGTCTGTTCAAACAACCAAACAAATAAATAGAAACACACAAAAAGTAGACAGTCAGACAGACAGGCTGAGAGACGGGCAGATAGGCAGATGGACAGACACACAGAGATGGACAGACACACAGACCGACCAACAGACAGACAGATGGACAGAAAGACGGACAGAAAGAAAGACAGACGAATAGACAGACGGACAGACAGACGAACGGACAGCCAGACGGACGGACAGACAGACAGACACAAGTGACAAAAAAGAAATAGAATTGTCTTGTCATATTCATGAAAAAGCATCAACTCTGCTTTACTTTCTGTCAATTATCAACAGTGGCTGGAATGCGGTTTGATCAGGAAAAAATGAAAGAAGCATTCCTAGATGCCATTCCCCAAGTAATGTAGCAATATTTTCTGATTATTTTTAGTAGTCGTTTTGATTTTACTAGAAGATTTCAATTCATTTAATGTTTATTTTTCTGTTCTATTTACAGGATAAATGCAATAGCTCGGAGGTGAGAAAGTCTCTTCAGTAATTATGTAGTGTATTACCTTGAGTACCATTTAATCTTGCCATCTGGGTCTTGCGTTTCATTGCGACATTTCTGGACTGCAAAACATTTCATATCTTGCGTTAGGATGATCAGAAATTATTTTATAGTCCACACAGTGACCAACTACCAATACTTAATTTCATTCATTGAACAACTTCTGAGGGCCTAAACGATTCGCTGCAATAAAAAGAATGATATGTTCGCTCCAAACTGTCTACAATGGAAACACGAGCAAAGAAAACCGAGTTACAGCTTTAATTTCAACGATAGCTGTAAACCGTACGCTCACATGGCGAGAATTGCGCCTGCGTAACCTGTAGAATGTGTGATAACTACTTTATGTACCAAACATGAACTGAAACCTGCAATCTATGAATTTTTTATTTGACTGTGTTAACCAGACAGCTCGGGATTGCAGTATCAAAGTTTGATTCCAAGGCTTTGAATCAACTTACCACACACCAACTCTTCTGCGACTTTTTAATTCATTTTTAACACAGCGCGACTCAAGTAATGACTATACCAGGGTACCAGGACTTTTTCACGCACCCTTAGTTGTGGACCAGTCTGCCGTTGATCAAAAACTGTGCGAGGAAATCCCGAAATGATAACAAAAGCTTGCTTTGCGTGCTTAAGGGTGCGTGGAAGTTGTACGAGAACCTAGCGATGTTTACGAAAGCGAGTAAATTTGTTTTGGGTTTTTGATCATTGAGGGAAAAATGATCAAATTACGTGACATTTTGTTTTTATCTTGCGTTACAGGGTTGTTTCATTCGACTTATCGATGATGATGGCTTCATACTTGCGACAAATCAACCAGACGATACAGAGGTATAAACTGATACTCTTCCCGTTGTCATGAGGGTCTTGTTAAGATTGCGTGATGAGTAGTCTTTTTGTGAATGTCACGCAATGCTCGTAAGGGTAGCGTTGCGTGAGATCGCAAAACAAACGGCTGCGGAGGAGACTACGTGACGAACCAAGTGAAAAGTTCTGCATCAATCATTTCTATTTTTGTTTCTCTGATTTATCTTGTCTAATAGGTTGGTACGTTTTTCGGCTTGTCGGAAGGAGCAGTGCTGAAGGAATTCCTGAACCAGAGCCTGTTTG
>OZ026603.1:3547864-3552864 GCA_964020085.1 Micromussa lordhowensis
ATCACTAGGCTTGACCAAAAATATTAAGACGAAATCCGATAGAAAATCGAGCAATTTCAGTTTTTAGTGGACAAAAATCTCGTACCAGAATAATTTTAAGTATTTTACATTCCTTTTTACATTTTCTTAAAGATAAAGATATAAATAACTGCCTAAAATAACACCGAAAACAATTTCGCAAGGGAGCGAGAGGAAATAAATTTCAAAGTTCAAAGAAATTAAAGTTGTGCAAACACAGGTAAAATTTCATCATCAGTTTCATTTCACCAGTACTTTCTTACGAAGTTAAACATTTGTTTTTGACGTTTGGTGTTGCTTGAAATGATTTTTTTTAGTAGAAGTTTGCAATATGATGTAAATAATGTTGGTGCTTTGTCCACTTGTTACTCGAACTTCTGGTGGATTCCGTCATAGTGTTTAACAATTCTTCCTTTTCTCTCCCTTTCCTAGACGACTTGAGTTGTTCGGATGCGAACGGGTGTGGATGGTAAGTTGCGGTTGGTGATTCGTGTTTCCGAGTTCATGTTTGTTTTTTTAGCCTGAACATCAGGCCTTCCTAAGAATGGGGAGGAAATGGGCAAACACGATGGAAGCTTTTCCTTGTTTTTTCCTCCCCCTCCGCACTGCCTTTCGAAAAGCCTGATAATCAGGCTTGAAGTACAAGTGGCTTGTAAATCGTAGTGGATCATTTACTAGGTTTTATCATTTGTATTTTTTGTATACCTCTAAAGTGTTAGCTACTGGACCCTGTAAGGAAAAGGAACCCTGGAAAAACGGCGAGAACAATACGAACCCAACCACGCTACCCCTGCCGAACGGTACTCCGTTACAAGGGCCTCACACGAGAACGAGCCGAGCAGCGCTTCTTATTCTTTTGCCTGGCTCGTTCTTGCGATTCACCTGTGAGACCCTGGGCATAAGCGTTGTTGCTCTGTTTTTTAGGCCCGTGTTCATGGCGGCAGTTAACGGCACTAATCTTCGACTGGTGATGGTAAATAAGGGAGCGTGCACGTGCGAAGAGAATGAAAACATCAAGCTGACAACTAAACCAGAGGACAGTATCCTTTTTATTTGACTTATCGTTACTAACCCGAGAAGTGTCGCGATGTTATAAGTATCATTTCAATCCTGGAAAGAAAGCAACTAATAACATCTGGATTTATGATTAAAATTGGCTTAAAGACAGAGCCGCGAAAACGTTCCTGAAATGGAATTCTAAACTGTGTGACAATCTGTTTTAGGAAATCCTTTTAATGAAGGGCTGTTAAAACAATGAAGTCCCAAAAAACTAAATGCAACCCTAGCAAAGTAATTGTTAATAAGCGTGATCGAATTTTATTCGTAGAATTTCTGAGTGAAAATGCATCTTCGCAGTGGATTTCTGCGCACTAAACAAGTGACACGAGGCAGCCCAGGCAAAGGGCCTTGGATTTCTTCCTTTCGCGATCACAATTTGTTTTGATCCGAGGGCTGGCGTGGTTTGTTATTGTTCTGGTGTTAGAGTTCCTTGACCAGTTGTTTTCTCGGCGCAGTTCTACCCAGTATGCCAGCCCCAAGCACCGTGTCTTACAGGAAGCCTCCGGAATTCAAGTCTCCTTGTGATGACATGCGAGAAGAGGTACAGTAGCCATGGGAACAAACCGTAAACACCTGGGGTTTCGTTAAGGGCCGAGCACCCGGAAAACCCCTGATAAAGCCCGCACAGTACCCGCATTTACAAACATTGCAACCCGTCTTTCCATCTCTGAATAATGTTACACTACAATGTACACTTTTTAAGAGATTAGTGACTTGTCGACATTTGATAAAAGAAAGACTGATTGCGTTCTGGTCTTTCTCGTATTACTTTTAACTTAATGGTAGTCTGTTTCAGTATGTTCTTTCTTATCTCACGCTTTCCGTTAACGTTATTTATACCTTTACTAATCATAAAAATTACAATTTCCTCGATTGTGATTGTTATAAAAAACTCCTATTTTCCACTAATTCACTTGCCAAGTTGTTATCGGACAGTTTGTTATCGGACAGTTCAATAAGCCAATTACATTCAAAGCTGTATTTAAAATCAGCCAATCATATTCAAAGTTGTAGTTTAAATCAATCAATCTCAATTTCAGAGTGATATGAAACAATTTACTTCTCCTTTTCAGTATTTTAATGAAAATTTCCCCTTTCTTTCACAACTTAGCTAATCTTCTTTTCTCGGAAATTGTAATTTTTATGATTATTGCTGCGCGGTCGTCCGATTTTGTTATCACTCGTATGATTACAGACCGAATATTGGACTCCACTCAGTTTTATTACCATTACTTACTGTTATTATACATTCAACTCTCTAACTCTTTTCTGATTGGCCGAAAGCCTACAGTGAATTTTCGAAGTCAGCGCTCGTGACGTCATAACTGCAGATTATACAATAATCATGTCAAGGTCACGGGCAATCATGTCAAGGTCATGGGTTATCATGTCATGTATGACTGCAGTGCATGATTTCCAAGGGTAATCATGTCAACTTCGCGCGATTCGTGTTGCTTGCCGTCAGTGAAGAAGCAGAAACATGACTTCCAAGTTTTTGCGTTCGTTCAATGTATAATAAAACAATTATTAGATTCGGTTTTTGTGATATCCAGAATAATCAAGGTCTCGGTAAGGGTTATCAGCCTCAGCCTTCGGCTTCGGCTGATAACCCTTACCGCCTCGACCTTGATTATTCTGGATATCACAAAAACCTCATCCAATAATTGTTTATCATCTTTGTTTTTGTTTTTTTTTTTTTGTTTTTCTTTCTTTTTTTGGCGTGCCGTTGCTTCCGTTTCATTTATTTGTTTTTTGTTTTTGCATGATCGTGTTTTTCAAAGCATAATTATTTTTTGATTTTAAGTGTAAATATTTCTTTGTACTTTCAGTGTGATTAATTTTAATTGTAAATATTCCCATAAGTAAAGTAGGTTTAAATTGTCATTGTATTTTTATTTTATTATTATTCTCTTTGAAAAGCCTCCGTGAGGAAAGTGAATAAAGTATGTATGTATGTATGTATAATGATAATTATTTATAAACGATACAGCTCTTTTGATGGAGATGTGGCGCTCTTAGTGTATAAAGCTATCACGATAGCCGAAAATGGATCACATTTTAACCAAGTGTTTTAATCGAGTTACGACGGAGCCACCTTAACTGATACTCGTACTGATGATCATGAATTGTTTACTTGTAGGGTAAACCTCCGTGTGCCTTAGCAAGCCTTGCTTCCCCTCAGAGCTTGACTGTGGTATTTCTGCTCGTAGTGGCATTGTTTATTCCTTGTAATAACAACTGGAGATGAGAAGGATCGAGACCGACTAGTTACAATAAACGTTGTTGTAGCTTTGCTTGAAGTGACCGACTGGGAGAAGTTCTTCAGCATTACGACTGCGTCTTTGTAAATAACTTGCCCGGTTTTCTACATTTTCGAATGAAGTAGAAACAGTTGTTTGACGAGACAGTGAAGAGTTCTGTTACTCGACAAAAGGAGAAGCTAATAGTAAAAGGAACGCTCGTCATTTGGCGTCCTTGAAAGGAAATTAAGCTAAGCTTGTAAAAAAAAAGTCTTAATCATAACTATTTATATTAAGTGTTTTTCTCTTGTTTTTCCATGTAACAACTTTTGAAGTTGAAATAACTGTACTCTTAACCATGAATTCATGTTTGGAACTCGCTGAAGTCGAGCTGGATGTGTCGTGCAAAATTCAATGTTCGGTTTGCAGTTTATTTCTTCTTCTTGGACTTCGCCGAAAGTGCTCCGAGGTCGTATACACGACGTTGCTTTTCGTATATATCGAATCAACTAAGGCCAGCTACATTGTTGCTTCCAGTGCGCACTACAACCCAATCGTATCACTTATGTCGGCGAGATTTCTGCACATCGGATCTTCAGATGTGCTGTCGAACTAGTTCCTCTTAAAAATGTCACTTGATTTTAGTTTTGAAAGTTTTTAGACCATGTCGGAAGAACGCAGAACTTTGTTGGTTGAATTGTTTGGAGTCCTTTTATCGTAGGAGTCGCACCCTTTGGCAGAACGTTTAAGCAATCATTTTCAAAATCCGTTTTGTAATTCTTTAATAATTGCCTTGCAGATTTTTTTAAGAATATAGTACGGCTGTTATAATTATTCGGTAATGGCAGAGAAGACAGCTCAAAACACGCCGGTAATTAATATTTACATTGTTCTACGATACGACCTGACAAACTGTGTTCATATTTGTAATCACAATAGAGTTTCTCAAATGAAACAGTTTGTATTTGTAACGTTTTAGACCTCTTTGCAGTCCGTGACCTAATTTATACTGCAATTGTATTAAAGGAGTAAACTATTCAAAAGTCTTGTGTTTGTTTTCGAACTGACTTACTCTTTCTTTACTCCGTGGTATGCGGCCATTGCACTCGATAACCGTAACCCGGTGTAGCGGGGAGCCGCGAGCTCTGACTAAACCTGATTTTAGTAGTGGTAGACGTCTACATGCAGGCTGTTTGATGGCAGGGTCACTAATGAACAATCATCTTGTCAAGGAGTGCAAGAGCTCCAGGTTGCAAAAGTGCCTGAGTGAGCCAATTGGCTTTCAAGGCTTTATCCTGTATTATTATATGACTTGGGTTTGTAGCCGATCTAACGCGTGCTCTGATTGGCTAATACTAGGGCATTATTCTCCCGTAATGCCCACGGGCCGATTACGGGCCTGCAAAAGCCAAGCAAAAAGCCATATAATAAACAACTTATTAACCTCGAACGTTCGGTCTTTACGGAAAAATCTCAAACCTCGGCCTTGCCGTATTGACCTCGCTATCGCTCGGTCAATACGACAAAGTCTCGGTCCGAGATTTTCCCGTAAAGACCTCACTCTCGGTTAATAAGTAGTTAGTAATAACACCGACTGGATTCAAGCCGTTTAATAAATTCTTGCTATCTACAAATATTTACAAAGTCAGACGAGCTGGACAGTATCGCTTGCTTTAGTCTTAT
>OZ026603.1:3555364-3572864 GCA_964020085.1 Micromussa lordhowensis
TTGTTTACTATACTCTCGGGGGAAGAGAAATAGTGCAAGAGTGAAGTGTCCTGGGAATATAATGAATGACCTGGACGGACAAGCGATGGAATACAGATTGGTCAATCGGGAGTCTAACTTTAATAATAATTAAACACTGAAGACAAACCTTCTTTGCTAATTCCAGAGTATCTTCTTTGCCAGTTTCCGACTTTTTCTTTGTTCTGTCCGCTAG
The DNA here is from genome assembly GCA_964020085.1 of Micromussa lordhowensis. Classification (NCBI taxonomy): domain Eukaryota; kingdom Metazoa; phylum Cnidaria; class Anthozoa; order Scleractinia; family Lobophylliidae; genus Micromussa; species Micromussa lordhowensis. The sequence continues at coordinate 3,555,579 of OZ026603.1, forward strand.
TCTTGTGACTTCTTCAAAAATTAAATCCTTCTCTAGTAGTTTTTCCTCTTTCTCGGCAAGCCTCAACTCCAGTTCTTCTATTTTCTTGGCGAGCACCTCGGGTTCAGGGTCGTCCCCCCCTAATAGCCGAATACGATTCTCATCCGAAGGATCTTCAAGTTTTTTCTCGAGCATGGCGAGTCGCTCCCGACAGGCCACGAGCTGCAAACGAAAATCTACAATTAGCTTTTTTTTATTGGAAAATAGCAGTCGGAATAAATCCGAAGCCTTGACGAAGATTTACAGAAGCTAGCAATTACAGTGCAAATGTGTATGGAGGTGCAAAAAAATCGATTTGAAAATAAAATTTAAAACACAATTGCAAAAATTACCTGTATCTGTAAGGTGACCAGCTCGTTGTCTAAAGCTCTCTTGTTTGGCATGTTTTTCTGAGCGACTGCAATGGACCGCTTTAGCTCGTTAACCTACGAGAAAAGTATGTTTCAATTGGTATTTAGTCGAGGCTAGGCCAGTTGAAAAGCGAAACAAAAACAACAACTTGTAAACGGGTAAGATATCACCAAGTGCTTGTCCAAATCCTTGATAAATGCAGAGATGTTTCCTTTATCTATTGGAAAACGTTTAATCAAACTTGACATTTGTATACCCTCGCCATATTCCTGTAATTTGTCGAACACTGTTCTATAGATCCACGCAGGATTGTTGGATTTCTTTGATTTACATGTACATGTAGATGCGTTTCACCCCTTCACAACTCAAGCTGTTTGTGTTTTAAACACAAACCGTCTCCAAACACTTGCTGAATGTAACACACGAGCCTGTATGCTGATGCAGAATGAACAGGCCTAAAAACAACACACAGTTACCTCCATCTTTAGGAAACGTATTTCTTCTTCCCTAGCTTTTAATTCGACGTCACCATTACGAATCATCGTGTCTGCCAAGAAAACGAAAATGTATTTTCCAAAGCTTGATTATTTCGTTTGAGGTTTATACTAGTAACAAATTAAGTCGCCACAATTTCCGAAGCTTCAACTGATTTGTACGCAAACTAGTCGTGTACAAGCTTACATTACAAGTTTGGCCAAGTCGCTGATATGGTTTGCTACGATGACGTTTCCAAAACCTACTTAACTGGTTCCGCGACATTTTATCGATACCGTAGTTTCGCGCCAAAGCGTAACCTTAAGATACAGTAAAGCTGATATTTCATTTTGGTAGCATCGTGCCATAAGTGAAGATTACTTACAAAGGCGGTATTCTAAAATTAAATTTTCTGTTTTCGCGCGCAATGATACTTCTCTGGCAACCATGAGTAAATTGAAATAAAGAAATGAAAGCTCTTCTAACCTTGTATGTTGAGCTTCTCATAAAATACACAGACTTCTTCGTTTGTCTCGATAAGATGTATTCCCCTGCAGATAACCAAAAAACACAAGAGTGACGAAAACGGTATTTAATTAAAAATCAAGTGATTTGTGGACTTGAAGGCCAAGAGTTTTGCTAGGTCATCACTTGAAAGAACGTGCAGCTAAGGGTACCTCCACACTACCCCGGAGGAATTTGAAAAAGCGGCTTTAGTTCTACGGTTGGGCCTACCGTCCACACTGATCCGTCACGAAACGGAGCTTCTCGAAAACGCTCTTCAAACCGGAGGAATTTGAAAACGCCGGCTTTCGTTTTCGTGTAGTCTCCTCCACAGCCGTTATTAGGGTCGTCACGCAACGCTTCTCCCCGTGTAGATGGAAAACATTTTGAAAACGGAGCTTTTCGAAAACGATGTAGTCACGATAATCATGTGATTTCCCTGCACGAGTATTCCTCAAACACAAATCCTAAATGATCGGTGATTGTTGCGTTTTTTAATTCCTTCGGCGTAGTGTGGACGGAAAACATTTCATGCGTTTTCAGAGTAGACGGAGCCTAAACCTCCGCTTGCAAAGACAATTGTTTCTTAATTATAGAACTTACATGTCATTTCGTTCCTGCACAGCACTCTCGTATCGTTTCCTAAGCTGGACCATGTTTTCTTCTGCTTTATTAATGAGATCGTTCAGTTTCGCGATATCCAATCTCTGCGAACAAACACAGCGAGTTTTAAACTTCAACTTACTATGCTTCATTCAAACCAGGCCACGAATCAGACTGACTCCATGTTTTGCAAGTTCATCGACAGGATAAAAGGGTTCGGCACATGATTTTATCTCGCTGCGATGGAAATGCGCGTGATCAGACCTAAAAGTCGAATCTTTTAATGGAACAGAGGGCGTTGTCAAAGAGCTGGGAGTCATGTCTTATTTTTTCTATTGGTGACTACTCACGCTGGGATTAAGAGCAAAGTTCTAAAAATCCATACAATCAAAGTACTTAGTACCAGCTGTTCCCGTTTTTCTCTGTTGCCTTCCTCAGTCTTAGATCTTTTACTCATCTCATTTCGTAGACTGTCACGGATCACAACAGCATTGGTACGTTTTAACCGGGCTTTCTGCAAAAGTCTGTGAACGAAGACAAAAAAAATTGTCGTGAACTGTATGGATTTTACATGTAGGTCATTCCGTCAATTAGGAAAACATAATATAAATGACATAAGCAGTAATAAAAAGAATTCCACATCTTAACAGGAAAGAAAGTAAACAATAAGGAAATGTTTCCAACTAGTATAGTTATTCTTACCTGTCTTTGGCATTCACTTTAGATCGCAGAATTTCTATTTCGTTTTGAAGTATTTTAATCTTTTCTCTCATTTCTGCAGCTTTCTGCGATGAAGAATTATTAAAGAATATTTATAAAAGCAGCCCGATGAATACTTTAGAAAATTCACTTTATTAACAGCTAAAAGTTTTGGCTACAATGGATCCTAGAATAATAAAATACCTGAGGTCATAAGCTTAAGTTGTGACCTTTAATATCACATGTTTATGCCCGCGCCAACTCTGGGGTGCAAATCAAGGTTTTTAATTGGTCTCACTTAGGGTGTTCAAAACGAAACACCAATACTTTTAGCAGTCAACGTATCTTTTAGGGTGCACTCGAAGAAATAATAATAAAAAAGCGCTCTCATTTTTTATTTTTAGCTCGATTTCTGCTGCTTTCTCGAGTCTGGTCTAACAGTAGGTCTAGCAGCCTGTGCTCCTTTACTGAACAGTGGCTGATAATCAAGCCTATTCCATTTTAAGTGGTATCTTTAAGGAGTCAAATAAAAACTTGAGCCATGCTAAGATTGGTCTCCTTAAGGGGTTTAATTCAAATTTTGCAACAAGCATCATCGACCTTTTCACAAGGGATTCCCCCCTCACCCCCCCTCCCCCCGGGCATTTGCATGCACACAACTCACCTGCGTGCTTGTTTGAATTAAGTTTACACATTTATTGCGTTCGTTTTTAATCACATCGTACAGCTTGGCGAAGTCGGCGAGCCTGGTAAGACAAGCAGTGAAATAAAATCAGTGAGTAACAAAGAAATCGCCTTTGCTGTAAAGGAGAAAAGCCAAACATTTTTCAATGATATGAGTCAGTAATTGAATTACTTGATCTTACCTATGTTGCATTTCAGCATATTTCTTAGCACTGTCTTGAATGCTGAGATTCTTGGTTTTTAAATCTTCAAGAGCTCGCTGGTATCTTAGCTGAAATAACGCAGCACAGCACAGTTAAACAAGTGTGATATGCGATCAGTGATTAACACTGATTAATTAACTCCCAGAGTAGATTAACAGAACTTTTATTGATACCTATCAGTTTCTAATTCAGTCTAGTTAGAAAAACCGCACCATCACCATGACAACTGACTAGGGAGTATCACCACTGATCCCAACAAATAAAGGAGAAAGTATCAATGGATGTGATCTATTCATGCAGTTCAGTTTTTGGCTGTAAATGAAGGGACCCTGCAAATTATCTTTTATGGAAAGAGACTTGCAGACAAATTAAAGATGCAAAGAGACGTTTTTGCCAATATTTTTTTTATTATAATAGAGCACAACTGTGTTTACCTCAGCTCTCATGTAGTCTCTTGCTTTTTGTTCCCTTTCATCTGCCTGTTGGCCAAAAAATAATTTTAGTTATCAAGTTCAGTGACAAGCTACTAAAAGGGAAGCATACACTAGTCAACCAACTGTTGACGCACTGAGCGAGTGACTGCTAAGCTGAACTCAAGAAGTTAAGAGTAATATGCTAGTAATTAAGTTCTTGAACAAGACACACCATTTACTCCCACATTCCACTTTTCCATCAAAGGAAATACAGTCACAAATGTAGCATTACTCCTAGCTGTATCATACTGAAGAAAACAGTGATACATTGAATGTGAGCCAATAAGGATTTATACAGAGTAGCCATATTCTATGCCCAAGTCAAATCAACTCTGCACCTTAATCTGTGCTAGTCTTGTCAAGTCGATGACGTCAACTCTCAGTTCACTTTGCTCCATCAGCAACCTCTCTTCTTCTTGTATCATCTGCTCCACACGAGCTCGTTCATGAGCAGTAAGAGCATTCTAAAACAACAACAGTACACTGAGAGGAATTCACATGGAGAAATAAATCTTTTAAAATACAATGCCGCCTTGACTTTTTTTTTATTTCAAAAAAGCTAAATGACTTAACCGACAAATGCAAAATCCTATACGCACCTGAAACAGATCATTCTGCAATACTAATACAAATAAAATCCGACGAACTCAAGCATAAAAGGGGACCCGGCTTTTGGAAGTTTAACCAGTCGCTTCTTAAAGACGAGACTTATGTTACCAAACTATGCACAGAAATACCCAATTTTCAACAAAAGTATAAAGACGTTGAAGATTTAAGTCTAAAATGGGATTTAATCAAAATGCAAATAAGAGGCTTTACAGTCAGATATTCCAAAAATAAAGCAAAACAAAGAATATCTAAGGAAAGTCTTCTTCAAAAACAAATTAACGAACTCTACAAAAAAGCCGAAATACATGTACATCCCAACAACCAGCAAATTATCAATGAAATTCAAGTTGCCAGGTCTCAACTAAAAAACATAATGCAATATAAGACGAAAGGTACAATTCTTAGAAGTAAAGTTAGATGGCATGAACATGGAGAACGTAACACTAGATACATTTATAGTTTAGAAAAACGAAACTTTGAAAAAAAGACAATCTCTAAGCTGAAACTTCCCAATGGTAGTTTTACTACTGACCAATCTGAAATCTTGCAAGAACAAATGCACTTTTACAAAGCTCTATACACTTCAAATAACCACGAATTTCCCGTTACAAACAACGATTTTACCCAAAATTTTCTCCGAAAATATCACCCCTCTAGAAATCGAGGACAAGCTATCGTGTGAAGGAAAAGTTACACAGGCAGAATGCCTCAAAGCTTTTTTCACTTTAAAAATGAAAAATCACCGGGAACAGACGGATTACAAGCGGAATTCTATAAATATTTCTGGAAGGAGTTGCACGCTGATATGATACGCAGTTTTAACTTTGTCTTTAACAATGGATCATTATCGATCTCACAAAGAAGGGGAATAATTACGCTCATTCCAAAACCAAATAAAGATACCACCCTACTCGATAACTTTAGACCGATATCACTGCTTAACACCGATTATAAAATTTTAACTAAAGTTCTCGCAAAAAGGCTAGAAAAAGTGTTACCAAAAGTTATAAACGCGGATCAAACTGGATATATAAAAAAACGGTATATTGGCGAAAACATCCGTTTAATTTCCGACATTATGACGTATACAGCGGAGAAAGACATTCCTGGAATCGCTCTTTTCTTAGATTTCAAAAAAGCTTTTGATACTATTGAATGGGACTTCATCAATGGCTGTCTTGAAGTTTTTAACTTCGGACCCGATATTCAAAAATGGGTTAAAATCTTATACAGCAATGTTTCCAGTTGCATTGTAAATAACGGATTTGCGTCTGAATTTTTCCCTTTGGAACGTGGCGTTAGGCAAGGTTGCCCGTTGTCCGGGCTGCTATTCGTAATTGGCATAGAATTACTCGCAAGAGCTATCAAAAATGACGACAACATAAAAGGCATTAATGTAGGTGAGAAAGTGATTAAAGTCTCTTTATATGCAGATGACACTACTGTTTTTGTTCGAGACCTTGATTCCGTTGCCCGTTTGCTAACTCTACTTCAAAAGTTTCAAAATGTTTCCGGTTTGGAAATCAACACAAGAAAGACTGAAGGAATGTGGCTCGGCAGGTGGAAGAATAAAACCGAAACGCCCTTTGGTTTTCGCTGGCCAAGGCATCCAATAAAAGCTCTTGGTATTTTTTTTTCTTATGATGAAGACAAAACTAGTGAATTAAAATTTGCAGAGAAAATCCGGAACTTAGAAAAGACCCTGAATATTTGGAAAAAAAGAAATCTCACACTTTACGGAAAAATTAACATAGTTAAGACTTTCGGCCTTTCTAAATTAATTTTCAAGTTTTTGCAATTGAACAACCTCCCGGACTTCTATAGTGACATATTGAAATACTGGCAAAATACGAGATCCGCTTTTCAAAAGAATACTTCCCCCCGCAACGAAATAATCTGGAATAATCACAACATAATAATAGATGGTAAAACACTTTTCTATAAAAGTTGGCTAGAAAAAAACATTTTACGGATTGAAGATCTCCTCGACAATGACGGTAACTTCCTTCCTTTCAATCTTTTCTCTGAAAAATTTCATTTGCAAACACCCTTCACTCTATATTTCGGTTTAATTAATTCTGTGCCGACCCCTTGGAAATTGGCAATAAAAAGGACTCCCCAGCATGCAGCGGAAAACAACGAAAACTCAACTACAATTTCCACCAAGAGCGTTTACTCTAACATGCTAAAAAAAATCTTCTTACCTCCAACCGCCGAGAGCAAAATTATTAGATATGGTTTTACTCAAGAAAGTATTTACAAAGTATACGAATTACCCTTCCAGATAAAAAGTGACATAAAAACAACAATGTTTCAGTATAAAATTATTCACAATATTCTTCCAACAAAAGTCAGTCTCTTTAGAGCCAAGATATGTGATGATGACATATGCCCCCAATGTCTTGCTGACAGGCATTCTCTAGACCATATGTTTTTGCACTGTCAATTAGCTTTATCCTATTGGGACTTATTCCAAACATGGTGGACAAGCAAAACTAAAGAAAATGTCACATTAACAGAGAGCATGATTCTATATGGCATTTTCGACAATAGAGAACACCTATACACCTTGAATTACACGCTTCTTATAGCAAAGTACTCCATATATAGTTGTTCCCTACAAGAAAAAAAGCTTTGTTTTGACAGTTTTCTCACGCTTCTAAGAGAAAAAATTAATATACAACGGGAAATTGCTGTTCGTAATAACAATATCACAAAGTTTAATACGATATATAGATTTCTTTTGTAACTCTTATTTTCTTTCTTTTTTTTCTTTTTTTTTTTTATGTTTACTAACCCATTAATGTATGTAACTAAGTAAATAAAAAAAGAATATATATATATGTGGTTAAAGTAAGTAGATACAGTACTCTCATATACAGTACACTGTATATGAGACGATGATTTGTCTGTCAGTGACACATGCATACTTGCAAAAATAGTTTTGGGTTCTCCAGCTAGGAGTCAAACTTGAGACCTTCTGCTTACCAGTCCAGATTGCTCAACATGTACCACTGATTAAGAAGAAGATTTGTGAGAGCTAAGGCCATTAAACTAGTGTCATCAACAATGTGACAACAACACAATTAACAAAAAATTGTACATCAACTTTTTTAAATTTTTGACAGCAATACCGACACTATGGCAGAAAAGTTGAAATTGCAGACTGCAGAAGAGGAACGCTAATTGAGGAAAACAAGATTGAGAGCTAGGAACTTGTGTTTTATTTTTTTGGTACCTGCTGGGCGAGAGTTCTCTTAGTGACATCAACTTCCCTCTGCAACTCTTTCCTCTTCTCCAGTAATGTCCCATCATCCCTAGGGGCACTGTCAACCTGAGCCTTAACTTTTTCATAAACTGATCTCACATGTGCCACTGAATCTTCAGCCACTTTCATTTGCAACTCACTCTTTTTTAAGGCTCTGTGGAAACAAATCAAAATAAAATCAATTTACCTACATTACATTGTATGTTAACAGAGCTGGACATTAATGCGACCAAATTTTTTTCACTGGTGGCTAACTTTTCATGCTTTTGACCGACTGAATACTTTTGCGACTGACTAAATCTGAAAACTTTTGGGGCCAGCTGGCCCCAAGGTTTTTTTTCCTGAAAGTTGATCCCTCATTAAGCTTTGCATGAAATAACTAATAAAAGATATTGTTAAGCTTTGGACAGCAGTGAAAATAATAATTGCAAAATAAACAGATTGTAAAGAACATACTTGAGATCTCTCTCTTTTTCCCTCATTTTTCTTGCATGAATATCATGGTTTGATTTCTTCTCTATAGCAGCATGCTTTAAATTCAAATCCAAAGTCCCTCTGCAAACAGAACAGAAAATTGATACAGTTGAACCCTTATCAAATGGCCACCCCTATTAGATGGCCAATATACAAAGTCCTGATGACAGCTTTTCCAGTATTTCTACCCCTATTAATGCAACAAACCCCTTTTTGCAGCCACTATCCATTTCCCCTAGGTTTAATAGGTGTACTCATATTCCCCTACACAAGAGAGGTACTTGTAAACATTTACATGACTGGGCAATTAACAGCATTTGTATAATTATGTAATTACTATAAGGTAAAGGGTCAAAAAGAAATTTCTAGCAATACCTGTCCCCTAAAAATTCTGCTTGTCGCTCTTTGGCAAGTTCAAATTCTTTTGCAAGTAAATCAACTTCTCTCTCCTAAGAAAGAAAAGAATGGCATTTATCAATAATTTATTTACTTCACAGTACGTTCAACCCATGGCAATTTCAAAAGCCTAGTGCTACGATTTCCTTTTGTATACATGTACCTAAGGTGTTATTTGTACAATGGACTAATATTAAATCATTTACTTTGAAAATGGACTTACATACACTGTATACTTATTAGATCGTCTAAGCAATATTTTGTAACAATAACTAACGATAAATGAAAACACTGTAACATATAAGTATTTGCCTTGTTCAATTACCTTAGATTCAAATATGTGACGTTGTCTGTCAAGCGCTTCTGATAAATCAGTTTTTTCTTCCTCCAGGTATTGTTTTTTGCCTTCCATTCTCTGGAGCTCTTTGGCAATTTCATCAACATTTCCATCTAGGTTTGATCTCTTCTCTTCCACTTCCCTGAACAAAAATGCAGTTTAAGAAAAAAATAACTTCTCACACTTCTTTGAAAGTTTCTTCCCAATTTCACATGAGGTTGTGGTGCAATACAGTCCTGTTATGTTTATTTGTACATGTAGTTGTACAGTATTGGACATCTACGATGTTCTTGAACAAGACACACTCAATGCCTAAATTGCTTTGTGCATTTGTGTCACACACTAGGGATTTAGTAAGTGACTGCCTGCAGTCTACTCTCTACATAGACATATTAATTTGGGATTCCAACCATCTGTTAATTAAAAGAAACCCAATAAATGTTTACAGCAACCTACAATAGACTAGTACATGTATATCACATAGTCGGATGATTATACAGTCACCACACCACAGAAACATTCATTTGATAAGCTCTGGCTGAATGGGTTGCTAGCCTGAGTGTGACTTAAGCTGCATGTACCTCCATCATACATAATTTATTTTTAGGTGTACCTCAGATTTAGGGAGATTTATTCCTACCTGAGCTGCCTGGACAACAGGTCAGTCTGTTTGGTTATGTGTGCTGGTTGCGAGTGCACTTGAACTAGCTGATCCTGGAGATAAGAATCACAGCGGACAATTGAGTGAGGCACATGTTCATGTCAGGATGTTAAAGGACTCTGTATACAGCAAATTCCAAGATGTTCGCCTGAGATTTGCAGTTCCCATTAATTTCCATTATATTTTCTCATCTTGAATTTATGTAAATTACAGAAGAAAGGGATTCCGAAATAACTGGTGAAAACATGGCCTGCTTTCATTTTCTGTGGAAACAATGCAAACTTTGCTTTCCAATAAGAGGGGGATTTTATATTTCACAATGTACTCTGCATACAAAGTTCTGTACCTGGAAAACATTTAGAAATTTGTGAGCATTCAAAAAAATCCCAGCGGGGTACTCCCATACAAATGTATTGGCTATATAACAATTATTCCATGAGCCCGAGTTGGATATGAAGTGATAAAATAACCAACAAGCGTGTAGCGTGAGTTGGTTATAATCACTTCATATCCAACAAGGGCGAATGGAATAATTGTTTTAGTAAATTCTCAAACCGGGTTTTGCCGCCAATTTTTATTTCGGCCATTATAGAGGGCTGAAGTTGAAAACTTCGGTGCGGAAAATTTTTAAACTTGGCGCACTACTTTCCATATGACGTAGAACTCCAACTATTGGCTCATCATCAGAGTTTAATGCAATAGTCGGAGCTGAATAGGCATATGCTTTGGAAAAGGGTATGGTTATTGAGATTCCTCATAATTCCAGGGCGTAAATGTCCAGCTAAATGAGAAACAAATTCTATCTTGATCCAATGTTACAGAGATATAATAAAGTTGACCCGTTCATGCCATTCTTATTCTTAGATTTTGTTTTTCCCTTTGACAAGGTGTCATTTTTCAGGTTTGTGCCTTAAATAGGGTATCAATTTGTGTCAAGTCCCTTTACGTCACACACCTATCTGTAATTTACAGGAGTACGTCCCCCCCCCCCCTGGGAAAAACTACATCAGTTACTAGGGCATGATTAATTCACTTATACATGTACTTACACGCAGTTTCTGTTGTTCGTCTAAATCTCCTTCTACTTCCTTTTGCAGTTCATTAACTTGTGTTTCCCTGTTTTCCACCTCTTCCTTCAGGCTCTTAGCATCAATAGTTCTCTGTGCAATTTCCACTTTAAGTTCCTCAGCTGATTTTTGTAGTTCCTTGACCTGTTTCTCAATTTCACCAGGTTTTGGCATCCTCGAATAATCTCTTTCAAGCATCATCTTCTCTTCTCGTAAACCTTCCAGCTTAAATTCCAACTGGTATTGCCTTTCATCTGCCTGAGCAAGCTCATTATGATGTGTTAGTAATTCTTGTCTCAGTTTGTTAACTTCAGTGTTGTCTCCATCTGGAAAGCTATCTCCTTTCTCAAGCTCGGCTCTTTGTCTCTGTACTTCTTGGTGCATTTCCTTTGCCTTATGAAGCAGTGAGGATTCTTGCTCTCTTGTAGCTTTGAGACGTTCATGAAGACTGGTGTATTTTGCTTTAAGCTTAGCTACTTTCTCTCCTGCAAGTTTACCTTGTGAAAATAACTGTAGAGAAAGACACAACAACAAAATGATCATGTACAACCTGCTGTAAATGTACATTTGATTCTTAACATGTTGCTGTCAATTTAGGCCATTATTAACGAAGAAACCCATGGCAATATTTACAGCTTTTTAAAAGGCTGGGCTGTTATTTATCCTAAAAGCGTGAATGTAAATTTTTTAAACTTTTAAAATCAGCCTTGAGAATACGACAATACAGTGTGACGATGGTAAGCGAATTATAAGCGAAATACCGACCATTAAAGTATAAGTACAAATTTAAATTGCAGCTTGTAAAACAACTATGTTGGTAAATTCAGCTAGAATAAAGCCGGGACCTTTTAAACCAAATCAGTCTCGTCAGGAATGCACGTACACAAAGCTTGATCTATGAAAAGAAGAAATCGCACAAACCTCGTCTAAGCACTGAAAGGCAGGGGTGGCCGTCATATCCACAGGACCTTCTTCTTGGTGTAATCGAGGAGCTATGGCCCAAATAGCTGGATCTATCTCTCGGCTGAGAGATTCTCTCTCTTCTCCGTCACTCATTGTCGTTGTTTCTTCAGATCCAGCTAAGAATCAGGTAAAAACATGGACGACCTTTGCCGCATATCTTCAAAACGAGTTGAACTCAAAATGGAGTCCGTTTCTAGGAAACGAAGCCATCAAACAACTTTCCGTCCCAGGTTTCACGCGGTCACCATGCGCCAAACGACGTCGTTGGTGCACTCTGGGTAGGAGATACTGATAAGTTCGAACCAGAGGGGGAAGGGGAGTGTTTAAGGTAAATTGAAGGTAATCCAGCCTTGATATATATGTTGACCAGGGCTGGGTTGTTCGAAAGCCGGTTAACGCTAACCCAGGATTAAAAGTTAACCGAAGCATTGATTTTTCTTTTATAAAAATATTTTTCGCTTCCTATTTTTTTGTTTAGTTTGGTATTATTCAAATTCAAAAGAGAACTCTAAACAATATAAACAGAAAACCTCTCCGAAAAGTTGCAAAACTGATATCAAAATTCTCGCTAACCCTGGGTTAGCTTAATCGGGCTTCGAACAACCCGGCCCAGGTCACTAACTGCTATCGACTGTCACAGAGTCTGTTTGACTTTTTTACAACGCTTCGCAAAAGCCACGATGAGGCCACATGAAAACCGGCAATTAATGTGCAGTGGCTTGGTGTGGTCGACAAAATTGTAAAGTTTCCTCGTTTCTCCGAAGTTTTGAAAGAACATTTAAAACCAAATGAATAAACAAAATTCCTGAGAAGACTAAAAGGGGAGGGGGGGGGGGGGGTATTTACGATTTCTTGAATGAAAAAAGCTCGAAATGTTCTTGAAAGACTGACTGATATCTGCGCCCCGTGCATACACAGCTGCAGATATCAAATTAGCAATTAATTCAATACGGGTGACTTCCCTAAAGCGCGAAGTTCAGTACTAAGATCAGAAATAATTGGAATCGCTATTTGAAGGACATTTCATTTAGAATTCTACTAAACAAATTAGATTATTCGCTCTCGATTTCTATGAGGTGATAGTTGATGAAGCTGAAGGCAGAATCAACTATCACCTTATATAAATCGAATAGTTTAATTGTTAATTAGAGGTCAAGAACTTTAAGGTCTGGATCATAGAAAATAGTTGATTCACGAAAATGTCAGTAGAACAAAATTCAGCACACCTACAGTTAAGTTTTTGACGTCCTTACTCAAAGGGTGGTCTATTGCTTAAATAGATCACGTTGTCGACTTGAAATTTCAATCCAGCACGAAGGTCTGACTAGCGCTCAAAACCTGTTCCCTTTGTACTTTCCCAAGTTAACTGACTGGCATATCGAGAAGATCAAGAACTACTTCAGCAAGCATTTAGATTTCCCGGAAAAGTCTAATTTTGAAGCAGAGCTGGCAACAAGAGAGAGCAATGTCTGATTGCAGTCCGCAAGAATTTCCCGCCATTCACAAGGTGCTGTCGATCTTTGTAACCACGCCTGTCGGAAACGTTTCTCAGTTCTCAGCCCTACGCCGTCTGAAACAATGGACTCGGTCATCAATAACAGAAGATCGATTAAGGGGCCTTGCTATGCTGTTAATTCATCGCGTAACGGACTTCATTTCCACTCCAAAAGAGATCTATGACGTGAAGTCAAATTGGAGAAGAATCTAGAACAGCCTAATATTGACTCGATTTTAGCTCAGTTTCTTCAAGCCAACCTCTGTTCAAACTAACGAAGGCTTTCAAGCTATTTTCGAAACCATTCATACAAAGTGTTAAACCGCTGTTCGCAGTATAACTTGAGTTAAAGATGGTATATAAATTACTAGCCTGGTGGTTATTTCGGGCAGCCAGCACCTTAAAGTATTTGTTTTTATTACTCTTTGTAATTTGAAATTTAATTTAATGCAGGTGCAAATAAAGTTGCTGTTGTTGTTGTTGTTATCATTGTGTAGCAGAGACCTCGGGGGCAATTAAAACTAAACAAGGTGTTTATTCCATAATGAATCATGACAATTTAAAACAAATTTAAGCACTGATCAGTTTGGTTTATTTCTTTAAAGGTCTTAGAGGCAACCTCCTGTGTAGGGTGTGTGAAGGTGTGAAACCGGGGGACTTCATATTTGTACTATGTAATCCAATTGTGTTTGGTTTTGCTAGTTGTGTGGCAAAAGTTGAGTTTGAAGCTCACAATTTGGAATGGAACTACTTGTCTTTGGATCTGAATTTCTAAGTTAGCACCCTACCGACATGGTAAAGCTTTTACGATGTTTTATAATGATAAGGTCACTTATTATATGACCAAGAAAATTACTTCATTGTGATTGGCTGAGACCAGGTCTAATTTATCGTAAATTCTTAATTTGCACTGTAGTACAAATTAACGCGCGCGTGTTCGCAATTTTCTCATTCATATGATAAATGAGTAATTGTAGGAGAGCTCGAGCAATAAATCCTTAATTGCACTCTCATTCATGCGATTACCTATACTAACACTAACGCATTTTAAGGCAACATAGGTAATCATTCTTAAGGGGTAAACGTTTCAGTCGTCATTGCAATCAATGTCTCGATCAGAGCTTGCTGGTAGTGACGCGTAGAAACGTTTTGCAATTTCAGATAATATTTCTGAGCTAGCTTTATACAGTCTTGCTTAACATCATCGCGAATGGGTTTCTTTTCTAGTCTCGCTGGAAACAAATGTTCAGCCGCATTCAATAGACCATTTTACAGCTGTTGGCTTAGTGACCTGTCCTCTGAATAGCAGCGAGGCTGGAGTTGACCTTGTTTTGATACAGACCTCACTGCTTTTATTGTGTAAATCAAGTTGTTGTCATGCTAACTAGTTGGCATTTACATGAGAAAAGCTGAGAGGTCTGTATCAAAGCAAGGTTACCTCCAGCCTCACTTACATTCGTGGCCAGGTAACTAAGCACACAACTGTAAAATGGCCTATTCCACGACTTGCTTTTTCTTCAGAGAAAAGGCAATTCTTGGCTTTAAGTTTTCTTTCGTGTCCATTGTAAACCTTATAAAAGGGGTTTCTCGGTGCCAGCTAAGTTGTAAGTTCTCCTATGGTCAGTTATTTCTCCAGATCCCAAATTTGTAAACGCGATCTTCCTTACTTCGAATTTCTCGCGCTCAATGTCCTCGCTTCTAGCAACGTATCACATTCTGAGAAAGGTTTTATAGTTCATAATCCAATCCAAATTCACCCAGTAACTTTTGACGTTATTTAGGCGGCTGTTTGGTAGGGTCGTTTCCCATTCCAGTGGATTTTTAGTTGTTTCTTTTGTGTTGAAGAATTGCTGAATACAGCCAAACCGCCTATCAAAAATTAAGAAAAATGGGCAGTCGATGACTACATGTAGCTTACCTCACCTGCTATTGGTTAGAATAGCTTATTAAAACGCCCTGAAACAACAACACTGGAAATTACTTACAACTAAAGATAATGCAACCACGCTCTGTGATGAACAAAACAAATATATTTTAGCACAAAGCTTGTAGTTAACAAAACGTATTAGGAGAAAATTACAATACCAGTACTTCAAGGGTGCTTAAAGTGCTACTATGATCAAATTCTCGATATCCATTTTTTTACATCTTCGCACACAATAGGTGTGTCCAAGATATTTTGCCAAGTTTCAATCTATTACGAACAACAGAACTCATGTTTTTTGGACCTTTATTTCCGAGAATTTACGGCCGCCATTAATTTTCCTTGTTCCAAGTCTGGGTTGAGAATTGGAGAAAATGACGTCATTTTCTCAAAAATACCACACGGGTTGAAATTATAATAACAATTAATGTAGAAAATTGCACGAATTTATGAGCCAAAGCTTTTGTTATTCTTATGCGAACTGCTATACTACTTGTTATTATAATTTCAACCCGTGTGGTATTTTTGAGAAAATGACGTCATTTTCTCCAATTCTCAACCCAGACTTGGAACAAGGAAAATTAATGGCGGCCGTAAATTCTCGGAAATAAAGGTCCAAAAAACATGAGTTATACTGTTCGTAGTAAATTGAAATTTGGCAAGATATTTTAGAAAGACCTGTTGTGTACGAAAGTGTAAAAAAATGGGTATCGAGAATTTGATCGTAGTAGCACTTTAAATCAATACCCTGTTTAAGACCGGCTGAGGCCCGTTTCTCGAAAGCCTCGGAAACTTTTCGAGTCTGTAAATAGCAAAATCTCGAACCTTGCGATTACAGAGCTGTTATATTCAAATATTCACATGTACGAGGTTCCCTTCATACAAGAAGTTTAAGATATAAACACTTCTCCTTTTCTAGATACAGATGAACTAAAAATGGCTTTACGGGCCCAAAAAGTTCCCGGGGCTTTGGAGAAACGGGCCCCTGCCCCGGCTGTAACTAGTTTCCCAGTTGACGTGTGGATTATCGAAAATGACGAAAATGAAAAAGGAACTTCCTATAAAAAAAATCATACACAATGCAAGACTTGAGTGGAAAAACCATACCCTGTCTAATAGTAATTAGATCGAGTGGAGTACAACTCACCTGAGTAATCACGCGAGTAATTTCAAAATCGGACGAGCGCAAAGCGCGAGGCTGATTTGAAATTACGACCACGATTACTCCATAAATAGACGCGCGGAGAACAAATTACCATCAAAAGTTTTGTTAAAATACGATTTAAAACGACTTGATCAAAATCAACACTCTATTTATGACCAAAACGTCTGAAAAACCATATCCCGTGGGGCCGCACACACCTATATGCTCCCCACCCCACCCCCACGTAGGAACTAGGAACACTCATAAAAAGGGTGGTTCACCTCTGAGAACGCAGAAAAGACAGGAGTACTTGCAAATGTTTCTTTTTATTCTATGTGCTTTTTTATAGAAACGATAACACTCGTGTGAAGTACTAGTACACTTAGTATACTACTATTCAAACGTTATTCGAATATTTTCAAACGTTGCTAGTATCTTAAGCAGTCAATTTGCCCTACAAGAGCTATACTTAATTATCAGTTTATAACACTACATGACGTGACCTAACTCTTGTTTGTCAGATCAGGAGCTACGCCTCAAAGAAGGCCCGAAAAATGGCCATAAGATTGTCGCTAAAATGCGGGCTAGTATGGTGCACTGTAATAATAAGAAAATCACTGGGTCTAGATTGAAAAGAAGTTGCTTTACGGCGCGTTATTTTTGTTTAAATTCAAAATGCCAAAAAAAAAACCCACGTTTCCAGATTCACTACGTTTCCAGATTCTTGAAGAAATCCAGCTCTGAAACGATGTTTCGATAGGGTATTTTAGCCCGAAATGTGGCCATGGAGTCGAGTTTTGTTAGCTTCCCTGAAGAAACTCGATGAAGCCTTGCTCAAGTTTCGAAGGCAAAACCTACCTATTTGCTGACTCTGCTATTAAATTCAACAACATAGAGGCTTAGAAAATGACTGAAGTT
>OZ026603.1:3575364-3580364 GCA_964020085.1 Micromussa lordhowensis
TGAAAAAGTTTAATCATGTACAGTCATCCGATGCTATGTTGAGGATATCTGTTTCTAATCAGTTCCTAACAAAAAGTGCAACCAACTTAACATTTGCCCAAGATAGCCATTTCAACTGATAAAACGTTTAGAAAACAAACAAATGTGGACGATATCTAAGCATTCTAAGTAACACGAGCAACAATATTTACACCTGTTTAAATGCCATCAAGTGTGCAAGAAACAACAATAGATCTGATAAGCCGTAAACACATATTATCAGCCGTCATGATCATCCGGTGACAAACATAAAATTATCCGCCTAACCACAACCAGTTCAGTCAAGTCTTTACAGCTTATGGTGCTGCCTACTCAAGAACCAACTGCTAACTACAGAGAACGATGACGAACATAACTGCAAACGAGGGAAACTACACAAGATCTGCAGGGTCAGTAGATGGCCTGTATATATTTCTCGCAGCCCTGAACATTTTTCTCTCCATAACAGCATCACTGACCAATACATTGATCCTAATCGCTCTTCATAAAGTGACTTCCATTCATCCTCCAACAAAACTTTTGTTTCGATGTTTGGCAGTCGCCGATCTTTGCGTTGGCCTCATTTCACAACCACTCTTCGCTATCATTATACTTTCCCCGATAACAGATCTATTCATTATCTGGAATACCTTGTTCGTTCTTTCAGCCTTTGTTTTGGCGCCAGTATCGATATTAACATCAACTGCAATAAGTGTGGACAGACTTCTCGCTCTGATGATGGGACTGAGATACAGACATGTTGTAACATTAAGGCGAGTACGAGCGCTCGTAATTTGTGTTTGGATACTAAGTTGCGCATTAGCAGCAGGAATACGGTTTGGAGAAGACAACATTGATTCCATTACTATAAATGTGTTCCTTGTTTTGATAATACTTTGTATCCTGGCCTCAACCATCTCTTACACCAAAATCTTCCTCCGACTCCGCCATCATCAAATTCAGGTACAAGACAACCTACAACAACAAGAACAACCGCCAAACGAAGGAGAAATTCCACTGAATATAGCGCGATACAAGAAGATGGTTTCCAGCATAGCATGGGTGCAGTTTGCATTACTTATTTGTTATCTTCCCTTTTCTGGTTTACATATTTTATCATTTCATGATGTACTTCACCTAGGAGACGCTTCAAACGTAACATTTTCTGTTCTGTTCTTAAACTCATCTCTGAACCCGATTCTTTACTGCTGGAAGATCAAAGACGTCAGACAAGCAGTGAAGGACACAATTAAATTCAACTGTTGTACATCACCCTAGACCTTATTATCTGTTGATTTTAAGACTGATTACAACGTTGAAATTGACAAGTTGATGGAGTTGTTTTCGAGCAGAAATTTGTTGAATTAAAAATAGAGTTGTTGAAGTTGACAGGTAAACAGTGTTGATGTTGAGATAGAATTGTTGAGTTAGGTATCAAGTTGTTGGTTTTGATACGAATTTTTAATGAATTTTGCTACAATTTGGCCACCATAGTCGGATGTCGGAGTTTAACAAGTGGGATGTCGGACTCTTTTTTCAAAATTAAAGCTTTAATCACTAAACAAAACATTGTAACAATGAGCTTCTTGAACAATGTTGGTACACAGAGAGTATTAAACTGAAAAAGAACTACATGTGAAACTATTTTAATCTACATTGCTATATTAAACGATCTCTTTTCACTATCTATTTCGATCAAAGGAATGGTCGAGAAAGCTCTGGTTATCTTTCGATAAAAGACCCCCTAAAACAACCCCTCACCTGTGCGCACCTAGGGAAGTCATTAACTGCTATACTTGTGGACAACTTTAGTTATAAACAGAGTGTGTTTATCATCTAAGGGCCTGATTACATGAGCCGAGCTGGCCCGGTTAGCCGGGATGATGTGGGTTTGCCGGGATCTCGGCACGTTTGTTAAACGTAATAAAAATCAACTTCGTAATTACATGACAGACGGGACAGCCCGGTTAGCCGAGATCCCGGTATCGCGGTGCCGGGATCCCGGCTAACCGGGCTGAGATTTCTCCGTGTAATTGCGTTTGCCGGGCCAGGCCGGCTCGTTAAGCCAATGAGAGTACAAAATCAAGCTTGCTCCGGTTTCCCACGGTTCATCGCATCAGCCATCAACCGGGCTGGCTCGCCTCATGTAATACCGGGCTGAAAGTCATCTCGGCACATCGAAGCAGCCCGGCTAACCGGGCCAGCCCGGCTCATGTAATCAGGCCCTAAAAGTCTATCAGCGTGGCATTGGTTCCAGTCGAAATCGAGACCACAAATCATTCATCAGCGAACTTCGCCAACTACGAAGGCAACGAGACTTGCTACGCAAAGAGACAAGTGTAAAACCCCAAAATGTGCAATTCTAGGTTTAGAATGTGTTAGCGTTTTAGAATAAACGATTCGGAAACGATATAAATCGACTTGTACTAAAGTTTTGCAACGCTTTCGACAGAGTGCAAACGGAGGCTTTGGTACACGTCTATAACGTGTTTAAAATGCCCGTGTTTCTGCAGAGGCTCTTACTTCGGAACTTGTCTCGACACCACTGGGTATCTGCCATTTAAGAAACTTGCAAATGACAAGGAAGCCTTGAAGCCAAAACTTACAAGTGCTATTAAAGACAAGACAATTGTAACCTTAACATTTGCTTCTCTTTGAAGTTTGTCCTCCAGAAAAAGTATGAATCAGTCTCTCTTGTGAGATTTGCATTTTCCTTAGTCTTTTTTCATGCTACAAACAAATTAAACAAAAATGCTTTAGTAACTTATTCTACCTTCTGTATCTTAATGATGAGTCTAAAGAGGATTTCTATAGCTCTTTATTTATTTTCAATAAAGTCTATCCACCTTTCATAATTGTTCAATGGTTATTTTTTGAGCAACACTTTCAACGTAGATACTGACATCATAGCATATATCTCGTCAATTCCTACCCTTTTTTCTGTCACTCAATCAGTGTATACAGCAGACATTCAATTAATTCACTTACACTCACTTTGCAAAATCAAATGACACATCATCTCCAATCAGCATGAATGGTGCCCACTTTCTCACTTCACAGTATTTTGGGTTCTCTCTCATACATTTCATGGTCTCGTGAAGAGATTCACTGGCACTCTTTCCACGAACCAAGTGTCCATAGAATTGCTTCATGAACTGCATCGTTGCTGCGTCGTCCACAGCCCACAGAGACACCAATACTGAGCGCGCACCAGATCCTAAGAAAGCTCGAGCGATTCCAACAACGCCTTCAGCTTTGATTTGGCCGCGTCCGCTGTGACAACAGCTGAGCACCACCAGCTTGGCTCGCAGTTGAACTTTTGAGATGTCAGACATTGTCAGCAGGAAGTCATTATTCTCGTGATGGTTAGAAGGGGCTAATGCGATATCGCCTCTGTCTGCGTCACCGTGAGCAGCAATATGAATGAGAGCCACAGAGTGTATCCTCTGGAGCACCGTTTGCTTGGTGGCTTGTTCTCCAGTTAGAGGATGAACATGCAGCAGTCGACCAATCATCTCTGTTTCCTGTTTGGCAAAAGGTAGTCGAGTAATTTTCACTTGTTTCCCCTGGTGTGTTACTGTGCCAACATCAGGATCTCCCACTATCAGGACACCTTTTTGACTGTGATAGTTTGCTGGACTGTCTTGAATAAGCTTGAGAGTCGTCAAAGACGGAACGACACGAATTCTGAACGTTTCAGAGAGATATTGGCCACTCTCGTCCTTTAACGCAGCAAATGGAATTCTGTACAAAGAACGGTCTGGAACGATGATCAACTCAGACCCTTCCAAAAATTTAAGCACAGGAGCAATAATGATGTTATACAAATCTGTAAGGACTGGCGAATCCTTCTGACCTTCAAAATGCTCCTTGATCTGAGAGGGGTTGGCCGTTTCTTCCACTTGTGTTGGGGATCTTACCTCGGCATCTTCATCCCAGAGAAACAACGAGCGATCTTCACATCGTTCTCCTTGCAAGAGCAAAAAGTTTCTGTACGACTGATCAGCCAAAGTCTCCAGCCAGTGCTGAATGGACACACCCTGAGGCCTAATTTCTGTTGTAAGACCTTTATTTGTCGCAACTTCTACCTTGCCAGTCCTTAAAACCCAGCAGAAAAGAATTTCGTGTACAAAACAAAATGATAGACCTGTGCAGGATTTCCTTTGGATGACATTCCCGAACTGAATCCATCGATTGGGATTATAACCAGGTAAATGCTCGACGGAATATTGAGTTGCCATTGCCTCTGCCAGTGATCTGGCACGTGCAAGTTCTGATATGTTCAAAGCCATTTCAATGCATTGCATTTTCATTAACACTGAAACCATTAATCGATAAGGTGTAGCATTTTCGTCAGCAAGACCTATCTTGTAATACTCGCTCTCTCCTACTAATAGCCGCATTTCTTCAAGGCATTTGATGCTTTTTGAGAGATATGACCGAGCGTTTGGTATATCTTGATAACGAAGATATACCACTGCTATGTTACAATAGTTCATGCTTTTCGCTCTCACGTCTCCAGTTTGTTCACAGATCTCAAGTGCCCTTTTGTAACAACTTAATGCTTTCTGAAATTCATTATGAGACAAGTACATCGTTCCTAAGTTCTGATTCATGACCATTTCATCGTCTTTGCTAAGAGTTTCTCTTGAGATTTCAACAGAAGCCAGTTCGTAAAATTTCCTAGCCTTAGCATATTCACCTAGTGAAGTTTGAACATTTCCGAGGTTAAAGAGAGCAGCACCTGTTTCTCCACGTTTGCTTCGAATTTCCTTTGCGATTGTCAAAGACTTTTCGAAATACTTATTGGCCGTAGTTAAGTCACCAAGAGATTGATAAACAGTTCCAAGCTTACTGTGTATTACCGCTTCTTGTCTTATATCATTGAGTTCTTCGTTGATTTGCAGCGCCTCTCTGTAGTGCGCTATCGCTTTTTCATGTTCACCAATAGTTTGTTCTAAATATGCCAAATTGCATAGTAT
>OZ026603.1:3585364-3590364 GCA_964020085.1 Micromussa lordhowensis
CTGAATTGAATTGCACATTTTAGCAATCATTCCGTGTATCATTTTATAACATAGCTAGCAGAGACGCGCAATCAAATTCAGTATACGTAAGCGTGCTCAAAATCCCGATAGTGCACGCTGATAGCGTGAGCATTTGTTTTTTCGCGCGAGCGGCCATTGTTAGCGCGGGGGGAAATATTATATTTCGCGACAATAACGGAATGGATACAAACAGAGACTCGGCCCACCAGTCCCAAAACGAAGACAATTTTGCGACCTTTTCTCTTGGGCTAGAGTTTTTAAATGAGGCAGAAAACAACGGAAAAGGAGATTCGGCATCAGCGCCGTCACGATTCGCTTCATTTGCGTCGGATTTGATGCACAATTCC
Organism: Micromussa lordhowensis; assembly: GCA_964020085.1. Lineage (NCBI taxonomy): Eukaryota > Metazoa > Cnidaria > Anthozoa > Scleractinia > Lobophylliidae > Micromussa > Micromussa lordhowensis. Next base: position 3,585,733 of record OZ026603.1, read on the forward strand.
ACCGGCTATGTTATAAAACAATTGGTTCATGCTTTTAGCTGTGCGCTATCGAGTTATGGAGCACGTGGGAAGTTTGGAGAGCACTCAGGAAGCTAGAGTTGCCCTCGGCTATCGCCTCGGGCAACTCTTACGCTTCTTTCGTGCTCTCCAAACTTCCCGAGTGCTCCATAACTCGATAGTGCACGCTAAAGCATGAACCAATTGTTAAATATCTTTACGATACAATAGCTATCCAATTTCCGATTTTAAATTCATTTGACTCACCGCTCAACGCCATACTTTTCAACCGACCTTCCACAACGGACGGGATGGAACGAAACATCTCAACAATAAATCCCCATCTTCTGCCAACGACATACGATTGTCCAAAGTTAACGTTTCCTTTCCATTACTACTTCCAGCGCGCATTGTTGGCTCCTTTATCTCAAGATATGCTTCGTGTTTTCGACAATTCACAGGTGAAAATCCCTTTTACGACGAAGAACGAGGAAACTTTCTTCAAGAATTCCCAAGAGCAATCGCGCGCTACCAATACGTCATAACGATCACGCATGCGATCACGCCATAATAACGTGACCATCCCTGATAAAGATCTTTCCACTTCGCTGATTAGCAACACGAAGCTGACAACAAGGGAGTTTTTTAATTGGTTTATTTACTTTTTTTTTTTTCCTGAACGACAAAACAGCGTCCTTTCATATCTCATAAGGTATCTATTTATTATTCAAATTTCATACACTGTAAGAATTCCGATTTCCTGATTGGTTGATTTGCACCACGTGGCGCTGGGTTATGACGAAACAACCTCCTTGACGTCATTATCGTGGTGTAATTGCCGTGGTGTAAATTCAATACACCACTGTCATTACACCATGACTTCGGCCGACTCGAAGTTTGACGATTTGTCAGAAACAGACATGGATTCTCTTATTGATGATGCAATTCCTAAAAACACCAGGAAAGCAACTTCTTGGGGAATATCTGTTTTAAAAGGTAAGGTTGTGAATTTTAATTTTTTTCATTCATACTAGTTGAACTATGTTTTTGCGTGTTGTCAACAGCTTTGCCGGCTTTGAACAAAAATCATCATTGGGGTGTTACTAAACAGAGTAACGAAGTAACGAGTAACGAACCGAGTAACGGAAAAAAAAATCAAAGGGTAAAAAAAATAATAAAATGCAGAAAATTAAATGTAAATCAAATTTACAGATTCTTTTCATTATTAACTTACTCATAACAGAAATAAGAATCATACAAGCACCGTTTTCGGATGCTTTGTTTACTTTAGTTCTCGATTGTAAGGTCTTTTCGCGCCATTAAAGCCACGTGATCAAACGAGCAGTCGCTTTCCTCGGCACATGGCATTATGGCTTTTGTACATGTAGCAGAAGGTAAGCGCAAAGGTTTTCTCTCATTTTTGCACAGTCTCGTTTTGACTACAGCGATAGCTACGCTACTGAGGACAACAGAGAAGGAAGTAACCTTTTGACCGCTCTCAAGGGATTATTTTGTAGGCTAGGTTAAACGTACACTAATGCAAATCCGACTAGCGTTAACGCTAAAATTACATGTAGTTGTCTCGAGATATAAACATCAAACTCGAAAGGTTATTGTATTACCGTAATTCGATCTATTCGTGACAGCGTAAAGTGTTCTCGCTTTTTGGATTTGCACAGTAAATGTTGTGTTTATACTTCTGAAGCTATCTGTTGGTAAAGCCTTCATATTGCTTAATAAGTTTGGCTTTTGCTCGCTCCTGGACAGACTCATGGCATTTGTATAGATTTACTTCAGTTACGGATGTTAAGAACAAAATCACTTTGAGTTTCTGTATGTCGACAGTAGAAAGGGGAAAATAAACTAATTTGTTGTTCACAGTTACCGCCGACTGAATATCTCGATAAACGTGCCGGTTGCAACATTTTTTTCTTTTGTTTGTCTTTTAGACTGGTTATCCAATAAATACCCAAATGAGGTTTTGGAAAGTCTTTCACCAGAAGTTCTCTCTGAGAGGTTAAAGAAATTCTACCAAAAATTAAGGAAATCGCCGACAGAGCATTACAGTGCTTTAGCACACTTGTCCATCAGAGCGGCCATTGATCGCTACTTGAGCACACTGCCAGAGTTTAGTGGCATTTCTATCGTACGAGATCCGCTATAAATCCCTGAGTGCTAAACTAAAACAGCTTAAAGCTCAAGGCTTTGCTAAAGTTCAGCATCATCCATCTATTTCTCCCGAAGACATCCAAAAGTGCTACGAGACGAAAGTTTTCAGCGACGAAACCCCAATAAGTTTACTTCGCGTAAACTGGTTCAACATCAGCCTCCACTTCTGTCGACGCGGAAGGGAAAATCTTCGATCCTTAACGCGAGATAGTTTTGCCATTAAGAAAGATTTAATTAACACCATACTTATTCCCCATTTTAACCTGCTGGTTCATGAACAATTTTAATATTAATTCCCCCTCTACAAAATTGTTTTTGAAGTCGATCCCAGACCCTCACAAGGCAAAACACAATAACCCCACCCCCTATCCCACCATCACCCTCAACCCCTTTTCAATAAACTAACCCTTTTTCAATACAATCCAAACAAATATCATTCAATTTACTGCAACGAACATTTAAGAACAAACGAATAAAGGGAGCAAGTTTCTAAAGAAACTGTGGTGCTGCGTCGGTGGGAGTATTACAAGATAATTTGGTTTTATCAACTGGGTTGATAATGTGAATTGTCCACCGTAAAGAGATTCGGAAGCTGACGTTTCGAGCGTTAGCAGGTAGACGACTAGGCGACCGTTTCCGAGAACACCTTCGCGATGTAGAGAAAGACGATAAAGACGCTTCTAAACCGGTTGCTAGACACTTTAATCTGCCGAATCATTCTAAACAACATATGGCAGTCTGCGGCCTCTCCCTACATCAGGGAAGCACAGAAAGCCGCAAAACTCTTGAACAAAGATTTATTTTTCAAATCGGCACTCTTAATCCTCACGGTATCAACGAACGCTTTTCATTCAACTAATTCATTCTGTTGTTTTTCACGTTGCCAGGCACCAACCAATAGCGTAGCTCCATATTTCTGTATATAAACCACACACAACCCACAACTCCTTGATTCGCTCCGACGAAGGGCTAACGCTCGAAACGTCAGCTTCCGAATCTCTTTACGGTGGACAATTCACATTATCAACCCAGTTGATAAAACCAAATTATCATTTAAGAACAAAGATTGTTTCCTTTGTACATTATACCCAAGCTAATAAAAATGATACAAATTCTTTTATTATTTCATTATTTTTTTTCACATAACTAAACCATTCCATTACAAATAAACAAGGTAACCCGAACACACAGTTTTTTTCAAAAATTTTCCCTCGACCTAAACCAAGCCCCAAGGAACCTTTTTCTCCTTTTCCCAAACCAAAACCTAACCCCAAGGAACCTTTTTCTCTTTTTCTCAAACCAAAACCTAACCCCAAGGAACCTTTTTCTCAAACCTAAACCTAACCCCAAGGAACCTTTTTCTCAAACCAAAACCTAATCCCAAGGAACCTTTTTCTCTTTTTCTCAAACCAAAACCTAACCCCAAGGAACCTCTTTCTGTTTTTCTCAAACCTACACCTAACCCCAAGGGACCTTTTTCTCCTTTTCCCAAACCTAAACCTAACCCCAAGGAACCTTTTTCTCTTTTTCTCAAACCTAAACCTAACCCCAAGGAACCTTTTTCTCTTTTTCTCAAACCTACACCTAACCCCAAGGAACCTCTTTCTGTTTTTCTCAAACCTACACCTAACCCCAAGGCACCTTTTTCTCCTTTTCCCGAACCTACACCTAACCACAAGGCACCTTTTTCTCTTTTTCTCAAACCTAAACCTAACCCCAGGAACCTAGTTCATAAACAGTTTTAATAAAGAACTTGTAAGGGACTTGTAAGCCACCCCAGGGACTTGTAAGCCACCCCAGGGACTTGTAAGCCACCCCAGGGACTTGTAAGCCACCCCAGGGACTTGTAAGCCACCCCAGGGACTTGTAAGCCACCCCAGGGACTTGTAAGCCACCCCAGGGACTTGTAAGCCACCCCAGGGACTTGTAAGCCACCCCAGGGACTTGTAAGCCACCCCAGGGACTTGTAAGCCACCCCAGGGACTTGTAAGCCACCCCAGGGACTTGTAAGCCACCCCAGGGACTTGTAAGCCACCCCAGGGACTTGTAAGCCACCCCAGGGACTTGTAAGCCACCCCAGGGACTTGTAAGCCACCCCAGGGACTTGTAAGCCACCCCAGGGACTTGTAAGCCACCCCAGGGACTTGTAAGCCACCCCAGGGACTTGTAAGCCACCCCAGGGACTTGTAAGCCACCCCAGGGACTTGTAAGCCACCCCAGGGACTTGTAAGCCACCCCAGGGACTTGTAAGCCACCCCAGGGACTTGTAAGCCACCCCAGGGACTTGTAAGCCACCCCAGGGACTTGTAAGCCACCCCAGGGACTTGTAAGCCACCCCAGGGACTTGTAAGCCACCCCAGGGACTTGTAAGCCACCCCAGGGACTTGTAAGCCACCCCAGGGACTTGTAAGCCACCCCAGGGACTTGTAAGCCACCCCAGGGACTTGTAAGCCACCCCAGGGACTT
>OZ026603.1:3595364-3607864 GCA_964020085.1 Micromussa lordhowensis
ATAACAACTGAATGAACGGCAGAGAAATGAGAAGACAAATGAGTACAAAGCCAAAAAACGCCCAAACACAAGCTAGGCAACGGAACAAACAGATGGCCGAAAGTGCAGACAGACGCTCGCTGCCCAAGTGTAAGCAGCAACGGCAAGAAAGCCAAAGACAAACGTAAAGACAACGTCTATATTCAACCGACGAATCTCGCGAGAATTTAGGTTCATTCAGCTTGTCAAATCTGTCAGAAACATCCCAAACAGAATTTAAAATTTAAACAGAATTATAATTTAAAAAAGGAACTTTAAAAATTGGCCGTCCTAGTTCACGTTCTCTCGAATTTGCAGAATGTGGCCATTTCAGTTTTTTTTTTGTAGAACTGCAAAGAAATTATTAATTACGGGTTAAGATACTGTTGTGAGTGTTTTGTTTTCAAATACACGCACGCGCTTCCTGTACAATGAACGAGAAGTTTTCAATACTGCGCGAAGCGAAGCCGAGTGCAGTATTGAAAATTTCGAGTTCATTGTACAGTAAGCAAGTGCGTGTATTTGAAAACAAAACACGAATTGACAGTCTCTAACTCTTTTAATATTCAATTTGAGTTCACTGCTGGCGATAGACTTACCAATGGCTTCCCGCCCGACCTGTTTGAATGAGAAAACAATGAACACTGCACAGTTTTTATGCATTATTGTAATAACGCACTCTGTCACTTTGATGTCGCTAGGTAACAGGAACTCACGTGATCAATTTTAACCAATGACGCAAGCAGATTTTAGACAGTGAACGAAGATTGAATATTAAAGAATTATAACGCACGCTTACACAAACATTGTATTCGTTGCCGTTGCTGTTTAAGTTTGCTTATTAAACTCCCTAAACTGAATAAACAGCAAATGAAGCCCAGCCGAACGAAAAGACGGCTGAGATTGCAGAAAACATCTCTGCTATGAAACGTCTTTTGAAAACACAAAACTATAAATTGACTTTCGCGTCATTTTGTCTCAGGCTGATTTCGAGAAAGTCGCTTGGGATGTCCACGCATCACGCGAGTAACATCCTCGGATGAACAAGGTATCACGTCCAAAAATAACTTAAGAGGGATTACCTTGGGTATAAGGCCAAAATGGGGGATTCACTCTCTTATTTTGATAATCTCCTGCTTGAGGTGAGTGATTTACGCACTGTTTCCTTTAAAAATAGATATACATTGCGGGCATTTGTGTTATTCTAGTTATACGAGTTACTTTATTGACTTCTGGCAATATTAGTTACAACACAAATCTTAAACAAAAAGTGCGTGAGGAAAACCAAGTGAATCTTTCTTTATGCATCTCAGTCTCGAATGACTTGTCTTGCATACTACATTTAGCTTCTTAAAATGTTAATAGCCGCGATGATTACGAACATGATAGACATACATTTATAGAGAAAGGGTGTCATTTCAGCCTTCTCTACAACGAAATAAACAAGTGTTTTCCGGACAAGCTCGGACAGGTTTATTAGCCGTGTCCTCACCTCACTTGGTTCTTTTTGCTATGTTTTGTCGGTGAATGCAAAACTTTCCAAGTCCCTTAGCGGTTTAAGCTTGGAGTATGGTGATCTCTGTATATTTTATTTCCAGTCGGTATGCATTTTGTCAACAACTTTGAAGTCTTTGAGGTAACTGTTTGTTAAAATTTTTATTACAATGCAGTAGAAATAAGTTTTTATGCGCTGATCCTGGCGAGCATATTTTGTTGGTATTTTCTAAGTGGTGTTTCTACGAATGAAAATAAAAATAAAACCTGCTAATATATCAAGCCTAAAATATATCTAATTTTCCAACTCTGTAAGCACATCTGTTGAATTATCTCGTTGAAGGCGCTTGTGGGAGTGTTTCGCGCCTTCTTTGACATTGTAGCCTTCCACAGGGCTCCTCTTTTATTATTATCAGAGATCTTAAGAATAGTTTAAATTTATGATCTTGGTTATAGCTTACTTTGATGAAAAATGAGAACTTGACATTTTCGGTAACCCAAAAACCCACCTAATAAATTCATGTTTAATATTTTGTCTTTGGAAGTTTTTTTAACTAGATTTGAGAAACTCAGCATTGTTTTAAGATAAAACAAGATTGCTGTCGTTGCTATGATAAGATCTGTTGTCAAGACAACAGTGAAAAGTAATACTATGGCGAATGATTTCCAAACAAAGTTTAATTTTCTAACCCTGTATCCTACTTAGACAGGTGTCAGTTTGTAATTTTACATGAAGACAACAATCCCTGGCTGATGATTCGTATTTCTCTCATCACCTGTCTATTTGATAGAGGTTTAAGTTTGTAAGGAGAAACAACCTGCTGATCAACAGTTCTTTCCGGTTGAAGAGTTCATTGAGCGCCTATTCTAAAAGCGACGTATTTCAGTTTTATAGTGGTTTCGATTCTGTAGCAGAGTTATAAAGCAAGTAAGACAACGAGAGTGCTTGGCTCAATTACAAGGTTGCTCTTTCTACTGCGAAACTCATGCAGAGTTAAATATGATTTCCAGTCCATACTGCGCACTCTCGGCAGTCTGTTCACTTCTTTTGTTTTGATTCATGTGGACGCCACAAAATGTTAAATTTCGCAACTACTTACATGAGGTAATTTCAAAGTTTCATATCAACTGCTATTATTATGGATGCGAAGCTTTATGCTTCGTTCTTTCTGATATCACTTGATGAAACAACTTTGTAGCTGTAAAAATCAAAGAAACTGTTGGTAAAAGAATTTTAAATGCCTCAAAGTTACGGTATGTAGTTCGTAACGAATAACTTCGATTCGCATTTCATCGAGACTCACAAACATTGGGGTACTGCTGAGACTGCGCAGTACCGACTCGAAACTTGTCATCTTCAATAGCATCCCGTTTATACGACAGCTTCGTTATGATGTGGTCCGAAAGAAACACTCTTTTCTACAGTTATTTATTATTTAAAAGCCTCTTGTAGCTGACTACCTCATTGATACGACCCTGTTTTTAAGATCAGGAAAATACTTTGTTTTAATTTAAATATTTTGTTTTTGATATTTTGTATAAAGGCTCCACAGTTCGATTCTTCAATGCACAAAAGTGTAGACTGGGAAAAGCAAACCGTTTGTGACACTAATCCTTTACACTCTGACTTGCAATTTTAAAATACTAAAATATTTTCTTGCATCTGCGCAACTTAAATGAACGGGATTTATGAAGACAAAATATGGTGTATCAAAGGAAAAACAACAACGAAAAACGAGCCAAACGAGACGGTTTTACAAATAACATAGGCGTTGCTACCTTCAAATAGGCTCGACTTTAGTTTCGTGCTTTTATTCTGAGACGTCAACAATTTGAACTCTTATCAATTTAAAATGCTTTAACCTAGAAAATGTTCTAGGTTAAATTATTTTTTCCAGAAAATTTATTTGTTGAGCCTTTATCAACATGGAATGTCAATAGAGCGTTTTCACATGACGTCACGCCAGCCATGTTGGTGTTCCAAAACAATGAAACGGCGGCCATGTTGGTGTACCAAACCAGTCCTTTGGGAGTTCAACTCTTTGCTTATATAAATACTTCCTTTTGTTTCAATAAATTTGCATGCGAGCTGGCCACGTGAGTGAAAACGCTCTATCGGTTAAAAGTCGAAAGGCTTCATATCCTTCCCTAACTATATCTGGCAGTTGTCACCCAGATGGAATTCACTTCTTCAACTGAGACCATAGTTTTTGCACGTTGGTCTTTTTTAACAATGTTCGATTGTATATTGTAGTTACTTTTATTAAACTTATTATGTATTTAAAACCTGTGCACAAACTTGCCGTAAATCACTCCTTTATTATCCAACAGAATATTTTGCGAAAAGTTGCTTCTTATCTTGCAAAATAAAATGTGATAATACACATTAAATTTACTGTGCCGTCAGTTTTGAATAACAAGCCCGTAAACCTATAATTAAGGGTGTTTTTACGAGGTCATACTGTTGCTATGGTAACCTATTGTTTCACGACAATGATAACAACGTGTTCACCAATGATTGGGCGTTTTTTTGATTCCATGATTGTAGCAGAAACTGATAAAGAGTGGTTAGAACGACCCAGCAGAAACTAAGTCTTTGGAAGTACTGGAAACTGTTTTGAGCCACCTTTACGAGACACCTTGTTTTGTTCTTTGTGGTAAGTAAATGCTTTTCGTAGTTAACGAGGATATCTTAAACGCAATTACACGATACTCTTTTCTCCTACTCTTACTTCTTCGATACTCTCATTCCAGAGTGATTTAACAGTATGGATTGTCTCTTTCCATTTTTTTTCACTTTGTTCGCTAAGTTCTACTACTGATTTTTTTAAAAATTAGATCTAAACAATAGTTTTCATGAACGCAACCTATTTTTAGTGGGAAGTGCTTTTTCAAACGAGATATGGTAGACTATTTTGCTGGAAATACTTGGTGAAATATTACATAAAGAATACGAATTGTTATACATTTGTTCTATATTTAAGCCGAGTATCTAGCCCCCTTATTGGTGAGACCTCCAGGTTTTAAAGATCAGAAAAATATTGTTTTAATCTAAATATTTTGTTTCTAATGTAACTGACAAAAATTTGTAGTTTCCTATCAGAATTACTCGCACGCCACCGTTGTTTTGAAAGTTTCTGCCACTGATCACTAGAAAAACGATCAAAACTATTTTGACAGTTTGATCTATTCTTGCACAAATCGCCTTATAGTATAAAGTGCAGACTGGGTAAAACACAACATTTAGCACAACAATCGTTCACACTCTAACCTTTCAAAACCAATGTAACACTTCTCAAACTCATTAACAATTAACAATTCATCAAGTTAAAACATAGAAAATCACAGCCGTGAAGAAGGTTTGGATACCCGGTCTTAATGAGCATCGATTTTGACGATTTACTTCTCCATTTACTCCTCAGTTTTTGTTTCGATTGAGAAGATAGATGTACATGTATATCAAACATTCGAGACAGTGTTTCATCGGTTTTCCAAACATCTCGAATTTCGTCAAAAATAGTCCGCAGCGCGTCGTATTTTCAACTCTTTTCTCAGTGTTTGGACATCCTCATGAAACACTCCATCTCGTGTTTGATATATTACCAAAATAACGTTTTTCACTACAAAACTCGTAATACAATCTGGAGTATCGATGTTCTTAATTTCACGAGCAAAGTTTAGAGTTTTTTTACAAACAAAATGTGAAGTGCTACCTTCCAATAAGCCTGATTTTAGTGTCGTGGCATCTGGGACGTCAACAACTTAAATTCTGGTGAGCAATATCTTCACTTCACGATACTTTAACCAAGAAAATTTTGGGACTCACAATTTCTGTCAAGTTCAAGCAAATTAACATCCAAAAATTGAAATTAAAATTTTTCACTAGAAAATTTCTTTGTTGAGAGTTTTTAAACATCGAACATCAATCAATCAGAATTATGCTTGTTAATCTATTTTCCTGATACCTAGCAGTTCACGTAAAGATGTTTTGAGAGTTCCCATAGCCCCAGCTACTTTTCATTTTGTGACTTGCAACATTGACAGTTGCCCATGCACCATGCTGACAAATATCTCATTGTATTTTTCCGCATTTCCAAATGGTCAACGTTGTTTTTTCCTCGTGTTCCATCTGTTTATTGCTCTGTTTTTGTTTCTTTGTTTGCTTGTTTTTTATTCTCCGAGGTTTGGGAAAAAAATCATGTTTGTGCTTCACTTTGATATGTTCATACTTTCACGATGTGGTGTTTTTACTTGCACCTAAAAATTTTGGCAAACAACATATTTTCCAAATATAACCCCAACACTTTGAAACGCAGTTTGGCTTCCAATATCAAGACCCTTCTGATAATGCCCCCACCTCCACCTGCCAGAAAACAGGTATAAAACTTTACAATGAATATTAGCAGTAGCAGCTATTCCGAAGCTGTGGGAAACTGTTCGCATTGAAAATCAGATAATGAAAAGAAAACAACGCTAAATAATCTATGGAAATGCCTAGCTGTCTGGACTGAATAGATCGATGGAGAAACCAAGGCTAAAATAGTCCTGAAACATGTCTTTGGGAACTACTAACTGCCCCGAAAATCGATAGTCTTTCCCGATGAAAAATATTTGTTCCATCGTACTGAAAAAAATTATTTGGCTAAACGATCTTTGAACGCAGCCGTTCAATATGTCTAACTGATTTTGGTATCTTAATCATACTTTTTGAAAGAGTCCAGAAAATTTGGCATGTAAAACAGAAACAAATGATGGCGTCTGTCCTGGAAAAGGCCTAGTTAATTCTTCTCTTGGCGTCGCCTTGTTTTAGCTTGGTTCAAATAGTAGTGAATTATTCACTAACTGTTATAAATAATGCACGGTCAGTAATGATAATTTGGTGGCACATCACAGTATGCAAGATAATCAACAATGTCTCAGTTGTCGACATACTTTTCAGTGTACTTAATGTATGAAACAACAAACCAATATGTCAATCTTCTTAGACGTGATAGTGGACAAGTATTAGAAAACAAAATGAGCTGATTCACACATGGCCATCTGTTTCCTTGGATTTAAATTGCTCTCAGTTTTCAGTTATTCCTAATCACTTTCTAATTACGTGCTGTTTGATCCAAAAACATATTCTTTTAATTTGAGAAGAAAAGAAAATTTCGATGCCAGACATATTGAGGTAACCCTAACCACATAATTTAACATAATACAATTTCCAGCCACATTTGAGAACACTCGTCCGAAAAAGTTTGCAAACAGAGTCCTAAATGGGCAAAAACCTTCTTATCAATCAGAGAACCGGACTGGAATGTGGTCAAAATTATGTCCGGTCTTTCAAAAAAAAGAAAAAAATGCGAATTGTGCCATATCAATATCCCAGCTTTTATTCTATTTTAGTTCCTTAAAGTTCAAAAATCAACGCTTGTTAATTTAGTAAAATAATAGCTGTAACTTGGTTTTGGAATACTAAATAAATATCTCCTATTGGAATTATATTTGTACTACTGCTGTAATCACCATTGGAGTAAGTAACAACTACTAATTTTAAGTTTTGTTTTTTAATCGTTGCTTTATTGCAATAAAGTATTCCTTATGAGGAAAAATTAACGAAAAGGTGCCATTTTTTCCGAAATAGGCTCCTTATGTCTTACAAAAATCTATCGAAGCACGGAAGATGCCGGTTGGAGAATTTTAAAAAGCTGCTTCTTATATATCCGTACGTATAGACATTTTCACCATGTTGCTACAAATTTTTGGCTACAATTTCTATTATGAAATAAGTCCAATTGTTTCTCAAATACGTATACGGCAAAAATCCAAAAAGATCATAGAAAGTCTGCGATAAAATCTAATCGTGATGTATCCAAATCAGTTGATTAAAATGAAGAGTTTCAGTTCGGTTGAACTGCATTCATCACGTGTGGTCATAAAACAGAACAAAAACTGGTCGCGATAGACCAATTTTCAGTATCAATCGTCAATATTATTTTACTCCAACCAACTAGACTGTTAAAATTGACAAAATGCAAGATCAGGAAAGTTAACGGTAAATATCTCCTAATTGATGGTTTTCTCTACTCTCCTGAATTGTTTTTGAACAATATTTTGCATCTAACTAGGGAAGAGAAAATAAATTTTTCGTCCCACTTTGATTCTAGGTCAGCGAAAAACCAAACTATTATAGATACAGTTTATTTTATCATGTCAGTGAAATCTCTAAATCTCTAATTGTCGTTAAAAGTCGACCGATTCTGCAAAATTATTAGCCACAAGCACTGCTTTTTCTCAGAATATCCATTCACACTGCAGTTTCTGTTACTCACTACTGTGTGTTTACAAGCACTTTTATACTATTTGTCACTAGGTTAGTAAACTGCAATGAATGGTTATCAGAAAACTGTTTTCACAGTTCTTTTATGCAAATTGGGATTGAAATGGCTTGTTCATCATCATCATCATTTATTTGCCTTAATAATTAAATAATAATAATATACAGCAATAATTAAGTTGTTAGGCGAGGAGACCTCAAGAAACCACAAGGCTTATAGGAGAGGCCACCTCGGTATCACAATATTAAGCAAGATAAATGCTGCGAAGGAGTGCGGCAGAAACTAACTCAGAAACTATTTTAATAAAAACTCTAGCACTTTGCTAAACATAGGAAAGTTAGACAAATTGGTAATAGAGGCAGGAAGACAGTTCCAGACCCTAGGTCCTTGGTAAAGAATAGTGAATTTTTTGATGTTCGTACGACAGGGATGCATTGACTTTTTATCACGAGTAAGTCTCAATGGAATCGTTTGCATGTATTTTTTCTTGTTTGTAAAATTCCTCTTGCAAAAATATCTTGTTTTACCGAGTTTTACGATCAAGTCTATCTGGTTTACCAATGAAAAGGATTGGATTTTAATAAATTTTTTATACTGATACCCGGGGATTGCTTGAAATCACTGTCAGACCAAAATGACGCGTTTGAGAAAGTGGTAATGGAGATTTGAGATCTGGAAAATCCACCGATAGCTGACAGATTGGCTGTAACATTTTGTGATAGTTAATAAGTTGACGCAAATTTGACTGATAACTGAGATTCCATCACTTCCGCCCAAGACCCTCTTCTACATAGACACTCATTATGAAATACTAATTCATTTACCTAATGTTTGCTGCTAGAATATTAATTTTCAATCATTACTGTTTGCCTGGTATTCCTTTTAGTTTTACTGCCATATCAAGGCAATTCCTCCCAGTTAACATTTTCTTCATCAATGAAAGAATTTAATCCATCAATTTCAAATCATTAAATTTCGCTAAATGATAATGTACATGGTTAGGAGATTTAATATTGTGATCACTTGGACCAAAACCTGTTGGTGTAAACGACAAAACAAAAAGGAAAGAAAACATGATAGACTTATCTGAAATGACATGCTTCCAAAAGTAGCCAATCACCAGGGTCCAAGAGATGCACACTGCAATTCCGAAATAGATGGACTGTCTGTCAAATATCTGTGCTGTGTTCAAATTGTAGGAAAAAAAAGAGGAGACCTCAATCAAAATTAGCAAAATTATCTATCGATCTCTCAAATCAAGCTTTTACGAACAATTTTAGCTCTGGTTTGAATACTGTGTCAATACGTGATAGAAACAGCACAATAATACTATTATATATGTTTTTGATAATAACAAGAAACAATCAAGAGAAAATGACGTCCGCATGTAGTCTTGCCTGGCTCTGAGGTTGTTAGTGACACTTCGTCCGCCATTACATGAAATATGTGCTTTTCTTTCAAACATCAGACTGAGGTTAGCCTGCATGCGGACGTCTCGGAAGACAGAATTACTTCCGCTCGTCTAAAAATAACTTTGGTGGACATTCCCCTCACTTTCTCTTGGAAACAATATATGCCAGTTTTTTAAATTTTTTTCTTATTAACTTTATTTATGTTACATAATAAATGAATAAAAAATACAATAAAACGTACGGTAAAGTAAATTCCAGGCATAAAAGGAAACTACAACACTTTAAAGACTACAATAGATATAGAATAAATTAATGCTAGGCGCTACTGATTACAAATTTCGAACTGTGACATCTTCGACACAAAGTAGGTAGATTAGTTTAAACTAGTGAGACGTTGGTGATGGCAAAATTTCTGGAACAAACTCTTTTAATGTAAGGCATTTCCATTTCTCATTAAAGAGATTGGCAGTTTTGTCTTTTATTGCAATGTATCTTTCAGTCATTATATTTTCTCGGAGTTCTGTCTTAAACAGTGAGAAGAGTAACGATTGTTCATTTAAGTTACATTTATAGATGAAATATTTTGCCACCAGCAAAGCTAAGCTTAGGGGTTGATGGTGTTTCAGCGAGGTTGTAGGTCCGTATAAAATTGTCGAGTCTGGTAATTTAATGTTTTCACTCGTGACTTGCGACCACCAATCAAAAAATTCATTCCAAAATAAAGCTACATGGGAACACTTTAAAAACATGTGCTGTATTGTGTGTTATATATATGCCAGTTTGGCTATAACTTCATACCCAAATTCCATATTAGATAAACTGTCGGTGGACTTTTCTAAAATGAAAAAAAAGATTTACCGTTTGTTAAAAAATAGCTTTTTTTAATTTCAGCAAAACTTAGGCCCACTTAGTGTCATGGCAGCCCTAAAACTCATTTAACGGTTAAAGGTTAAAAACAGCATTTTTTGTTAATAGTTTGGACTGGAAAAGTTAACCATTCCTTCTTTCACCGTGTTATGCATGTAGACCTGATATTTGGATATTACAAGAAGACATAACAGTTTGATCACTTGCTGCGTGAAATTGTGGAATTGTGAATGGCAGGAGAAATAAAAACGCTTTCAGGTACTTATCTGAAAAGGTATGTTTTTAGCAGTCAACTAATGGTCCAGATTCCAAGAGCTACACGCTGTAGTCCAAGATGATGGCGGTACTTTCTTTTGAAAGGATGTGTCACCTGGCAAAAAAGAGGAGACATTAAACCATCAAATTATTTTTATCATGAAAATCAGCCGAATTTTCAGTCCGATATACCATCTTCGAATCGGAAAACAATAGAAACAAGTTGCAGTGACCTTCTCTTGTTTCTAACAATAACCCAAGTGAAAGCTGAGGGATTTTGTCTTTCGATTGTAATTGAGCAAATATGTGGAAGCTGTGGAAGAATGTACCCTTAACTGTACAATTTTGTATCGTGTAATGTAAACCATAGATGTTATTGAACTGAATCCTGGCAACTTTCAAAGTGTCACTGAATGCACTAGATTTAGCGCAAGCTTCTCATTCATTCAAGGTTAGCAGTAATGTAATCAACGATTCTTCAAATTGGGAGTTTATCAACAAGACTCGGACACTGCTATCGACAAAAACAACAAATCTGTGAAATTCTGTGATAAACTTATCTGAAAATAAAGTTGTGTCCATCACGGTGAGGCGGCCTAGGATGGACTAACTGCGTCGACCACACTTGTGCTGAACACCTGGTGAAGAGAATGCAATTTCTTTGGACTTATCTCTGGTATCTTGTAGGAAAGAACACATTTACCGTGGGTAATGGGCTGGCCTCCGTTACTTAACAAAACGCAAACTTGCATGCCAGGGGAGGCAATTTCGCTTACCTCGCTAAATTTCAATGCACGGTCACTCAGCACCGACACTATTTAATCTTTGCTATACATAAAGTTTAGTCAGCTAATTTAATGAATTGATGGTAACAGTTACTGAGCAACAAGTTTCTCTCGGTCTGCAGAATAACCTTCTTATAACCACTGGGAATTATTGGTGTCATTTTAAAAAGTTAAAAATAAATTGGACCTAAATTAGGAAACTCACAGGGAACAAAAAACGTCGTTGCGCTCCGAACTGGGAACGAGAGGGTTACAACTGATTACGAGCGAAAAGGCATAACTTGCGGTTGAAACAAGCCCAATGTTAAATATTCGTAAGGAACATTTTTAATTAATTGGACTGAATCTTTATGGATTGCTTATGAACGAAAAAGCTTGTCGATTGTTAATAAATCAGTGTTTCAACTTACTTATCGAACGGCGCTTTCATTATGGCGTCTCTTGGGCGTCACGGATGAACATCGAGCCGAAACGTTAAGCGTGAAAAAATTAAAACGACAGCTAAACGAGACGAAAAACGGCAGGATATCAGTACAAGAATAAACAATTGAAAGAAGAGAGATACAGTCAGAAACCGTGGATTTACCTGAATGGACTCAATCGATGAAAGATACGTATACAGGTTCACCTTGTTAGCACACATGCAACATGACCGACACCAGAGTAATGGGTGTGTCCCTTGAGACTTCGCTATGTACGCAATTAAAATTCATATCAACTGTGAGAAATATTCTTGGCTCACACCGAATTTTTTACGATTGTTGTGTATTGAATAATTGGCAATTGGGAGAATAGATTGCATGAATTGCGTTAAGAATCTTGATTTGAAATAAATCTTCACGGGGTTTTAAATGGGACGATTCTTTGGATTTCAACTGACGGGTAATTTGAGGTGAGAAAAGAATGAAGAAAATGCATGGATAGCTGGTGCCTGTAAGGAAGCATTCCACAGACGCACACAGGCGTCGATGCATTCTATTTATTTTGAAGTGATTATTTACGCGCGTAAATTCAAGCCACGTATGTAAGTATGCAGTGTTTTGGCGAGTGTCGGGCGAGTCAAAATTCAACTCAACCTCGATCCCAGGCTCTTTATTCTTCGCCTTCCGTTGTCGTTGAGACGAAAGAGTTTTCGAAAGGCAAAGAAGAGAGAGCCTGGTGTCAACGTTAAATTCTACTGACGAGTAAAAAATTACGCAGGAAGCCAATCATGACTTAAACTGTTTGTCGTTCCACTCAGCGGAACATTTCACAAAGGGAATTTGTGAATGAAGGAAAGAGTGAGCTAAACAGTCTACCATTGTGGTCAAATCCACCGAAGAGAGCTTGCTCGCGCCCAGGCTTCA
>OZ026603.1:3612864-3900364 GCA_964020085.1 Micromussa lordhowensis
AGAAAGCATAATAAAGTAATTTGTACATGTTACTGACTTCTTCACTACCAGTAAGAAAACAACATCTGTTTGTTTTTTTCAATACCCTGTGGCTCTGGCTTGTGGTAGACAAACATTGTTACAGTGTATACATCTCTGCCAAGTCTTCCGGATTTCGATTATTTTTCGTTATGTTTCGTTCATTAAATTTCTGTGTCAACCGAGGGTTGTACAGAGGTATTCTTGAGATGCACAGTTAGTTGATTTTATTTTCCCGAGAAACGTGAATTTAAGAAATCTTATTCTTCGTTTTATTCATGACCAGAAGGTTGTGCGTGACTTGTGAAGAACTTGAATTATTAACCAATCTTTGTGATTTCACCACTCTGTTCTACCTGATTTTGAGATACAAGTCAGCTTTTGGAAGATTTCATGTTTCTTCAGGGCATTACTACACGAAGAGGATGAATGGTTATAGTTGTCTGTCTTGGAGCCAGCAGTATTTAGCATTTCACAAGTTTGCTTTCTTCAAACAGTCTTTCGTTCATAAGAGCAGGTTATTAAAAATGTAAAAATAAAAGTTGAGAATGTTGCTGAAAGTGCCAAAGTATAAAAAATGTTCAGGCGTTTTGGGACTGAGCCCTTCATCAGTGGAGTGTTTGTTAAATGTTCCTTACTAATGCTTATTTTCTTGATTCAGGAAAATGAAATTTTGATATCTGTGATCTGTGATGCCCTATATGTTTTTCTTTTTGTGAAACATGCCAGGGGCCCCCCTGTACGACTCTCTATACCAAGTGCAATGAAATGCTTTTATAAGTTTGTTTTCAAGATGGCAGATCACAAAAAAGTAACATCTTCCTGTCATGCTACCTGTAATAGACGGCAGTGTGTGACATACATTAAAACAGCCACCCTAACGCTTGATTTACTTTCTTCTTTCTAATTAAAGGCCGGACACTCAGTGACTTACTTTGGACTGTATGAGCCTACCCAACACCATCTTAAAGTAGGTATCATCCATTTTTATTTTTAGTTAAGTAAAATGTATATTAATTATCTACTTAGTTAAAACTGGCCAAAATCTCGTTCAGGTAAAATTTGTCTTCCTGTGCTGTTGTCTCATTTCATTTTTCTGAATTATTCTTTTTTTTTTAATGTTTTTGTCCAGCTCCTGTTTATTCATGACAAAAAGGTAGTGGTTACTGGAGCAACAGTAAACCAAGAGAGAACTTTACTTGGTGAGTCAACTGGTCAGTTACAGAAAAAGTAAATGCACATGTACTTGTTCATGCATGTGGGTGAAAGGAGATTACAGCCTGGCTTGAAAAAAGTGCCTTCTGGTTGTCTGGGACAAGTGCATGTACATGTAGATTCTCCTTCTGGGCAAGTAACTTTTCATTCTCACTTGCCTGATGGGCAAGGGGATCATACAAGTCCTCTGCTAACTAAATCATTAAAAGAGCAAAGTAAGACCTAGCCAGGGCAAGCAAATTTTTTTTTCTATTTTTTTTTTATTTCCACTTCCACTTAACAAACATGAATACAAATTATTTAACAAAATAAGTACAGTGAAAGAAGAAGTGGAAAAGGCAAGATGAGCTACTTGTCCCAAGGGTAAGCTAGAATTCAAGTTTTTTTTTCTGAGTCCTGGTTCATCAGTAAGAGTGAAATATTGTACCGATGGAAATGCATTAACCTTTTCACCACAGGAGAGCACTTAAGTGCTTGTGACGTCACTGTTCGGCTCAAATCTTACCGATTTTGATGAAATTTTCCCAGCAAGATGATCTCGTAAAGATCTACATGTACTCATTGAAAGCATAAAAATAATTAATTGTGACCCCCCCCCCCCCCCCCCTATGGCATAACATAGTTCACCACCCCGACGGTTTTGGAACTTTTTTCTACAATAGTTATGCAGCTTCTAGTGCATTTGTTATTAACCTGCTCACTGAGAGCTGTAAAATAAGGTGTAGTTTAGGGATATTCCTAATATATATGTTGTGGTTCAATTTTATTTTTGGTTTAATTTCTGTTAATAAACCAGTTTAAATTTTTCATATTTTTCAAACTGGGTAGAAATTTTCAAACCAGTTTAATTTTCAATTTTGAGCAGAATGTGAGCATGTGTTTTAGTAATTTGGGTTAAGCACTCAAGTTAGTGATTAGGCCTAAGCACTTATTTAGAATGGTTAGCTTTGATGTTAGGCTGGGAACTTTGCATATGAGTTAATGGTTTGGGTTGAGCTCTCAGGTAAGTGATTAGGCCTAAGCTCTTATTTGGAATTGATTAGCTTCTTAGTAATTAGGACAAAGTTCATATATAAATAAATTAAAATTTATATGAGAGGGGCTTGGGGTGATGAACTGATAGTTAAAACAAGTATGAGAGCTCTTGCATCCATTGCTTTCATGGTCAAGTGGTAATGACAGTGGGAAGCAGATCCAGAGGTTGGCGGTTCAAATCCTGGTGAGTACGAGATAAAAAGGAAAACAAAGTGAAACCTGCTGGTAATTAGTATTCACGCTTAATGGGGATTTGGAGAAAAGGGGTAGGTAGAGTAGTTGGGAGATAATAAATCAGAAGAAACACAGCGAGAAAAGGAGAGAATAGGTTAGAGGAAGGCAAAGAGATATTTTCCCTTTTTTATAGATAGTTGGCAAAAAAATAAACTGGTTTGAAAAATTCAACCCAGTTTGAAAAATGTGAACCAGTTTGAAAAATCTAAAACTGGTTTAAAAAAAATTAAACCAAAAAAAAAATCAAACCACAACATATATAAAGATTTTGACTTTTTTGAACTTTTTTCTTCTCTCCTTTCAAACCATCTTTTGTCAATGAAGCTACTTCCTTAGTGGTTGTTGATGCAATTTTTGGAATACACAGATCAATAGCTTTCAATTGGTATATCACACTTGGGTATATATATGGGGTCTATTAATTTAATTGGAATTAAAGTCCTGGCAATTTAGGACTGAAAGGGTTAAATGAGTTCAGGGCTAAGTTTTTTCACCTGAACCAGAGTCAAGTACACCTCAACATTACATTGGGTCACTTGATGGTTTTTTGGATAGTTTTGAGGGTTTACATCAAATGGTAGATTGTTTATGTTTGCAATTTTTTTACTGTACTAGTTAATAATCTTTACTAAGATTGGCACAGCTGTTTAAGTCTACATGTAGGCATAATTTATTCTCCAGGCCCGCGTTTTTTGAAGGGTGGATAATGCTTAATCCACCTTGGCTGATACAATGTAAATCACTGTCCAGTGGATAGCTTAGTTTGTTTTGTTAACATTTATCCACTGGGTAACATTATCCAGTCTTTAAACAACTGGGCCCAGGTGTATTCCATCACTTTCAAATTGATAACAAGTTTTGTTCCACCTTGCTTTAGCATTCACTGTTACAGAGCGGATGGATAACCCTTCCTGTTCTGATATTCCAGGTGATCTTGCCAATCATATTTATTGATTATCAGTCTAATATTTTTATATTAGCCAGTTGTTTGTGCTAAAAGATGTGACAGCCAGCTGGATTTTGGCAGGTGATCACTCGGTAAAGGACAGTGAACAGTTTTTAGCTTATGCACGTACAATCATTGATACTGAACCATATTGAACCATCTACTGTACATGAACTACAGTAAATGAAAAGTTTGGAATTAATTCCTGACTACCTTGAGTATTGGTGCCACTATAACAAGTAAAGTAATAAAAATAAAATCTTGTTTTGAGTATTTTGTTCCAGGCCTCTCACAAAAAATGGTGACCGGCTCAATGAAAATCTTAGTCTGGAGACTATTTTCTTAGCCATGACCCTGTGAACATTACTTTTTATGTTCAATAATATCTGCTTTGTCTTCTCTTTTCCATAGCCATCTATAAGTCATTTCTAGCAGAGATTCGTCCACAGAATCGTATCTTCTCACTTCACATTGAAAGACATACTTTTCAAAGAGTGCAGGTGGGTTTTAAAGGGGCAATTTGCGTGTTCATCAGACTTGTTGTCTCGCTTAGGGGTGTAAATCAAGGATTCTTGTCCCACTGAGGGTATTGATGACAAAATGCACTTTTTTTAGCTGTCAAAGTATCTTTTAGGGTGTACTCAAAGAAACAATAATATTCCGTTTTAAGTGGTGCATTTTAAGGGTCAAGTATAGCTTGAGCCACTCCCATTAATGGGATTTTCATGGATTGCAGTAGTATTCATTTATCCCATGAAATTGACAGGGAGTCAAATTTCATGGACCATAAAAATATTGCGAAAAGGCAATTAAACTAGTGAAAACATTTTCATGCGCCATTTAATATCCCCCGTTTAATGCATGCCATTAAATTCCCATGAAATAAACACCATGAAAATCTGGTGGTAAGTTTCATGGTTTGTTTTCCAATACCATGGAAATCGCATTAAATAACATTTCATGACCCCATCAAATTTAATAGCATTTTCATGGATTTTTTTATGTTTTTTTTTTATTTCAGAATGGACATTTCATGGGCTCTTAATTGGGAATTTTTAGTAGGGTTTTAAGAGGGTTTTCATGGGATTTTTAATGCTTTTTTTGTGGGATTTTCCCCATGAAAACCCCTGAATGAAAAACCTGTTAAACTGCATGAAAAACCTGTGATTTTCCCATTAAAATATTCACAAGATTTTAATGAGTTTTGGTTTCATAGTACAGATTGCTCTCCTTTGGTGTTTTAATTCAAATTTTCCGACAAGCTTCCTTGACTTTTTCTTTTGGAAGTCCCCCCCCCCCCCCCTTGGGGCTAGAACTGACAAGCAAGACTTGACCGAGAAGTTGTCTGTTGGTATCTTTTGAATTGTAGTTTCTATATGGAGAGTACCTTGGTTATGGGAGTGCATCCAAAAAAGAGTCACATATGCTGTTCTTACACCACAAAGAAGGTAACTCGTAAACATCAAAGGTTGAATGGTACATGTAGAAACAGGGTAGAGTCTGCATCAGGCCGGAGCTTATCCCGGTTTCAGTAGCATGAAGCGACTAGGAGTATTTCTACTCCCCCCCTGGATGGGGTGCTAGTCCATCGCAGGGTTACCCCCAGCATCAAATTCACCGGCACCCATTTATACACCTGAGTGGAGAGAGGCACTGTGAGAGTAAAGTGGGTTGCCCAAGAACACAACACAATGTCCCCGGCCAGGGCTCGAACCCAGAGCGCTCGCTCTGAAGTCGAGTGCACTAACCATGAGGCCACCGCGCCTCCACAGAGACATGTGTGAAACTTGTAATTGAGTGATGCGACCAAGTATGTGGGAAATTTACAACACATTTACTTGATGTGAAACTGTGACTAATTGAATTGAATATTAAATAAAGCTTTATTGATTTTTATTGTTTGTTTTTCTAGCAATTGGCTTGTACCATATACCCATGGCAAGATTTGGAGACAAGGGAATGGTGGGCTGAGAACATCTTTAATTACTATTCCTCTGCATATACATGTAATTTACTATCTATTTGTCCTGTGTATTACAGATTGACTATAATTTGCTTGTAGATAATAAGCGAGCAGCCTAGGACTCAACAAGTGGCAGATGAATTTATATGGGCTCAATGGGACAGTTTAAATCAGCGGCTTTACTTAGTCTACACAAAGAACAAGGTACCTTGCAGTAAATACATGATTGTATACATGTATGGTACCAAACTAGCGTGAGGTCCATATTGGAGAAATTTGGTCAAGTTTTTTTTGTCAGTTTTACGGATCAAGCCACAGGTGAGGTCCATACATGTACACTAGTGAAAAAAACCCTGTGACCATTGTTCTCCAGTACTGACCGTAGCTACATTTTTAGTTCATTAGATTATGTATTATAATCATTATGGCTTTTTTTCTTTTTTTTCGTGGTAATCACATGCACAAAAGGAATTTTCTAAGGAATCAAAACTAGTGCAAACAATTATTCTCCTTTTCATTGCCGCCTAGTTCAGTTATATACAGTGTGACCTCTATTAAGTGGCCACCCTCCATTAAATGGCCACTTTCTAAAGTCCCAAATTGTTTGTCTTTAAAATGCTGTTTTCGATGCCTCTATTCAATGGCCACCTCCAAGTGAACTCTTAATTTGTTGTGCTTCTGGATTTTAAAAAGGCTTATGCCCCTAAAATTTCCATTGTTTTCAAGAGTGTAAGTTTTGAGGTTGACGAGGAACTAGATATGCAGCCGGACCTGATGTTTGAAGCTTATCAGTTCAATGAAAGAAGCACTCATGTCAAAGTGGTATGTTGAAACTCTTTTGAACCTTGAAGCATTTTTCTGCTCAGTAGCATTTAAGGAACCACATCAGAAGAAAAATTAAAACATCATCCAGTATGCAAAAAGCAACTTTGATCTAGCTGGGGTCTCACCCACTGTTTTTTCTGGCTGTAGATTGTACATCTCTCTGTACACATTGCTGACCTATGATGTTTTATTATCATTAAATCTATGGCCCAGATGTTTTAGTTCTCTGCATGCATTGCAGACCTGGCCACATGATGCCAGATGCTATTATAACATACGGTTGTAATCACCACAAGCAGAGCAACCTACACAGAAAATCAAAGATTTAACCAAATCCAATTTCTTTTTAGTACTTCTAAGTACTGTATTTCAGATATTAGAAGTAGATTGACTTTTAGGAAAAACCATATCCATAGCATGGAGGCTGGTGCACTTATAACTTTATAGGTCGGGGTTTGGAAAAACTGCTACATATATTTACTTACCTACATGTACACCTATTCCCTAGTTTTCCTACAGTAACTGTAGTTATGACTTAAATATTTTGTATCCTACATGTAATCTCTTTTTGCAGCTCAAATTCCCACTTCCTTTCCATAATGTGGACCTCTTTGCTCAGACAAGGTAATGCTTAGTAGAAAAAAAGAGAAAAATTATATAAACAATGTATGATGCTTTCTA
The DNA here is from genome assembly GCA_964020085.1 of Micromussa lordhowensis. Taxonomy (NCBI): domain Eukaryota; kingdom Metazoa; phylum Cnidaria; class Anthozoa; order Scleractinia; family Lobophylliidae; genus Micromussa; species Micromussa lordhowensis. Next base: position 3,619,782 of record OZ026603.1, read on the forward strand.
AACATTAAATTTATCAAAAATTAATGAAAATATGTATCACTCACAGTCATTTATTTTTTTAGTTACCCTGAGTATCTGGATGTTGCCTTGACTCAGACTGTCTCAGGTGGAACCAGTATTTATTATTTCTGTCTCATTCATTTTTAGTCAGAATGTGAGCTTGAAAATTATGTAATAGCTAGTAGCACAGTAATTATTAGTGTGCTACTTAAGCTATTACATGATTTTCAAGCTCACAAGTGCATGTAACAAACAAAATTTGCAGACCTGATTTCCCATGTTTATGGCATTTATAATTGATGACTATTCCTACTGAATAAAGGGGGCAAGTTTCTAAAGAAACTGTGGTGCTGCATCGGTGGGAGTATTACAAGATAATGTGGTTTTATCAACTGGGTTGATAATGTGAGTTGGCCACCGTAAAGAGATTTGGAAGCTGACGTCTCGAGCGTTAGCCCTTCGTCAGAGCGAATTCGCTCTGACGTAGGGCCAACACTCGAAACGTAATTCGCTCCAACGAAGGGCTAACGCTTGAAACGTCAGCTTCCGAATCTCTTTACAGTGGCCAGTTCACATTATCAAGCCAGTTGATAAAACCAAGTTATCTTATTCCTACTGAAGTCTGTTGATAGCTTGTGAGAACAGCGCAAGGCTAAAACTCCTCAGGGATGGGCTGGTTTTGATAATTACGTCTTATTAACCAAGCAAGAGGTTTGTATGGGAGAATCTTGACTGAGGTCGTGGGTACAGTGTACATGTACACATGACCAAGGTCAAGATTCCCCCATACAGACCGACTAAGCTCAGTTAATTAGATGTTTATTATATGGCAAACAAGAAAAATTTAATTTGTTTAATGTAACTGGCTTATACTAGCTGTAATTTTGCTTGCAAACAACGAGAAGCTGAACTTAAATCTGCCAAAGTTTGCTTGTCCTCTTTATCTTTTTTTTTTCTCATCAGGCTTTTTGGCACTTCCATAAAATAAATTATGAAGAAGGAAAATATAGAAGAAAATCATCAATATTTTTGCATATTTGTTTGCAACTTTTTCACCGCTAAATGTAACCAACGTAACTGTTCTAGATGCCGGTCTAGATGGGAAAATCTAGGCCACTTTCAATATCAATTTCAGCTAATCAAATTCGTTAATTTGGTAGTTCCCAGTCCTTGCGTGACAGAGCCATATAATAACATGTATTATAACAAGCCAACAAATCAAGCAATCCTATTTGATGTTCCCAGCAATTGACTTGAGTAAAGACATGGTCTCAACTTTGCAAAATTTGTTAACATTTGGGGTAATGAATGATAGATATTAAAATGCAAGAGATTACAAGTGTTTTAAATGCTGGGAATGCAAAATGTCCACACTCTAGCCATTAAGACATCTTTTATAAATTAATAAAGCAAACAAACAAATCAGGCCTTGGACACTTTCCTAGCCTTGCAAAACAGTCCAGACTCCAAAACCGCTTTGTGAAGAAAATCTGGATGCACATTACTGTTAAAGAACAAGATTGCAAGACCTGTGAAATTCGATTAAACTTTTGCGAAATCCATGGTTTTTGAAGGGCCATTTGTGACCCCATAATTTCAATATTAATAATTATGGAAATAACTTTTTCTACTAGCTGATTCCAGTGAACAACCTGAAAGTTGAAAACTTTGTTTTGCTTCTTCACTTGCTGTACAGTAGGAAACAATAACTCTGCAGTTTTTTTGCCATTTCAGAGAAACATGTCAACATTCAAGTTGTGACGTTACCTGGTAAAGGTAAATAAATCCTGACCAATAAATGCACATTATGATAGACACCCATTTTGTGGGTCAATTTTTGTGACAGAAGTATTCTTTATTTTAATTCGTTTGTTTTGATGTTATTATGTATTGTTTTAAGGTTCCTTTCACATGTGTCTCCAACATCCAATAGCTGCAGCTGAAACAAAGGTATTTTTAACTTGTTTTGTGTAGTCAGGTTCAACTGTATATTTGGCTAGTTAGTGATGAGGCAGATTCTTTATTGTACTCTTTTATTTTTTCTTGTTTTGCAATGTAATTTTAAAAGCTCTTATTGACAAAAAGAAGGATAACCACATTAACCATGGAATTCAATTCTATTCTTCATTTCCTAAGTACTTTAATTATTATTAACTTAAGCAACATTAGGCGTCCAGTGCATGCAAAGCATACTTCCGTATCAAGGCATTTTGTGTGTATACCATGCATGTACAGTATTTTAAGAAACTTATAACTCTTGTCTTGTGTTAACCAAGTGAACACAGCAAATGTTCAAATTGTTAAATGTTGATGACGTTTATTCAATAGCAAATTCTTGTTCTCATTGTATTTTCAATTTGGTGAGTTTTTGCTAGTGCCATAAGAGCTTGAGTTGAATGTATCTTTTCAGGTATAAGCCAAGCAATTATCAGCTAACACAAATTACTTTGCGTATGTTTTTGTTTTCAAATCAGAGCTCATCAGGAGAGCTCTCTACTCAGTTGGAATATTCTGTGTATGTTCTACATCATGGTAAGTTTTAAAATCATATGTTGCACCAATTTATTTCTCATCTTTTCGATGTCCTGGCAGGGAATTATGGTGGTTTCATTCGTGGTCGATAGGTTTTAGATTTATTTTAATTTGTTCCATGATTCATGACTCACAGAGACTGGGCATTCATAGTAAATGACGAGATACATGTACCTGGTGTGTATCTCAAAAATGTTTCATCTGGTCTAATTTTGCGTTCTGAATTTTTGGTGGTTTCTGTTTACCTTCACCAGGAGGTGGAATCTGTAGGTTCCTTTTTTTGCTCGCACTTCAAGCCCGTTTGTTGCCGTTGTATTGATTTTGAATCAACGGAAGGTAAGCACAAGGGAGCAGTTTCCACCCCTGATGAAGGTGGACAGAATCCAGCAAAAATTCAGAAAGGAAAGTTAGACTGGTTTCCAAAAAAAAAGGAAAAATTCCTATCACTGATAATTTGCAACACTGGAAGCAGTATCGCAGAAATGTTGGAAAAAAAGGATAATCCAGTGTTTTGAAAAGGGTTTCACTGTGCACTATGGTGCACAGCTATCTCTGCCTCTTTACACTTGTCAGTGAATATATAACAATTTTTTAACAACTCTCCTTACATGTAGTATTATCACACCTCCTTTGTTTACGTGTTATCAAAATTAAACATTCAAGTTATTACTCCATGAACTTTGTTTTGCTATTTTGTCTTGAATGGAAAAATAAAACAATCAGGTAATAGTTAACAAAAGCTTTTCAATGCTGTGGGTTTTTTTTTAATTTCAAGTTTGATTTTCATTGTTCTTATAAGGTGTGTTCTTTACCTTTAAAGGATTTTTAATGAACTGTGTATTGCCAGCTGTGAGACCCTTGAAGGATTTACAAAATTATCGCCTATTTTTTTCATCTCTCAGTAAGTGTTCCAAAATATCTGTGTTCAGTTCCCTACATGAATATTATTATACTCTAATCACCCTGAAACGATTATAAATATTTTGTAACCAATCTTAATAAACAGAAACACATCATCAGGGGCGGGCATCTCGTTTATAGATGCAGGATACAGCGAGCATTTGCATCAATCAACATAAAGAAAATACAGCAGTGAATAAAATAAAGCAAAGTTGAAAGAGATGCCTTCGAGTGGCTCTTGCATAACTTACAAAATCTTAAATAGCCTAGTGACCCCTAGGGATTCATCATACCTGCAAGCACGCCTAAAGTACTTCTATAGTTATCACGAATCTTACATAATAAACAAACTCCAGTGTCATTACCGAAACGTTACAAAATACATTTATAGACGGTTATATACCAAGAGGTTTTCAACGTACCTGTTATCTCTTTAGGCATTATCTCTTGGAACACGGGTATAATATTAAGTGCGGTGGGGGGGGGAACTCCCATTTTAAAAAAATGGGGCTGCTCGTCAGACATTTTGAAAAGAATCCCTAAGAGGTACCAAGATCCTGTTTTGTGGGCGGTGCTTGATTTTTTTTCATCCCCAAGGGGTACCAGTTCTAAAACAACACATTAACTGACGCTTTCATAATTTTTAAGCGATTGCTTTGAATACCTTCTACTCATAAAGTTAATTGTCAAATATCTCGTGTCATATTTTTTCGACTCAATACTCATAAATTTACCACTAGACCGGCTTCAACTTTGAACCTTTTTGAGTCTGTACACCCTAAGAGGTACCAAACGCTTTTTTCGCCCCGAAACGGTAGGACGAGCACCCTCGTCCTTTTTATATGGGAGCAGGATTTTAAGATGCCAACAAGTCTTACTTTGTCTGTGGTTTTCTGAATGTTACATATACATGTACTTTCTGTTTATGTATGAAGGGTTTAAAGCTATAAATGTTGAACTGACTTGTTTCTTTTTGCCCCCTCTCTCTTAAATCGTTTATTTTGTGTTCATGTTGTTGATTCTAGGAATTCATTTTAAAAGCTTATCAAGTTGAACTTGATTTTTGGATTCACAGATGACTACTTGATGGTGTTTTTACCCGGATGTTTTCTGCATTTGTTAAACTGTAGCACAGAACTTGAGCCATGTCATCACATTATCTTGCAAGGTAATTTTTGAGATTTGCAAGTGGGCTCTTCTCTTTTAGCTATAACTCACTGGAGGTAATGTACCGGAAATTTTTCTCCACCATGCCACGCGGTCACGTGCAACCGCTGCTGCCCCGCTCTACGACGTAAAAGCAAAGGCTGCCATTTTTTTCTCTGAGGTTCTGCGCCCGGTCTCCGTCGGTCTGCCACGTCGTCTCTTTCCATCTTGAGCCCAGGTTAATATTATCTTTGGATTTCGGTGTGCATTCATTCTGAGGATGTGGCCAATGAACCTCCAGTGTCGCTGGTATATTGGTCACTGATGGTGTTGATGTTAGCCCGGTTGTGGCGGCTGAGTCAGGCGAGCCAAATCTGGACGTGTGATTGGCTACCTGTGTGGGCGAGACTGGGCTATCTTCCACAAAAAGAACTTCAGCATCCAGCTATCTTGACCGAACAAGCTTGGTCAATAAACCCGCCCATGTATCTCAGCAAGCTCGTGGTTTCTATTTAACAATAGAGTGTTTTTGTCGAGGAACTATCGGCTGATAGTTGCCCCGCTTTAATTTAATGTTCTGAAAACAAATATTTGTCTGGGAAGCGAAGCTTCGAAAGCAAATATGCCAGTTTTAAGAACATGAATTTCCAAGGGGCAACTGTCAGATCGATAGTTCTGAGACAGAAACACTCTATTGTTTAAATAGTTGCTCTTAGTCGATGAACACTCTTAGTCATGATCAGTTTAAACTAATAGGAATCGGAGAATACTTAGTGAACTATAATGATGTTTATTAAATTTTCAACCTCGGATAATACAATTCTAGCTTTCTGATTGGTCCACTAGATCTCTGGCTATTTACCATCTCATATCCAACGCGCGCTCATGGAATAATTGTTAAATAGTAGGTGACTGCTTAGCCAATGAGATCGCGACTTACCCAATGATCAGTTCATCATTAATAGAAATGCCACACATAATGTACCTTTTCATCAGAATCTGATTCAATTTAATTCTTTTTTTGTTATCAGGCGATGCTGTTCCAAAGTTTTCTCCTGACGATTCTGTTCCAAATGAGCCACGACTGCTGTTGTATCTTAATAGGGAACTATCTACGTCTGTACAAACAGGTTAGCATGGCGCAAACAGAACTCCGAAAACATCGTGCACGTGGAAACTAGATGTCATGGTATTTTGAGTTATTTTAGCCACTTATAAAATCACCTTCAAATTGAAGGAAACCTGAAAATAATGGTTTTCTAAGATAGAAAAATAATAATAATAAACCATAAAGAAACAAGGATAAGGATGGAGAAGATTGACACACGGATTACCAAAGGCGAACTTGACAAATTTAGGCTAAACATTTCAAGATGTACAAATCGTGACATAGCTCCTCTAATGCCGTGTAGCTACGAATCAAAGTACCAAAATGGTTAACTGCAGAAGTCGTTTACCACCTCGTTCCCAGGGCTCTGTCCTTCCCGTCCCCTAGAAACGAGGTTAAGACGTGTGGTGTTGATGAAAAGCTTGGGAAAACATGTGACTGGTAACCAATGGCAAATGCAGGGAAAGTGACATGAACCCTTTGGGCTCCTGAAAAGTAAGAATTCAGCTGCTGAAAACTGCGATTTAAAGAAGTTGCCTTGTAAGTTGTTTTACTGTAAACGTGAGGTGGTGTTTTGATCTCATTTTGTCCTTCATTAGGTACTTATATCTTTGACAGTGCATCTGGTAATGCCTTTAAATACAACTTTGATAAGGTGGCCCTGGCGGACCTTTTCGCGAGGTATGTCTCTCTAGGCCGGTCCCTTACTAGGGCGACGGCAGGGAGGACGCCTGGAAAAAGTGGATCTATATTTTATCTCCTGTTCAGTAGGCCAATTACCAATGAAAACCAATAAAAACCTTCTCAAACGTAAGATGTAATGCCAGCGATCAATTCCTGAACGAAATATGAAAAAATTGCCGTCGTAGCCTACGTTCTCCAAGATACACAGAACTCGGTCATTTCACGTTGTTTTGCTGTGCACGGCTACGGAATATAAAAAGGTTTAAAACGCACGTGCACAGCCATTGTTCTGCTCGTTAAGCCTTTTGTTTGGTGACGTTTTCGTTGCCGTTGCAGTCATGGTTTGCTAAAACTGCCAACTGTCTACAACAGCGAGCATTGCCAAGTTTTATCTCAGTGGGACAATTTTGCCACGAAAACTTTGATTGCCATTTTGCCGTGACTTATGAGATGGTAGATGAAAAATACGCATTGTTACCTTTAGGGTTTTCTGTTTATTTCCATCACATTTGATTGCTTTCTCCTGCGGCACAATAACATCCCACTTTGAGTAATTTTAATGTTCACGATTTTCTGAGTATATAACGCGTTTATAACGCGAGTAAAGAATTAATAAGAACTGCTCCCAAGTGCGGGGAATCAGCCTGATGTGGGTTTTAACATCCGAATGCTAATAGTGTATTCCACGCATTTCTCTAAGGACCAAAAGAACCTTAAAAGTACAAATTGGAACAGACTTTTTGTAACGTTTTGTCGTCTTTTCTTTTACTCCTAGGACCCATATGCCGAGTACTCGCCTTGCCATACTTCACTTGGCTGTTATTCACTTGAGGGATTCCAATTTAATCAAGAAGGTGACCAGACTATCTACAACCATCAGAGCCGAACTTGAAAATTCAAAACAAAAACCCTGACACTTTTCTTACACTGTTGTTATTTCTCCTCAGATCTTTGAGCACCTAAGCCATGATCCGGCGAGTCCAGAGTGTTTAGATATTCTGCAAGAGTATCTTGTTGGTAGGGGAGACAAGCTTTGCTTGATACAGCGCCAAAAGTACTTAAAAGTCTATGCCTGTATGACTTTCAGACTCCTGCAATGAGTTTATATGTGAAGTTGTCAGTAGATTAAGCGTGTTGCTGGGCAAATTGGCCTCGTTGAAATATTAGGAACATATTTGTTCAACAAGAACACCTGGCCCCAGTTGTTCAAAGGCTGGATAACGCTATCCACCGGATAAATCACTATCCACCGGATAAGTGTTAACAAAACAAACCACTCTATCCACTGGATAGTGATTTATCCGGTGGATAGAGTTATCCACCCTTCGAACAACCAGGGCCAGCATACCAACTAACGTGTGACGTCACAGGTACATCACTTTTTGTGTCAACGTTGCCATTGCAAACCGCTGTCACGCCAGATGAATTTGAAAATGCGGGAGGCTTCACTCTGAAAACCTGTGAAATGTTTTCCGTCCACAGAACGCCGGAGGAATTTAAAAACGCAGCAATCGCTGATCATTTTGGATTTGCCTTCGAGGAAACCTCAGGCAGGCAGAGAAATCACATGATTATCGTGACGTCGTTTTCAAAAAGCTACGTTTTCAAAATGTTTTCCGTCCACAAAAGAGGGAAAAGCCGGCGTTTTCAAATTCCTCCGGTTTCAAGAGCGTTATCGAAAAGCTCCGTTTTCGTGACGGATTAGTGTGGACGGTAGGCCTAACCGTAGAAAAAGCTGCGTTTTCAATTTCCTCCGGTGCAGTCTGGACAGGGCAAAGACATGCTACTTGTTCCCAGTGTTAAAATCAGGGTAAGCTGATCGCATTTGATATTCCCACTAGGTGCAACTTACGGAACGTTTCGTAGAGAACTGGAGAGAGAAGCAATCACTTTGATTCCATTTACCTGCGTTGACACGTTCAGAGGGCATCTAGAGAAGGTAAGAATTACAGTCCAGCTAGGGCTGCCGTGTTACGTAAATGCCATCTCGTGCAACCCAGTAGCTATTGTGCACTCCAAAGTTAGTCTGCTGTGTTCGCTTTTAATTGTGAGTGACTTCTTTTGTTGTTTTGTTTAGGACATCAACCGAAAGAGAATTGCCAAGATCTCTTGTTCGTTTGCGCGAGACATCCCCATTGAATTTCAGAATGTCAAGGTTTGTAATTTAGTATAAGATTTTACAGGTGCAGTTGTGTTTGCTTCTTTTTATAGGACCCCTTACTTTGATACTTTACCAAAACTCAGACTTCTGTGGTTTTGGCATAATCTGAAATCATTTATTAACCTGCGAGCAGGCCCACGTTTAGGTCACACACGCGAGTGGCGAAACCGTGCGATTGAGTCTGCGAGGGAAGCGAGCACCTCGCTGGTTCGCAACTTCCCCCGATTTACTCTCAAGGGATCGTCGTCTGTTCTTGTTGATCCGAACGTGAGCCTACTTACAGGCAAATTGTTGGGTAAAAAGGCTTTTTTTAATTTGCCTTTGATTCAATATTTTTTTCCATTTTTTATCAGAGTAAGATGAAACAAGTGGATTTCTGGACGGCTTTTATTCAAAACAAAAAAAGGCTTCCACCAAGGTCAGTTCCATTTAATTCCTTTTTCATATGCTCGGAGATTATACTGTGTTTGCTTACCTTCCACTCTCGACAGACATATAGGCCATTTTACAGGTGTGTGCTTTGTTACCTGACCTGTGAATGCAAACGAGGCTGGAAGTGACCTTGCTTTGATACAGACCTCTCTGCAGGAGTGCTTTTCTCATTTAAATGCCAACTAGTTAACATAAGAACAACTTGATTTACACAACAAAAGCAGTTAGGTGTTTTTAAAGAAAAGGGCACCTGCGGTCTCACGGCCATTTAAAGGCCAAGTCTCTGAACAGACAACTGTAAAATGGTCTATTATTTTTGTTTTGAAAAATACCGCCGCCTGGTTAGCTCAGTTGGTAGAGTGCCAGTCTGTTGTGCGGGAGGTCGAGGGTTTGAGCCTCAGACCGGACCAACACTCAGGGTCTTTAAATAACTGAGGAGAATGTGCTGCCTTGGTAATTATATCTGCAAATGGTTAGACGTTCAAGTCTTCTCGGACAAGGACTATAAACCGTAGGCCCCGTCTCCTGCATCTTCAGTGTTACATGGTTAGCAGGCGACGTTAAAGAACCCACGTACTTGTCGAAAAGAGTAGGGCACGTAGTTCCCGGTGTCGTGGTCTATCTCTTGTTTCATGAATGGGTTGGGTTGGTGGGTGAGATCAGATATGGACTGATAGCGGCAGCCAGGGGCGTCTTTTCAAGCTGGCGTCTGATCTCACCCAGTAGAAGAATTGTAAACCGCCATGAGACTAAGTGAGATGTGCGGTATATAAATGCATACTTACTAGATTAAGATCTACCCCACTTTCTTGCATAATTCATTTTATTAGGCACACGTTTAAGAGCAGCCTGCAAATTCAGTCGCTTCCCTTCACTCTTTCCCGCTAAAAGTCAAACCGGCTGGGAGCAATGCACTTGCTAGTTCAAGACTTGTTGTTTGTTGTTTTTTGTTGATATTTTCGGCTGCTATAGGTTTAAGCTGAAGCCTCCTGATAAGGATTTTTACGAGCAAGAACGTGATAGTGAGGAGGAGGTAAAGGGCTGTCTTTTGAACGTCTTGTATAATTTTGTCTTGAATTGTTATAATTTTCCGTTGTCTTAAAACTAGTCTTACTGGTCGAAAGATATTGTTCGAAAAGGTTTACAGTTCCCATTCGAGTCTGGTCAAGGGGTCTGGGGTCTGTTTTCGGAGGTGCGTTGCTTATTACCATGGCTTGTCGTCATCAGGACATGCTGACGTGAGTGATTGTGCTTTCCCCTGATTGGACAAAACGGATCGGAAAGTGTTGGGATGTTTTTACGAGATTCCTCGAGGATGAAGATGTTTATTTTCTTTGTAGGCGGAGGTTGTAGCTCATCCTGGACTAATGCAGTCGCTACGCAGACGACTTTCCGTCTCCTCCAGGTAATGCCATGTTTAAATGTGAAGTGCTTGTTTGATTATTGAACAGTTAGCATGGTTGGTCCCGAGGGAAATGCCTAATTCTGTTTCCCAAGAATCTCATTGTTTCTGAGTCTCACTGTAACGGGGTGTTGAAAATGTTTTCTTCTTGCAGGAGATTTTCAGGTAGCATTGAATTACTCGCGTCTCAAGGAAGCAATAGTAAGTGGAGGATTTGTCCCTGTCATCATCATCATCATCATCATTGTCGTCGTCATCATCATCATCATCATCATCATCATCATCATCATCATCATCATCATCATCATCACCATGTTTCACCACACCACAAATACAGTAGCAACAAAACATGTTGATAGGGCGAGGAGACCTCCATAAAAGAGGCTGCATTACCGGGGGTCTGAGTATCCGCACATCCCGTTAATTTTGGCCAAGATATCCCCTATCCCCCTATCCCGTTAATTCCAATTGCAAAAATTAACGATTTTCCGACTCGATATCCCGTTTTATCTGATCGAAATATTACATGCCCCATTAATCCCGCCCAAATATCCGTCATCCCGTGAATTTGTTACCTAAATATCCCGTTTCCCGAAAACCCCTTAGAACCTCAAAAAACCACCTGGGCCGGGTTGTTCAAAGCCCGATTAAGCTAACCCGGGATTAGCGAGAATTTTGATGTCAGTTTTGTAACTATTCGGTGAGGTTTTTTATTTATATTGTTTTCCCTTCAGTTTTGAGCTTGAATAAGCTCAAACACACGCAAAACATAAGCGGTCCAAAACTGTTTTGTAAAAGAGAAAATAATACTTCGGTTGACTTTCAATCCTGGGTTAGCGTTAACCGGCTTTTGAACAACCCGGCCCTGCAGGCTTATAGCCTATAGTAAATTTCCATGCAGTTTTCGTACTTTTCTTGATACCTCGCAAGTTGGTGCTTTATAGATAAATACTACCCGTAAAAGGGTTGTTGACGTTTTATAAGTTACAACTATTTACTTATATTTGAAAATGTTGCAACAAATTCTTTTCCAGAAAGCAGAGATTTCTTGGATTCCACTGACGAACAAAGATCTGTGGCTGAGGTCAAAAAGCAAAATATGGTAACACTAATACCCCTCTTTTCTCTGGCGTTTTTCACTGCCAGAAATTCGATTCCTGGCGTTGATAGTTTTAGACCGAAATCAAAATTTGAGCTCTTCAGACCGTAGAAGAACGGGATATTTATGCAGCGCTTGGTTTACATTGCAGACCATAGACCGACTGGCATCTCATCTACAGAACCACTTGCCGCGGGAAGCGAAAGTGAAAATACAAAATATTGCCATTGAATATGTCAAGTGCCAGGTTAGTGTTGTTGGTATTAAATCAGAGGCAGCGCCGCCGTAGATCCGGCGCCGGAGAAATTTGAAAACACAGCCTTATTTCTCTGGTTAGGCCTACCGTCCACACTAATCCGTCACGAAAACGGAGCTTTTCGAAAACGCTCTTCAAACCGGAGGAATTTATGCGGACGGAAAACTTCTTGAAAAACGGAGCTTTTCGAAAACGATGGCGTCACGATAATCATGTGATTTCCCTGTCTGATTTTTCCTCAAACACAAATCCATAATGACCAGTGATTGTTGCGTTTTTATATTTCTCCGGCTTAGTGTGGACGGAAAAACATTCGATGCGTTTTCAGAGTGAAACGTCCATTTTCAAATTTCTCCGTGATTAACAAAGGGATCAGCTAAGGTCTCGCCACTGTATATCTGCAAAGTTACAAATGTTTCCTCAGCTGCAAGAAAATTGTAAAAATCAGTGTACAAAGAAAGCGAGACAATTTTGAAAAAACTCAAGACCACAGATAGAAGATTCTCTGAAAAGGTGGAACCTGCAAAACTGATATCTGGTAGACTAAAAGTAACAAAGTTGGTTTCCAATAGCCACCAAAAATGACTTTTCAATCGCCACAAAAATGGACCTTTTCGTTGCTGGATTTTTTATTTATTTATTTCAGTTCGTAGTTTGTAACTGAAAAAGGAAGTCGACTTTGCCATTGTACTTCTTGAAGATTTACAACGCGTTTTTTCGTTTGTTTGTTTGTTCGATCGCTCGCTCCTTCGCTTTTTCATTCGTTCTTTCGTTAATTTGGTTGTCTGTTTCTCCGCAGGCTCGCCAGTCCGAACAGCTGTTGCGTCTGTTTAAGCAAGCTTTGGAACTCACTGATAATCCGTTCACTTCACCGCTGTAAGTTTCACATGTCAGTCTATAAGAATGGACCTTTTACTTAACAATGGGGCATGACTTCAGTTGAATAACAGCCTCACACCTTGCCAATGTGTTACAGGTCATTGCGAGGCACGATGTGTGAAGTTGTATTTTTCCAGTTGGTGGAGAGGTATTGTACAGCAGTTGCCGAGCTTAGCTTTCCTCTTCCTTCTGGTAAGTTCCTCTAGGAGAGAGCCTTTATAAAAATATATCTTCTTAAACATGGTAAACCTGCCAGATTGAGTCTCTCTTTTCCTCGAAAATCTGTGGAGGAGAACGCAAAAAAAGAACGCAATAGAAGTGAGCGGTCTTGAGCATGCGAGTTGGACATGCGAAGCCGCTTGCAGTTTAGCTTGAGGGCTGCCATTCAAGTTTGAAACGGTGCATGTATCCCAGATATAATGATAGTTTGCAAGTTTGTTGTTTGCAAGGTGTTTGGGAAATATTTGTTCAGATACCCTCATTTTGTTTTCTGCAGGTTTTCGCACAAATATGACATCCCTGGGTTTTCGCTGTCTAGACAGAAGGTGCATATTCGCGATTTACACTTATCGCTATGAACTCTGAATTATTATTTTTTTTACCATAATCATCATAATCTCTTGCCATAATGATATCTTTTTTTCGTCATAGAATGTTTTTACAGTATGTGGATAATGGAGTCTTGCTGTTGAAGAAGGGTTTTATATCTCGGCTGGTTGAAGGTATGCGAATAGGTATTTCTCAGTTGCCTTGGGCCTCTGTGTCGAAACGAATCTTCGTGCGAAGACATGTTCCCCCTACGAGTTCATTTTCGTGCAAATCAAACTCATTTTCATATGAAAGGTTTTGCACGAGGACTTGTTTTGAAACAGAGACACAAGGGAACTCGGAAATGGCCTATTCTGTTTACAATATAAATATAACAGACAGATGATAAGAATAAAGAACGAGGAGACATTGTCCTCAGTGGTGAACCATCAAATAAGCTGGAGATTTCATTCTATTTTGCATGTGACTTAACCAATGTTACTAAAACTTTGTGGGTAAATATATTCTTTACTTGCAGAATTTGAAGGTGAAAAAGAGGAAGAGGATTTTGTTTTTCAAATCATTTGTCGCTTGAAGCACGTGAGTCGATCATTGCAGTACGTGTTTGTTGACGTCTGTTCAGCTAAAGCTAGTAAGTAAAATGATTTTCAGCTCAGTGATACAAAGATGGTTTGTTGCAACAGGAAACCGCCAAAGACGCCTTGCTACACTGGGAACATCCTTTTAAAGCCAGGTCAGTAGTATATCCCAGGTGATTAGACCACTCAGTTGTACATGAAGTGGTAACCGCTTATTTAATAGGAGAATCTTGTTGCCGTCATTGCTGACAATTTTCCTCATCAACATACGACTTTGCGTAGAGGGAGGCATCACGCTAAACCTGAATTGACTACAAACATGTAGAGAGCTTGTGAGACTGAGGTGAAATGTTTAGCTCTTTGGGTGTAATGTTCAAGCCATGAGCATTCAGAGTATCGATTTAGAACGGATGAACGGATGTCCGAATTCCAATGCATGTTTTTAACTTAAGATTTGTAATCTGTTACCCGGTTGTCAACCCTTGAGACTCGGATTATATTATTACGCTAGAGGGGTCTCGATTTCAGTTCTTGTACGTGCTTATAATATATTTTGAAACGTTTATTCCTAATACAATGTATACACGAGTTTTTGTTTCGCGTTAACTCAAGAAGTGTCGTGTATGTGTGTTGAATCCCCTGGGACTAGTGGGCAATTCAAGATTTTGTAAGTTAATAGTTTCGCAGCATCTTCGAGGTAGCCATGTTTGAGAAGCCTTGAGTTTTGTTGCTCACTTTTGTGTTCTTTTGTTATGACTTTTTGTTTTCAGATATCTTTCTCAGCGGATTGTAGAAGGTTTATTAATTAAAGACAATTCAGGAGGTACAGTCTCGACAACTGGTTCTTTGTGCCCGTTTGTCAGTGTGTTGTTAATAATGAAGTATCGTAGGCCGTAAAACTGTTTTTTTTTTTTTGTGTGCACCATGTGCTGTCAGACTCATTGCACTCACGTGGTTGTTTTTTGACAGGTCTTCGTGACAGCTTGGAATACTCTCACAGTGGCCCAAGAGATAGCATTCCTGGCCGAAATAATTCGTTCACTGACCTCGGTGAGTAAAAATGTTTTCAGAATTTGTTTATATGGAGGAAAATTGTACCTGGTAGTCGGGTTACCCGCTGTTGCCACTGTTTACCGAGTCAAAAATGGTTCTGAGATTCGTGCACGCTGTGTATGACCGAGTTGTACCTGTTAGATGATTAAAAGAGCCAATTGATAAAGTTATACAATCAACTCTCTCTTAACGGACACCTCTATAAGAGGGACATCTGGTGCTGGTCCCGGCCGTTTCTCAGTCATTTTACTATAACCAAACTCTCTATAACAAGAAAAGGACTGGGGAGCAATGGCGGAGTAAGACGTGTCCTTGAACCGTCGCCACTTTAACGTTTTTTTTCGTGGGTGGTTAATGGAAAGCTTATTGAAAAAGATCTTAGAAAAGAAAAGAAGCGAGCGCTCCTCTTCAGGTGAGTCGAGCACTTCACCAGATGCAAAGAAAGCAAAGAGCGGGGACGTTAACTTCCCTGAAGTCGAAGAACACGAGGCCGACGACGAAATCTTTACAGCTTTGAACATGGCAGAAGGCCTTCACAAAACACTGGAAGAGATAAATTGAAGTTGGAAAAGCTGGATACTATTCAAATAACAGTGAACGATGTCCAAGCGTCTCTTCAGAAACTGGAAGGAAGAATACAGAAGCTGGAATGCTCTCAAACAACTGCCAACCGCGACATTGAGAACCTCACAGAAAGCTTCAAAGCGGCCGAAAAGCAACAACAAAAATTGGCGGCGAGCTTAGAAGATCATCGGGAGAAAACTAGCCTTGCTTTAACCGATTTGCAGAAGGCAAATGATGATCTACAAGCCAAGCTTAAAGAGATAGAAGACAAAAATCTCTATTTAGAAGCATACTCGAGACGGGAAAACATAATATTTGAAAATATTCTACAAGCCACAGACAAAGAGGACACTGAATCAGTTCTTCGCGCCTTCCTCGAAATGGAACTGGGCTACAAAGATGCAAATACCGTTGAAATTCAGAGAGTTCATCGCTTAGGAAAGAAGAGAGACGAAGAGAAGCCCCGACCAATTATTGCGAGGTTCCTTCGATACAAGAACTGTGAAGAAATATTATCTATGGGCTCCCGTCTGCGTGGAAGCACCTTCAGGATGTATCAAGATTTACCCTACGAAATAGTCGCAAGAAGAAGAAAGCAGATGAACACATTTAAAGAAGCTAGAAAAAATAATATCCCAGCATCTTTTAGCAGAGCACAACCTGATAAGCTTTTTATAAAAGGTAAACTTTGGCCAGTTGGTAAGCCTCTCGTGATACCAGAATAGGTGAGACTTTTTTTCTCCATAATATTGCTCATTAGTTAACCACAACCGTGTTACATTTTTGTCAAGAGACCCCCTTGGCCACCCACTAATATGCATTGCGAAATAAATTTTTTTGGGCGATCGGAAAGGAACTCGTTTTAGACGGTCCTTTAGTATTTTTTTTCCGTTTGCACGATTCTAGGCTTAAGACCTCGTTCCCCTTTCATGTCCCTTGCCGGAGAAGTTTCTTATCTATTTGTGTATATTTGTTTTTATTTATGTTTTGTTTTGTTTCTGTGCTTTTGTAGCTTAATTGCTTGTTTTAACAGAAACGCCAAGCACTTATTTTTATCATGCTGCCCAGTGATTGTGGAGCTTTGTTACCGGGTCATACAGGTATGTGTCTACAAAGCTTCCCAGGAGAATATCTATGGCTCTGACAATAGCGTCACTAAGTGTCAGGGGATTAAGAGACAACACAAAACGTAGAGAGATGTTTAATTGGCTCCGCACAAAACATTTTTCAATGTATATGCTGCAAGAGGTCCACTGCACTGAAAACACTAATCACGTATGGTCTGCAGAATGGGGCTACCAGGCTATATTTAGTAACTACAAGAGCAATAAAGCAGGGGTATGCATACTTTTCAATAACAACTTTGATTTTCAAATTGAAAAGGTTTACATTGACCCCCAGGGGCGCTTCATTATTTGCGACATCAAAACCAACGAAAACTGGTTAACCTTGGCTAACATATACGCTCCTAATGAAGACAATCCAGCTTTCTTCCTTGACTTCTTTGATCACCTTACAGACTTTAAAGGCGATAACATTATCATGGGAGGAGATTACAATCTTGTACTCGATCTGGATAAGGATAAGAGAGGCGGCCTTGCCAAAACTCACCAAAATAGTGTTAAAATCATTCACGAATTTTCTGAGAAATTAGATTTGGTTGACGTCTGGAGGGTTTTACATCCTGATACTAGTGGTTTCACTTGGAGACAGCATCGTCCAAGAATACAATGTAGACTCGATTTCTTTCTAGTAAGCCAAAGCACGGTTAATATAACGACTCTTACCGATATCGTCCCGGGCTATAAAACGGATCATTCAATGATTACGCTACGCTTATCACTACATTCAAATTCACGCGGACCAGGTTTCTGGAAATTAAATACATCTTTTTTAACTGAATTGGAGTATATAAACCAAATTAAAACAACGATTCAGGAAACTTATGACGAGTATAAAAACGATGAATCGGTCAACCCCTCTCTCCTTTGGGAAATGATAAAGCTAAAAGTGCGCGAAAAAACGCTCCGCTACTCTAAGAATAAAACAAAACAGGCCAAACAACGCGAAATATATTTGGAACAAACAATTGCCAGACTACAAGGGGAACTGGACAACAAAACTACTGGAGACACACTCTTTTCACACCTGGAGGAGCAATTGAACGATAGTAGACATGAACTTGAGAAGATTATTGAATTTCGCACTAAGGGTGCAGTTTTGAGATCTAAGACTAGATGGTATAATGAAGGTGAAAAAAACACCAAATACTTTCTAAACCTGGAAAAACGTCACTTTAAGCAAGGGACAATTAGTCAAATTAAAACAAATGACCATGAGTTTGTCACCTCGGATAAAAAAATCTTAACTGAATGCGTGTCTTTCTACAAAGACCTCTATTCATCCAAAAGCATGACGTACGAGCAAAATGATGCAACCTTTTTTCCCGAACGTGAAGATGAAAACACTATCCAAGAACAAGAGCTAATTGTGTGTGAAGGAGCGCTTACCGAAAAAGAATGCCTAGAGGCACTCAAAGATATGGGAACAGAAAAGACCCCTGGGACTGACGGTTTGCCAGCTGAATTTTATAAAGTGTTTTGGAGGGATATATCTGCTATCCTTATTAGAGCACTGAATTACGTTTATGAAACTGGACAACTCTCAGTAACTCAGAGAAGAGGAATTATCAAACTCATTCCTAAGAAAGACGCAGAACCATTCTTTATTAAAAACTGGAGACCTCTAACCCTTCTTAACTGCGATTACAAAATAGCGGCAAAGTCAATTGCCAATCGCTTGAAACCTTCACTTCCCAATCTCATCAATTATGACCAGACAGGCTTTATAAAGGGTAGATTTATTGGAGAAAACATTCGCCTTATCGATAGTGTCATTTGCTATGCTAAAGATAAAAATATTCCAGGATTACTCTTGTTTTTGGATTTTGAAAAAGCTTTTGACACGATAGAATGGTCTTTCATAAGAAAAACTTTTCAACATTTTGGTTTTGGTAGTAGCATGTTAAAATGGCTTAACCTTTTTTATTGCCGCCCAGAAAGCTGTGTTTTGAACAACGGTTGGGCGAGCGAATTCTTTGAAATTCAAAGAGGTGTAAGACAAGGTTGTCCTCTCTCACCTTATCTGTTTGTTTTGTCTGTTGAAATACTAGCCAAGGCAATTCGGGAAAACACAAGTATTAAAGGAATCCTCGTAAACAATAGAGAAATTAAATTAAGTCAGTATGCAGACGATACAACACTCATACTTGACGGTAAAAAGGAATCTTTGATTGCCTCTCTTAAATTGCTGGATGATTTTTATGAGGTGTCTGGTTTAAAACTTAATGATAAAAAAACAGAAGCCCTTTGGATTGGAGTAAAAAGTGGGAACGATGGAATATCAATTCCTGGAAGAAATTTAAGTTGGCCTAAATACAAAGTTAAAGCACTAGGCGTCTGGTTCTCCACTGACCCAGAAGCAACAGCAACCTTAAATTATAACGAAAAACTGGATAAGGTTAGAAACGTTTTAAGCTGCTGGAAATACCGCAGACTTACCCTAATTGGAAAAATTACAGTCCTAAAGAGCCTAGTAGCTTCCCAACTCGTATATGTGCTCTCTCCTTTACAAACAAATGAGAAAGTCATTAAAGAAGTAAATAAGCTGTTTTATTCATTCCTCTGGAATGGAAAAGGAGATAAAATTAAGCGAGATATAATTATTAACGATTATCCAAATGGGGGTCTCAAAATGATAGATATACAGGTTTTTAGCAAGTCTCTAAAATGTACATGGATTAAAAAATATTTAGATGAAGAAAATCAGGGGAAATGGAAATATTTTTTTGATCTTGAGCTACAGAGACATGGAGGTTCATTAGCACTCATTAGTAACTTAAACAAGAAAGACACCATAGAGAACCTCAGGATTAAAAACTGCTTTATAAAGGAGACTCTGTTAATCTGGGCAGAAGTTAATTTTGATGAACATATAATGTCCGAGAAACAATTTGTTGAACAAATTTAATGGCACAACTCACTCGTAAGAATAGATAACTGCCCTATCTTCTATCGAGAATGGTTTGACAAGGGCGTCACGAAAGTGAAACATTTGAAAGATGCCTCGAATAATTTTTTATCATTGGCTGAAATGCAGCGCAAATACAGCCTTAATATTTGCCCTCTAAAGTATTATGGCCTTCTGTCTACTCTTAAATCTCTTCGGAATACATGTAAAAACAACTATATCAACAATTGTGACTATGAAAGCTTTGCGGCCAAATTAGCAAAATGTCAAAGTGCGAACAAACTGGTTTACAATAAATTAATTTCCACAAAATGCACGCACCCAACCCACAATCAACAGAAATGGCAAAAAGACTGCCACCAGAATGCTGTTGATTCAATTGACTGGCGTGATGCCTACCAACTAGCCTCTAAATACACTAAAAGTACGAGAATTATTGAATTCCAGTACAAAGTTTTGCATAGACGAATAGCAACAAATGACTTCCTAACAAAAATTGGAGTAAGGGACGACCCAAACTGTTCCTTTTGTAACGGGGAACAGGAGAACCTACTTCATCTCTTTTGGTCTTGTCCTAAAGTGGCCTCTTTTTGGCATGATTTAATCGTAAGGCTAACTTTGCTCCACATTACTCCTGAACACTACACAATAGACCCACTCGTCGCTCTCGGTTTAAAGCCAGATTCTTCCAAGAACCATCCGCAAATTAACTTTTCCTGCCTTCTAGCCAGGTATTATATCTGGATGAGCAAAAGAAAAGAAACTGCACCAAAGTTAGAAGGCTTCCTACAATACTTGAAATCAATTTACAATACAGAGGCCAATGCAGAAAGCGCTCTCCCCAAAAAGTGGGAATTTTTGAACACATTATTTTAGTAAGCCTCGTCTTTCAGTCATCAGTGTATCTTGATCCACTGTACATTTTGCCTGTTTTTTTTGGCCTTTGGTACATTTGCTCCGCAATCACTGCGTTTTAAGAAATAAAAACACAAATTGCTTTGTATATATTAGTACTCTATTTTAACCGCGGTGTTTGTTTTCTTTTCTCTTTGTAAGCAGCGTTTCTTAATTGCAATTGTAATAGTGTACGTTATTGCATTGTGTAGTGTTAGCGTATCCTTGTATTTATGTAAGTTTAGCATGGTAGATAGTGTAGGTATTGTATTGTATTGTATTGTATTGTTTCATACTGTATTGTATTGTATTGAATTGTAAGTAGAGTAGGTATTAAGCGTCGTATTGTAAGTAGAGTAAGTATTAAGCGTCGTATTGTAAGTAGAGTAAGTATTGAGCATCGTATTGTAAGTAGAGTAAGTATTAAGCGTTGTATTGTAAGTAGAGTAAGAACAATGTAAGTAATTAGTAAAAAAAAAAAAAAAAAAAAAAGTATTATAAAATACATATGAGAAGAGAAATATATGTTGCATATGGCTATCATATGAAAGAATAAAAAAATATGTGGGTGTAAAGTTAAAACCAGTAACCAGCGCAGCCATTGGCTTTCAAACTGGTTACCACCATGTTAAATGCAGAGAACAAAAATAAAAGTTCTATGCCAGTTGTTAAAAAAAAAAAACTCTCTATAACAAGAAAAAGCTCCATAAGGCGGACAACGGACACTTTGAAATGGTCAACGGACACTTGTGTGGTGCTGAATGTGACCGCAAATTACGATTTAGGGAAGAAAAATTCTTAAATTACCAAGTACGTGACTCTTTAACACCAGACGTTTAATTGACAGCTCTTATCTTGTCGGCAAATTACATACAGTACAGTACAAGTTAAAATTAAATCAGTCATCATTTTGTCCCATTCAAAAAATAACTCAGAGGTGACAACTGAATTGTATTGTAATCTAAA
Source organism: Micromussa lordhowensis (assembly GCA_964020085.1). Taxonomy (NCBI): domain Eukaryota; kingdom Metazoa; phylum Cnidaria; class Anthozoa; order Scleractinia; family Lobophylliidae; genus Micromussa; species Micromussa lordhowensis. The sequence goes on from OZ026603.1 coordinate 3,641,014, forward strand.
AATTCTTGGGGTCATGTTACGTTGATTCTCTATAAGCCGGACACCTCTCAAAGACAGACAGCTGAGGCAGGTCCCAATGGTGTCCATCTTAGAGAGAGTTGACTGTAAACAAAAAAGGTTGGCTCGCCTCCATGGGTCACTCTTTCTTGAAGGGGAACGGACCCGTCATCGGAAATCTCGATATGTTCGTGGAAATCCCGAAAGGATTCCGAAAAAACTCGATGGAATCCCGATAGGATTTTCTGTTTGAGTCCCCATGAATATGTTCGCGGAAAAATCCCACCAGAGATCTCGATAGGAATCCCGAAAGGATTCCGAAAATACTCGACGGAATCCCGATAGGAATTTTGTTGCGAATGCAGTTGAAAATCGCGGAAGAAATGCCGAAAGCAATCTTGGGTTAGGGTAATCATTTCGGAATACTTGTAGAAATCCGGGTGAAAATGTGAATGAACCTGCTGCTTGCTTCAGGAGTAGTGGCAAATCGTTTCAGTAATGTCCAGGATTGAACGCACTTACGAAAAATCGTAAAATTAGTTGTAGAATTTAAAGTGCATATGAAGTGAAAAATTTTTTCGCATAATTTTACCCTCCAATATGTAAATAAATTGACTGTAAACATTAAAGTATTCCAAAATAAAAATCTAGCCGTGATTTTGTCACTAAAAAGTGCTCAATATTCGTCAAAAAATGGTCAGGAGACTGGGACGAGTTTATTGCGCAATTTCATTCTGTGACGTAGTATTGTGGACAGAATTTGTTTGGCGATGTTTTCTGACAAATTTCACCCATTTGTCCCTCACAACTGGATCAGCAGGAAACTGATGCATTCTTATGTCCGGAGTGTTGCTCGAATTAGTGCAACTTTGGTTGTTAGGGGCGCCAGCGACGCATTATCTCCCTCCTCTTCGTACTTTATCACTCGACGCCATATTGCAATCTCGTGGTCTGTCCACAACACTACGTCATCAGGCCACGTGATCGGACATTTTGACCGCGCGATTCAAAGACCATTTTTAGGAGCAAAATAGCACAACTTTCAGACGTTATAAAATCGCCAATTTTTTTCAAACATAGTTCAAACTTTGGGATAGCGGCTTAAAAATGTTGAACTTTCAAAATATTAAAAAACTGATTTCGCTTCATATGCACTTTAAATGTGCAACTGACAAAAAAAAGGTAAAATTTGTAAAATTCGTAAGTGCGTTCAATCCTGGACATAAGTGAATCGTTTCGATGGCAAGTGGACGGTTTAACTTTAATGCGCTGTCCTGTGTCTGATCAAAATCATGATGTCTCGTTATTTCAGAATCACAACCAGACTCTGATCTAGATGCCTTCCGACCTCTGGCGACTCTGATGGCTGCTCTGAGAGAAAGTGGTAGGCTTAGATTACACTTGGTTCAGATCCCAAAACAAAGTGTGAATAAAAAGACTCACCAAATGCCAGCAGGAACATTTTGAGGCCCTGAAGATGAAACAATGCAGAGAGTTGTGGATAGTTCATGTTCTTATTGGTGCCGGTTTACGAGTAATTTAGAAGAGCTCTAATACTGTGTTGGCTCGAGTACCAGCCGCTGTTCGAGGAACGAGCCCGTGCTTTTCCCCCAAAGAGCGGACTCGAGTGAGCAGCCTTTGGCCTTTTTGCTTAGCGGCCGTTAACCTGAGACTAGCCTAACTAAGGAGTTTTAAAAGTGAACCTTTTAACAAAGGATGAATTGTCTGTCAATTGAGTCTGTGTTCTTAGGGTAGATGTTTGTCGTGAGGAGGTCTTCCATATGTCATGAATTATTTCTCTCCCATACAACAAGTTGTTAGACACGTTGTATGGAATATTTGTATAGACCTTTTCTCGGTTTCTGACCCATCTTATTTGGGGGGCACATGCGGCAAAAATTACAGTAAATGTATGGGGGAAATGGCGATTAAAACAAATGTGTGTTTATATTTCTATGATTTTTCACAGCGGCAGCTGACAGCAGCAGGCAGCTGGTGTCCAAAGGTGAACTCGACTACATTGAGGAGCGAGCTTTACTGGAGACTCAGCGAGAGACGGTCGGGAGATTGGGAACGATTCCGTTTTAGCAACGTGAAGATGGTGATATCCCTGAGCTGGATAATCGTTTAGGAAAAGAATGGCGCCGGGTCAAAGCTGAGGCGTCGTTAGTCAAGCCAGGGGGCTGAAGTGACTGAAGACACACAAATAGTCACGAAGATAGCTGAGGTTGTTACAAAGAATCAGCAATAGAGAGGTTTAGCAATCACGACGGCGACTCCAATTTCTCGTTTGTCTAGATCTGCTCAGTGCGCCTATTGGTCTCAGAACTTGCTCAAACTAAATATGTAAACGCCAGCGTTCAACTCCAAATGAGAATACGAAAAATTAGCCGCCGCCGTTCGCGTTCTCCAAAATACGAAGAACTTGGTCATTTCACGTTGTTGCTTTGCAGAGGACGGCTAAGAAATGTAAAGAGATTTTCAACGTTCGTGCTCAGCCATTGTTCTACTCATTAAACCTTTTGTTTGGTGGCGTTCTCGTTACCATTGACGTCGTGGTTTTCTTAAGCTCTCTTTAAAGTGTCAATATCTACGTGGTCAAGTGTTAATTGACACGTACTGTAATCCGTGGCTTCTAAAGCATTGAGAGCTTATATTTAGAGAGTTCAGTCTCGGTTTAATTGAATTAAATGTGAAGAACAAAAAAAGATAACAGGTAGAGACTGTAAACTAAATAATATTTAAATGTATTCCCTTTGGGGTAATCAGTTCCCTTTAAAAGAAAGGCGTGAATTTGCATCTACAATTGAATACTGTTGCCTGGCAACTCGAATGTAAAATTTATATACTCGCCAGCAAACTGTTGGACGTAAATGTGCTGAATTGTTTGGAAGAGGTACAACATTAAAAGAGTTGAAATTTATCTATATTGTATTTCTCGTCATTGTGATTTCTTGACAAGTTTGTTTAGACAGGTAATAAATTCGTTCGTCTTGTAAAGAACAAAACATTTAAATTATTGCTACATGCTATATAAACGTGAGATAAAGGCTATTATTTTTAAGAGTAATGAATATTTTGTAATAAAACTTGAATTGTTCACAGCTTTGTTTGTTTTTCATAGTTGTGGAGACTACAATTGTACTGGTGTATTTACATTTTTTAAATTAAAGATCTAAATCTGACACTGAAAAAAATAAATATCAAAGGTATCTTATGATTCTTATCTCCCGAATATCAACCAGCCCAGACTGTTATTGAGCATTTAATAACCTTTTCTTCACCACTAAAGAAAAATAACCCTTTGCTATCTCCATGCTATATTTTGACAAGCTTGCTTATCTTATGAAACTTAATTATGAAGGAAGTGGCTTTCATAATTGGCTTGTTTCAGAGAGATTTTTCTCTGAGAATAAAAGGCTCATGGAATCGCTTCAATAACATCGTAAGAATATTCTTGATTATGTACGCCGCGTAAGCTATAATTATTTTGACCAAAGAGCTTTATGTCATGTTTCTTTTCTTTTTCAAAAGAATTTCACTGAGACTAGGGTTGGTAACTGACATAGCTTTGGAAAAGCACAAGACACTAATTTTCAGATTAATAAACATTTTACTTGTGCATTTGGGAAGCCATTTCCACTTCACAAGAAATGGTTTGCTTGGTTTAATATACTTCCTTGGAGATTTTTGTCTCTCCAATCATAAATCAATTTTCACCTTATCCCAGCTAGAAATTTCATTAACGCCAAAGACAAAAGTTTCTGATAACCTAGTTTTCAGTGGGTGTTCCTCGCAAACAAAACTTAATTGATAAAAGGTGAACCCCCAAAAAACCGCAATAAGCGCTAGTGTGAGGATATGACTGGCCAGAAGAATGGAAAATATTTGTAAATAATCTCCCTCGTCAGTATCGAAAATAAAACTCGTGTAACTTGATGATGTGGTCAATAACACTTTGCAAACTGTCCAACCTCGATCGCGGTGAGATTTAAACGACTTCAGTGTACAGCAATAATGTTTTTGTTGGATAAATCTCAAACAACTGTAAGTATCTTTTCAGTGTTTTTTTTTTAAATAATCTTTGTGTTATTAAAGAAGGATTATAGCATATTTCAAATTTTGAAGAAAAACGGTAAACATGAATTTTAAGTAACTACAGCCTCGGACGTTGCTAGGAAGCGATTTTGATTCTAATTTGCCCTAAAGCAGATTTCTCGGCAATTCTTTTCAGAGCCCGATTTAATGACAAGAATTGGAACAGTTCCATTTTTTAATTCGTTCATTTACGAGTGGAACTGATGATTATTCAGTGCCCAGAGCCGGTACTCACCATCAGGGAGAGATTATAAACCCGCATAACGCTCCTTAGCTTACCTTACGTATTTTTAGGTCTGATTGAAAGCAGGAGCATGGGCTCCGGTTGAAAGGTATTGACGCTTTGAAATGGCCGGGAAAATGAAAACGACTCGCTGAAAAGCCTTTGACACCAAGGCAAAGACGGTAGCTAGTAACAAACAAACCGAGGCACTTACCTCCGTCATTTGTCTTCATTTTTGTTGTTTATAGTCTTCATAAACACCCTTAATACCTAGCAAGAGAATTTAACCATGTCACAATGAGTCATAATTTTTTCATGGACATTGCCTCAATCATACTTTCATGGACATTGCCTTTTATCATAATTTGTTCCTGGCTACCACCTCGAGGCAGTGAAAACAAATATGCTTAAGATTTTTGTCCATGCATTCCTCACTACACTGACCCAAGGTCCAAGAAAAGAGAAGATGAAGTACATTTAAAGGGGCTGCACTGACGGACAGCGCATCTTGAAAAAGTCGGTCTTTTTTTCATGTTTGTCATCCGTAAAGAGTCTAATCTTCCACACTAACGGGCTCGACCCAGTTTTCAACCAGCCTTGTTTATTGGTTGTGTTCATTAGTGCCAGAGGCGCGCGCATAATTCGTCTATAGACGAACCTGGGCAAGGTCGTTTGAGTATGTCTAGTTATGCGTCTGAGCACGGCAGACAGACCTTACATCAACAACGACTTTCTACTTAAGAGACGAACTTGGCTGAGACTGATAACCCGTCTTGTGTCTATATTAAAGACGGGCATCAGAAGAATTATGCAACCCAGTGGTTCATTATGGCTGTTATTATAAAGTGGGGTAGAAGATGGGTAATTCGTCAAGACAAAACTATCTGCTTTTGTGCATCTTGAACGACAAACCGAGGCGTTATAGTTCGTCCTGTTTTTACACTAGACACATAAAACTGCAAACGCATAATTGGTCTGGACGGACTATGCGCCTCTGGTAACTTCTAGTATAATAAGGGCTTCGGTTTATCCGTACGGTCACCCTTGCTTCCTATGATAAGCTCTGTTATTTTTCAAGCACCGTTTGCAAAGACCATACCATCTGTGAAATAAAACACGATTTTGCATAGTTTTATATCATTAGCGTGCAATTGTCTTATATATTATTTTTCTATCTTGTAACATTTTAGCCTAATATGTTTATTAGACTTATATATATTGTAGTTTTGTCTTAAATAAAGTTCACATTCATTCATTTTTGTTTTCGGGTATTCAAGCATTATGATGACACTTAGGATCCGTCCACAACTTAAAACTGACTCGTCCCCAGTCGTCTCTCGGTCTCTAAAGGGAACGGGAGTCAACTGGGGGAGACTAATAAAGCAAGGGATGATTTCCGCGCATCCCTCGTTAATAATCAATAAGACAATGATAGACGACTGGGAACGAGTCAGCTGCAGCAATTTGAAAACGCAGCTTTATTTCACCGGTTAGGCCGTCCGTCCACAGTAATCCATCGAAAAAACGGAACTTTTCGAAAACTCTTTTTAAACTAGAGGATATGCACCCGCCGGCTATTCGTTTTAGTGTGGACGGAAAATATTTTGAAAACGAAGCTTTTCGGAAACGATGATATTCCCCTGCCCGGCCGAGTTTTACTCAAACCGGCAAATTCAAAATGACCAGTGATTGTTGCAAATTCTTCCGGTGTACTGTGGATGGGGCAGTAAGTTTTATGTTAAAAATCAAATAAATGTCTTGAATGTTCTCTTTCTTTTATCGCTAAAATTCGTCGAATTTTTAGTTAGAGGATCTGAAGGAAGTATCTCAAGCTGCGCAGGAGGCTAAGCTGGATAGAGAACTATTGCGTTTTGAAGGGGAACTGGAATTGGTTTTAGCTGATAAAGATCTCTTTTTGGAACACCTTTATCGACGGTTAAAACAAATAACCTACCTCTGGAGATCTTGGAGATGCCAGAGATTGCGTGATGTGTCAGTAACGCAGCTCGTGTCCGCCAAACAGGTAACATACCAGGCCCCAGTTGTTCAAAGGCTGGATAATGCTGTCCACCGGATAAATCACTATCCAGCGGATAAGTGTTAACAAAACAAACCACTCTATCCACTGGATAGTGATTTATCCGGTGGATAGCGTTATCCACCTTTCGAACAACCCGGGCCAGACTTTTCGTTTTTCATACAACCTCGTTCCCAGGGCTTGGAAAAGCCCTGGGACAGAGGTTGAGTTTTGAAAAGTTAATTGGGAAAATCAGATCTCAAAATCAAATAAAAATTTGATTGTTAATTTTACAGCTAGCAGGAGCCGAAGTGATGGGCTCCAGCAGCTAATTATAAAAAAAGAAGAGGCACTAGATCAGTTAGAAAATGCCTTCAGATTTCTATGTGTAATAAATCAACCACTCGTTTATCTCCCCTGCAGATTGAAGACCTCTTATATTGGGAACAAAGCCTCCCTAGAAAAAAGAAAACAGCGAAAACAGCAGAAAATACCAAAGAAAAACAAGTAGATATGTTGATCAGATTTCTTCAAGCTTGTCACGAGTCCAAACAGCTATATGAACAATTCTTTTTTTCGATTTACAAACCTCTCCGCCAATCTTTCGACGATGAAAAGGCCGCTCCCATAGCCGACGCACTTGGGCAAGTTCTCGAAAAGTGGAGTTCACTTCTCGAACCAGGCCCCATCAAACACAGAATGCTAAGTCCGGAAAGCTCCGAGGCAGTCCACAACATGAATCTCTCTAGTAGAACACGTGACACGCAGTTCAACCTCGTTCTGAGGCTAGTTCCAGACTTCGCCGTGAAAGGTTATGAAGCATTTTTTCTTGCAAGAGAATGGAGAGATATTTTGGGTTCGTCTGGTTACAGTAGAGAACTGAAGTTTATTCACAATAAAAGACATTTGGCCTCGAGGCGAACACCAAGACAACCACTTGGGAAAGAACCGGCCGAATTTGCCGCCATTCCGTGTGACGTATTTGAGAACTTGGAAAGAAAGCTGACACAACCGAATGAATCCCTAGGTCACCTGACAGATGGATCACGTGACAATGTAACCGACACCAGCAATAATTGTAATTACGCGGCTGAAAGGATCGCAAGAGCCAGTGAAAGTAGCATAAAATCAAGCTTATTTCAAGACCCCAGCCATCATTTAAAGACAGATAGAATTGAAACGAGAGCAAATCAGAGTGCAAAAGATTAGAACAGAGATCCTTCAGGGACAAATTGTATCGCGGTATACAGCAGAAAGACCAATGGTAAGGCCGATATTAGACCGGCTTGATGCTGCAAAGAGCAAGTGTCGGCGTTTAAGAAATGAAATTTCAAAACAAGGCACACAGTCTAGTTATTTGAGTGACAGACTTCATTCAAGGGGTTTATTTCAAACAAGTTTGGACTCGTTTGCCTCTGAGAGGATTCGATCAGTTACCAGACCTCTGCTGAATTCTCGTCATCGCGTACAAATGCGTGAGCAGAGAACGATTTGCGAGGATCACTTGCGCTTGTCTAAACTGTGCTCCTAAAACGTATCTAAACAATAGAGTTCATGTTCGCGGGAATACTGAATATGTTTTGGGCCCGACTCACACGGCTCAGTTTAGCCCGAGCTGCTTGTTGCCAGGCTAGGGTTAAAATGAACTCTGATTAGGGCCCAAAACACATGCCCAAGAACATAAACTGCATGTATTACTCACCATTTTGTAGGGCAATCATAAAGCAAAAACTGAAATGGTTACAAATTACAAAATCTTGCCATTTGAATTTTCAAACATTGTAAGAGACATGAAAAGAAAGTTCGATAAAACTTGTTTCCAATCTTGTAAGTGTTGAAATTTCGGGGGACTAACATACATTTTAGGCCGCTAAATTCTCCATTTTAGCCCGCAAATCCCTGCTAAGTGATAATAATATCTCATTATCGTAGCCTGATTACAGAGCTCATACCTTGTGCCGAAAAAGATGAAACGAGCATGGTGCATACATCTCCAGGTTCATAATCCACTAAGTAATTTATTTATTTAACAGCTAATGCTCGTAGAGGGTACTATCAATCGTACATTTAAAATTGTCCATGAACTTATTGTGTCTCAATCAATTGTAGTATGCGCCTGACCACTTGTTCGAGATTTCTCAGTAGTCTTTTTACTCAACGAAACTTCTCCTGGGTTAAGTAAACTCTTAAAAAAATTATCCGAAAGAGGGCCAGGTTTTTCTAAGCCCGATTAGGCTAGGCCATGATTAGCGAGAATTTTGATTTCAGTTTTGGAACTTTTCGGTAAGGTTTTCTGTTTATATTGCTTTTCTTCAGTTTTGAACTTGAGTAACCTTTACGCAAAACCCCCCCAAAAAATTAATACTTCGGTTAACTTTTAATCCTGGGTTAGAGTTAACCGGCTTTCGAACAAGGTTGTTTAGGTGGTGCTTAATCTTAACTATCACACCACGAATGCAAAATAACATCATTAGTTGTCGTCTGACAACAGTATTTACGTCGCGCCGCTGGTAAGTACTTGTTAGGCGTCGCTAGCATTCTCGCGCTCAGAGGCAAAACAGAGATCAACAAACTGAATTGACGTAGTTTGGTCACGTACTTCAAACGTAAAATAAATAAACACCCCCAGAACTGCGTCAAAAGACTTTGTGGAGGTAAACAAAACAAAGATGTTTGAAAACAGTGATGATGGAATGAGAGGAAATGTAACGAAGCAAGGGCGCTTCGAGAATAAAGCAGTAGGAAAAGTCACTGCTATGTCCCACTGTATGCCCTATGGCTCGACAGGGATAACGGAAGTCTGCGTTGGATCCGAATAGACTCAAACACGCCGCATTAAGCTGCCTAACAAGTGTTTTAGTCAGTAACCTACTGAGTCTTGAACTGTGGTATTTCACTCACACAGATCCACAGGAACCCATTCTTAAAGTGCCCCTGTGATCAAAAAAATCACTTCCTTTTTTTCTTGAGATTCTGAGGCCGTGTGTCTGCTTAACACTTGACTGGCAAAATTCTGGCCTTTTATTTTTATCCGAAGGCCGTTTACTTTGAGTGTAACTTTTGGATTTCACGATCCGCCATCACTCAAGTTCAAACCTGACCGATTTGTCCTCAGAGGGTTGGATCCGGGAAAAGTGACGTCAAAGGCTCACCAGCTTAAAATTTCAGCGTGTGAACGCAGCTTATTATGTATGCAAAGTGCGAGTTTAAAAGTGTGAAAGCCCAAAACTTCCGTGCTGCATATTAATTCTGCAGCGTACACACGCATTGCATTCTTAAACTAGTGAGCCTTTGACGTCATTTTCTCCTCGATCCAGCTCTCTCAAGAACTTAAATTTAGTAATGGCGGATCATTAAATAGGAAAGTTCCAGTTAAAATAAACAGGTGCCTTTTTAAATCAAGGATTAAAACTTGGGTCACTTGGTGTTTAGTTAACATAGTTTTGAAATCCAAAGGAAAAAAATAATTTATTTTTTGTCACAGGAGCACTTTAAGCTGAGGCGTTTATTTAAAAACCTAAAAAAACTTTATAAAGAATAGTATCAACGTATTCTAGTTGCTAGAATTGGAACTTCTCACCATTTTCGTACAGGTGCGATGTTAAATCCCCGTGCAAGTGCTGGGTCTTGCACTGTCATCATATACCTCACTGTAATGTATTCGGCTGTGCGAAGACTTTTACCATACTCCCACGCAAGCTCTGGAATCATGAGCTTGGGGTTCCTGTGGCAGGGCAGTTCAAAACAAACTTCAGTTGAATGGTAAAAATGCAAGTCTCGAAGAAGATTAACAATCGTACACAGTAAATCTAAACTTCTAATCTTTTAATTGCTTTAATCTCTCCGCATGTAAACTTCTCGGAATTAACACTTATTAGCAATGTAGCCACTAATGAGGACCGCATATTTGCTAGTAGTATTCATCTTTCAACCACCAATTTGACTTGGAAGCTAACTGGCACATCTTTGCAATAAATTAAAAGTTAACAGCAATAGACACTCAAGTTGTACTCTTGATCTCGGATAAGCCAGAACTGTTTGGAGCGGCAGACAACAACAAAAGCATTTCTTTAATATGTTGTACAAACTAAATCCATGAGTACGTGTGGGTGGTGGGTAAGAACTATTATGAAGGGATAGACAATATTAACGCCTCCATCTAATGCACCTTTTCGTCAAATAAATAATCATTATCTACTAAATCAGATGAATCAAAGGCTGTTCTTATCAGCAGCTTTCTCGATCGGCTTAGTCAGAACTGGATTTGTTCTGCTTTGCGTCTGTGAATACGGTTGTTTGTTTCTACTAATTTGGCAACGTTCCGAGACGATCCAGCAAGTGCTTTTTATTCCATTTTCTTTTACTGGTACAGCTGACGCATACTTTATTACAAAATTGTAATATTTCTTGTGTCTTGTAGACCGTTTTCTCAAAAGAACGACAAAGTGTTTTCGTGATCCATGATACAAAATGTTTGTCGCCGTATTTTCCGAACGGTTGGTAAATACAAGGTAATACTCGTTTAGTAGAGACAATAAGCTTATTACAGTTCCCGAGATTAACAGACAGTAATCGAGAAATAACATGAGGCTTTCTGCTCTGCTTAATCACGCAAAGTAGGAACTTATCGATTGAAATAAGCCGATACAGGAAGTTGCTGATTGGTGCAATCTCTGATTTCTTCGTGCTTGACAATTTTGTTCTTATGTGTGCTTAAAATCATCACTTGACAGTGTTCAGCTTAATCCCAGAAAAACTCTCTAAGCCCCACCCAGGTTAAAATCTCCTTATTTTCCCAACTTACGCCCAATTTCGATTTAAGAAATGTTTATGTCTGTATTCGTGTTCATAAACTCTGCTTCTTGGTCAAATAACGTGAATACTTTTGGCTGTAAGTATTCCTCTGGAAACGTTCTCGTTCAAGCTCATTCCGGAGGAGATTCTGTCGGTTGATCAGGTAGGAACAAAGTCAGATTCAGTGTTCCGATAGGTTCACTTACGCGGGTTCACATGCTGTCAACACAAGTGTGCTAGCAGCTAGGGGAACGATTTTTCAGGGAATGTTGACGACAGCTTCCTCAAGTTCATTCATTCTTAACCTTTCCCGCCCAGTCCTTAACAATTTTGTATTTTGTGACAAGTCGTCTAATTCAATCAACGCTTTCTATATAGTTTTTGTAATCGAGAGGAAAACGTGACACTAACTGATCATACCATTGCCCTTGAGTGTAAAACCAGCCGAGCATTAAACACGCAAGCAAAGACAGTTTTCATCTGCTACCCAAATATATAGCTTTGAACATCCGAAGAAACACTGCTGGTTTAAAATAGTGCAATAGACTCTATACCCTTGAGAAGATAATGTGTTGATTGCATTGTCGTAGCGTCAGGAATTTGCAGTCAAACTAAAAGGAAAACCTTGTACAATTGATTACAGGAGCAGATGTGAATCACTGAATTCCACTGAGTGGAGTAAAGTAGTTAATAAGAGACAACATTTTTTGCAGCTTATGACGAAATGATGAAAATCGTGCCGAAAGGGTTCATTAGTTCACAGAAGGTTCTAGATTCACTATTGCAAGTGGGTTACCGCAAAGAGGTTTTCATCACTCCCAATTTTAACTTTCTCAAGCGAATTTTAATTACCCCACTCATGATTTGGCATATTTGTTAATTACGTTCCCGTCCTATCTTCTTTGCCCTTTTAATTTGTGCAGCTAAAATAAATAAATAAAAGAGGACATCGTTACACATTTGTATCACGCCCAAGTCCGTGAACATCATCTTTATTTTACTTTCAATGCCCAGTAGATCTTATATAGACTACGTTGTATTCTTTAACGGTTTCTACGTTGCCTACGTTTTCTGTGTTTTCGAAGTAAATTATTCCGCTTTGCGAGAATCTTAAAATGCGGTTAGTGTTGTTATTTCAATAATTTAGTTCTGTCAGCGGATTACAACCTTGACCTGTTTTTACCATCCACTGCGCGCGGAAACTTGTTCATTGTTCGTTATGTTAGCTCAGTTACAGAACTTACTTCTTACACTGCGATTCACCATCATTAGCCATGATAATGGTGAAAAAGCAACAGAAGTGCTTCCCAGCCGCTTGGCGTTGCATCGTAAGCTTTTGCTGAGAATGTTGATCGTTTCCATTAGTCGTTGTGAATGGAGGGTCACTTGATATCCAATTTAGCCGTTCAAAACTGCGAGAAATTTGGGAAATGTTACCTGCCTCGTTTCATTCACGAATTAAAAGCCTTCTGACTGGAGAAAGCTAGATTTTAAATGAACCTTGCGCTGCAAAAAAACAACAACGTGAGATCACTTCTCACTGTCAAAAAATTGTTCATAATGACCCATATATGCAATTAATTTCCATCATCCAATCGACTGCTGTCATTTAACGAACGCTGTACACAAAGAGTTAGACAATATCTTTGTCGGGTTTCATATCATCAGTTTGTTTTGAGTTTCTTGATCACGAAATGGAAATACCGTTGACTCAATATCGAGCCTGCGGTCGATAGTTCGGCCACGATCAGCGTGGTTGCTAAGTAACACAAATCATCACCGAGTGTATAACTTTTAGGTCCATCGATCTATAAATGACACTTCTTTTTAACTTTCTCTGGTTTAAAACTTTCAAGAGTATATGCATTGTGTACAAACACATTCTCAAACTCGTTAATAATTCATCAACTTTAAACAAAGGAAATCATGGTGGTGACGGTGTATGGATATCCGACTTTAATTAGCACAGGTTTTTTACGATTTTATTTCTCCATTTTCTACTTTGTTTTAGTTTCGATTAAGAAGACATCTCCAACAATCAAGACAGTGTTTAACCACATTTCCAAACACCTCGAAGTTCGTCAATTATACTTCGCTGCGTCTCGTATTGTCCCTTCTCGGTGATTGAAAATGTGGTCAAACACTGTCTTTCGTGTTTGATATATTACTCGAGTGACACTTCATGTTCAGGCTCGAGCAAGTGGTTTAATGCGTTTTTAATCAAACACAGCGTTTCATCAAACGTGATCTTAGAGCCAGAAATCACAGGCGGAGACGATTTTTCTTGGCAAGTATTTCATGTGGTTTACAGTTAATTCTTCTCTTTGCATTCCGTTATTTGTGCGGCCCGGCATACAGCTATCTTAAATCTCAGTGTCGTATTGGTCATTTAACTTGGCCGGTTTTCGAGAGAAAATCAATCAACTTATGAGAACGCTTATTTAGAGATTATTGTTATTTGTCATGCTGAATAACAAACAGAGTTTGTTTTGACACTGATATTTAGAAAACAATTTACCCCCCTTATCAATGGAGCACAGAGGAAGTATATATGTATCACTTTGAACGAACCGATCCCAGTCGGCTTCGGCATGTTAATTTGCTGGATGAACTGCAAGGAATGAGTGATGTTTCAGTAATTATGAGCTAATTACGCGGCTAATGTCGACGCCAACACAATTGTTATTACCTAGCCAAACCAAAAAAAAATATGAGGTGTTATTAATTTTAAAGTGTTGAATGATTAAAAGTAAACGAGACAGTGTTTTGTTCAAGCTCTTCTTAAGGAATGCTCGCAATTGCATTCTAGCTAGTCCTATGTATCAAAGATCAAAAAAATAATTCTCCCTCCTAATACCATAAACTTCTTTCTGTGTTATTTCTGAGAATTAAGAGATTCATCAAAACAATATTGAAACCTCTTAAGTATCCATACGTGACGTATTGGTAATGTTGCAAGGACAAGTAAAGTTTAATTTTGATCAGAATGTGAATCTCTGATACAGTGTAGCTAATGACACAATCAAAATTCTTGTCCTAGAATACAAGCTGAAAACAACTGGGAACTTTGAACCCTTGTTTGATAATGGTCAAAATGTACATCCTATTTACAATCATACATTGCCAAGCGGACACGCAAGATTGTCTTAGTTGTTTACCAGTCAGTAGCTAGACGCTGAAATCTAGTAGAGAAGTTTAGTTGCTAATTTGAAGGAAAATTCAGTGTGCATCATCTTGCTCGGCCAATTTTTGTTCTGTTGAAACAAGCTACACGATTATGTGTCATTCTATTATTCTAGTTTATCCACGTTTACTCCAGGCACAGTGGAAAAGTCAAACCATCAAAGAACTGGTCTTTTACATGTATAGAAAACACTTTTATGTGACCTTTCATTACGAGTTTCCGGATCATGGTCAATTAAATTTTCTGATGTAGGATTTCCACTCAACGCATTCATCCTGTTACACTGAGAAGTATTTTCTTTTTAACTCCAGTTTTAATTAAGACCACAATGTTTTGACCCTGAAGACCAATTTGTGCGTCATAGTGAGTCAAAAAACAAAACAAAAACTCCTTGGCATGAACAAATACAGTGAGAGTCTTCAACTTCAAAGGACTTGTACCATGAATTTCATAAAGCATAAAGTTGGAACTGACTTCCAAATAATTACAGTGCAGTGGCTCTGAAGGGAATTAGCTGTGAAGGGAATGAGCTGGTATGGACAAGTAACTCCAAAACACAAAAATTGAAAGTCTTTCACCGTTGAATGTGACTGATATTGGGTTTTATCTAGGGACGAGGTGGAAGAGCTTATTTGGGGGTGGTGTTTTGAAATTACTGATGGAAATAGCTTTAGTAGACGAAGACCTCTTAACGTAATACGATAATCCAAAGTGGTGGATTGCCATTTCAAACGGTGCGCTAAAACATCTAGCTTCCCTGTTGTCACGCCTACTGGCTTGGGAACACGTTCGTGGAAAGGAAAATTTTATTAGGTCAGGCAAACACGCAACTGAAAGACAATTTTTCACAGACCTGTTAAACTTTGCAAGAGCCAAACCACAAAGCTAAAGTGATACTCATTTTATCACTTCTAACTTTGATCTAGAATCTCTGAAATGATTCACGTGATGAAGGACAGTTTTTTTCCCCGCAAAACCGGTTTGAATTAAGGTAATCACGTTTCTGCGACTTCTCCGTTCATCCAATCCTCACTGACCTCCAGGGGGGGGGGGGGGGATTACCGGGGAAATTTCGTATAGGTGTGTGCCGCGAAGGGTCTTAAAACCCTGACCCAAAGCAAACGCAAATTGATACCCTATCTAAGGCAATAACCAGAAAAATGACACCTTGTTCAGGGGGACAACGAAAACCAAGAATTGCGTGAACGGGTCAACTCTATTTTGATTCGTTTCTATAACATTGGAAGTTAATCAAACATAGGATTTGTTTTCGTTTAGCTGGGCATTTACGCATTGAAATGTTAGATGATACAATTTAGGTAGCCTGTCTAAAGATCACACCGGGAACACAATGCCAACAGGATCGGGAACCTCAAAAACCAGAGCCTATCCCGCGGCACATGCCTGTATAGCCAACATATCAAAGTATCCCCCCCCGGGACTGACCCTGCTCGTGTTCACAAAAGTACGGTAGAGACGTAATCCCTGAGGCGTAAATAAAAGCTCAATCATTTCTTCACGTACGCACAGTCGGCCAATCACGAACAGGCATTCTAGCGTTTCTTTCCTCAGCACCGCAGGAGTGAGATTCAAGGTTCATAATCGCAGTAATTACCAGCGTCTTCTCACCCTGAGTAGGCGTGCTGCCGTTGATAAATTGCCTGTGTCTCGTGCCGCTGAACGAATGGCACACGATCCGTCTTGTGAAGTGTTAGTTGTCGAAAACTATTAGTGATGAAATAAATCTTCCAAAAGCCCATTCGCAGCCTCTTAGTGACAGCTGAAAAAGACCAGAATCGAGGAATGACTAAATTAATGGTCCGTTGATTGTTGTCTAATGACTGGAGCAAGACCGAGAAATAAGCAAGAAGCCTATGCCAGAAGCAAGAAATTAGACATTTTTTTTTTAATAGCCAAGTGGAGACAGATTTTCTTTCGTCTCCTGAGACTACCAAATAAAGAATTGGCTCTTTTTCTCTCAGCATATCCTGGTTGCGAAAGCTACTAAGCTGCACAATTAGTTCTAAAGGAAAAAAATCCTATGAATATATGGCTTATTTCAAGTTTTAGGCCCTCAGCTAAGAGACTTTACTTGCTAAATGTAAACAAGGGTCTTGTATCGAGAATGTGTTTACGCGCCTAATGTCAGGTCAAGTTTATGGAAAGCCGTCAGGTGCGCCCGGTGAGAACTCTACCGATTTCACTGTTGACATAATACGCGTGTTCAATGCAATTGATGAAAAATATTTAAATCGTCATAGTGGTGAGGTTAGATTGACGAAAAGGCGCACATCCTTCAACAGGAAATGAGCTGCTCCTTTGGCAACCTCTGTCGATTTTAAGCTGTTTATATCTAATTCTCCTGTGGCGCACTGTTACGAAAGCATTTCAAGATTGCTTCCTCCGATGAAGATGGCGTAGTTTGCACCGCTAATTGGGTTTTATCAGTGCTGAAAGTCAGCCGAAAATCCCATTTTCTCCAGCCGGTTTTTCCTCTACTGTTGATTGAATATATTACTTAACACAAGCATCTACTGTAATCTGATATACCATTCCCTGGGAATTTAGATCACGAAAAAGATATATTCTCAAGTTCAGTTGTTGACTTTAACATAGCACACTGCCCGCAGCACGTTAGAGAATTCACGTTCTCGGCACAGCCTCACAGCTAGGAGAAACAAATTTAAGGTAAGAACCATGTTAGTGTTGCCTTATTTTTAATAAACCTTTTCTCTCTCCTTCGTGTTGGTCAAATATTTGCTTTTTAAGCGAATGGTGTTTAGCGTAAACCGTGTGCGAACATCTGACGCCCAAATGCTGTTGTCAAATCTTAAACAGAAGACACTTAACTAAGTGTAACAGTTAAAGAGACTTATTTCATAACCGGATAACGAGCAACACTTCTTTGTCTGCACTGTGCGGGTATTTCTTGGTAGCTGATGCCATCCGAAATAGAAGCAATGACGACAATTGTTCTCCTACGGTGTTGGAGAAAAACCTCGATTCTCGTGAACACGTATCCCCAATCGATCAACAAGGACAGGCATTGTGTTTACGTGGAACAACAAGCTTACTATCTCTTTTGTCGGTATTGATTGCTTAGTTCGATATGGGCTTTTTAAATGGTTTTCAATTGCCGTTCTGATGCACAATCTTCAATCCTGGTGAAATCGGTTGATATTATCACGGGATAAGCGACAAATTGAATTTTGCGGCCGCTTTGATATCCTGAAGATAAGTTTAGTAGCGTTGTGAAATTTGTTAGATTACACCACTAATTTCCTCAAAATCGTAAAAAGGAAACAGCTATTAATCATAAAAAGCCTAATGCAATGTACACAAGCCGTTGTTTTAAAACGGCTTGAGACATAACTTAATTTAAACGAACAATTAAATAGCAAGATGAAGTTCTGGAAACTGCATCGTCGTGAAACACTAGCGCCGCGAGTGTCAGTAAAATTTCCGGCCCACAAAACACGTTGATTATTCACTGTGAGTTGCAGAATTTCCGAAAAAGCTGTCTCGGCACGCGTGGGAAGTCTAGAAGCCAAACCATGTTTTCATTTTCGCTGCGGGGGATCTCTGGTATGTCTTCTCCGCTCGTTGACTTTATTCAGTTTTTATAGCGATGGAGAGACTCGGTCACACTGTATAACCCTAAGTTTAAAGAATCAACAATACAGAACCACAAATGTAACAATAGAGGAATGTTCCAATTTGAGGGCGTCTCAAGTAGTACATTCTAGCACTTGATTTAAATACCCTTGCTTGTGTTAATCGATGATGTATTACGTTTTTGCAAATGTTCCCTTGACGGTACTTTTCTATTATTGAGTTTCAGTTACCACGCACCTTCTAGCAATGTATAAATGGTTCTCTTACAGTAATCAAGACCGCTCTTACAAGTTCTCTTGATATAGTAGCGAAGGCACATTGCATTGCTTCCGCTGCGAAGTGCGTTTCTTTCTTTAAAGCTCTGTAGTGGCTGTAATTTCTTAAGGTTGCAGCCAGTTTCTCGACGTTTGTTAAAAGGCTAATTGTTGCCAACTTTCCGTGAATGTGTTTTTTGGTGTAAAGGCGCAAATTAATGGACTCATCGCGCAAGATATCGAATGTTGTAATGTGTCATACTGTGGAGGCATGAACAATGTGACACGCTTCTGTTGACAGCAGAAAATGGAGTCAAATACTTTTTGGCGCCGAGTCGAGTCATTATCTTTGTCCTGAGAGATCCGATCACAGACAAGGTCTTGGGATAAATATAAAGTAGCCATTTTTATGGCTCATTCCTGATAATGTTTGCTTTTTTTGTGGCCCTTTTCTGGACGATTTTCGCAACACGTGAGAGATATCAAATTTCATCGTTCGAGGTTCTGCCGTAGGACTCGTTTGTTCTCGAAGGACTGGTTTCGCTCGTCGTAGCACGGATGGCTTTTAAAGGAGCTCCGTCTCGTTCTTTTCAGTCATTTTGGCTACGTACAAAATTACCTTTAAATCTCGGAAAGAAACCTGAAAATAGTGGTTTACTAAGAAAGAAAAACGGAGAAGATTAACGCGGATGACAAACGACGAAATTGAAAAATCTAACTTTTCAAGATGCGCAAATCGTGACGTTTCATTTGTTTTATAGCTGAAGATGTCATGAAATTATCAACACCCAAAGTCGCCGTGCGTGTAAATCTACCCAACAGTACTTTCAAGCAAAAATTCGGTCAATGTCCTCGGCTTTTAAATCAACGAAATGTTCATATAGATCAGACGTGAAAAACCAAAAAAAAGTCAACACATTGCTTGTCCCTTTTTGCTTTCTATTTGTTGCTTTTTCATCTTGTTTAGGATGTTATTGTTGATTAGGGTTTCCTTTAAACTTTCAGGTGATTGAGTGTACATCGCAAAAATGCCAATATAAAAGATCCTTTGGGTTACTGCCATATATTTTCCCCTGTAGACAGAATAAGAAGCAACAAAAATAATAATAATCAACAACTTCACAGATTTCGTCTTGAGACTAGAACCACCAAAATAGAAATGTTCTGAGCTTAGGGCTACAATATGTAACATCAGTCAATATCTAGGCCAGAAACAAATTTGTAAATTATTTTCGCGCCACACGACTTCTAGTAATTAATTGCTTATCTCGGTTTCCAGCAGTTTTTATCGCGCATTTTGTCTGCGGTCACCCACTATCCTTCCCGCTTTGAGTTTGTAAGTGTATTATAGCATTTTTATAACGGTTCGCGCACATTCCACTAAAATCAATCCGGAAATATATTATAGATGTAGGAATACAGCCAAAATTCGCATTTTTAAGGACAGTTGCCGGGGGCGTACAGCCGTACGAAGGATGGCTGTTTCGTCAGAAGATGATTGAGCCTGCGTGCTTCTAGGACAATAATAAATAAAATTCGCACAAAATTAACAGTTTGCCATTTGGTCTTATTATGATAGAAGCAATGGTCTTGTGCGCATGAAACCCTGACACGATGCCGGGACGAATATAAAGCGAAATGTTAGCAATTTAAAGAGAATAAACTAGAGAGGGCTGAATTGGAATGCGAATGTTTTGAGTTATGTACAGTGTGCACAAGTAGCAGGGCACTGCGACATACTTTTCCTTTTATGGAGATGGTGTTAACCTCGTTTCCATGCAGCTATGATTGAATGTTCAACCTCATTTTGGTGTGGAACTTGCAATTAACCAAATCAGTACAACACAAGAAAATGTGCATAAAACAAACAAATACGAACAGGACAATGAAAGTAGAAGCTTTTCACTTCGTGTTACATGTATCTCCGTAAGCCTTGAATCTTAAAAATAATTTTCATAAATCGGAAATTGTCGATTAGTGCGCATCATGCTGATAAGACGAAGTTTAAATCCTGCTCAGTCATCAAAAAAGACCGACAGGGGTAAGAAAAATGGAAATTAAAGGACACCTTTGTTTATTCAATGCACTACGTTAGAGAACCCTTGCCGACAGTTAGTCGTTCACTTGGCCCCGGCAATGCAATTTTCTCACCTATTAAATTTGGTTCCATGAAAACTTGGTTGATTCTGCCAACTCTATGATTCGGTGTGTTTCTTAACTGTATGATTTCCTAGGCATCACGAAAACGGGGATGATGTAGTGGTGAATTTGTTAATTCTCGTGTTGTAAACTCTCATATACGTCCCTTGACATAGACTCTATTCAGTTTTGCAAGGGTGGTGTTTAATTTGTTCCAAGTGGGGAGGGGAGTTGGCGAAATTGACGGTCGAAGTAAGACATTCGTTGCCTGCATTGAGTCGGATGTAAGTTTGATGTTCATACATTGTAAAACCTAATTTGATGTTGGAAATTACCTTTCATCCATTTGTCGGTAGACGTTTAACTTTAAGGCCATAAATGCCCTCCCTGTTGTGTTAGTGCGAATGAGGTGAGGAGAGCGAGTCTATAGAAATACGGAAGGAAATGAGCAGAATGAGACAATGTAGCAGGAAACATGTCTGTGACGCACTGAACAATTCTTTATAATTTCCCAAAATTTTGCCTGGATGTCGCGGTTTACTCAGTTCGTGATAAAATGTTACATATCTCGATAGGTACACTTTCATCGCCCATGCATGCACCTAGCCGCAAAGGGTATTTGTACTGTTAGTAGTTTTGATCCTTTAAGCATATATAAGCTAGGTACACCGCGTGTGGTATCCATGAACGAAATGAAATACTGCACAGAACGACACCGAAAATCCTGAAATCCTTTTACTGCGCGCAAAAAAATCGAAAATCCTGTCAGGAATGTGATCTTTGTGGCTGTGAGTTTCCCGCCTAGTGAAGAACCCAAGACACAAACAAAACCATCTCAAGTTTTGTTTTCAAGAAAGAGTTTGACTTTTAAGTTCAATTAAAAAAGCTTGAATTCTCGCGACTCATCTCATAACATTTTGTTACTCTGGTCTCTAAGAATGTAACTTTCCGAGTTACGGGATTATTGCCATCACTTTATTTTCCAGTTCTGCATGTACGCCTGCTTGATGATACTTATAATACTGTGATCATGCTTTCCTTCTTTGCCGCTAATAACTTCCGCTTATTACAATCTCTCCCACACATCGCCAAAAAACGTCGCAGTTAGATTCTCTGTAATAAAAAGGATTTGCAAGCGCGCGGCCTATAGTAGAACGTGATGTCGGCAGTTTTGTTGTGAATTATCGGAAAACATCTCCGATGTGTAAAGAAATTAAACGGATTTGAAAGCCTGGTGGCCTAGCTAAGGGAAAATCACTTGTTATGCAGGGTTTACGTTGGAGGCACGGAAGGGTTTGAAGCGAAAAACCGAGCACTGTGTTACTTTTGCTAACTTTGTTGGGCATGATAAACTTACAGTAGCTTGAAAAGGTGAAGTATCGTCATAGCTCCTGCAGGTTAACTTAAACACCAGACACTAACCGGCCCATGATGCATCTGGCGCATGCACATCTGTTTGCTATTGTACATGTACATGCAATAATACATTGCAGCAGCTGATGTTTTGTCAGTCGACACCGACAACCTCAAGCGGTCAACAAGCGAATATTGTGGTAATAATTGCGTTTAAAACAATCGTCAAAGGTGTTACTCCCATTGACTTCAGATAAAGTGGCGTGTGTTGAGGGTTTTTGGAATTCCTTCAAACTTTCGGTAGGATTATTTATAAGTGGACTGACTCTTTGCGGGTTTTCTGACAGACTGAAATACCATTTAAACTGTTTCTTGTTATCCAGGTTGAAACTTCAAACATTTCAAAAGCAAGCCATGCCTATCTTGACAGTTTCGATTTTGGTTATCCTTGCGACATTTGGAAGTTATTGTTCAGGTAAGAAAGAAATTGTTTGCTTTGTCATTGTTCAGTTCTTCAGTAAGACCAGTGTCCTTAGACATGCAGGTCCCTGAGCGAACAGAGTTTCACCGTTCCTCCTAGTTGTAAAAGAGCTTTTTGACCAAATCAACGTAACTTCTTAGTGGCGATGACATCAAAACGTACTGAGCATTGTTAGACTGAAAATAAAGTAAGAAGAACCAAGCTGACTTGTACACATCCATCACGTGCATCGAAGCACACTCCAAAAAAACAAACAAACGGGCAGACAATGGAGGCATTTGATCAAAAACGTTGAGCTAAGTAAGAGGATTCTTTGCGCTTGAGGACAGCTTTAAGGCCCAAAAAATTGAGCAACCATCGGAACTGTGATGTAACATCAACGTTCTGCACGTCTTCAGTAACGAACTGACTCTCTTCCCTGACAAATGAATGCCGTCAAAATTTCGAAATTGTATCAGCTTCCGTTGTCTGGACGGAAAAACAAATGTTGCAATGCCTTTTTTATTCCTACGCGAGCAGAACTTTCCACGTGAAGCAATCACTTGATATATTCTTACTGTTTTTACGAATTAAACAGGTACAATTTCAAAAAATGACGAATTTTTCTGAAGGAAAACGAGAACTTCCGTCCGATGAGTCTGCATGTTTACAGGCGCAAATGCAAGATTTGGGAAACTCGACTTCGTGAATAACAATTTTAAGCAAAAATGGATGATAAAGTTTAGAATGTATTCTAAACGATTTTCACTTCGAAATGATATGACCCTTAATTCTGAAAGTACAGTGTTTTTGCTGGCTTCCTAGTCGAGTTCTTAGTTAAAGTGAAATTACTACCATGTATGGCGTAGTTGAATAATGATGACCCCTCCCCAAGGAAAAAAAAACCAAGTCCAAAGGCACGTTTCCAGCCATGTTTTACATAAACAAAATTATCCTGCAGGATATATGCTCTTCTGTAACTCCGATAATCAGCTTAGTAGGAAATTGATATCATGGACACAGTCTCGGCCGAGAATCAGTTGATTCAGAGCGCAATCCCATGTGGTATGGCACACCAGGGAGAGGTGATACTTTGATTCCTCGTTGCGTGAATAATTACCCCGAAGTCGTACAGACTAAAACAACAATGACTGCGTCTATGTTGGGACGTTGCAGTCCTATCACGCCTCCACTTGCGATTAAGACATTCGGCACGGCCGTTTGCATTGTCTCATTTCAGTAGAGGATGATTTCCAATAAGGGAAAAAACACCCTTATTTTGATTTCGTGCATATGTAGGCCGCGAAAAAGTGGTTGAATTTTGACGATTGACAAATATCGCTAAAAGCGACATTCCTCGAGTTTCTGTCCGTTTAGCTTGACAGGAACATTCATTGCCCACAATTGCAAGTTCCTTGTTGTCATTACCTCTTCATTTTTGCATTCTCCCTCTTTCCGGCTTTTGACAGGAAAGTGGATTGTGAGTTAACCATCAATAATACTTTTCCCTTGCTTGAATAGTCGAAATAAATTGACTGTAGAAAGATCCTCTGCCGTTCTTACGCAACTTTGCAAAGCGGTCGAGAAAACAACAAGTACCTCAAAACGCAAAATAACGGCTGATTTTGAGACGGTGAGAAACAAGAGAGAGCCCGCGAAACAAAAGTACGGAATGTCGTCTCACTCAACTGAACTACAATACCAACTTAAGCACACGATAACATAAACAATGAATAACAAACTAAAACTCAGGCAAACCCTAGTTTGTCTTATTTTACATTTCCGATCGTTATGTGTGGGGACTCTGGTGGGCGAATGTGTGAATAATATCGTGAAAATAAATTGTTCTCCGTTCCATAACCTAGTCTGAGTACGGACCGATTTTGGACTTTGTCTTCGCTTCTACTGATGTTTCAGAAGACAAGTGGTTGCTCAAAGTGTTCTTCACTCATGTTCTCCAAGCTTCCCATGCTGGTGCATCCAGAAGTCTCGACGAACACACAGCTAAAGCATAATTAACTATTTCTTTAGATTAGGCAACCAAACTACCAGGAATGGCGACAAACAAGCTTTATCCTTTGTTCGAGACATGACTGAAAATTACAGTATTCCTACAATTGAGACCTGGGTATTTCGTACAGTCACCATTCATTCACAAGTGTTTGTAAAAATAGCCAGATACTCTTAAAAACCGTTGAACGAATAAACGAAAACATCCTCAGGATACTGTGTAAATCCTTTCCAACACCTCTGTCTCTTAACTTTTTTCTTCAGTTTGTTAGAAATTCTTATTAAATGGGATAAAAATTCCCTCAATTTCTCTTAACTTGAGTGTTTTGGGTCGTGCATGAACATTCTGGCGCAGCTGCTTGATTAGATCGACGAGACTTTGTTTGTTATGTTATAAGATGTTTTGGCTCTCATAAATCTATCGAATAGTTAATGCAGTGAAATCTGCAGTCCACTCAACAAACTCAAGGGCCCATTTTTGCGACGAACACAGGAAAAAGCATTTCATTGCCTTGTCAGGACCAAAGGAAACTTGACAACGTCTTGACATGCAGTAATAAAATTACTATTTACCTGTTATTAATTTGTCAATTTTTCACATTGCAGTGACTGGCAAGAGTTTACCACAAAGAACAAGTTCAAAAGGTGACGTCTGACAATTCCAGCGGAGTCTCATTATAAGAACAAGAATTTACATCAACGTTTCTTTCTTCTTTTGAATTGGTGCCAGCAAAGTATTCTTTGGAATTCTTTGTCTTTTTTTTCATTACTAGGTGAGACAAGCTGCGTGATCAAAGGTGAAACTCACCCAGTTAATTCCTCGTTCATCACAAGCGACTGTTCATCACAGTGCATCTGTATGGCGGGAGGAGTGGCCAGTTGTATGGATCTCTGTCAGCAGATGTTACCGAATTGTCCCCCCGGAACTACGCTTAAGGAAGAAGATGAGCCCATTGGTTCAGGAGGGGTCCGTTGCTCCTGCGTAAGGAGATACTGTGTTCCAGCGAAAGGTATCTTAGTTTTATTGTTCACAAGTACCTTTAGTATCTGTATACAGGTTTCAACGGCTTTGCACGTCAGTTTGGGAATTATAACAATCTCTTTACCAGCTTTTCCACGCTACGAATTTTAAGGTGTGCACTCTGTAATCAGTTTTGTTCAAAGAAAGTTATTTTCTGTAGGAAAACGTTTCTTTTTATTCTCCTCGTGGAACAGACGTTATAACATGGTAACTATAGGCTTGGGCTATAGCAGGCGATAAAACACGTCTGTGCATGTGAAGGACGCATGTGGAATGGATGAATTTCCTTGTTTGTTTGCGTGTTTGAAATGCTCTGCGGCACTCTTTGTTCTCCAGCTCACATTATGTACGACATAAATGAGGGTTTAATCTCTAAGAGCTTTCGTAACCTGACACAGTGTAAACCGCTGCAACCGAGTGACAATAGCAGCGAGAGTCTGGTATGATATCATTGAATCAATTGACAGACACCGCTCTTTTTTAAAAGCTCGATGCCTTAGCAAGGTTACAAAATACCTTTGGCTTTTGAGTTATTGGATACGTACAGTAATGTAGTCGGCTTTTTTCGGACACTTTATATTTGGTTTATTCCTCTTGAACCCGTTCTTGACTTAAGAAGCCGCAAAGCGAAGGATCCATTTAATTCTATCGTTAATAATTACAAAACAGGAAATCTTAATTTCGGGACCTGAGCATGTAGACACACGTCTGGGAGCACTCTTCCGAAAAACATAACAAGTATGTCACAAGAAGTTTCGTTCCTTTACCAACGACCACAGAAACTGCGAAGAACCCCCCCCCCCCCCCCCGCCCCCAGTATTTTACTCTTTTGGTGACTGACAATGTTTGCGTTAGTTAAAAATACAAAACGCAGGTGTCAAGAATTTACTGCAAGAGTGATTACTACCATTGGCCAATATTCAACAATTTGTAGATTTCAAGCTCGTGGACCTCGAGGTTTTGTTCCGGTTAGGTCAAATATCGATCAATTTATAGTTCACTAATAATTAAGTTTACTTCATGGCTTATGTAATAAAATTGATCACCTGACTCAGAGCAATATCAGACGATAGTTGTTGAGAACGCTGAAAATAATTACATCAGCATTAGAGTCTTCCGGTTCGAGCCCTGGCCGGGGATATTG
Source organism: Micromussa lordhowensis (assembly GCA_964020085.1). Lineage (NCBI taxonomy): Eukaryota > Metazoa > Cnidaria > Anthozoa > Scleractinia > Lobophylliidae > Micromussa > Micromussa lordhowensis. The sequence goes on from OZ026603.1 coordinate 3,667,323, forward strand.
CGTTGTGTTCTTGGGCAAGACACTTAATTCTCACAGTGCCTGTCACAGAAATACTCCTAGTCGCTTCATACTACAGAAACCGTATGCAGACTATACCTGCCTTACATTTATTCTGGTAATATCGTACGATAGTTTCCCTTGAAAATTGAATGGACATAGCAGCCAAATTTACAGGTAAACCATATTGACGCATCTGCATTTGGTCAGTGAAAGTGAAAAATAATATGTGACGGATAATTTTTAACAGCAAGTGAGATATCTGTTGCTCGTACTTGGTCAGATTGGTCTGTCAAATGTCGTTAGACACATCAAAACTATTCACGCTATTCCAAGCATTACTGAGCAGTTACTTTAGTCAGTTATAAGCCACTTCCGTGTGCTGAGAGCTTGCACATTCCTGATGACCAAGACATGCTTGTGCTAACAATCCTAGTGATTTTTTAACGTCTCAAATCACGAAAATAAAACACGAAAATAAATCACAAAAATAAATCACGAAAATACGTGATATTTGTCAGTTTTCTAACTCAGCTATAATCTGACATTATCAGCGCTTCGGACTTCAAACATTGCACATTTTAGTTTCTGGGCCATGATAATGAATTCATTTCATTTTTTACTCTTTCAACTAGTCATCTCTCTCGTGCACATCAAGTCTTCTGTGTGTTCCTCGCATCAATGGAAGCACGCAATTGTTTGACCTTTTGTTAACTATTCGACTTACAGTACGACTTAGATTTGAGCAAGAGGATCAAATCGATCTTTACAAGTTGCTCGTGGCGCGTAGTGTTAAGGCGGTTCTTCGATTATCTCACAAGTGGTATCAAGTCATTAGATATCAGACATGAATTGTCAGGCGATTGAACTTGACGAGCATCGAGAGTGAAATATCACTACAAGCAATTTTGGTATACATAATTTACATGTGTTGTACAGGTCTTTTCTGTTCTTTTAATCTTGTTTAGTTTTTACATTAATTGCTACTCAGCATGGCGTTTGTCTGTGTAGAAACACACACCGCGCATAAGATGACTGATCAGATTGATTTATCTGCCGCAACCTTTTGGACTTTTGGAGCACGCACGGAAATGGTTTTGTTTTCGATGATCCTAAACAAGAAAAAGAAGCCCTTTTCCAAGCATTAATGATGTATTTTTTCTTTTTATTGAATTTTTTTGGTCGTTAAAACAAGCGTGACGATTTATTTCAACAGCCAATCGATCTATGGTTAACACGTATTATTTAAAACACGCGATGTCATTGATATGTTCTTATTAGACCACCTTGCTTCCAATCGCTCAATGAGATCAAAATACGATAACTAGAATAAGCAATTCGGCAGCATCTTTGAAAAATAAGACTTTAATACTCTTAAATACTCTTAACTGCCCAAATCCAATTCACCAATGAATGAACTGCGCCACGCAAAACTGATTCGTGTGTCTACCTTCCATAGAAGTTTCTCGGGGCTCAGACAATCGAGCTGCCGAGAATTGGCAAAAGCTAGATTCCTGATTAGTTTTCTCTAGTTTTTCTGAGTGAAGGAATGCTTACTGGAAGACCAAAAGAGTTATACCATACCGATAGGCAGACAATATAATTGGCTAAAATAACAAACAGCGCGATCGTTTAGTACAGCACACGTGGGTCATGGCCTCCCGAGTGCCGGGGTTCTTCAGCTTCGATACATGCCAATCGATTTCAGTTTCTAGTCTTACTGAGTCTAATTCAAGCATGGGGACTTTCACAGGGAAACACTTCAAAGAGGCCCTGTTTTATAACACGGACGGAATGGCACTACGGTTAACCTAAATAGGGCTTCGGTTAGCGTAATTAGCGCTTAGGTTAGCTTAAATAGCGCATACGTTAGCCTAAATAGCGCTTAGGTTAGCCTAAATAGAGCTTAGGTTAACCTAAATAGCGCTTAGGTTAGCCTAAATAGCTCTTAGGTTAGCCTAAATAGAGCTTAGGTTAACCTAAATAGCGCTTAGGTTAGCCTAAATTGCGCTCAGGTTACTTAAATATCACCGACTTGAAGGTGGTTAGCTGTCAATAACTGCATGCGCTGTATCCCACATTGTTTAAGTACGTTTTCGTCATTTCGCTATTTTGAGTTTTAAAGACGCCCCTTCTGAGACCGGGACCACTTTATATTTTAAACGATTCAAATTCTATCCGCATATGCAGTCGAGCTCAGTTCGGTCTTCGAGACCGGAATTTCCTTATAGCATTTGGCAAGAGAATATGATTTGGTAATTCGGCCGAGGTGCTAAGAGCGGAGAAACCGGCTGGATAAAATAAAAGCGTAGTGGTACGTGTACTACTCTAACGCCGGTCTTCGATAGTTGACCAGTAAGCGGTCCCTAAAAAAACGCTGTCAGTTATTAATTCTGCGGTCTAATGACTACTTATTTACCGAGAGTGAGGTCTTTACGGGAAAATCTCAATCCGAGTCCTTGCCGTAAAGACTGAACGTTCGAGGTTAATAAGTTGCTTCAAGAGATTATCAAGGTAAGAGAGTGAATCCCTCATATAGGTCCTCTTGCCAAGGTAATCCCTCTTAAGTTATTTTTAGACATTGTACCCAGTTCTTCCGCGGATATTACTCGCGCGTTGCGTGGATGTTTTCATGGAACATCTGTTTATGTCGTTTCGTTTCGTTTCGTAGCAAAGGAAAACCTCCAACACTGTGTGGATGTCAGTCTTATGATATTTTGATTACAAGCAAAGGAGCTTCGGTTCTCGGTATGTTTTTATTTCGAACTTTACCAGGAGTTTAAATAAGAGGCAGATGTCCCTTACACAAACAATAACAACTAAATGAAAGGAAGAGAACTGAATGAGTAGACAAACGAGTGTAAAGCAAACAAACGCCCGAATACGAGCTAGGCAACCGAACAAACAGATGGTCGATAGTGCAGGAAGACGATCGCTGTCCATGTAGCAAAAGCAGTCAGCAGCAACGGCAACAACGCCAAAGGCAACATCAATTTTCAACCTGCGAATCTCGCAAGAATTTAATTCATTCAGTTTGTCTATGCTGTCAGAAATATCCAAACAGAACATGTAAGACAGCGTCAAAATTCGGAAAAAATATTTAAAAATTGGCCGTTGTATAGTTCACATTCTCTCGAATATGCAGAATGTAGCTATTTCACGTTGTTGTTTTGTCACCTTTGTAATCAGCGGCAAAGAAATGAACAAAGAATTATAACGCACGCTTATACAGCCACTGCATTAGTTGCCGTTGCCGTTAAAGTTTGCTTAATTCAACTCTTTAAAACGGAATAAACAGCCAAATACTGAACAGACAAACGAGCACAAAACAAACGAAAGCCCGGCCGAACAAAAAGACAGTTGAGAGTGCAGAAAACGTCTCTGCTATGAAACGAAATCAAAACAAATAAAATTGCGTTCCGGCCATGTCGTCTCAGGTAGTTTAGACAAAGTCGCTTGCTTGTCCACGCATCGCGCGAGTGGCATCCTCGGAAGAACTGGGTACCATATCTAAAAATAACTTAAGAGGGATTACCTTAGTTAGAAGACCTATATGGGGGATTCACTCTCTTACCTTGATAATCTCTTGGTTGCTTATAATATGGCTTTTTTTTTGCTTTTTCTTTGCAGGCCCGCAATTTACTCGTGGGAATTGCGGAAAAATAATGCCCTAGAGTTAGCCAATCAGAGCGCGTATTATCTCGACTACAAACACAAGCCAAATAATAGATCGTCTCACGTGACGTCATCACTTTCTAAAATCCAAAACTAAAGATCCACCAAAGTTTTCATCCTCATCAGGTATAAGAGATGACATATTTATATCTGTTTACAACTTTACAGCTCAATAGCGTGCTTCGTTTGGAAACCAGAGCATTTTGAATTTCCGGGTTATGGAGCTGCGTGACACAAGGTTACGATCAAATTTGTTGAAAAATATATACTTATCTCATGATTTTGAGCCCTGCTAGAAGCTAGAGTATTAGGAAAAGTGCTTATGTAAATACTTGAGTTTTCAGTACTGATAATCAGTCGCCTAGAAAGCCAAAGTAAGTTCCAGATGTTTACACTATTTTCCAGCCGCCATATTGGTGTACCATGGAGGTACACCAACATGGCGTTTTCATACTGGGCTCTGTAAATTTCTGCGAAACATTTCGACGAATATCTGAAGTTTGGGGACATGCACAGGGCTAAAACTTGGAGAAGTGTCTTATTTTTTATCTTCTATAACATCACAATTTCTTAGCTTTTTCCACTGGATAGTTTTTGATTTATATTTTTATTGTGCGACGGTGAAAACGATTGCCTTTATATCGGTACCACAAATATCTGAAGTCTTATAAATTTTCTTTCAGTTGTTTGCTACAGAGAGGACAACGGCGACAAGTACAAGGTTGGAGAGACATTTACCACGCAGAATTGCTCTCAAAGCTGCAGGTGTAATGAAAACGGTGAAATTTCCTGTGTGCCATTTTGTTCCAAAATCAAATGTCCCAAGGGAAAACGGCCCAAAGGTCGAGGTGTTATCAATGTGGGAGAAAAGAACGGGTGCTCGTGCGAGATACAGGAATGTGTTCCAGGTACCTTATCATATGTTACTTTTTTATACTTTAAGTAACTACTATAAAAAAGAGTAGTTTTTGATACCTTCAATTGGTTTACAATCAAACAGTCATTTAAATGCTTGGCTGTCTATTGCAGGCGACGCAATGGAAAAACTCACATAGACAAAAAGACAAAAAAATGGAACGTTATAATTTCGAGCAATTCAGAATATAGTGACATCCATCGTTCGCCTCCCTCCAATGTGTCATACGTGGCACCGGGCCGCTCCGACAAAGGGCTAACGCTCGAAACGTCAGCTTTCGAATCTCTGTACGGTGGCTAATTTACGTTATCAACACAGTCGATAAAACCAAATTGTATGTGGATTGAATTTGTTTTTGCTTTTCGCCTTATCCCGAGGGTTTTTATCACAGTTCTCCGGTTTTCCTTCCTCCGCAAAAATCAACAATCCGAATTCCAATTCGACCACGATATAGGTCCCGTATGACGTAACATGGCGTCCTCTCTAAATATTGTAATTTATTTTATTCTATTGATTCATTTAAATAGCTTGCTTCTCCCTCTTGGTCTGGATACAGGTTTCTCTCAGATCACTAAAAATTGTCTTATTTAATTACTCAAACGTTTCCCTGCCTAGAGGGATACAATTTGTAACTAAAATTCATCTCCCCAGGACAGTACATGAGTAAAATCAATTTCATTTGGATCCACAGCCCAACACAGTCCTGCCCATTATTCTTAATTTTCTCTCCTGGTGTTTCTTTCTATCCAGGGCCGGGCCGTATAAAATTACGTCAGTGAATTCTTCGGACACCACATGCAACAAAAAATGTCGCATGTGGATAATCTTCTTTCGAGTAACATCCCACCATTCATGAGGTAGAAACAACACTCTTAATCACTAAGAGTTGCGCAATCTAGCGTTGCCCGTGTGCGGCATTATGCTAATCAAACTGACCTGACTAAGATGAACTCTACGATGTTTTTTTTTCAGTTCCTAAAACATTTTGTTATGTGGACGGTCGGCGATTCAGGCGCGGTCGCGTTTTTGTCACTCAAAACTGCACGCTCAAGTGCCGCTGCAGAAAGAATGGGATCCCGCGGTGTGCGCCGTTATGTAAAGCAAAACAAAAGGTCCCTATTTGCGGCCCTGATGAAAGATTGGCAGAGATTCTTGATTTATTTGCCGGTGGAAGATGCACATGCGATACAAAGACCTGCATATCAACATCAAGTAAGTGTGTGCAAGGGAAGCGTCTCGTTCTTAAAACCCGGTCAAACAAACTCAACATTTTAGCTCAACACATGGCATACATTTGGGAAACCTGATGCAACATGTATGTTGCAGGATGCTAGATAGTTCGTGACCAGGCATGTGCAACATGCTGCATGCAACAGTGTTGCAATATGTTGCCGGTTTAGTAATGCATTCTTGAGCAGCGCCAACGCCACATAGGAGAATTTAAAATGAGTACAAGCAAACGAAGGTGACCTGCCATGGCCATCTTATCCAAGAGGGGGAACCAAGTTGTTTATGTCACGTGCCATGTAATTCTCCAATCCCCCTAGGCTTGCGCTTTCTTCACCATTCATCCCATTCAATTTTATCTCTTCTCTGATTGGTAGCAACATAACACTGCGAAACAAACATGTCCAGCACTCAAGGTCGTTTTAAATACATAGACCACCTCAATGACCTTGGACTGGAAAATAAATTATCCAACTGTGTTGCTCGATAGAAAATTTGACTTGGCTTGTAGATAGCTGATCTCGAATCCCTGCCACGCGCAGTAGGCCATCTCCGGTTAAATGGCACTTTAATGTGACACCACTCTGTTAATAAATCGAAACGTAGAAAGAAAACTAAACAATAGAAACAAGACAATAACCATTTGTAACGTATACTTTTTTACTAGGAGGCAACGCGACAGAGAAGAAAGTGAGTCACATTGAACGCAAGAACATCTGAGGTAGGGCTTGGCCAGAAAATTGTAAGCAACGTTTTTAAATTTACAGTTTGCATAAAAAATATTTTACAAGTACAGCTGATTGCACAAGGGCTTATTGGTTGCCAACATTTTGCCCATGTTAATTCTTAGAATATCGGTAGAAAATGGGGACTTAATCGTCACAGAGACAGCCCATAAGACATAACCCATGCCTCTCTGATCCTGGGCTTTTAAGTTGGTGTCTCTGTAAGTGGTTCGAATACGAAGTGTTTGGTTTGCAGTTTAAATCACTCGGGCGTCGCCATGTTTAATCTATAATTTATGACATCACTGCCCAGTCAGATATCTCAATATTGAGTCTACAGAAGATTTCTGGTTGGAACTGAACGTATTTATCTGTGAATTATAAACGATTAAAGACACTTTTGCCTCTCTAGATTCACGCAATGCTGTATTTTAATAATGTCCAACCGCGTAATGTTGTCATGTTTTCCCATCAAGCTTTGCAAAAGTAAACATGGCGGCGCGCGGGAAATTTGAAATCTTAAAATAGCTGGAAGGAAAAGCCCAGTATTCAAAACAGGCAAGGAATTATCGTCTTCAATTGCTGAAGCAAATGAATACAAACATCAGCTTGCGATTTGGAACAAACCTGTTTTTAGCCATGGTTCCCTTTGGTAAAGAACTGTTAGGAAAATTATTCTAATTAGTAGTTAACGAATAAGTTGGAATTCATTCTTAAGGCAAGTTTCTTCTTTTTCAGTGCAGAAGCGTCACGACTATTCACTTCACATACACTGGATTAAGCAAAAGTGCTATACCAACCATTTAAGATCCTGCGAGAAGCCTAATCCATTATATTCACTGTGCATTGGCAAATGGTCTCATATTCATCGCTTGTAACTATGCCCATGAACGTCTTAACTTATATACCTATCAGAATCATGTCAACCTAATGAAACACTCAAGACTCACATCGATCTGCAATATCCGTACATCTAATCCTCTTCATTGAATATTTCACTTGAGTAAAGGCTGTCACGGAGAAGCGTGCTCCAAAGTCGGACAATTACTTCTCAATCCTGCTGAAGAATGCACAACTGGTTCACACCCGCATCGCCTTGATGTTGTTTCGTGTATGTATAGCGAAGATATTTGTAGCGTTAACTCTAAGGTAGAGGCCAAGAAAACTTGAAACGTAATTTCAAGATATTTCAAAATACACTTTGCTTGTCAACTAAAAGAACAGCGGAATCATTTCTTGTACAAGAACCAACCAGCTAAGTTTGGTTCAATGGATTCTGGATATTCGCTTTACAGCGTGCCAGAGACTTGTTTGGAAACCGTGCATATCTTACAGACATTGTTTGCACTTCGTGAGCAATTCAATAATCGAAGTTTGATGTTCAAGCAACTTATAAGGTCAGAACTACTGCACTCACTCGATCAAGGCTCATTTTGTAAACCTCACAACCTGGTTTCGTGCTTAAATCTAGTTTACTGCCATGTAAACAAGTAAGCTCCTAATACTTTGTCTTATATACTGCACTTCGTACTTTTATAGACGTCACATAATGCCAGATGTATTTAGGTTAAAAACGCTAAGTAGGATACATTGTGGGGGTGGAGTAAGGGTAAGTGACGCCGGAATAGTGCGTGACGCCGGAATAGTACGTGACACCGGAATAGCACGTGACGCCGGGACATGTTCCCGGAAACTGTAGAGGGACTCTAATTATCTTTGGTGTGGCTCAGAAAAACTACTTCTCGTAGTACTGACAATTGTATCAATAAATCTGTAGTCACACAGTTTGACTGAAAAAAAGATATAGCCGATGCAGCTGCTTTGAAAAACTGAAGTTCAGTTACCCTTCTGTCACTTTTCACAAATTACTGAGAATAAATGTTTGTCTTGGCATGCATTTGAGCATTTCCGAACTTTTAACACTTTTCCTAACTGATGAGTTTCTAGTGCGCTAAGTTTTTAACATAACCGATTAAAATTAACAATGCATTAGAATGCACGAATTCCTCAAAATAGATTACTTTCAAATGTATATATTATATAAAAACTAAGTCATCATGTTATATAACATGTCAATGTTGTTACAGTCCAGTCATTAAGCTGTATGTCATGTTTGTTTTACTCTAAAGAAAATTCAGAGCACATAAGAAAACACGAAAACCTCTGAGGAATGCGTGACAAAAAATAATAAAAAATAAACTTTGAAAGAACTGACTCACTGTTCAGAAAGAACGTTACATAAGGGCACGCTTGTTTTTCAAAGGACATTTCGGGCTGAGCCACTGGCCTCAATAATATAAGCATGTATTATTGGAGTAAAGAGACAGTCGAATTCATAACGTTAACATATATGCTATTACGTGGTTGTGATATTATAGTGTTAGTCAAAGTAAATAAATTTGCTAAAAGCAGAGATCCATGGCAACAGCCGGCCATTTCATTCTGTTCTGGGCAAGCTTTTCTACCTCCTGGTGTAGCCAGCGTTAACCGCCTTGTCGTCCACGGTTCTCCTCTAGTTGTTTCTGGGATGGCTTTGGCTCCTCCCGTTTCCCCTGGGGGGCTCCACCTCAACGCGTGCTTGGTGACATCACTGGTCTGTTCTCTGAGCGCGTGCTCGGGATCCAACGGCCCACTTGAACTTTACAAGAAATGATGTTAGTGACTGTAAAAGTCTGTTTGCTATCGAAATATTTTGGCTGTAGTTTTAAGTGATTTGGTAGTAACTCGTTCTCCCGAATCATTTCTAGTTTTCGAAGTGGTCACTTAGACCTACACTCATATATCAAAATTCTCAGTATTCAAAGCCATCGGAGCATACTTCGTTATTCAGTCTACTTTGGTGCGATAATATAGGAAAACTTGTAGAAAGGAAGCGTAAACCTCTGGATCGCGTTGGAATAAAGATACTTTCAAACTTGGCCCATTTTCTTGCATGCTGTCACTAACTACAGATTAGACTACGGCAGGGTGCTGGGCTCCTGACTACGCGTAGTCTCTCATTCGCTCGTCGAGCGAGACCACCAGAGAAAAAAGAATGACTGCTCGAATTCCTGGGGCTAAGAAGCGCGGCTCTCATCATTTTACGCAGCGATTTTTTCTCGTGGTTTTCTTTCGTGTCAAGCACGACGGACTAAACAAAAGAGGGACCGCTCGTAGTCTGTCTACAGATCATATGGAATTTATATCCCTGATCCCCGGGCATCACCGGTGTTTATTCCACTTATAAAAAGGGTTTCAGTGTCACATACCTAGCCCCTCGGTTACGACGTTATATCGGTCTCTCCCGTCTGTTGGTTGCCTTAATAAGTCTTATAACTGAGCGACGTCAGTGGTCGCCTATGGTTTTTACTTCTGCGCAGTACGCGGGAGTTTGTAAATTGAGTAAGGTTCAATCATTTAGCCAGCGCGAACACGGTACATGCGAGGCATCGAATTTATGTTTATGAGTCCTATAATCCCAGCCTATGAACATGGGCAAGAGATCAATTAGCTTTGAGAAGCGTTGCTACTGACAATGAAAATCTATCAAAAGCAAACAAACAATCTGTTCCTTAGCCTCCCACGCAGACGCTCTTAGGAGGTCGTCACACGTTTCTTCCCCACAAAGTTGTGCAGAAGGGTTAAAGAACGGCATTCACCTGTCTTGACATAGTGCTTCATGTCTTTGTCAACATGGTTGAGTAGAAAACAAGGAAGGCAACACTCTGCTTTCCACCTCGCCCAGCACGACCTGTTTCCTGGATGAAGGCCTCAATATTTTTGGATAGCCCAAAGTGAACAGTGCGGTGGACACCTTTGCAATCTACACCCATGCCAAAGGGAATTGTTGCTACCAACACTCTGACACAGGAATCTTCTCTCTGAAAACCATATCAGAACTGTTTCCTTGTTGTTTTTTTTCTGGCGAACATGAATGCACATTTCAAGAACAACATTTCTTGGACTCTTGGTGCTGTCTGCATACAGATCATTGCCCAGCATTCCTCTAATTGTAGAATAAATCAAACCACATTGTTTTATTGTTTGACAATAAATGATGGTGCGTTTAGCCTTACTCTTCAGCCCTTTAATTTATTATTATTTTATTTTATTATTCATCTGTCATAACGAAACTTTGGCAAGTTAAAAATTGGACAAGAGAGTTAAAGACAAAATGATACAGCAATTTAACGTATGCAAATTAAGCATAATTTTTTGGACTTATTAATCCCAGCAAAATAAATAATTTCTCATTACTTGTCAATTCGCCAGCGTAAAGGACAAACAGGGAAGTCCGCAAAATGGCAGATTGACTTACTTAAATTTTGTCCTAGATGTGAGAATAATAACGCGAATATTTAAATATTTCAATTTTCTAAAGCGAAACTTTCGCAATTAGGCCAATTTTCGATATATGAAAATTCAGCCTAAAACAATTAGGCTCTCGTGAATAACTACAGGGATTGTGGGGTAGAGAGGTCTATTGTGTTAGGCTGAATTTTGATATATCGAAATTGGTCTATTGTTAGATTTTGCCTTTTAAATTCAAACAGCGTAAAATAGGTTTTTTGTAATAAACATTCCACCTAGAAATCATGGCAGTTTCTTGGATACCAGATTCTTTTCAGTCACCTTTCAGATTGCCCTTGGATAATCGCTCTTACTCTTCGCGGGGAAGAAGGATCATAAAGGAAAGTGCTCTTTATAAAAAAAAAGAATTCACGCTGAGATTTTGTCTTGCAATTCAAGGTAAGGACTTAATTAAGAATAATTTACGGTTTGATCTTGCATTTTTTGAACGCAGGCGGTGTTAAAGTAATGTTGTTTTTTTGGCGCTGAACAATTCTCTTTCTTTTAACTCTGTTGACCCTACTTACCTTTTTATCGTGAAAAAATTCTACCACCATTTATTTGAGTTTAAAAAAGAACAGAAAAATGTAAAAAAAAAATATTGAGCCGGTAGGAAACGAAAGTCGTACTTTTTATCTTTTGATTTCAGTTTCAGTGGGAATGATATTTGTTTGGCAACGCAACAACTCGTTTCGATTTCATGGAAGACATAAATCAAGAGTGAGACTTTGTGTGGGTTTGCTGTAAAATTGCTTCTTTGTAACTAAACAAGGAAACCTTCACTGGCTGTAGTTAAATTCACTATTCAGGTTACTTGTAACAGCGTTAAGTTTGAGTCAGTTCATTCGTAAAACGTCATTGATGATTGCGTTGAATTTCGTAGAATATTGAAACCATTGATAAATCTGAAATTAGAATTTACATGCAACATTGTTCGTACTGAACGCATTTATATGAGGAAAAGAAATCGTAAGCTTTGCTTAGGCATTCGCGATTTAAAATCTATCTTGGACTGTAGGGCTAATCAGCTTATTCCCCATGAATTTGTTACTTTTAGGCCGAGCTTGAATTGAAACTTCACTACCCACAACTCGTCTCAGACCAAATTTCACTGAACATACTAATTTAAAAGTAAATCACGGAATTCTCGATGTTATTACAGTTTGTCGCCCAAAAATTATATCCGAAATGAGTAACCATGATTTGTTTTTATATTTCGTGAAAATACTCGCTGTTATATAGTAATGAACGACGTTGGATTAGAGCTGAGTCCCTCTTAGGGGTTTTCGAAATTCGGAATACAGGATATTTATGTCAAAACTTATTGGAATACACGATATCCGGGGAAAATCAGTGGGATATAGGATACTTAGATCAGATATTTAACAATTATCCTGCGAAATCGCGCGGAATATTGTCTGATACTTAGCCGACGAGGCCGTAGGCCGAGTTGGCTAAAATCAGTCGATATTCCGCGAGATTGAGCAGGATAATTGTTTTATTATTCAGCAAATTGATAACAAAACAGCCTAACATTTTTAAATATCTCTGTCGACATTTTCTCACTTCACTTTTTCTTCCCACGTACGAAGCTACGTATACCGCCGGATATCTGTTACCTACGGATGACAGATATCGAGAGCATCATGACCATATTTGGATAGTGTTACAATTTGTTAAATAATAACCTGGGATATTGGGTAGGAAAATTATTGCTTTTCGCAATTGGAATTAACGGGATACGATAAGATCGTGAAATTGCATGGCTATTTTAAATTCCGCTCTCCTGGCCAGTTAAAGGAGTTCAGTCACAGTATTTTGATTTATTTTAGCCACGTCTAAAATTACCCTGAAAATAATAGTTCACTAAAATAGAAAACGCTATAGAGATAGTAATAAACCATAAAGAAACAAGGATGGTTAACGACGGAGATCGAAGATTGACACGGATACAAATGACGAACTTAAAAAATTTAGGCTAAACTTTTCAAGATGTGAAAAACGTGAAAAAAGGCTATGATTCAGGATTAGAAATGACGCGGTTTATCTCTTTTACAGATTCGATTTCCTTTCTATTTAGCTGTTTTTTCTCCGTTCGGACTGCAGCGTCTTGGACATGAAAATAATATAATTGGCTCATATTGAACGCAAAGGTTTTTTACCCGTGTGATTGCATCCAGCAAGCTTTAACAAACGTATCAAATGTCCCTCACATCCAACAGATTTTAAGATTATAATCTTAAAGCGGCTCAAAGTATTCGGCTTTCCCATGGGATGGAATTCTAGGCCATTCCAGCTTTTCAGATCACAGAGCTTCCATAGACGACTGTGTCGGTTTACACTTTAAGATTTTTATTCCTCGTGACTAAGCAAACAATCACAACACGCCAGGCCAATTCTCGCAGTTTGGATACTAAAAAGTGCCGGCTCAGAAAGCTGAGAAAAATAATTCAATGATTTGATCTTTTGCCTAAAGCTTGCTTTCAACAATTACTTTCGAATAAAATTAATGGACAAGATTAAGGGCCTGTTTACATGGAGGTGGGGGACCCCAGGTAGGTGAGGCAACCCGCCTAGCCGTGGTCGAAAAATGTCCAGCGTTTACATGCAAACTTACAACCCCGGGGTCCCGGGGTGACTTTACTTGACGTTGTTGCGAATGGCGGACGAACGATGCATTTTGGCGGTCAGTGTTATTTTATCTTTATTTTCTGCTCTCGCTGCAGCATTTCAATGCTGTGGCGTTTTACTGTCACTTTTGATGATACAAAGCCTCTGCCAGAGGCAGTTAACGGCCATATTGTTCTGGTTCAAATTTTTACGCGCTTTGGCGCGCTTGCAAATGTAACATGAACTCGACCCCGGCTAGGCGGGTTACCTCACCTACCTGGGGTCCCCCACCTCCATGTAAACAGGCCCTAAGAGGGCTCGCAAAAGTTAGACGTTTCGCCAGGAGCGCTCCCAATCCGTTTTGCGTTTCACACTGAATTTAAGAGATACAAACCTTCATTGGGATTAATTTTCTCACGACTCCACACTCCGTAGGAGGATCCAATAACGAAAGAGGATAATGCACTTACGTCATTTTCCTTTTCATTTTTCATTTTTCATTTCATCATATTCCTCAGTGCTGTGTCGTTGCGTGTCTTAATTTTATGTCATTCCCCCTAAAGTTGAGAATGAAACTTAGGTCGTGTTCTATTGGGATCAACCGTTTCTGGTTCGATGGGTTGCTTGGGTATTTTCGTGTTCTATTGGAGAAAACTTGTTTCGGTTGGTTCGGTTGATGAATTTTTTCAACCACCTTCCAACCAGGTTGAAACGGTTGAAACGGTTGAAAAAGCATTTGCGTGATTATACCGCGTGATTGTAGCTCACATAAGCGCTATTCCCACGAGTTACTGCGTTTCAACTGAAAACGGTTGGAGCTAGCTCTAGTGTTCTATTGAGAAACGTCAACCGTATCAAACCAAACCGGTTGCGGTTGTAACGGTTGATCCCAATAGAACACGACGTAAATGTAATCACCGATAATGTGTTGAGATGACCCTATTAAGTCGAGTACAATTCGGAATGCCAGTTGGCAAACTCCCTGAGAAATAACAAGCGTTACCGTACGAATAGCTTTTTCTACCATCCCATTCTTCGTTGATGTTTTGCTCTCGCTCCAATTTACGCGAGACCAGATCGCGGAAAAGCTCTTCGTGTGAATACTTGCTACACCGGCTACCCGAGAACCGGAATCAAGACCGAAATGAAGATTTCGAACATTCAAATCACAAAGATGACAGGAGGGAGATGAGTTTGAAATTGATTACCTTCGTTAGAGCGATTTTCAACTGAGTGTCGTAGAACTAAAACCAAAGTAATCACTCTAGCCAACCACAAAGGACACAGACCAGACAGTGGACCAAGCAACACTCGTAGTAGTTTTCCGCACAAAGCGCGGAAAACGAATGAATCACGATTGGTTTTGGTTTACTTCTGATTGGATGAAAATCTGGCGTGATTTTTTTTTAGGCCAATCGCGTAGCTTAGTTGTTGCAACACCAGTTACTTTCAACGATCAAATGAAAATCGCTCTATATAATCAGTTTTATGGTTTTGTAATAATTGCAGGTCTAGTCCCCGAAACAGTTTCAAGAAAAGAGTTCCAGATGAAGATCTGCATCGTCCTCTTTGTGTTGGTAACGCTGACCACCTACTGCCGTGGGCGCACCCGATGGCGCATGATCGAATATGATGATAAAGCGGTCGAAGAGACAAGGGCTTACAAACAGTGCATGAGGGAATGTAAAGAGATCTGCCAAGGGTCTGATACTTGCAGAGCGCAAAAAGATCCTGAAACGCTCTGCCGGAATGGTTCGGACGACGGTTTCAAGGTGGATGATAAATCATTCCATGGCTGTGGACACCTCATCACAACTGCGGATCAACCTGAGAAACCGAAGCGTCCTTTTGAAGTGTCTGATCTGTGGAAGTTGTTCGAAGCAAAGTAATCTTTCATGCGGGGAAAAAAAAAACATTTCTTTAGTTGTAAACAGTAGCACGAACAAAATCGAGACCCCTTGACGGCAGTTGCTATCTCATGTAGAAAATTGTTTCTTCAGTTGTAGAATTAGAGTGAAAATTAATGTTTCAAGCATTTGCTATGATGACTCTGCTTAAACTCTTGGTTGTAACTACGAACCTAAGAGATCTTGATTAAATGAATGAATGGGATGTGAGTTATTTATCAGTTTTATCTCTGCGTGCTTAATCAGCTGGGATAAAAACTTAATATATTCCAACAATATAGGGGAGGGAAAGGGGAAAACGACTGCGCGAAGCGAGTGAGCGTGACGCGTGACGGGTGAGCGTGAGGGTAGGTGACGCCTGCAAGGATGCTATTGTTTTCTTCATTCCGCCCCCTAATTAAATATGCAAAACTCACTCAACTGTGGAGTGTCTAGCTGTCAAAATTATCCAATCAGAATTACGCCGCTTTTTTCGCGGCAAAGTGCAAAGGCGCCAAGAGGTTCTCGTTCCTTCCTCCTCTCCTCCAAATCCTATACCTCCCTTTCCCTTCCTAGCCCTAACGGCCTGCCACGCAGGCTACCAACAATATAGCAGTGAAGTACGTTTGGAGAATACTTAAAATCATCATGGAGAAGATATTTTCGAAACGCTTAAGTATATTTTGAAAGTTCAAAACGGAGACGAGCAAGGCAACGACTCGAAGAGAGACATTTCTGGAACTTGGGACAAAAGGGGGACTCGATGGGGGACCGTTAGTCGTATTACTGGCCTAAAATTTAGCCGTAAGGCATAAAAGATTGGAAAATTTAACCGTTACTCATAAAAATTGTTAACCATGAAAAAAAAAATTAGAAAGAGAAAGTGTCAACTTGTCATATCAAGACTTTTTTTGAGTGTCTTGTGGCTTGGTAATACAAACATATTATTATAATACTTTCTTCCATCCCGGACCTTAAATATGTTATATAGTAATCAAAACAAATTTCCAACTTTTTAAACAATGAAAATTATCTTTTTAACTTTTTCATTAAAGCGATCGTAATTAATTCCTAAGATTTCTGTTAACCGTAATGGAAATAAATTAACCATAAGCCGCAAAAAAAACCAAAATATTAAAAAAGCCACCATCCCATTGAGACCCTAAAGGCGGCCGTAAAGTAACAGAAACACCTGTCATTGAGTATTGCCATCGAAACAAAAAGTAATTACTATACTAACATCAAGACTTCCAGACTTTCGGACTTTCGGATAGCTTCACAGAAAAAGTGAGCACCAACTCACGACACCAACTCTGTAATGGCAGCCATGTTGGATTTTTAGACTTATGCAATTTGCTCTCTTCTTCATCTCTTCGTCCTGTTTTGGCGTCAATTTTGACCAAAATTTATTTTTTTACTTAATCCATGAGACGAAAATATCGAAATATAAACTTCATTCCATCCCCTTTGGCGTTTTGAGGTCTGAAGAGCTTTCTTATGCTGTAGTACAAACCTGGCGTGTTGATGCTTTAATGCAGTACTACCGAAAGCGAAATCTTAGGGTCTCTGGTACCAAAGCTGAGCTCGTTACTCGTGTATTTGTCCCTTTTGAAATGGCTATTCCGATAGAGGGCCTTCTGCAAAGAAGAAGATGTCCCATACATTGCATGAAAGAACAAAGTTAATGAAAATGCCTGACGGAGTTTTTTTTGCCGGATCCTTTGGTCTTGACACAGGGAGCACACGATCTTGCTGAGTAGGAAGAGAGTAAATAAATGAAAAACAATAGTTTACCTTTGTCTCCTCCTATCACAAAAGCAAGTAATAGTTCTCATTTTCATTTTCCTCTAATTTTTTTGTTCTCTGCTTTCCCAGCCATGCAGTATCACATATCTTTTTTTCATACCTTTTCTCATCTTAGAAATTTAAAACAATGCGTTCACCGTGGAGTCACTACGCCACAAGTACAGCAACGTGTTTAATTTGGTCCGATCAGCAAAGTTAAGCCCTGTTCAACGTGGATAGTGCTTGGATGGGTGACCAAATTTGAATAGCCCGTATTGGAAGAACTGTTTTTTTTTCTTTTTCCCCTTCCTTTTCCAAGGCGATATCAAGGAGTGCAGAACTGCCATCCTTGTGTAATGTCGTTTCTTCTATTTATCAACTTTTTGTTCCTCATTATGGCCGTATTTATGTGTATTTATTTAATAACGAATTACATTATCGTATGAATAAACAGCGGGAGATGTCGTTCGAATTCTCCTCAAATCTCTCGACTGTTGATTTTTCAAAACATTTAATCATCGCTTGGATCATTCGAAAATTCATACAGCTCGTCAATTTTGTGACTTTCAGTGTCTTCTATTTTTTTCTCGGCAATCGAGTATGGCGGAACCTGTATGAGCGGACACTTTCGGGAAATGAGACTTCTATAATTACAAGCAGCTTCTATTTATGAAAACGTTAGTGCGAGAATTAATTCAATGTAGAACCTTTCTTCTTGTTTTATGCCGAGTCCGTTATGCTCGGTCCGTATTTTATAACTAGTCCGTAATGCTTAGTCCGCGTTTTATACCTGAGTCCGTGTTTTATACCCAGTCCGTAGTCCGTAGTCCGTACTCCGCAGTCCTTGTTTTATACTGACCGATACTCTGTCCCAGTCTACTGGCGAGTAGCTGAATGTTTGAATCGCGGAACTGAATGTTTGAATCGCCGAACTGAATGTTTGAATCGAGGTGTTGGATAATTGCATTGAGCAAATGAATTTATGGATCGAGCAGTCCCAGTTTTAAACCTTGAAACTAAAGGGCGGAACATTTTAAACGACAAATAAAGCGTTTGCTCTCGAAATGTAGCGTTTGAATTGGAGAACTGAATGTTTGAATCGAAGAATTGAATGTTTGAATCGAAGAATTGAATGTTTGAATCGGGGAATCGAATGTTTGAATCGGTGAATTGAACATTTCAATTGACGGATTGAGTGTTTGAGTCAGAAGTCTGCATGCTTGAGTTGAGGAAACGCGTCTTCCAATTGAGGGTTTGAATGTTCGACTTCCAGGATTGATTGTCAGAAATGAAGAATTGCATGTTTGAATTAAAGGATGTAATGTTCGAACTAAACTATGGAACGTTTAAATATACGAATTGCATGTTTGAACTGAAGTATAGACTCTAGGGATTCATGATATGCATGTTTCAATTAAAGAAATGCATGTTTGGATTAAAGGATCGAGTGTTCAAGACGAACAATTCCATGTTTGAAATCAAGGATCGAATGTTTGAACATGATGAAGACATGTAGAATATTACTATTACTATTCGACCTTCAGAGCTTGGCGGAACTGCTTGGCCTCAACTGGCTAGATTCTAAGAGTCTTCAAATGAAGCTTTAGTGCTTAGAATCCCTTTCAGTCAATCAGCTGGAAACCAAAGAAACGGAAACTCGACATCCTTGTTCAGACTAAAGGCCACGCTGTTTAACAAATGGTAAACGCCATAGCGTGTACTATAGAGTTATGGATGCAAGCGGGAGATTGCTAAGCACGAAAGAAGCGCAAGAGTCGCACGAGGCAATAGCCGAGTGCGACTCTAGCTTCTTGAGTGCTTAGCAAACCTCCCAAGTGCATCCATAACTCAATAGTATACGCTGTGGCATTTACCATTTGTTTTATAACATAAACATTGTTTGTTTCTGCATATTAAGCGAGTTTGTAAAAGTTTTTGAAGAAAAGTCTGACGCGTACAAAGTGCAGCGCATGCACTTTCAAGTCCGGGTCGGTGTTCAGTTGTATAGACAAATATTTATTTCGTGAACTTTGATATTGTGGTAAAAAACAAATCGAATGTGGTTTAGCGTGGTCAGTACTCTTATCGACAACGATACACGTCATTACAGTGGTCAAAATGTCGTGGAATCACGAGGCGCAGCCAAGTGAGTCCGCAACAAATTGAGCTACATCACAAAGCGCGCGCTTTGCTTTAGTGAGTACGTCAGCAGCATACACCCATGGGCAAATAGTAGATGCTGAATTAGCAAATCAGAGCGCGCGCTTTGCTTTAGTTATGTTATAATTACAGCTGCTAAGAATTATATAACGAAAGAAGCTTTATATTTAATTTTAACGCTTTTTAAAATCTTGCCTTGCGCTTTGAAGCAGTAAACCAACTTAATGCAGGCGTGCTCAGCCAATCAACCTCGAGTACTCATTTCCTCTTGATTATCAAAAGTGCCTTCACGATTAAGAAAAAAATGTTCTCTGTCTCAGCCAGTCAGCATTCGGAAATTTGGCACCGTGCAGTGTATGTGACAAGAAGTCTAAGTGTTTGTCCTCCAATAGATGGTAAGTAGGAACCAATCAAGACGCAATAATTAGGCTATGTAGTGACCATTCAGAGAGCTCATCACTATGACCCTTTTTTGCCCTCCTAGCTAATCCGGTTTCGATTCCCACGGAGGTCAAAAGATGTTTTCTCTACCTCGTGTGGTTCCCTGATTCCCTTTACATGGGTTGAATTAGCACTTAAATTTACACTTCAGAGTTAATTCTCTGTTTCATCATATGTCAGTGCTACGCGACACAACATTCATATGTACCCTTACTTTCTCTTGGCCGCGATTCACCACCTAAATCTTCCCCGACTTTCTCTGTCCGACCTCGTAACTCAGTCGGCAGAGTAACGGTAGATCTAATCCGGAAGTCGTGGGTTCGATTCCCACCAAGGTCAAAAGATTTTTTCTTTACCTCGAGTGGTTCCCTTTATTCATGGGTTGAATTAGCACTTAAATTTACACTTCAGAGTTAATTCTCTGTTTCATCATTTGTGTTCTTAGTGCTACGCGGCACAATATTCGTTATTAGAAGTGTTTTTTCCGTAATATAATTATGTAGCAACAACATTGGATCCTTACAACGAAATAAACAGAGAGCAGAATAATAATAAAACTAGAATGCAGAATGAATCCTTAAGAAACGCCAGAGCCAGTTTGAATGCTTGATTTTTGAAATGCTCACGATCGGGAAGAAAAGTTTGAAAGCTCATCAATACTCAGAGTGACTCTATTCGAGCTAAACTCTTCCCGTCCAAAGATTCTCCAAAGTTGTCTCAAGGCCCAAATTTTCCGAAATTGTCCGAGGGTAACCGAAGATTGCCAAAGACTTCTAAAGAAAACCCAAGATGCTTCCATTATACACTAGCAAGTTTAACTGCAGTTAAAGCGAGAAGCGAAGTGGCCCATCAGGCTAAAGCTTATCTCAGTATCTGTTCCATGAAGGGAGAAAGAGAAATTCTACTGTCCCCTGAAAAGCATGCTAGACCATCGCAGGGTTACCCCCGGCATAATGTTTGCCTGATTTATACGCCTGGTTGGAGAAAGGTACTGTGATAGTAGTATCTTGCCCAAGAACACAACATCCAGGTACGAGCGCACTAACCAGGAGGCCACCACGCCTCCCACTAAGGGAATAGGCCGTTCCGAAATTCATGGGGGAACTGGGGCGAGTTTCAAATTTTAACTAATCGATAAACTGACACCACCATATGAAAGATCATGTTGAGAGTAGTCATTTGACTAAGTTTGATGCTTGTAGGGTAAACAGAGACCAAGTTATGGACCTTGAAATGTGGTTCAAAATCCATACAAACGTCTCTAATTTTGAGACAGCGTCCCCCAAAACCATATAAACTCTTAAAAGTTTTTATCAATTTTGTGACAACTGTAAAATCTTGTGATGCACCTACTATTTGAAAGAAGCTGAGATGAAAATCGCTATGTTTGCCCATTTTTAAGAGTATCATTTTAGCCCGAATCATATTTCAACTGTGTTAAATTAGTGTCTGCTTAGTTCTTTCTCAGGAGTTCTTTAATAACGGAATAAGACTCAAACAAAGGCGACCTAAACAAACAAACCGCGGAGGTCGCCGTAAATTAATATGCAGAAATCCAGCGTTCCAAAATACTGTTCAATTTAAAACCTAAAACTCCCTAATAAAGCAACCAGAAGAAAGAAACGTGACAGGAAGTTCAATGCCAATTAATTTTCGTTCAAGATGAGGAAAAAAAACCTATCTAAAGGTCAAAAATTGTTCAAAATTTCGCAGACGTGCTTCGCTGCATGACAACATGTTCCAATTAATCCTTCATGCTAAAGCGAAAACTTTAAGATTTCACCACCGACTTTTGCAGTCATTTTATACACCGTGGCCTCACCAATCGTTCCGAAAGTTGAATTCAACTTCGAAGTTATACTGTACGTTACTACTTTTGTTTTCTAAAGTCCAGGAAGCTGCTTTAAATTCGCGAACACTCGATATCAAACCACACCCATCGTCATGTTCTCGCGGTTGTTGAAGGAAAAATTCTTCACCAGAAAGGTTTGAGGACTCTACACCTTAATATTCAATTCCTAAAATTTGATTTTTGTTTTTCCTTTCCATTTAAGTCCCAAAAAGTAATTTCTCCGTTTTAGAGATGAAAGCAAGACCTTGCAGTTTGAAGATTTCGCCCACAATGCGCCACGTTTGGCATGGTCATTTAGGGTGCGTCTGCGGGTTGAACTGCTTGCGCTCACTCTCTTTCACCTCGCTTTCGACTCCGTTCGCATACAATCGCAAAGTTACGCCTGTTCTGCAGGCTACTCCTCATGTCGCTGCCCCTTCATCCCGTCTAACGCTGAAAACCTGCATGTATTATTTCTAATGTTGTTTCTCCCCAGTTTCTGTAATAGCACGTTTGTCACGGCTTTCTACCTGTTAGCCGAGCTATTGTAATTCCTTATTTTTTTCGCTAGCTTTATTTATCCTTCTGTTTGCCCACTTGGGATACGTCTTGTTTTCATCAACTCGAAAGCTATTTTTGCTCTAGCATTTATTTTCCTCGTGAACTTTTGTTCGTTCCCTTACGATGTTTAAATTTTGTTTTGTCATGCCCAAATGGTTTTCCACCCTGACCATGCGACCATTCAGGATTCCATATGGCTTTTGGTTGTTTGCATTCACTGTTTTGTATTTGTTTCAGCGGTCCCAAAAGGTTTCCGCTGTGGTGTCTTCGTCATCGTCATTTCTTGTTGTTATTGTGCATATGACTGTTTCTCAACATGCTCAAGGTCTTAATGTCTGCTGCAGATGATGATTCGTTTTTATGTTTTATTATTTTGACTTTTTTTTTTCTTTCTTTGCGGCCTCCCGAGTTGTATTTTTTTCCATCATGCCTTTCCATTCAATTTACATAACGACCCTACCTGTCGTATTTGTTTGTCTTGGCGCTTTGCATTTTTCAATCGCTATGTAAATCTGTTTCCTCTCCGCCTCGCTCAATCGCTTTTTCCTGCCCATTCGTTTCCCGCATTGGGTTGGCAATTTCATAATGGATTCTTATTCTCTCTCGAACCATGTTCTGGGGCATAAAACTGCCCTACCTTTTAGCAGCTCTTACTTCCATTCACTGTGACTGTGGTAGTTTTTTTTTTTTTTTGTCATCTTCGTCCAATTCTCAGTATGTGTTTTTGCGGGGTGCACGGGAGTGGGCTGCATACCAAGCCACAGAGTCTTATTACTCCATGGTTTAATCATCTTGGCACTCCTCTTTGCGCCGCTTAAGTGCTAGCGCCTAATGATACTCACATTTCCGGCGACTTCTGGGTTCATTCTTATTGTTCTGCTTTAGCAGACGTTTCCCTCACTGGCCTTTTGCAGACCTGAAGGTGGCTCCCTACAGTATTGACATTCACTTGAAGAAAGATGCAGAACTAAAAATGAAATATTTGTTACACATTTGAGCTTAAACCCTTGGCATTCGCAGTGAAAATCAGCAACACACCTGGGGCTTCTTTTTCGTTCATATGAGTGTATTATAGACCGTTGCCATGGTAACACCAAGTCGTAAAGGAAAATAAAAACGAAGAGAGAGTCATCTCTCCGATTCTTTTCCGGGCAGAGACGGCTGAAACACAAGCTACATTTTTTGCTATTTTTCTCCTATGTGCTTCTCTTTCTAGGGAAAGCCTCGGTAAAATATCTTAAACTCGGCAGTCCTGTGAAAACGATTTCGGACAACAGTTTAATTTAAAAAAATTAAAAGTTTATTCGGCAGAATCGTAAAAATCTTTAATCTTCCTATTTTTAATTAAAAAAGAGAAATCCCAAGATAAAATTTGTCAAAAGCTGCTATTGTGAAGGAGGCACATACAGAGCATGTATACAAACTTTCGCCAAAATTCAGCGAGGGAAACGCGAGAAAAAATTTCGAGATGTACACGCATGCGTGCTCATCAATGACCCACGGGCGTCATTCGCGCGTGGAAGTGGGAAAAAAAATCGTGCTTAGTTTTGATGATCTACCTAAAGCTCCTATTCGCAATATTATGACACATTTTTAGAGAAGAAAATTCAGAAGAAGGAATTCTTACCCTATGGACGGCTAGCATCTTGTAACTGAGCAATGATGTCTGCTAAAATTCGACCTTGTCTTTTTGTTGTGTTTTGTTTCTCGTATTTCCAATGAGGATATTCGTGGTCCACGCGCTTGTTGCACGCCTTCGCTTGTTGGGGAGTAACATCCTGGTTAATCCCTTCGTAAACTGGCAATTTGTGTCTGCTCCACAAACAACGCCAAGGACTGCAAATACGTGTGGTAATAAAAAAAAAGGTTTTGTCCCTTGCGATGATAGTGACGTTCGACCAAATCCGTTTCTTTCGTTGAAACCTCTACATACCTCGTACTTTTCCCCTTGAATCAAGTACAGAAGGGAAGGGTCTTCTATTCGGTCAATAAATATTATGAAGCCAAAGGAAATTCACGCAACTTGTGTGATAAACAAATTTTGAAAATTTGAATGTCATGTTTTTCGGGATTTACTGCGTGATCTCGCGTCCCACGTTCGAAAGAAAAACTCTGTAATAGTATCCTATTATATGAAGATGGCTTGTGTCTTGCATGTGAGAGCCCCAGTACAGTTGCTCCGTCATTGTCAAAATATTCGAAGGTATGTAGCGATTATAACCACCTAAGGATTTTGCTCTGGCTTTCCCTCCGTCATTCCACCGTATAAACGCCCGGCTACCTCGATTTCGTAATAAAAGTAAAAAAAAAATATTGTCTTTTTCTTTTAGTGTGGGGTTTGGACTTTATTTTCAGGTTTTCTTTTTCATAGGGTTTCTCTGTTTCTGACTTTTGGCTGTGCCTACTTTCCTTTGTTATGCCTCGGTGCATTTTGCTCGCGTTAATTATCGGCGTTAGCAGATTGCCCATAATTTAAAGAGATAGATTTCTATTTCTCGTGGTCATCATAGCTAGCGGTATTGCTCGTGGGCATGCGCGCACGGCGGCGGCGACTAGGGCATTCCTCAATTTAGGAAAAAGCTGCTCATTAAAAGTCAAAAGTTGCCTTATGTTATGAAAGTTGCTAAAAAAGCTGGTAAAAAATGCTGCTCTTCAATTTATTTGGTCTGATGCTAGAGTACAACAAAAATGAAATTCCTAAGCATTTTTTGATGCAATTTTGCGGCGTAATAACCGTTGATAAATAACTTTGTTCTCAATTAGAGCCAAAATAGAAACTATCAGGTATAGGATTGTCTTGGGGGACAGGTCTTTCACAACACAAATATCTAAAAACACAGCTTTTACTTGAGTCATCACGGCACCATGTTTGCAACTCACGAGGTATCATTCTGGGTTCACTTGCAACAAAAGTCGTTTTACTGTAAAAACCATACGATTAAACCATCCGGGTTAGAGCACATGGTCTTAGAACACGAACAACGAACTCGCGCCAAATCAGCATTCTGGGATACAAGAATGAAATGGATCGGACTAACATAGATTTAGGCCAGCCTAAAAGCGTAGCTCCTGGGCCGGGTTGTTCAGAGCCCACTTAAGCTAACCCAGGAAAAAGTAGAATTTTGATTTGAATTTCGCAACTTTGTGATGAGGTTTATATAGGCAGGAGCCATAATCGGGGACGGAAACCGCAAGAGCGCTATTTCTGGTATTGGGGCTGTCCCCCATCCTCGGAGACCCAGGGGCAGATAGTTGGGTCATGTGGAAGTCGAAGCGGCCAAGTTTACAAGAACGAAAATGCTTGTCTGTGATTGGGCACAAAAATGTTTGTGCCCAATCACAGACAAGCAGGTCATGTGCGGGTCATGTGCAGTACATGCGCGTATATGCTGCGAGAATCTTCGCGGATGAACGCGGGGAAAAGGTGTCCGAAATTCCCAAGATCATAGTTAGTTACTAACCAAACTATGCCAAAATGTTTGATGCCTTTGGTTCACAACTCAATACGTTCATGTCTGTTGAAATTTGACTTAAGTATTTTCGCTGTAAGCTGCTCAGTAAGAGTGAGTAAGACAGTGTGGAATTTAAATACGTCCCGCTTTATATCACTGACCTAGTAATGTTTCACTGCTTTTTTTACAAGAGCTCCACATTACTCCACTATAAATTTCACTTATGTTGAAGATTAACAGCTTTTCCATAACCCGGGAAAAAAAAAAACAGTCGAAAACATTTGGCGGGATATAGCTGCGTTTCAGGACTTCAAAGTCACTTCACGCACTTGCGAGGATTTCGCAAGAGTACATCGCGACCGAAAATTAAAACTAAAAAAAAAAATGCAAGTTTAAGTTTCGTCTGAATTGTAAGCAACGTTTACAAGGCCTAATAATTGACACTGTTACATGTCAAGTTTATGTCTTTAGATGATGTACAGTTTTGTTTGTGTCAACAAATTGTCGTCTATTTTTGAGGAATAATAGCGCTCGCCGAACGGTGTTCAGTACAGTCAGTAAAACGCAATTTGGTGTAAAAACGTACATCGAACTCAAGATAATATCGCTTGTTTTTTTAACCATAATTAAAATTCTGCTCAAGCTGGGTGATACATGTCTGAGAACATATTAAAAGCTTAGCTGAAAATATGTGAATGCAGGACGTTTTGAGAAGGATTAAAAGGAAAAAAGGTTATGGAACACCGCCAGACAGATGAACGCCCCTAAAAGGGCACCCAAGGTTGGTGGACAACTGTTTAGTGTACATCTACCAATTTTTAACTTTCAATAATAATTTCCTATATTTCCATAAATTTTACTAATCTCCAAATTTGGCCAAAAATTGCCAAAAAATTTACAAAACAGCCCAAAACATAGCTTTGCGAGATGATCCGAGAGATCAGTTCTTGACTGCCTGAAACGTGAACGAGATATTTGCCTTAGGACCACAATACCCAGCCAAAATACGGCCTTCAGGACCCCCGCCTAAGGAATATATCCGAATACAACCGAGCTTAGCCTTAGCAATGCACATTGTGAAACACAGTCCATAGTGACGGAGCAGGGGGTATAAATGTTAGAAATGGCAACAATAAATCAAAGAAGCAGCAACTGTGGTTACGATTTGGGAAAAAGAGACTTCAGTCATGAATTTTCTTTTATTGAGACATTTGATATTGATACCACGCGAGTTTGATTGCATATCAATCGTTATGTACCATGCGTAGCAATAACCCATCTCTTTGCCTTTCAGAGGATAAAGAAAAGCGAGAGGCTAACCCTTGTGGATATGGATGCCCGGCAATGTGCGCTCCAACTTGCGAGCCAACGTGTTGTGCCCCACCACCACCCCCTTCGCCACCACCATGCCCAGTCCCTGTGCCTATGCCAGTACCATGCCCACAGCCAGGACCCCCTGGACAACCAGGATGCATGGGACCACCCGGCCTTCCCGGATGCCGCGGATTTCCCGGTATGCCCGGATGCATGGGACCAATGGGACCAATGGGACCTCCCGGACCACCCGGATGCCCCGGTCTGCCTGCTCCACCCCCACCTCCTTGTCCACCCATCTGTGTTCATCACTGTATGAAGATCTGTCCTCAGCCATGCTGCGCTCCACCCCCTGTGTATATCCCTCCACCACCGCCCCCTCCCATGCCAGTTTGTGCCCCATCCTGCGCCCCAGCCTGCTGTAAATAAGAAGTGAGAAAATGTACGAAAAAATGATTTACGGACTTGTCCTGTGGGCAGAACGATGTTATTTTGGATTTGATTAGATCAAAAGACCTCTTATTTTCGTATTTCAGTCCTACTATTGACTTCAAGGGAGAGCGAGATTTGAAAACTACTAGAATTTGTTTCTTGCACGAAAACGACATACCATGTTAGTTTCCAATAAAAGGACAGTGTCATTGTACTTGTGACTGCTGTAAGTGCTGTCTCTTTCTTTGTCATTAATAAGCGGTTAAACGGTGACCATGCTGGTTAATTATCTTTATTAAGAACAGACTAAGGACTTACATGAACATTACCGTGGAATGATACTCTCAAACATAGGAATTTTTGTATTAACTTTTCACAAATCATTTTTCATGTCATGTTATGAAGACGGATTCCACTCAAAATTCAAGATTAATTACTAAGAATCTACTCACACCATTACAACTTTTTGAATACCATTTAAAACATTTCACTATAATTCATTTCTCTAGGTGATCCCGCGATCAAATCCCCAAGCATTCTCGAGAAACTTAATGTCAAACCTCGTAAGCATGTTCAAAGCGTGTGTTATTCTGTTTTCAACTAACGCGAATGATCCCTTTTATAATTGAAATATGGATAAGTTCAAGTCAGTTCAATTTTCTCTCGCAGGGTTAAGTCTTAATAAGATCTTCTTACCTTAAGGACGTTCGCGCCAATTGTTTCTGCGCATCCTTACTGCGCACGCAAATTCACGCCACGTCATGCATGAGCGCGCGCGCGCTGAGTAATAAAATGAATAATGATAGGGCAGATGGCTGTTTTTACAGCTTTGCCTGGATTTGACGATCTTCGACGTCCGGTGACGCCTACTTTTCTTTTAAAAAACGGATTGTATTTACAATTATCTCCACTTTGTCCAAAAATGAACAAAAAAGTCAATGTGGGAAGTTAAAAAGAATTCAAGATTTCTATCCACGGGACATGGAATCCTGCCAACTTGCAGCTGCAAGGCGCGTGAAACTGTGGTCACTAAACACGAAATTGTTCTTAAAGGAACCTCACCAGTTGACTAAATTCACTTAATAGGTCCACTTAAACAATATTAGGCAGAGAAAATTTCAATTCAAAGATCTAATTGTAATATTTTGGGGCTTACAGACACTGTGGCCTTATTCGCTAACGAAGTCCAATTTTTCAGATTTAGGGTGTTCTTTCGGGCTTGTTCTCTCCAAAACGAAGTCGGTGACCCCCATTTTTTTTACATTTCTGACATTACTAACTCATCATCTTAGAGCGGTAAAAGTTTCAGAAAAAAATCAATGTTGGAAAATTATCGCGCGAACGTCCGGCAGCTGAGCCCGCAGTACGATCGGCAGTCAAAAGTTTGGTGTGTTAACGAAACGATACGATAACAGCCTTTTAATAGAAACAGTGCTCAAGTTTCTTTGGCCTCTACTAGTAGTCAACTTGAGTATTCCGGGTGTAATTTGACGGGAAACAGCATATTTTGTTCACAATAACACAACTATTATCCTACCTAGCGATACTCGACGAACTACGGGCGAGTTACCATGTCGAGCGCCGGCGACCCATTTTTGGAGCCAAAATAGAAGCTTAGAAACACAGAATCGTTCATATTTTTCACTTTTTGGTTTTTGAAATTGTAAATACCTTTTCGTAGATATTTAATGCCATCTCCAGTGAGAAAAGTTACCTGATGATTTCAATGCCTTTCCTGACTTGTTAACTTTACATCAGACACTAGAATTTTTCCCGCCTGCTGAAGCCTGATTTGTTAATTCAAATTTCCCGCGCGCCAGCCGTATGCAAGGTTAGCCCGCAATGATTTTTTTAGTAACTTAATTTTTGCATTATTGCTGGAAGAGTCTTCTGAAATCATCTTCAGTTCAACAATAGAAATTGTTTCACACCAATTGCGAGATCAATAGTTACCATATCAACCGTGCCACGCCTTAAAAATCTATCTTTTATAGCCTTCACGCCAACAGCTGTATCTCATCACCAGAGAAACAGTTGGATATGTTTAATATACATAGAACTGTGATAGTGGAGCCCCATACCCATCATGCCAAGCGGAACCCCATACCCATCATGCATGGGAAAAAAAGGGAACCCATGAGTTGAGTTTCTCATGGTTATCATGGCTAGCAGTATTGCTCGTGGGCGCGCACGCACGACGACGACGACGACGACCACGGAGTTGCCCAACATGGCAGCCATACTCCAAAACAGAGACAAACAACCTTGGTTTACCGTGTATTTCTTCGATATTGGACATCCATGCTATGATCAATTGACACCTGTCAAAACAAGGTATCCGCTGACCAGTATCAAGTGGCAATATCGCGGGCTCTAGTTTACAGTTCATCGAGGTCACATGCTTTTGTGAAATTGACCGCTGACCAAGTGCTGCTTTTCCCTTCAGATCGGGCGCTCATGTCAGGTTAATTTGTTAAAAACAGGGCAAGATTAAGGTTAAAAGTAGGCTCCTTCGCAGCCGTTATTAGGGTCGTCACGCAACGATCCTCCCCACTAAGTGGGGGAGTAGCGTTGCGTGACGACTCTAATAACGGCTGCGGAGGAGACTTGGTTAAAAGTTAACCGAATTATACCTTTTTTTTCAATGTTTTTCGCTGCTTTGTTTTGTGTATATGATGATTATTAAAACTCAAAACAGAAGGCAGAAGAAGAAAACTGAACACAAAGTTGCAAAACTCAAACCAAAATTCTACCTTTTCCTAGGTTCCTGGCTCTGAACAACCCCTGCCCAGGAACTACGCTTTTAGGCTGGCCTAAATCTATATATTATTGACCTCAACCCTCAGCTTAAGTCTTTCTGCTTTTGGCCCTTAATTTACAAGGTGAAAGGGAATGAAATTAATCATGACCACGCCTGTTGATCAGATTGGCCAAAAAATGTGTGACAAATGAAAGGGCATGGCTTAATTTAGGTTTATATCACAGAAGCACTATTGATCACAGTCTACAGAAAAAAAAGTTGAATGCCTGAGGTTAAATAATTTTCCAAGGGGCAGTATCGAACTGAAGTGCGTATAGTTAAAATCTGACACTCGAGGAAAAGACAGTTAAACACGGAGCGATCCTATAAATGGAGGCTGAGCGGCTCAGCCCGTCAATCAGAAATTGGAATACTCTTCTTTGATTGGCTTATTCACCCGGGCGTGTCGTACTCCCGCGAAATTCGCACGAAGTAATATTACAGGCGACCGCACAAGGGAAGATTTTTCGTTTGTTTGCTTTCTTTCTAAAAAGGTAAGCGAAAACAACAAGAATGGCGTCTACAGAACAAGAATTTAGACATATACATATCATATACATGCATTTTAACTTATTATTTTTGTTGTTTCACTTGTGAAAGCATATCGATTGTTTTGGAGTTGTTTACTCCTTATAAATGCCGTACGCGTGTTTTAGACAAAGTGCAAACCGTTGACAAACATGTACATGCTAAAAAAAAAGTGGTATCTTTCATTATGACCCCAAAAATTTTTTTTCGCTAAAACAATAAAACTTATTTTGTGGAGTAATGTGCCGCAAAAATTTTTCGATTTGGTTAAATCCTCGAATTTCTGTGCCCCTTTGAAACCGAGTTTCGTATGGTTCACGACCGAGCATGGGGAATCTGGGGAGAGTAAGGCCGTGACGTCACTTCGAGAACGAAAGTTCGGGCCTTTTACTCTGTGCGAGCGTAGAAGCCTTTTTGCCGCATAAGTTTTTCGCTGGGGCTCCACAGTCGACAGATTTCTGTTTTTATCAACAATATCTTCTACTTCGTCGGGTTCTGAAATGAGCTTTGACTCAGAAGACTCCGAAATTTATTATATCGCTGAAGAGAATGACGACTCGCACTTATCAACAACGCAAAGTGAATAGTTAAACGATGACGACCGAGCTGATTTATATGCTGACAACTCTCTGGCCAACGAAGAATGGACAGCCAAATGAGGTGGATGCTGACAAAGAACTCGAACGAGCTCTGATGGACAGACCCGAAGGCAATGATATATAGAAGTCAAAGAGTGATACTAGTAAGACTGTAGCGCGTGGCGCGTATTTACTATTTTCGCGCATTCTTCGATCTCGCATTAACATACTTTCGTATAAATAAAAGTCAAGTCCCTTTACTTTCTCAAATTATTTTAACTTCATGCGTTCAAAGTAGATCAAAATGATTATCCCATGACACAATGCTTGTGTTCTTTTCGTGCGAGTGTGGAAATTGTAGCGTCGCTTCCCTTCAAAACATCAGCGAATGTTATTGTTGTTATTATTGTATTAAAGTGAGTTAGAAGGTTGTCAAGACTCAAAGAAGAATAATCTTGTTCTTGAAGATATTGGTGCTGATGTTATCTTAAAGTGTGTTACTGAATATCCAGGAATTAAACCTGTATGGCTTCAGAAATGGAGTTTTAAGATTAGTAGCGGGCAAATACAAAACTATCTGTCAGCTGTGCCGACTGACTGCTGTTGTTTCTCAGATCAGATGCAACAACGGCAGCATGAATCGATGGACAAGCGGTTATTCCAAAGCCACTGAGTCAGCAAAATCCCTTCCTCTCTCTGAAAATCCAGGCATCGAGCGAGATCATCTGGTTTGAATTAAATGCTTTATAGAACAGATCACCGAACACTTATTACACGGCTATCACTTTTGCACGTTTCGCTTTCACGAAATCGAGCCATCCCTTTGTACGTTTCTTCTCTTCAGGACGATCATCTCCATAAAACGGTATGGCATTTAGCGGAGTATCTCCTGTAAGTTTGTTGTGTTGGTACATGACAATACAGCGCACCTGGCTAGCATTTTTTTCGAACAACTTTTTCGGCCTTTCTCACAGAAACAAGTAAATATGCGAATCTCAGAATCATCGTGTTCTCGATCTGACGTCACATCCGGCCCTCGACCCATTCCCCGTTAAACTCGGTCATGAACCAAAATGGCGGCATTTTGACGTACTTTGACGAGCCATAGAAAATCAACGATTTAACCAAATCGAAAAATTTTTGCGGCACATTACTCCACAAAATAAGCTTTATTGCTTTAGCGAAAAAAATTTTTGGGGTTAGGTGCACTTTAAGGCACAAAAACTAACTTATACCTTTTTTACAATTTCAACCAAATTGAGATACCACCTTAACTCTCTCTACCTGTCAATAGCTTTGAATTTGTGAAAATGCTTTTGCCCCTGTGCCTCCGAGGATGGTTGTCCTGATACTTTGTCAAATGTTCTTATGAAAAATGCTTTTAGCGAAATCTTATAATAGGACAAAAGGGAAACAGTTTGTCGTTCTTTGTAGGAGGGACAGGAGGCATCAAAATAACTCGTTACTAAGCACAAGCTACTATTCTTTTCAAAGCAGATTTTTATTCAAGAACAAAATCCTAACACGTTTAAGTCAACATTAACAAATTGCGAAGATTTACTTAGTGGGTTATTGCGCTCTTTTTGTCCTCTTCATCGTCGCCTTCTTTTTTAGCTTCTTCTTTAACATTATTTTCTGTCGTTTCCGCTGGGACACAGCCTGGGTAACCGCAGTTGTACCCATATGGGTAGTTATATCCATACGGGTAGTGGTACGGGTACGGGTAGCCGTACGGATAGGTGTGCGTGGCGGGCTGTTGTACGGTCACTGCAGGATGTACAGTCACTGCCGTGAGCGGAGCTGCGGGGTGGACGGCCGGATGTACTGCTGGGTGTGCGTACGGGTATGGGTAGTGGTACAGGTAGGCGAGGTGTTGATAGGGGTACTGTCCATAATGCAAGGGATACCCAGGATGTTCATACCCAGGGTAGTAAACAGTACTGGTTTTTCCTACAAACGAAAATGAACGATTGTTAATAACTCACGATCTTGAGCATATAATCATATTTTAGACTGACATCATCTTCTAAATTGATATCATAGTTTAGATTGCAGGAGAACTACGTATACCTTTCTTGTCTTTATCCTGTTTCACATCATCTGATTGCTACAGTCTGCTTTAGATGACCTCAGGAGACATTTGTCACGCAATGGGTACCCCCGTGGTATTATTTCTTATAACATGAACGATGTAGTCAATAAACACCAAAACAAACCTAAGGATATCATTACAGTGCCCAAAAAAGAAATTTTCATTGTTTTACCCTATCTAGGTATTCAAAGTAAAATTGTCACTCAACAGCTCAAATCGTGTATCTACAAGTTCTATGGTTGTTTTAATCTTAAGATTATTTTCCGAAACACTCGCCGAATTAAGTCTTTTTTCCCCTATAAAGACAAACTCAACCGCTCCCTTAAAGTGCCCCTAACCCCAAAAATTTTTCTTAGCCGCCAAAAAGGTCCTTTTTGTTCTGATCACATTGGTGAAAAAATTATAGTCGTACGATTTTTCCTCGATTTTCTGTGAATTTTTAAACGGCCCCGTCTCCTGCATGTTCAGTGTTATAATGTCAGTGTTAGCAGGGGACGTTAAAGAACCCACACACTTATCGGAAAGAGTAGGGGATGAAATTCCCGGTGCTGTGGTCTGGCCTTGTTTCACGGGTTGGTGCTTCACATAGGGTTAACCTCGTGCACCTTTCCCCCTTGGACAGAAATGCCCAAGAAAAATTGCTATGTCTTGTCTATGCACAGTTAATAGAACTAAAGAATGTCACTCGGTTATGCCCCAGTCACGTGACGCGTTTAGACCAATCACGTGCAATCGAAATATTTCATTGATTAATTATAGTTAATCCAACAAAATCCGGGCCCAAGTGACGGGAAAAAAGGAAACGATTTCTAGCCGACCATGTTGTAATCTATCCTCAGGGCTTCTACATTTGAAATATGAAAATTATTTCTTCTGTACAGTCATAGATACTAGCATTTTTACATGCACATCGTGGAAACGAATTAAGGGAAGTGATAACTGCTTGAGGCAGGAGGAAATGAGCAAGCCATCCGAATAAGGATAGAGTTACTATTTACGCAGTAGTCATGATGGTCTCCCATGACTGGGTAGGTCGGCGTTGATTAAAATCGGTTCTGCCATCATCCAGAAATTTAGATTGCTCCTTTAGAAGTGATAGTTCTGTTTCTCAGTTGTGGTTTGAAGTGAAATGTCTGGAAAACAGAGCTGGTTATATCATACGAAAACATTTGCAGTGTGACGTGTTTCTGCTGTCGAGTTAGGGATTCACAACGCAAATGACAAGGACAAACATGTCATGCAAAACAGCGCTCTTTATCTACAGTACCGAGAAATACACCGGATTGCGTCATAAATCCCTGTGACATCATGTGTCGGTCACACTACCAGGAACAACGCGTTAGTAAAATCCATACAGAATTACACATTAATTAGAGGAAATCTGCTGATCCATTTACAACCACGTTTTCTTCGGTCAGTTCACTTTGATACTCAGTGTCACAAACTTCGACGTGGTTCTTGACAAATAATTCGAAAGTTTGCTGGATTTATGCAATTATACTTCAAAGCTAAAGGGAATTCTTCTTTGATTAGAAAATTAAACAACGCACGTCATATTGCAAATAAACAGGTTGTTGATTAGGCTTAATTAGTTGGTAATGTTGTTTATCGTAGAACGTTAAGTCATAGCGAAATTTTCCAATTATTGTTTACTCCCCTGATTCTGAGCGAAGCTCAGCAAAAAAAATCCATAAATTGAAGAAAGGCAATTCATTGTTAACTACCAGCTTAATTTATGTTGGTTATGGAGGTTAACAATTTAAATAAATCAAATACAAAAACAAATAAATTCCTTCAGTGATAGTCAATGTACCCGCTGATTAATTACGAGTTGTTGATTAGGTCTAATGACTTCTAATTAGCTCTCCTTACCTGAATGGAACGTCAAAGTGAAATTAACCAATCACCTTCTTCGAGTCAGATTATTGTTGCCTCAGGCGGATCCAGATCTTGAGCTAAGGAGGGGGGGAGTCAGGTTTTGTTTTGCTTGCCCTGCCGGCTTTTCTTCCTTCTGTCATTTCTTCTTTTATTCACCCAAAATAAGGCGAGCGGGCGGACCTCTGCATGAGCCCCTCCCTTAGATTCGCCACTGGTTATGTAGGGAATTCAATGTACACAGCACATATTTATTTCACGAATGGCTTTTCAGGAAGTAAAACTGTAATTTTGAAAAGAACTTCAAAATGAACAGTGTGAGCGAATGTTCCCACTTTTCTGGTTTAATACAGTAATTCTCGTCATAAAAGGCGTTAAGATATTAAAGGGTATGTTTAAAGCTCGTTTTCTAAAAACGTGTTATACTATTTTGAAGATATTTTGCGAAGGATTTGTCCTATAGAGCTGACATTTTCAGGATTTGTTGTTCTCAGTAAGTTTTGTATTTTAAGCATAGAATTTTTCCATCAAGTGCATTTTGTCGAAACCATGCATTGAAACGATTGCTGAGTTTTCTGTATCAGATTTGCTTAGCTATGCCATTCGTTTCGTAAACATTATATTTTGGCTTGCTTTGGTGAGACAAACTTAATTAAAAAATAGCCGGTAGTTAACTTAATGATAAATTATTTAAAAGGAGAGCAATTACACATCAAGCAGTGGTAGATGCCATGAATAAGTCTTTATTTCATCCACTGTAATCGATTGTGGTTATAAAAGTTTCAATTTGTTTTAGATGTGGACAAGTATGTTGTGCTAATCAGTATGGTAAAGAACTTTTTTTTTTCAACATATTAATAATAGCCATTGCCCGGTAAATACGGAGACTCTTTTGGTGAACTTTTTTCAGAAATATACTTTCAAACTTCCAGCGAGTTCACATTTTTGTGAAAGTATATTTCTGAAAATAGTTCACGAAAAAGGGTCTTTTTGATGCAATAAAAGAAATCCGACCTGTCGTCGATTCTCCATATTTATAAGGAATGGCTCTTAGAGCGCCTGTCTGTAGATTTCGCATGCAGGCTAGGGGTACAAAATGAAACAAATCGAGAACTCCCAAACTTGGCCAGAAATTACGGTGGAACAATTTATTTAAAGGAGAATGGAAGGCGAGAACCCAATTTTTAGGAAGTCCTTTTTACGAAAGCACATGATACGTCGTAATCAAATTGCTATGTTTTAGGATGTGAACTTACCTTTTAACCTGATTGCAACAGCAAAAAGCACCGTGACAGAACAATTTGAACGTCCGCCATTTTGGAAGCCATTTTGAAGGCTTGGGCGCATAGCATGACGTCACTGCGCACATGAGAAAAACGCGCGAATTTCGAGAAGACAACATCAGCTCCAAAATGGTGGAACGTGCTGTAGTTGGCTGTTCAAACAGAACGCCTAGAGATTCCAAAAGAGGGATAAGTTTTCATCGACTACCCTTGAAAAATAAACCACTTCTTAAGGAGTGGCTGCGAAAGTTTCATTCACCTGAAATTTTATTTACGGCTTCCTCGATCTCCTTACAGCATAAACATTCTTTCTCTTGTTGTCCTTCCCAGTTTGCACAACACTCGCATACACACCACAATGTATTTCCCCTTCGGTGCTCATCTTGTCTCTCGTGAACACTGTCTTCCTCCGACTCCGAACTGTCTCGCATGGGTTCAAAAGAGTATGGCTCGATCTCAGCCATAATCCAAGCAATCCAAGCGGTTTCGACACGATCCGATCTTCACAAAATTTTGTTGCCCTGAAAAAGGCACCTGTGCGCAGTGACGTAACAACATGGCGGCGGGCATTCCTTTTATGGAAGAAACCGGATGGAAAGATGTCCAAAATGGCGGACGTTCAATTTTGAAAAATGACCACGGATTTTGAACTCGTTTCGTCACTTTCGAGAGGTAAAATTTACTTTTCTTGCTTTTTACTTCAAATCTAAGCTATTTCAATAGTTTTAAGCTTCCATATAAAATATGACTCCTAGCCTTCCGTTCTCCTTTAACAAAAATACTCTATGTTCGACCAGATTTTGTTTTTTGGCGACTCACATCCGTTTTCAAGGAGTCACTGGCATTTAGATAGATAAAGTGGCGAAATTGATTCTTGCCTTGTCCTGTGAAAGTATGACTTAAAAATAGTTAATAATCCGGGAACTTACTCATCGCAATTCCCCATCGAACTGTCTTATTCACGATTGCTGCTAATTTGATCCCTATTTCCCTGCAAACGGATATTTGACATATTTACATATTTACAACGTTTGTCAACGTCTTTAATTAAATGGAGAGCTGAAATAAACGGAATGTGCGCATGCTCTTCATGAAAACTCTAACACTGTCTGCCTCATTTCCCGGGGGACACCCTTGGAAAGATATCCCTCGGTTGTGTCACCGGGCGTTAATAAACTGATCAAAGAATAAGTTTTTCAATGCTACATTTTAAACAGTTGTCTCGAAATAACCACCCTATTTAAAAGCACGTGTCAACAAAAATCAAAAATTGGTAAAGGTTTTGGTAAAGTTATTTTTTTCAAACTAAGTGGA
The DNA here is from genome assembly GCA_964020085.1 of Micromussa lordhowensis. Taxonomy (NCBI): domain Eukaryota; kingdom Metazoa; phylum Cnidaria; class Anthozoa; order Scleractinia; family Lobophylliidae; genus Micromussa; species Micromussa lordhowensis. Next base: position 3,705,134 of record OZ026603.1, read on the forward strand.
GATTTCCATAAAGAAACAGGGGGTTTCTTTCAGGTCTCGTACAATGTCAGAATTTCTTTAAATGTCGTAGAAATTTCATAATAATACCTGGAAAAGTTGTAGAATACGCTGACTGCAAGTGGATATCTTCTGGCTTTATACTCAAGGCATATGGTTTTCTTCAACTAAATGGCTGATTTTAAAGCCTAAATTTCTCATACCTGGCCTTGAAATCTCTTGTCACCATTTTCTACCAAAACAAACACGAACTATTTGAGAAATGAACCACATAGCGATGAATAGTTCAGTATGGACTACTAAAAGCCGGAGTTTGAGCAAATTTGGAATTTCGCTTTTCGTCTCTTTCGTGTGTGGTATTTTCGTGACTCTCGCAATTTTAATTATGCCATTTTAACGCCAGGAGGTTTACGTCATCAGTATGGAATTTCTGGCGGTGAATCGCAGACGTCTATCCAACCTCGTTCCCAGGCTCTCTCTCCTCTGCCTCCCTTTGTCGTTGGGAGAAGGACCCTGGTTGCGGCTGGTCACGTGACAACCTGTGACACAAACTTTTTCACCAGGGTGGAGTCAACAAATAATTTTTGTCGATATCAACTGAAGCGAAAGAAAGGCGATCACTGGTCGCTATATCAAACTACACACTGGCAAATACACCTTTGAAATTCTTCAGTCCTATTCTAAGCTTCATACAGGACAAACGAAATTAATTTGTATGTATCCAGCGTATTGAATTACCACTCTTTATTTCAATTCCAGCCGGTCGAATTAAGCGTAAACTGTTTCATAGCATGTTGCCTGAATTAACCTCACGGCACACTGTTCGCTATATAAAACGATGTTTTATTTACTATTTTGCAAAACATAATTCTTGACTATGTCAAGGAATCGTGTTAAACATCTGCCTAAATATAAACTTACATAAACCTGATGCAGATGAAATATAAGCGCGGGCTTAAGTCAACAAAACTGCAAATCATTTTACATTGCGTTAAACCAAATGCAAGTCAGCTCGGCTAATCGGCCATGTGACAGAAGTACTTTTTAAATTCAAATTACCGCACAAAGAAGAAAATAAATTACCTCCGAAAGCAAAGATTCAAGAGACTGATCCACTGGTCTCACTTCGATTCGGTACGTGACGTTTTACAAGTGATAACCGTCGGAAATTTTGAGCTCCATTCGGCTGCCGAATTTCTTTGTGAACGAAAGTCTTCTATATTTTGGAGTCGGCAGAAATAATGTAGCCTTCTTCATCGGCAAAATCCGACTTCGAACCCGATAGAGCGGGTAGCTTTTTTAGCGACTGCTCGAGGTTTTGAAACCCTCAAAGTTTGCCACAGCAACAATTAAAGTACTCTGCCACCCCTCCCACCCAACATATTTTTTTACCACCCAGATTCTGGGTGGTCACGTGACCAGCCGCAACCAGGGTCCTTCTCCCAACGACAAAGGGAGGCAGAGGAGAGAGAGCCTGGGAACGAGGTTGACGTCTATCTTCGCTTTTCGCACGTAGTAGCGGGAACGAATGAGAGACGGCTGTATTCGCAGGCTACAGTTTTGAGCGCTGCTCCCAAAATCCGGAATCGAAGTGAGAAGCCGACAAATTTGGGACAAAGGACACTTCGCACAAAACAATGCTAGACCTAACCTGCTCACTGAGAATCCAAATTCAATGGTAGCTAATGGTATTGATATGCAGGTATTGTAATCAATTGTGTCTAGCTGTACTTAATTTGCATTTTGTGACTACGTGTTATTAATTGTTACCTCTGTCACGGTACCCGAGAGGCGGCTGTCTTACGAGATTACAAACCAGCGAAAAGGTAGGTTTTACTAATTTTCTTTTCGTTTTTAAATTTTATTGTGATTCCATGAGTTACGGAAATGATGCCCGAGCTTTCCGATCACATAAAATATTTTGCTATAGCGAAAATTCAAGTACGGGTCTCTACGAAGGCGATCAGAGTAGACAAGAGGTTTGATCGAGCGATAGAAATCGTGTCCCAAGCAAAAAGCGTCTAATAAAAAAATTCGAATAATCAAAATAACAATCTGACGGATGTTTTAATTTTTGTAATTAGAAGGAAACATACCTGGACTAGTGGGTGTAAAATAAGCCTTTTTCTCATCCAAGTGATTCAACGAGTTACATAACATTTCCCAGACGTTACATCGCAATTGTTTGCAGTCACGGGGCAGTCACTGTCGAAATGTTAATCCTGAAAGTTTCAAAATGTCTTGGTTTTCCTTCACGTATTGCAGTTTGGCTGTTGGAACTTTTGCTTAGACTTAAAAGATGTAAAATCTTCGAATACCATCTATAATATCTATAACACTACCTATATATATCGGAGAGGAAACGCGTTGAGATTTTAATTACAAAAATTACCACATGTTCGTCTCACGTGTAACGCCAAGTAGATTATGATTATCACGTTTTTCTCAGTTTCTTAGCAAGTATTTCGGCCCTGTTCCTTCTGTTGAAAGACAGAATGGATGAATTTTAATTCGCGAGCGGATTGTTGTGGTGGTGACAAATTTGATCTCTCGAAGTGAAGTTTTTCAGTGTTGCAAAATTTCAGTTGCACATCTGAAGAAGCAAAGTTCTCGGGGAAATGAAAAGAAGAGAATATCAAAAACCCAGGCTTCATCAAAGACCGGGAGGATGATTTATAGGGCCTAATTTCATGAGCCGAGCTGGCCCGGTTAGCCGGGCTGCTTCGCTTTCAGCCCGGTAGCCAGCCAACCCGGTTCGTGGCTGATGCGATAACCGCGGGAGACCGGAGCGAGCTTGATTTCGTACACTCATTGGCTCAATGAGCCGGGATAACATAGAAAAATCTCAGCCCGGTTAGCCGGGATCCCGGCACCGCGATACCGGGATCTCGGCTAACCGGGCTGGCTCGGTTGTCATGTAATTGCGAAGTTGATTTTTATTGCGTTTAACAAAGGTGCCGAGGAAATTACCATGTAAACACCAAGACTCATGCCGGACATCTTGGTTTGGAAATTACCTGGCATGGAGTTTTGGAGACGATACCTTATGGATTTTTAGAGCATCGATAGTAGAGCTGGGACGAATTATTCTACAGTAAAAGCAAATTCCTGCACGGTTAACTTTTTTTTTTCTTTTAAGACACATGCAGTCCGGTGGCGCTTACGTATGCATTTCTTGAAGCAACAACTGTCTACCACTGTTAAAGCTAAAATGGAGCTAAAAGTCCTTTTATTGTTTTTCCAATAATCAAAATAAGATTATGAGTGAGAAATCGCGGATTAAAATAACAAAAGGCTTAAACAAAAAAAAATTCGAATAAACTATCTCGCCACAAGAGGCTAACATTAAGCAGCGAAAGTAGTTTAGGTCCGAACTCGAAGTGTTATTATCTTATGTCATCTTATGTGGTACCTTTCTTATATGATATCATGCAATATCATACCCTTTCAGTTAAGTAATATTGTAGTAAGCTTGATGGCACCTGTTGTTTGAACAGCGCTATACTAGACACGTAAGGATGGCTTTGTTTGAATTTTTTTTGATATGTCAGTCGTATCTACTCGCTTTCGACGGTCCGAACTCCTGATAACTCGGGCCTTATGCTGATGATTTCGCTCGACACCTGGAGTTGCCGGGAGTCAAATGCGTAAACTCACATAAAGGCCTATCATTTTCGTAGTAGATGCCTTTGTCGTGTTATTGTTTCAGTACACTATATAATCGTTTTACTGAGCTACGTGTTAATGTATATCGTTTCCATGTCCAGGCGCAGTTGCAGTATGTTGACCAACGCGTGTTTGGTGTTACTCGCCCTTCTGCCTCTTGTGGCGCTGTCAAACGAAATTAAACCCTGCCCTGGCGACACAAGAGGGGACAGGTAGGCTTCTTCTTGAATCATGGCTACGTTATTGTTTTAGAGCAATCAAGTGTCAGAAGTAACTTGAGGATTCTGAACTAATCATATCATCAAGATTAAGATAATGGATAGTTTGACCCTTTGGGCTGACACTAAAGATACTAACATAACAGTTTTCAATGTCAAATCCTTCAGCGACACATCCTCTGAGGTAGGTATAGTCTGAAGGAAGCTGAGAACCTTGCCAACATTCCATGTCTCTGTATATCGTGATGCTGTTGGTGTTGATTCAAATATGCCTTTGAGAAACCTTGTAACCGTCGGATGGGAGCCAAATGTTATCCCATTTTGTGATCCGGATTGCCATGGGTCTGCTTAAATACGTTACGTGATCTTTCCTGAATACTTGCGCCCCTTTCTCAGCCAATAGGATTCCATTTGACCAAAACAAATAGCGGCTTGCTTACGCGCGTTGTCCCTCACTTTTTAAAAGCTGTGTGTGTTTTCTCACTCACACAAAATTTCATGTAGTCTGCCCTTGCATTATGTGAACTTACTAGAGCCCTTGTAACTTTTCATTCGTTTAATTTCCACTTATTTTATTCCTAACATATTGCCAGTGACATAGCATACTTTTCATCGTAGAGAGTAGGTCCACATCAGCCTCTGGCTGCCTTCAATTTAACCTGCTACAACAAATAAAGTATGTACATGTTTTGTATGTGTGCACACATGCAGGTATTACACTGGTTTTTGACTTCAAAACGCCCTCTTACAGTTACGCAATTAAAAGTAAATTTGTCATTCGTAAGCGCGTTGATAGGTATGAAATATGGTCAATATGAACCATTGATATCCTTCGAATTGCAAACCGATAGCTACAAACGCCGAGTTATTAGTTTATTTTGAAACTGTACAAAAAGCACCAGTATCGACAGCTGGAGCTTGTCAACAGGTAAATTACAATCATAACTCTTTAATTTACCTTTCACAGAATGGTTTGCACAACAAACCGAATTCAAGCCAGAATTTGACTACATGGATATCCACGACATGAACAAGTCTCTTTCGAAGTTTTATTTGTCGGCGAGAAAGCAAGACGGAAGTCATTACAAAAAAACAAGTTTGTTATCAATCAGGGCGGCCTTAGATCGCTATCTACGCTCTCCTCCACTGGACAAGAAATTTTCAATTTGCGACGGAATTCAGTTTAACGAAGCAAATAAAGTTTTGAATTCTTACCTTAAACACCTTGCCAGCACCAGTAAAATTGCCGGAACTATCAACAAGAATCCCTTGACGGCTGAAGTTATCCAAAAGTTGTTTGAGAGCGGAGAATTGGCGATTGCAGATACGAAAATACCTCGCGCTTTGCTGCAGACAACATGGTTTTACGTTTCGCTATATTTCGGTAAAAGAGGTAGAGAAAATCAAAGTCGTATGAAGAAATCCATGCTTCGCTTGGCAAAGAGTACTTTGAACTCAACAAAGAAGAACCAGGCGCAGTGCTTTCCACCAAAAATCGCACGGGCGGCCTTGAGGGCACTGAAGATCCTCCAGATGGAAAAATATTTTCAAGCCCCGGTTCCAAGAGATGCCCAGTTCAGACCATCAAATCGTATCTTTCGCAGTGCAAAGTCTGTTTGAAGCTTGGGTCATGTGATTGATCATTCGAACGCGGAGTTCCCGCTGGCGCATGAGACCTTTACACCGGAAATAAAATGTTATGATTACCTAATTTCTCTGTTGTTCAGCTCCGAAATTCTACTAAAACAGATATTCGAAATTCTACTAAAACAGATTATTCGGAAATATTCACCTCGCTTTCGGCGAATAATTAATAAATGTAAGAGCATTTCCAGTAGAGTATTGTACCGTTGTGGTAACATAAAGCGTTAAGAAAAAGGGCTCATATAAAAGGTAGACTTTTCTCGATGGAAGGGTTAACAGCGTTAAGAACAAGAATATTGCTTATCTTTTGATAGACGTTGCAATCACGATCCGACTCATAGAGTTTGTGCCAAGATTGGAGTTGCAGACACATCCTTCTGGGAATTTACAGGACAAAAATCTTGGTGTGGCGGAGTGAGTAAGTATGCCCTACTCAATAGGAAGAGATAATAGACTCGCCTAGTATTTCCTAAATATTCCACTTTATTTTGTCCAATTAGACTGAAAGTAAGAGATAGGTTAATGTGCTATCAGTGATGCACATATGGTCTGGTTCATGACTGGATTAAGTTGTGTGTGTGTGTGTCGTCTAAACAGAACATTGCAGAGAAGGTATTAAAAAATGCGATTACATATTATTTTATTTATAGACCGAAAACTTGTCTTAAACCAAAGAGCTTATTTTTCTTCAGCTCTTACTTGCTTTTGAATTACAGATTTGTGAGGATGGTGCCCATTTAAATGAAAAAATATATTGCTTTATTATAATACTGAGAAGTTTCTTAAATGCTGGAGCGAATAACTCAGTCGCTTGTAAACTACTCAGTTCTTTACAACTATTAAGGTAAGAAAACGTCTAGAGAGTTACAATGAGAGCAGAGATTTCGGATATCCGTGATGGCTCAAATGAATAGAAAACTTGCACATATTCGTGTGTTCCTAATATAGGTGAATACGGCGATCAAAATGATGGAAAACTGAGATGTCCTGCTGAAAATCCAACTTGGTGCATTTGTAAGTGGGCCACTGCAAAATGGATTAAAGGAGAGGGTTGCAATGAAGTAAGTATAGGCCGTTTTGGAATTTCGTCACTATTCATCTACCCCACCAAATTTCAGAATGAGACGGCGGAGAAGTTTAAATGTCCAGCTGCCGAAAGACTTGAAACACCCCAACCTCCCCTCCCTTTTCTTCCCATAAAACGTACTTTTTCTGTAGGCGGGAATATTCATGTTTAATTAATCCTTCTGGCTTGATCTTTTTTTCTAACAGCGCATTCAGTTTGACTGCGAAGCTACAGATGTGTGTAACTTGAAGGTACCGTATGAAACTTTCCATTTCAGCTTACAGCGCATGTTCAGTTAAGAAAGTTGATGGTGATTAAAACCGAACCGTGAAACAATGCCAAACAAGGTGTACCAGGGTACTAGTTGTTGTTGGTTTTTTTAGGTTAGAGGATCTACGACCTCCAGGTTCTGAATCCTATCACTGATTAGTAGAATTCCACTAGTATACTAACGCAAATGCTGCAATCTGTTTGGCTGAGCTACTCGTACACTATCAGCCATTAGAGTACAGTCGCTGTCGGTCGTGCACAAAATGCGAAGTTTTTATAATTTTTCCGCAGTTTTGGAAGAAATTTTAGATGTAAACAAGTAGTTAAATTCCTGAGAAGACTAAAAAAGCACATTTACGTTTTCTTGACTTTAAAAACTTCAAAATGTTGAAAAAGCCGGTGCGCGCGTAAACAACTGCAAATTTGCCAAGGACAGTTCAATTCCTGCGACTTTGTTTACAGGTAGAGTTCAATAATTAATGCGTGCAAAAATAATTGGAAACCGTTATTTGCGTTAATTTCAGTTAGAATTCTACTAAAACAATTAGATTATTCGCTCTCGATTTCCATGAGGCGATAGTTGATTCGGCCTTCGGCCTAATCAACTATCACCTCATAGAAATCTCGAGCTCATAATCTAATTGTTAATTAGTACAAATTTACAATGGTCTATTGTTAATCTGTGAATTTGATTGGCTCTTTCACTGTTTTCTATCTGCTGATGGACAATAGTTGTGAATAGCCATAAAAACCGTTCTTCTTTCTTTCAAGTGATGCTTGTTTCACACCCCACATCGCGCGCAGTGTTTGAAAACTTTGAATTGCCGATGTAAGCACTGTAAAATTTTTCCTAAGCGTTACTTTACATTTTTATGCAATGAGACTATTGTAAATTTATACTAAAACAATTAGACTACTCGCCCTCGTTTTCTACGAGCGATAGTCAACGAGGCGCAGCCGAATTGACTATCTGCTCATAGAAAGCTCGGGCTCGTAGTCTAATTGTTAATTGGATTTTCCTTCTTACTTAAGGTCGCGAAGTTTTTCTGGAGTTTCAGTAATAATAATAATAATAATAATAATAATAATAATAATAATAACAATAACAATAACAATAACAATAACAATAATAATAATAATAATAATAATAATAACAATAATAGTAATAAGAATGGCAATAACAATAATTACAATATAAAATAATCAGCAGCGCTGTACAATTGATTAAAATAACAAATGTGCTGAAACACTCTCAATAAATCTTCCATTCTCTAATTCGCAGGACTCTTACTTCGATTATGACGTCGATTTGAAGCCTGCTCATGATTGTATGATGTTGAAGTGTAAGAAGCAATGGGATGCTTGTCCGAAAAGTGAATCCCAGGCCAGGTCCTTCCACACTCGAGACTTTCTAGAAGCTAGAAATCTACAATTTTAGACATTGGGTTAACTGGAGATGACAAGCGCAGGCGATATTTGTCAATAACTTAGTGTAGAGATGTCGTGAAGTGGGATTACAATTTTCATTTCCATGAATACTGTGATTACGGGTGTCTTATTATTTTAATAAATGCGAGTGTTTCAAGACATAGCTCATCCCGCTGTTATGTTGATATCAATTCCTCGACGTCTTCGGACGTAGCTAAGGGATCGGGTGCAACGTAGAACGGACAATTCGCTTTGTTTCCTCTACAAGTGGGTTTTATGTAGCTTACTTTTTTTGGAGACCTCCAGTAGGAATTATGTCACCGGATTGATGCTTCAATTTCTCTGATAAGCGTGGATGTATTAGTATATACAAATTTACTTTTTGCACCGTGTCTTGAGTCTGCAGATCCACTCGGCTTTTGCCTAGTGGATCCACAGCTACTTTGACAATGTTATGACGAAATTCTTGATCAACCATAGGACAGACGTATGAAAAACTGACATGAATTTGTTAATTCCATTTTTGAGGATTATACTATTGAAAGAAGGTTTGACAAAGTACTTAGTGCAATTTCCTGATAACTGCCCTCGACGATTAATAGGGTTTTTGCAGTTTTGGCATCCCTATAATGAGTAAAAAGGTATTCTAAGAAAAAAAAAATGGATTCCGGAATTTTAAAGCACTAAGATCTAGCTTTAAAGTTCTGGCTTCGGCCACGCCCAATGAAGTTGACCACGTTAGGAAAGATTGGCGACAAATGACGTCACTTCAGGAACATCTCAAAGCTTCTACTTTTTTATTTTGCTTGATTGACGACCGCACTGCTTCACCAACTTCCCTTTGTTTGTTTTTTGTCGAGAAAAACTCAAAACCACTACTGCAACAACAGTGAACTGAACTAGCATGATCTGCCAACTCCTTACCTGACGTCACAACCCATTAAAAAACGCAGACTCTTTTTTTGCGCTGACTGACGGTCAACTTCATAGAGCGTGGCTTAAGCGGGAACTTTAAAGCTGGATTTTAGTGCTTTAAAGTACTTGTAATAGCTTTTTACACACTATAGAGACACCAAAACTGCAAAAACCCCTGTAGGCCGTATGGACACTTTAATGTCGCCAAGCGGCCGAGCGAGCGGCGAAGTCGCGAGAGATCGTCCTTCGTACGGTAGGTACTAAATAAACAAGACGAAATGACTTTGTAGAAAGTCTATCAAATAGGCTTAACCGGGGTAGCTGAGGGCGATTTTAACCGAAGTCTAATGCGCACTCTGATGGACCACTCGTAATAAACTTTTCAGTTCTACTTTAAAGCTAGTCGATATATATAAAGAGAAATCTCATTGTTGTTTGTTCTAACGTTGTTGTTTCAAATCCTACTGTGGTATAGTTTCACCTTGTGTGTTTTCATTTCACACTAGTGTTACTTCGTCTCTTCTCGTTTGCCCTCTACACTGTCTCTTACACTCAGTAACCGTTTGCGCACGACTTGAAAAAGTGCAGTTTCCTTCACACTGGCGCGAGGGTTCCCTACGGAAGACCACTTCTTTTAATGCATGTCGGAAATCTTTTTTTGCCAATGTGCACAAGACTGGGTTTAACAGTGGAGGGAGGAAGCCGAGAAATACTAACAGACGCTCTATCGACACTGGTACAGGAGAAAACGGTGACGATTCCATGTGTGCATCAAGTACCATCAAGAAAAATGGCAGCCAGCAGCCGACAAAAATCACCATTGTGATCACTAAAACGCTGCGTCCTCGCCACTCTTGCAGTAATGATCGACAGCTGGGTTGCTGAAGACTTTTGCTCAATTGACGATCAGTTTTGTTGCGTTTAAACGAAATGTAAAATATGCGTCCATAAATATAACACATTAACAACAAAGGAACCGCAAAGAACAGCCCGATACAAGCTAGGCTGTACTTTATATCGATATCTTCTATTCTAGTTTCAAATTCAGTTAGCACGGCTTCGCCGAGATTGTGCAAAGCCAGCTGAATAACAGAAGATATAAATGACAACAGCCAAATGGCAAAAATAGCGGCGATAGCTCGCCACTTTGTAACAAAAGAATGGTATTCCATGTCGTGGACTATAAAAATATATCGATCAGAAGCGATGAGCAGAATATGGCCGACTGAAGAGATCGCGGTGAATCGAATAAAAATTGTGGAAGAGACGCAGACCTTAACTGTGTCTTTTACCAAGCATATGACAAGAATAGGAATTCCCACCAGACCTGACATGATATCTGAAAACGCCAATGAAGTAAGAAACATATTTGTAAGTGTTCCGTCAGTATTTTCCTTTGGCAGGTCAAGAAGATGACGAGGCCATTGACTGCAACAATCAGTAAACACATGAGGGAGATAAAGACAATCAATGGCGGAGGAAGAAGCTTGTCTTCGTTTTGAGCTTCATTTTCATTGCTTGACCTATTGTTTCGCACACAGCTTGTGTTACAGGTACTAAGCCATGCCATAAAACGACACATGTTTATGAAGAACTAACCAGACAATATAGTGGATTGAATCGAACTTCAGTTGAGTCGTCTTAATTTTGTATCAAAAAAAACAGACAGGCAATAAATCATTAAAACGAAGTGCCCACTCTCTGAAAATAATTAAACAAAAGCACTCAAGTTGAAAGTGTGCAATCTAAACACCGAATATATTAAGATAAAAGTTAATTTATTTTCCATGTTGTTTTGGGATACCAAACTACACGTTTTCGTAAATATCAGCCTCGGGCTTCTGATAAATAAAGGCAATCTCGTATCCTATATACGATGGGAGCCGTCAGTTAAAATTTATCATTAATATCGGTTCACAGTAATGAAAAGCAAAGAAAAGACGGAAGTGTAGAATGTTCTTTTCGACAGCATAATCGTGAACAGGTTTCTCTTGAATTACATCAAGCTAGATGAATTCCATTAAGTTCTCAAGCAAGCTGTGCTATCTAAGTAATAAAAATTCGGTTGAGATTCGAATAACGGACTGCACGAACAGGAAGCTGATTGCGATAAACTTTATAACTTGGGCATAATATTTGTACTAACTGTATAATTCTACGCATTCATTTTGCAAATTACAGCCATGGTTGTGAATTTATAAGCTTAGGCCAGGGTCAAACGCCGCACTTCACATGAGCCGAATCGAATGTTAATGACGGAGAACAAAGGGTTATCCGCATTTGCATTCGATTCAGCTCATGTGAAGTACGACGTTTGACCTGGGCCTTAGACTGTTTCGCATTTTCTTCTAAAGTGCAAAACAATTTGAAGAGCAGATTGAAACATATAAAAGACATATGGATACTAGACTTTTGCGATATAACATGCCCCACGCTACAATCTAATTATATTAAGTTGAAAGTTCTAGCTTAGGTGCCATCATCTCAGCCATCTTTAATTAAGTAAACACAGGGACAAGCCTTTTTTATGTGCATGGAATTCAAGTGGATATCTTTTTAAATTGCATCCTTGAATAGATACTTGAAACAAAAGACAATTTCATTCAGAATATATAGAAATTGCCGTGTGACTAATAATTAACCCTGGGAATCGTGAGTGACTTTATTTTGACTACAAATAAGAACAACAAAGATGGAAATATAAATATTGAAGGTCTTGCCGACAATTTGTCTGAGACTGGCTGGCCAGCGAAAATGGGATTTTCACCGTAATGAAAGTTGGCTAATGCAGTACAAACAAATTAAAACTGTTAGACAAATTGTGGTCACGATATGGGCCTCGTTTCTTCATTTTCCCACAAGTTCAAGTGGTGCCTTTTTTGCGTTTGCGACTTTCGTGGCGACTGGCGAGAGACGGTGATCAGGCCATCAGCTATGCTAAATGGAGCACCTGTCCAGGCAGCATTAAATTCATGGAGGTTGCGCTCTTCGGCTTCTTTAACATTTCACGTGTGGACATTTTCAGCGGCAATGGGAAGCTTAAGAGGATACATAAACGATTCACTGCTTTGATGTCCACAATAAAAGGCCACGTTCGATATATCAATATTCTAACATGGCTTCGAGGCTTTCACGTCAAACTTCTATATTTGGTGTTGTTTTCTTTGCAAAGTATCTTTTGGGAATTGAGGGACAAAAGAAACATGAAAAATTTGCAATTTTGATCCGAAAGCTTCGGACCCATGCCAGAATATTGACATATCGAACATAACCTATTGATGCACCCAGCAGCTGAAACTTTAAAGGGATTTTTCTTTTAATAAATTATGAGGTGATTGGGGACATAAGTGATGATCCTCTAAGATAAAGCTAAAAGCCTGTCTCGCACCATTATAGGTCACAGTCTAAAGTATGCTTAAAGGAGTGGTAATAGGAACCTCCAGGTGCATCTCGCTTAAAGTGGAATAACTCCTACAATGTCATGATCAGACACAGGAGAGCCTTTTTTTTGGACAACGACGACAAATCGCTAGGGTAAACAATTTCAGATTGATATGCTTTTGGAGTGCCTACCACTAGTACCGCCTTAAAGGAGCTCAGTCACGGTATTTTGAGTTATTTTGAGCATCGACAAAATTACTGTTAAATTGAAGGAAACCTGAAAATTATACTTTACAAAGATGGAAAAAAAACAATGAGATTATGACAAAGCATAAAGGACCAAGGATGGTCAAGGATGGAGAAGATTGAAACGGATTGAGAAACAACGAAATTGAAAAGTTTAGCTAAACTTTTCAAACCGTTTAACCGCGACTGAGCCCCTTTAACTATGTCTTACCATACACACCGCTGCGCTCGGCCGTATTGCCATTACCTCGGGCCAGCATTGCCTAGCTCGGTCCTTGTGCTTGGTTAGTGAGAGGTTTTATTATATGTCCAACTCCCTGAGCGGGCAAGATGGATCAAATCCTACCCTGTGATTGGCTACCCAAGCGGGCAAGATGGAGCTATATTGCCCGCTCGGGACTAACAGCTTTATCCCGCAAGAAATGTTTCCCGAAAGCCATATAATTAACTCTTTATTAACCAAGCTTGTACGGTCAAGATGGCTGAAAATTAGCCTCGTTTTTCCTGAGAGTTTATGGACCTCGACTCAGACAGGAGATAGAGGGTTCTCAGAGCTTAAGTGCAGTTTCTGTAACCTGAAGTGATCAGTAGCACCACTCGTCCTCTAGATTGGATGCTAATCCATGTCAGTTTGCATCCCTCCTTGACTGGTTCCTGTAACCGTTCACGGGTACTCATTCAGTATACAAAGGGGTAGAAAGGCTCACGGTCAGAGTAAGGTGTCCTTGCTCATGAACTCAACATAATGAATCCAGCCCATCTCCCAAGGAAAATGGCATCCAAAAAATCGTTATCACAATGCTTTTCTATTTAATAGCAGCAACAAATCACTTATTAATCTACACGTACAGAAGTATGCCAAAAGTTGTTAATGCCACAACGTCATCGTATACTTCTCTTCTCTTCTCTGTTTCGTTTCTAGGTTGCTTCACGGAAACCGAATCAAACATATCGATAGAAACGCCTTTCGTGGCCTTGGCAGTCTTAAAACATTGTAAGTTTCCTTAATCAAATGGCAGCATGATAGCAATTGCTTAATATATCGATTTAGAAAACAGTCCTAGAAAAGCACGCGCGCTGATTGCTTAAAAGTTGTGTTTGTATAACTCGCTGGAGACACAGAACTAGCGCGCGCTGTTCACGTAGTGATGGCGCGAGCAAAGAGAATTTACATTTTGATAACCAATGTTAGCGAGCTGTTTTCTTTTTTATCGTCGCGGTGTTTTCTAAAAGAAATAGAAAACATGTACCCCGTCTCTCTATCGAGTTATACAAACACTCGTAAAAGTTTGGGAGAACTCGAAAAAGCTGTGGAAACACTCGCCTGCGGCTCGTGTTCCCACAGCATTTTTCGTTCTCCTAAACTTGCACTCGTGTTTCTATAGCTCGATAGAAACACGGTACATGTTTTCTATTTCTTAAATAATACACTATTGCTTTTCATAATTATTAGGAATTCAATTCGGGATACAGAAAGACTTTCCTTTGTTATCGCGTATCAGTTATTATTCCAAATATAACGGGGGAGTTTCACCAGATCCGAAATACAAAGCATTCTGCCTGTAAAAAAAAAGTCTAATTTTTCTCTGGTATTTATATTATTATAAACCTTTTAGACAATGAGGAGTCATTTCCAAAGTATACCAGAACTGACATTTGGAGTAAATCGAGAAATTTTCGAGCCTCAAATTAAAATTTGGTTCCATGAAGTATCTGCGCCATCTACAAATGTAGTTGAAGGGCGACGCCAATGGCAACAATCAAGTCTAGGAACACATCCATAATATATAGATTTAGGCAAGCTTAAAAGCGTAGTTCCTGTCCCGGGTTGTCCAAGGCCCGATTATTGTTTGTTTGGCCTTCTGGTTTGAGTTTTAATGATCACCATATACATTTAATCCTTAGCGTTATCCGGCTTCCGAACAATCTTGTCCTGTTTTCAACAAAAAAACAAAAACAAAAAAAGAACCTAACACTAGCCCCAGCCCTTGATCAGCGATCAACTTAAAAAAAACAAAAAAAAACAGGTGATCTGTAGGCTGTGGGCTATGGTCACGCGATACTGGTCAGTGGATACCTTGTTTTGACAGGGGTCACTAAATTGATCATAACATGGATGTCCAATATCAGAGAAGTACACGGTAAACCAAGGCTCCATGTCTCTGTCAACTCATTATTTGGAGTATGGCCGCCGTTTTGTGCGACTCTGTCGTCGCCGTCGCCGTCGTAGCGTGCGTACGTGTCCACGACTAATAGCGCTTGCCATGGTACTGCCATGAGAAAATCAACTCATGGGTTTTCTTTGCTTTCCTATATGAGTATGGGGCTATGTTTGGCTCCGCTATTACTAGGAATAATTGAAGCGATACCATGGTAAGGATTGTTGCTTTGCCCTTAGAACAGCTCATCGAAGTGTACAATTGTGTTTGTTGTCGTTGTGCTCTAATATAAATCGTGTATTTGATAATTTTGGTACGTGAGCTGCATTAATAATTGATTTTTTGTTTTCAGGACACTATTTGACAATCCTCTGCAGCTACTACCGGTAAAGACATTTGACGAAATCACATCCAATACGACCTTGTAAGTACAGAGATACCAAAAATAAATTAATTATAAATTAGTTATATAATCAAGTTAAGATTTTTCTGATCAGAACTTATTTACTCAGTATAGCTTTTTGTTAATTTATTTTTACCATCATTACTAAAAATAAATAGGTCCCAGTCATGCTCTGTAGACAGACCTCGCAAGTGATAATTAAATGTTGTCGGGATCAAGCCACAAAAAAATTATATGCAATAATGCTATCAGTGCTATCGTACATGGTCCAATAAAAGGTAATTAGCAAACACTTAACCTCAGGTTATTGGTCGTTGAAATTTAGAATGATGTTCTACTCTGGCGTTCGTGGGTAAAGGTTAAGTGATAACTAGGTATTACCAGCTGTACAGCTTAAATGACATAACGTGTTAAATTGCAGGGCTATTTCGTGCAAAAACCTCCAGAGGCTTCCTCCGGGGATGTACACTACTTTTGTGTGAGTAGCAAAAAATATAATAAACAGAGCGACCTGTGAACTATCAGTACTGCTCGAAAGTGATAAGCCATAGATAAAGAGGGCATAAATAAGTGACACACTCGGCTATCTTACCACATTTTGACGTCATTTGTGATCTATTACTGAGGCAGACGCACGGCAACATGAAATCTATTTGTTCAACAAACTGCAAGGTCCAATTGAAGCAGTATATATTTGTTAACAAAATATCTGACGCGACAACAGAGTTTAAGTTCGTGGGCATAAACATGTTTTGGACCCGACATAGAGTCGTTTTAGCCCGAGCCGCTAGGCAAGGGAAAACTGTATTAGGGGTATCGAATGGTGCCATTCAATTTAAACGTGCTGGCAAAAATTGGCCTTCGCTCGTAAAAATTAGATGAGTGCTCGGCTGCCCGTGCTCACCAAATTCTGCAACTGCTTGCATGCTCGGATTCTCGTTTAAAACTGCTCGACTCCCACATGGCAAGGCTGAGAAGCATGCACGCTATGAATGTTTCTGGAAGCATGCTTCCTCGTTTTGCTCACGTTTTATTGAATCTATCGCGCGTATGAATTCACCCGCAAAGGTAGAACGTAATCGAGTGACATGAAGACATGTAGAATATTACTATTACTATTCGACCTTCAGAGCTTGGCGGAACTGCTTGGCCTCAACTGGCTAGATTCTAAGAGTCTTCAAATGAAGCTTTAGTGCTTAGAATCCCTTTCAGTCAATCAGCTGGAAACCAAAGAAACGGAAACTCGACATGCTTGTTCAGACTAAAGGCCACGCTGTTTAACAAATGGTAAACGCCATAGCGTGTACTATAGAGTTATGGATGCAAGCGGGAGATTGCTAAGCACGAAAGAAGCGCAAGAGTCGCACGAGGCAATAGCCGAGTGCGACTCTAGCTTCTTGAGTGCTTAGCAAACCTCCCAAGTGCATCCATAACTCAATAGTACACGCTGTGGCATTTACCATTTGTTTTATAACATAAACATTGTTTGTTTCTGCATATTAAGCGAGTTTGTAAAAGTTTTTGAAGAAAAGTCTGACGCGTACAAAGAGCTCATTTGCATAATGCAGCGCATGCACTTTCAAGTCCGGGTCGGTGTTCAGTTGTATAGACAAATATTTATTTCGTGAACTTTGATATTGTGGTAAAAAACAAATCGAATGTGGTTTAGCGTGGTCAGTACTCTTATCGACAACGATACACGTCATTACAGTGGTCAAAATGTCGTGGAATCACGAGGCGCAGCCAAGTGAGTCCGCAACAAATTGAGCTACATCACAAAGCGCGCGCTTTGCTTTAGTGAGTACGTCAGCAGCATAGACCCATGGGCAAATAGTAGATGCTGAATTAGCAAATCAGAGCGCGCGCTTTGCTTTAGTTATGTTATAATTACAGCTGCTAAGAATTATATAACGAAAGAAGCTTTATATTTTAACGCTTTTTAAAATCTTGCCTTGCGCTTTGAAGCAGTAAACCAACTTAATGCAGGCGTGCTCAGCCAATCAACCTCGAGTACTCATTTCCTCTTGATTATCAAAAGTGCCTTCACGATTAAGAAAAAAATGTTCTCTGTCTCAGCCAGTCAGCATTCGGAAATTTGGCACCGTGCAGTGTATGTGACAAGAAGTCTAAGTGTTTGTCCTCCAATAGATGGTAAGTAGGAACCAATCAAGACGCAATAATTATTCGACATACTATGTAGTGACCATTCAGAGAGCTCATCACTATGACCCTTTTTTGCCCTCCTAGCTAATCCGGTTTCGATTCCCACGGAGGTCAAAAGATTTTTTCTCTACCTCGTGTGGTTCCCTGATTCCCTTTACTAGGGCTAACGCTCAGTGGGTTATACATGGGTTGAATTAGCACTTAAATTTACACTTCAGAGTTAATTCTCTGTTTCATCATTTGTCAGTGCTACGCGACACAACATTCATATGTACCCTTACTTTCTCTTCGCCGCGATTCACCACCTAAATCGTCCCCGACTTTCTCTGTCCGACCTCGTAACTCAGTCGGCAGAGTTAAACGGTAGATCTAATCCGGAGGTCGTGGGTTCGATTCCCACCGATGTCAAAAGATTTTTTCTTTACCTCGAGTGGTTCCCTTTACTAAGGCTAACGCTCAGTGGGTTATTCATGGGTTGAATTAGCACTTAAATTTACACTTCAGAGTTAATTCTCTGTTTCATCATTTGTGTTCTTAGTGCTACGCGGCACAATATTCGTTATTAGAAGTGTTTTTTTCCGTAATATAATTATGTAGCAACAACATTGGATCCTTACAACGAAATAAACAGAGAGCAGAATAATAATAAAACTAGAATGCAGAATGAATCCTTAAGAAACGCCACAGCCAGTTTGAATGCTTGATTTTTGAAATGCTCATGATCGGGAAGAAAAGTTTGAAAGCTCATCAATACTCAGAGTGACTCTATTCGAGCTAAACTCTTCCCGTCCAAAGATTCTCCAAAGTTGTCTCAAGGCCCAAATTTTCCGAAATTGTCCGAGGGTAACCGAAGATTGCCAAAGACTTCTAAAGAAAACCCAAGATGCTTCCATTATACACTAGCAAGTTTAACTGCAGTTAAAGCGAGAAGCGAAGTGGCCCATCAGGCTAAAGCTTATCTCAGTATCTGTTCCATGAAGGGAGAAAGAGAAATTCTACTGTCCCCTGAAAAGCATGCTAGACCATCGCAGGGTTACCCCCGGCATAATGTTTGCCTGATTTATACGCCTGGTTGGAGAAAGGTACTGTGATAGTAGTATCTTGCCCAAGAACACAACATCCAGGTACGAGCGCACTAACCAGGAGGCCACCACGCCTCCCACTAAGGGAATAGGCCGTTCCGAAATTCATGGGGGAACTGGGGCGAGTTTCAAATTTTAACTAATCGATATACTGACACCACCATATGAAAGATCATGTTGAGAGTAGTCATTTGACTGAGTTTGATGCTTGTAGGGTAAACAGAGACCAAGTTATGGACCTTGAAATGTGGTTCAAAATCCATACAAACGTCTCTAATTTTGAGACAGCGTCCCCCAAAACCATATAAACTCTTAAATTTTTTTATCAATTTTGTGACAACTGTAAAAACTTGTGATGCACCTACTATTTGAAAGAAGCTGAGATGAAAATCGCTATGTTTGCCCATTTTTAAGAGTATCACGGAAATAATAAAAATTTTTAAGAGTTTATATGATTTTGGGGGACGCTGTCGCAAAATTAGAGACGTTTGTATGGATTTTGAACCGCATTTCAAGGCCCATAACTTGGTCTCTGTTTACCCTACAAGCATCAAACTTGGTCAAATGACCAATGTCAACATGATCTTTCATATGGTGGTGTCAGTTTATCGATTAGTTAAAATTTGAAACTCGCCCCAGTTCCCTGATGAATTTCGGAACGGCCTATTCCAAGACGAACACTTTCAAAAATCATATTGAAAATGATATTACAAACAAGTGGATAAAAGTGATATCTTACATGTTGCATATCGTTTCTATTCGCAGCGGTCTTAGCTCAGCGCGTTTAAGAGTTAGCTAACAACAAGCGGAGCAACAAAAGCAACGACAGGAAGAGCTCCTGATGCTCTTCCTGCCGTGGCTACTGTTGTTCCTCTTGTTGCTCCTATTGCGGCTCCTCATATGGCCTGCAGAACAGACAATTTTTTGCGTATTTTAGGCGAACAGAGAAGAAAGCAAGGCCAGCGCGAAGCGGGGGTGGGGAGCGAGGGGAAGAGCACAAAAAATAACGCCTTTACGCATACATTGTTCAAGCTGTTAGGGTCTGAACGCGGCTACCCAATTGGTTACTTTATGTCACGTGCTACTCGAATATAACAAGAACCATTCGCGCACGCAAGATCAGGTTTCAAGATGAATAGTCGAAGACCACGGTATCAAAAAAAAATCAATAAAAGGAACTCAATTTGTTTTGTAAAACTGAATTATTTTAGCCTGAATCATATTTCAACTGTGTTAAATTAGTGTCTGCTTAGTTCTTTCTCAGGAGTTCTTTAATAACGGAATAAGACTCAAACAAAGGCGACCTAAACAAACAAACCGCGGAGGTCGCCGTAAATTAATATGCAGAAATCCAGCGTTCCAAAATACTGTTCAATTTAAAACCTAAAACTCCCTAATAAAGCAACCAGAAGAAAGAAACGTGACAGGAAGTTCAATGCCAATTAATTTTCGTTCAAGATGAGGAAAAAAAACCTATCTAAAGGTCAAAAATTGTTCAAAATTTCGCAGACGTGCTTCGCTGCATGACAACATGTTCCAATTAATCCTTCATGCTAAAGCGAAAACTTTAAGATTTCACCACCGACTTTTGCTGTCATTTTATACACCGTGGCCTCACCAATCGTTCCGAAAGTTGAATTCAACTTCGAAGTTATACTGTACGTTACTACTTTTGTTTTCTAAAGTCCAGGAAGCTGCTTTAAATTCGCGAACACTCGATATCAAACCACACCCATCGTCATGTTCTCGCGGTTGTTGAAGGAAAAATTCTTCACCAGAAAGGTTTGAGGACTCTACACCTTAATATTCAATTCCTAAAATTTGATTTTTGTTTTTCCTTTCCATTTAAGTCCCAAAAAGTAATTTCTCCGTTTTAGAGATGAAAGCAAGACCTTGCAGTTTGAAGATTTCGCCCACAATGCGCCACGTTTGGCATGGTCATTTAGGGTGCGTCTGCGGGTTGAACTGCTTGCGCTCACTCTCTTTCACCTCGCTTTCGACTCCGTTCGCATACAATCGCAAAGTTACGCCTGTTCTGCAGGCTACTCCTCATGTCGCTGCCCCTTCATCCCGTCTAACGCTGAAAACCTGCATGTATTATTTCTAATGTTGTTTCTCCCCAGTTTCTGTAATAGCACGTTTGTCACGGCTTTCTACCTGTTAGCCGAGCTATTGTAATTCCTTATTTTTTTCGCTAGCTTTATTTATCCTTCTGTTTGCCCACTTGGGATACGTCTTGTTTTCATCAACTCGAAAGCTATTTTTGCTCTAGCATTTATTTTCCTCGTGAACTTTTGTTCGTTCCCTTACGATGTTTAAATTTTGTTTTGCCATGCCCAAATGGTTTTCCACCCTGACCATGCGACCATTCAGGATTCCATATGGCTTTTGGTTGTTTGCATTCACTGTTTTGTATTTGTTTCAGCGGTCCCAAAAGGTTTCCGCTGTGGTGTCTTCGTCATCATCATTTCTTGTTGTTATTGTGCATATGACTGTTTCTCAACATGCTCAAGGTCTTAATGTCTGCTGCAGATGATGATTCGTTTTTATGTTTTATTATTTTGACTTTTTTTTTTCTTTCTTTGCGGCCTCCCGAGTTGTATTTTTTCCATCATGCCTTTCCATTCAATTTACATAACGACCCTACCTGTCGTATTTGTTTGTCTTGGCGCTTTGCATTTTTCAATCGCTATGTAAATCTGTTTCCTCTCCGCCTCGCTCGATCGCTTTTTCCTGCCCATTCGTTTCCCGCATTGGGTTGGCAATTTCATAATGGATTCTTATTCTCTCTCGAACCATGTTCTGCCGGGGCATAAAACTGCCCTACCTTTTAGCAGCTCTTACTTCCATTCACTGTGACTGTGGTAGTTTTTTTTTTTTTTGTCATCTTCGTCCAATTCTCAGTATGTGTTTTTGCGGGGTGCACGGGAGTGGGCTGCATACCAAGCCACAGAGTCTTATTACTCCATGGTTTAATCATCTTGGCACTCCTCTTTGCGCCGCTTAAGTGCTAGCGCCTAATGATACTCACATTTCCGGCGACTTCTGGGTTCATTCTTATTCTTTTGCTTTAGCAGACGTTTCCCTCACTGGCCTTTTGCAGACCTGAAGGTGGCTCCCTACAGTATTAACATTCACTTGAAGAAAGATGCAGAACTAAAAATGAAATATTTGTTACACATTTGAGCTTAAACCCTTGGCATTCGCAGTGAAAATCAGCAACACACCTGGGGCTTCTTTTTCGTTCATATGAGTGTATTATAGACCGTTGCCATGGTAACACCAAGTCGTAAAGGAAAAAAAAACGAAGAGAGAGTCAACTCTCTCTCCGATTCTTTTCCGGGCAGAGACGGCTGAAACACAAGCTACATTTTTTGCTATTTTTCTCCTATGTGCTTCTCTTTCTAGGGAAAGCCTCGGTAAAATATCTTTAAACTCGGCAGTCCTGTGAAAACGATTTCGGACAACAGTTTAATTTAAAAAAATTAAAAGTTTATTCGGCAGAATCGTAAAAATCTTTAATCTTCCTATTTTTAATTAAAAAACAGAAATCCCAAGATAAAATTTGTCAAAAGCTGCTATTGTGAAGGAGGCACATACAGAGCATGTATACAAACTTTCGCCAAAATTCAGCGAGGGAAACGCGAGAAAAAAATTTCGAGATGTACACGCGTGCGTGCTCATCAATGACCCACGGGCGTCATTCGCGCGTGGAAGTGGGAAAAAAAATCGTGCTTAGTTTTGATGATCTACCTAAAGCTCCTATTCGCAATATTATGACACATTTTTAGAGAAGAAAATTCAGAAGAAGGAATTCTTACCCTATGGACGGCTAGCATCTTGTAACTGAGCAATGATGTCTGCTAAAATTCGACCTTGTCTTTTTGTTGTGTTTTGTTTCTCGTATTTCCAATGAGGATATTCGTGGTCCACGCGCTTGTTGCACGCCTTCGCTTGTTGGGGAGTAACATCCTGGTTAATCCCTTCGTAAACTGGCAATTTGTGTCTGCTCCACAAACAACGCCAAGGACTGCAAATACGTGTGGTAATAAAAAAAAAAGGTTTTGTCCTTTGCGATGATAGTGACGTTCGACCAAATCCGTTTCTTTCGTTGAAACCTCTACATACCTCGTACATTTCCCCTTGAATCAAGTACAGAAGGGAAGGGTCTTCTATTCGGTCAATAAATATTATGAAGCCAAAGGAAATTCACGCAACTTGTGTGATAAACAAATTTTGAAAATTTGAATGTCATGTTTTTCGGGATTTACTGCGTGATCTCGCGTGCGTGATCTCGCGTCCCACGTTCGAAAGAAAAACTCTGTAATAGTATCCTATTATATGAAGATGGCTTGTGTCTTGCATGTGAGAGCCCCAGTACAGTTGCTCCGTCATTGTCAAAATATTCGAAGGTATGTAGCGATTATAACCACCTAAGGATTTTGCTCTGGCTTTCCCTCCGTCATTCCACCGTATAAACGCCCAGCTACCTCGATTTCGTAATAAAAGTAAAAAAAAAATATTGTCTTTTTCTTTTAGTGTGGGGTTTGGACTTTATTTTCAGGTTTTCTTTTTCATAGGGTTTCTCTGTTTCTGACTTTTGGCTGTGGAGATAATCTAATCGGCGCGTGTCGCGTGTCGCGGGTAAATTGTCGCGGGTCGCGGGTAAATTGTCGCGGGTCCGGAAAATTGTCGCGGGTCTGAAAAATTGAACTTTTATTGTTTCCTAGTTCTCCGAAATAACAAATAACAATAGCGGTGATAAATTTTAAAACTTTAAACAGACAACAGACTCTCAAAATTCAAACGCATCCTTCAGCTAGACAAACAACGAACCAACGAAGTTCAAACGCAACGATCCCTAGAAATTGTAAAATACTCGAAAAAAGCTAGCACAATGTACACTGAAAAGCCTACTCAGTTGAACAGCATTGTTAATGTTGTTCCAGCAGCCATGCAGTTTTCGTATAAGTTGATAAGTAAACATGGACCACAGAAAACATCGTGGAAAAGTTCGAAAAAGCCAAAACAGCATTAATGAGTGAAGAAGCGAAAGCTGGCCTCACGAATGAAGCTCTGGCTGTCGGTTCAAATGGTCGGTTCAGATCGTGTCAAGAGAAGAGGAAGGTTCTGTAAAATTTTGGGAACTTGACAACGATAACAGCGATTTGAAAGAGACTTTTCCATCTGATGGGTCCTATACGATGAAACGTCGAACTCATTGAGACCCATTCAAGTAGTATTCATGCACATTTGCTCCGTCGCGTATTCTTTTGTTTGAATTCTTCATTCAGTCAATCTAAGTAAAGTTCCAGGGCGTTAGTATCGTTTTTCTTGTCTTCCCCATTTTGCCAGACCAGCTTAAAGAAAAACCGGGCTACGGGAAAAACTGTCCGCCTTGTGCGCATTGCGAAACACGAGGGGTTTTCGAGATTCGAACGTAAATTTTTGATTGGCTCGGTTATCTAAGAACCCACTTGAAGGCATTTGTGGGCGGAGTTTGTTTACGATGCAAGATATTTTTCTTAGGGCTGTTTTCTCGAATAAAAAACCTGTCTGCAATTTTTTATTTCGAAATATTTTTGCACGACCACTTCACATTTGTTTAATCCTATTTCGAAAATGTTCTGTAATTTTTCACTGCAATTGAATATGGCAAAACGCAGACACGTGTTTAGCGCTTCTGGGCCGGGTTGTTCGAAAGCTGATCCTCAAACTCAGGAAAAAAAGTCAATTGGTGATTAAAAAAATTCGTTTTGACCTGTAGCTTTCAAAAGGTGATTAGGGCTCTGGCAATTAGTGGTCGTCAAAAATTCGGCAATTCATTTCATTTCAAAATTCTTGGCACAGTTTGATAGCCAGCCCTATATGCTTTACTTTGATCAGTATAAGATCTCTTGGACGCGAGACACCCTGGAGGCATACGGTAACCTTTTGAGAGGAAAATTCGGAAGTTTAATATCTATACTGTGAATTGCCCTGGTTAATACCGTTGCTAGATAGACAATTGCTATGTTTTAGGACCTGAACAACCGATGAAACTCGATGATCGAAAAATCAAGCGATGATCAATCGATAATCAAACTTAAGTGTACGCTGCATCGTATATTATTTTTAAACCTCAGAAGCAAAGTTTGAGAATTGCTCATCGATGGGACTCCGTGAAAAAAAAGCACAAATAAATAAGACATTTTACATATTTCGTTGGCAGTAGTACAAACTTGATCGATTTAGCTTCAAGTTCATTGCAAAGATATTTATTTGCTGTAAAATTATTAAAGTAAAGTAAAGTAAAGATTCAACTGACCTGTGACGCAGACGCCGTTTAAACACAATTGAGCTCCGGCCTTGCTGTTTCTTTCACTAAAGGCCAGATTCTTGAATCAGATGATCAACGTAAGACTGACCAACACCACGAAATATAGGCAACTGTATAAAGTTTTAAAAGACGAGGAAACAGAGTTCTAAAAATTGAACGCTTCGACACTAGAACGTATCCTTCACTGGCATCTGTCGCAGAGTGACAGACTGACGTTTGTCCAGTAAAAGGTACAAGGCAGGCACCGCGCAGGGGGAGGGGCTGAGAGGGCTTTTGCCCCCACTTTTTATGAGATTCAAATTATGTCATTCGCGATTTAGTCTCAGATATTCGTGGTGGTTTCGTTTTTATCATATGACGAATAGATATCAGAAACAAGGAGCAATTAAAATTATTATCAAAATTATTATTACGTTTGTTAGTTTTAGATTCATTTCCAGTCATTTCAGAGACTTCAAATCAATTTTCGCATTTAAGCGCCCCACTCAAAAACCCACTGAGCGGAAAAGGGCAGACATAAACTACAATTTTAAATTTAATATCCGCTTATTTTCAAGCTACTGAATTTTTTCGGATATTTTTAGAATGTTTTAGAATTGTTCGGACCCGCGACAATTTTCCGGACCCGCGACCCGCGACAATTTACCCGCGACACGCGACACGCGCCGATTAGATTATCTCTTGGCTGTGCCTACTTTCCTTTGTTATGCCTCGGTGCATTTTGCTCTCGTTAATTATCGGCGTTAGCAGATTGCCCATAATTTAAAGAGATAGATTTCTATTTCTCGTGGTCATCATAGCTAGCGTTATTGCTCGTGGGCATGCGCGCACGGCGGCGGCGACTAGGGCATTCCTCAATTTAGGATAAAGCTGCTCATTAAAAGTCAAAAGTTGCCTTATGTTATGAAAGTTGCTAAAAAAGCTGGTAAAAAATGCTGCTCTTCAATTTATTTGGTCTGATGCTAGAGTACAACAAAAATGAAATTCCTAAGCATTTTTTGATGCAATCTTGCGGCGTAATAACCGTTGATAAATAACTTTGTTCTCAATTAGAGCCAAAATAGAAACTATCAGGTATAGGATTGTCTTGGGGGACAGGTCTTTCACAACACAAATATCTAAAAACACAGCTTTTACTTGAGTCATCACGGCACCATGTTTGCAACTCACGAGGTATCATTCTGGGTTCACTTGCAACAAAAGTCGTTTTACTGTAAAAACCATACGATTAAACCATCCGGGTTAGAGCACATGGTCTTAGAACACGAACAACGAACTCGCGCCAAATCAGCATTCTGGGATACAAGAATGAAATGGATCGGACTAACATAGATTTAGGCCAGCCTAAAAGCGTAGCTCCTTGGCCGGGTTGTTCAGAGCCCACTTAAGCTAACCCAGGAAAAAGTAGAATTTTGATTTGAATTTCGCAACTTTGTGATGAGGTTTATATAGGCAGGAGCCATAATCGGGGACGGAAACCGCAAGAGCGCTATTTCTGGTATTGGGGCTGTCCCCCATCCTCGGAGACCCAGGGGCAGATAGTTGGGTCATGTGGAAGTCGAAGCGGCCAAGTTTACAAGAACGAAAATGCTTGTCTGTGATTGGGCACAAAAATGTTTGTGCCCAATCACAGACAAGCAGGTCATGTGCGGGTCATGTGCAGTACATGCGCGTATATGCTGCGAGAATCTTCGCGGATGAACGCGGGGAAAAGGTGTCCGAAATTCCCAAGATCATAGTTAGTTACTAACCAAACTATGCCAAAATGTTTGATGCCTTTGGCCCACAACTCAATACGTTCATGTCTGTTGAAATTTGACTTAAGTATTTTCGCTGTAAGCTGCTCAGTAAGAGTGAGTAAGACAGTGCCGAATTTAAATACGTCCCGCTTTATATCACTGACCTAGTAATGCTTCACTGCTTCTTTTACAAGAGCTCCACATTACTCCACTATAAATTTCACTTATGTTGAAGATTAACAGCTTTTCCATAACCCGGGAAAAAAAAAAAACAGTCGAAAACATTTGGCGGGATATAGCTGCGTTTCAGGACTTCAAAGTCACTTCACGCACTTGCGAGGATTTCGCAAGAGTACATCGCGACCGAAAATTAAAACTAAAAAAAAAATGCAAGTTTAAGTTTCGTCTGAATTGTAAGCAACGTTTACAAGGCCTAATAATTGACACTGTTACATGTCAAGTTTATGTCTTTAGATGATGTACAGTTTTGTTTGTGTCAACAAATTGTCGTCTATTTTTGAGGAATAATAGCGCTCGCCGAACGGTGTTCAGTACAGTCAGTAAAACGCAATTTGGTGTAAAAACGTACATCGAACTCAAGATAATATCGCTTGTTTTTTTAACCATAATTAAAATTCTGCTCAAGCTGGGTGATACATGAAAATATGTGAATGCAGGACGTTTTGAGAAGGATTAAAAGGAAAAAAGGTTATGGAACACCGCCAGACAGATGAACGCCCCTAAAAAGGGCACCCAAGGATGGTGGACAACTGTTTAGTGTACATCTACCAATTTTTAACTTTCAATAATAATTTCCTATATTTCCATAAATTTTACTAATCTCCAAATTTGCCCAAAAATTGCCAAAAAATTTACAAAACAGCCCAAAACATAGCTTTGCGAGATGATCCGAGAGATCAGTTCTTGACTGCCTGAAACGTGAACGAGATATTTGCCTTAGGACCACAATACCCAGCCAAAATACGGCCTTCAGGACCCCCGCCTAAGGAATATATCCGAATACAACCGAGCTTAGCCTTAGCAATGCACATTGTGAAACACAGTCCATAGTGACGGAGCAGGGGGTATAAATGTTAGAAATGGCAACAATAAATCAAAGAAGCAGCAACTGTGGTTACGATTTGGGAAAAAGAGACTTCAGTCATGAATTTTCTTTTATTGAGACATTTGATATTGATACCACGCGAGTTTGATTGCATATCAATCGTTATGTACCATGCGTAGCGATAACCCATCTCTTTGCCTTTCAGAGGATAAAGAAAAGCGAGAGGCTAACCCTTGTGGATATGGATGCCCGGCAATGTGCGCTCCAACTTGCGAGCCAACGTGTTGTGCCCCACCACCACCCCCTCCGCCACCACCATGCCCAGTCCCTGTGCCTATGCCAGTACCATGCCCACAGCCAGGACCCCCTGGACAACCAGGATGCATGGGACCACCCGGCCTTCCCGGATGCCGCGGATTTCCCGGTATGCCCGGATGCATGGGACCAATGGGACCAATGGGACCTCCCGGACCACCCGGATGCCCCGGTCTGCCTGCTCCACCCCCACCTCCTTGTCCACCCATCTGTGTTCATCACTGTATGAAGATCTGTCCTCAGCCATGCTGCGCTCCACCCCCTGTGTATATCCCTCCACCACCGCCCCCTCCCATGCCAGTTTGTGCCCCATCCTGCGCCCCAGCCTGCTGTAAATAAGAAGTGAGAAAATGTACGAAAAAATGATTTACGGACTTGTCCTGTGGGCAGAACGATGTTATTTTGGATTTGATTAGATCAAAAGACCTCTTATTTTCGTATTTCAGTCCTACTATTGACTTCAAGGGAGAGCGAGATTTGAAAACTACTAGAATTTGTTTCTTGCACGAAAACGACATACCATGTTAGTTTCCAATAAAAGGACAGTGTCATTGTACTTGTGACTGCTGTAAGTGCTGTCTCTTTCTTTGTCATTAATAAGCGGTTAAACGGTGACCATGCTGGTTAATTATCTTTTTTAAGAACAGACTAAGGACTTACATGAACATTACCGTGGAATGATACTCTCAAACATAGGAATTTTTGTATTAACTTTTCACAAATCATTTTTCATGTCATGTTATGAAGACGGATTCCACTCAAAATTCAAGATTAATTACTAAGAATCTACTCACACCATTACAACTTTTTGAATACCATTTAAAACATTTCACTATAATTCATTTCTCTAGGTGATCCCGCGATCAAATCCCCAAGCATTCTCGAGAAACTTAATGTCAAACCTCGTAAGCATGTTCAAAGCGTGTGTTATTCTGTTTTCAACTAACGCGAATGATCCCTTTTATAATTGAAATATGGATAAGTTCAAGTCAGTTCAATTTTCTCTCGCAGGGTTAAGTCTTAATAAGATCTTCTTACCTTAAGGACGTTCGCGCCAATTGTTTCTGCGCATCCTTACTGCGCACGCAAATTCACGCCACGTCATGCATGAGCGCGCGCGCGCTGAGTAATAAAATGAATAATGATAGGGCAGATGGCTGTTTTTACAGCTTTGCCTGGATTTGACGATCTTCGACGTCCGGTGACGCCTACTTTTCTTTGAAAAAACGGATTGTATTTACAATTATCTCCACTTTGTCCAAAATGAACAAAAAAGTCAATGTGGGAAGTTAAAAAGAATTCAAGATTTCTATCCACGGGACATGGAATCCTGCCAACTTGCAGCTGCAAGGCGCGTGAAACTGTGGTCACTAAACACGAAATTGTTCTTAAAGGAACCTCACCAGTTGACTAAATTCACTTAATAGGTCCACTTAAACAATATTAGGCAGAGAAAATTTCAATTCAAAGATCTAATTGTAATATTTTGGGGCTTACAGACACTGTGGCCTTATTCGCTAACGAAGTCCAATTTTTCAGATTTAGGGTGTTCTTTCGGGCTTGTTCTCTCCAAAACGAAGTCGGTGACCCCCATTTTTTTTACATTTCTGACATTACTAACTCATCATCTTAGAGCGGTAAAAGTTTCAGAGAAAAATCAATGCTGGAAAATTTTCGCGCGAACGTCCGGCAGCTGAGCCCGCAGTACGATCGGCAGTCAAAAGTTTGGTGTGCTAACGAAACGATACGATAACAGCCTTTTTCTTCGCAGCTAACAAAAATAGAAACAGTGCTCAAGTTTCTTTGGCCTCTACTAGTAGTCAACTTGAGTATTCCGGGTTTAATTTGACGGGAAACAGCATATTTTGTTCACAATAACACAACTATTATCCTACCTAGCGATACTCGACGAACTACGGGCGAGTTACCATGTCGAGCGCCGGCGACCCATTTTTGGAGCCAAAATAGAAGCTTACAAACACAGAATCGTTCATATTTTTCACTTTTTGGTTTTTGAAATTGTAAATACCTTTTCGTAGATATTTAATGCCATCTCCAGTGAGAAAAGTTACCTGATGATTTCAATGCCTTTCCTGACTTGTTAACTTTACATCAGACACTAGAATTTTTCCCGCCTGCTGAAGCCTGATTTGTCAATTCAAATTTCCCGCGCGCCAGCCGTATGCAAGGTTAGCCCGCAATGATTTTTTTAGTAACTTAATTTTTGCATTATTGCTTTGAAGAGTCTTCTGAAATCATCTTCAGTTCAACAATAGAAATTGTTTCACACCAATTGCGAGATCAATAGTTACCATGTCAACCGTGCCACGCCTTAAAAATCTATCTTTTATAGCCTTCACGCCAACAGCTGTATCTCATCACCAGAGAAACAGTTGGATATGTTTAATATACATAGAACTGTGATAGTGGAGCCCCATACCCATCATGCATGGGAAAAAAAGGGAACCCATGAGTTGAGTTTCTCATGGTTATCATGGCTAGCAGTATTGCTCGTGGGCGCGCACGCACGACGACGACGACGACGACCACGGAGTTGCCCAACATGGCAGCCATACTCCAAAAAAGAGACAAACAACCTTGGTTTACCGTGTATTTCTTCGATATTGGACATCCATGCTATGATCAATTGACACCTGTCAAAACAAGGTATCCGCTGACCAGTATCACGTGGCAATATCGCGGGCTCTAGTTTACAGCTCATCGAGGTCACATGCTTTTGTGAAATTGACCGCTGACCAAGTGCTGCTTTTCCCTTCAGATCGCGCGCTCATGTCAGGTTAATTTGTTAAAAACAGGGCAGGATTAAGGTTAAAAGTAGTCTCCTTCGCAGCCGTTATTAGGGTCGTCACGCAACGATCCTCCCCACTAAGTGGGGGAGTAGCGTTGCGTGACGACTCTAATAACGGCTGCGGAGGAGACTTGGTTAAAAGTTAACCGAATTATACCTTTTTTTTCAATACAAATGTTTTTCGCTGCTTTGTTTTGTGTATATGATGATTATTAAAACTCAAAACAGAAGGCAGAAGAAGAAAACTGAACACAAAGTTGCAAAACTCAAACCAAAATTCTACCTTTTCCTAGGTTCCTGGCTCTGAACAACCCCTGCCCAGGAACTACGCTTTTAGGCTGGCCTAAATCTATATATTATTGACCTCAACCCTCAGCTTAAGTCTTTCTGCTTTTGGCCCTTAATTTACAAGGTGAAAGGGAATGAAATTAATCATGACCACGCCTGTTGATCAGATTGGCCAAAAAATGTGTGACAAATGAAAGGGCATGGCTTAATTTAGGTTTATATCACAGAAGCACTATTGATCACAGTCTACAGAAAAAAAAGTTGAATGCCTGAGGTTAAATGCTTTTCCAAGGGGAAGTATCGAACTGAAGTGCGTATAGTTAAAATCTGACACTCGAGGAAAAGACAGTTAAACACGGAGCGATCCTATAAATGGAGGCTGAGCGGCTCAGCCCGTCAATCAGAAATTGGAATACTCTTCTTTGATTGGCTTATTCACCCGGGCGTGTCGTACTCCCGCGAAATTCGCACGAAGTAATATTTCAGGCGACCGCACAAGGGAAGATTTTTCGTTTGTTTGCTTTCTTTCTAAAAAGGTAAGCGAAAACAACAAGAATGGCGTCTACAGAACAAGAATTTAGACATATACATATCATATACATGCATTTTAACTTATTATTTTTGTTGTTTCACTTGTGAAAGCATATCGATTGTTTTGGAGTTGTTTACTCCATATAAATGCCGTACGCGTGTTTTAGACAAAGTGCAAACCGTTGACAAACATGTACATGCTAAAAAAAAGTGGTATCTTTCATTATGACCCCCAAATTTTTTTTTCGCTAAAACAATAAAGCTTATTTTGTGGAGTAATGTGCCGCAAAAATTTTTCGATTTGGTTAAATCCTCGAATTTCTGTGCCCCTTTGAAACCGAGTTTCGTATGGTTCGCGACCGAGCATGGGGAATCTGGGGAGAGTAAGGCCGTGACGTCACTTCGAGAACGAAAGTTTCGGCTGTCCCAGTCGGGCCTTTTACTCTGTGCGAGCGTAGAAGCCTTTTTGCTGTTTTTCGCTGGGGCTCCACAGTCGACAGATTTCTGTTTTTATCAACAATATCTTCTACTTCGTCGGGTTCTGAAATGAGCTTTGACTCAGAAGACTCCGAAATTTATTATATCGCTGAAGAGAATGACGACTCGCACTTATCAACAACGCAAAGTGAATAGTTAAACGATGACGACCGAGCTGATTTATATGCTGACATAAACAACTCTCTGGCCAACGAAGAATGGACAGCCAAATGAGGTGGATGCTGACAAAGAACTCGAACGAGCTCTGATGGACAGACCCGAAGGCAATGATATGTAGAAGTCAAAGAGTGATACTAGTAAGACTGTAGCGCGTGGCGCGTATTTACTATTTTCGCGCATTCTTCGATCTCGCATTAACATACTTTCGTATAAATATAAGTCAAGTCCCTTTACTTTCTCAAATTATTTTAACTTCATGCGTTCAAAGTAGATCAAAATGATTATCCCATGACACAATGCTTGTGTTCTTTTCGTGCGAGTGTGGAAATTGTAGCGTCGCTTCCCTTCAAAACATCAGCGAATGTTATTGTTGTTATTATTGTATTAAAGTGAGTTAGAAGGTTGTCAAGACTCAAAGAAGAATAATCTTGTTCTTGAAGATATTGGTGCTGATGTTATCTTAAAGTGTGTTACTGAATATCCAGGAATTAAACCTGTATGGCTTCAGAAATGGAGTTTTAAGATTAGTAGCGGGCAAATACAAAACTATCTGTCAGCTGTGCCGACTGACTGCTGTTGTTTCTCAGATCAGATGCAACAACGGCAGCATGAATCGATGGACAAGCGGTTATTCCAAAGCCACTGAGTCAGCAAAATCCCTTCCTCTCTCTGAAAATCCAGGCATCGAGCGAGATCATCTGGTTTGAATTAAATGCTTTATAGAACAGATCACCGAACACTTATTACACGGCTATCACTTTTGCACGTTTCGCTTTCACGAAATCGAGCCATCCCTTTGTACGTTTCTTCTCTTCAGGACGATCATCTCCATAAAACGGTATGGCATTTAGCGGAGTATCTCCTGTAAGTTTGTTGTGTTGGTACATGACAATACAGCGCACCTGGCTAGCATTTTTTTCGAACAACTTTTCCGGCCTTTCTCACAGAAACAAGTAAATATGCGAATCTCAGAATCATCGTGTTCTCGATCTGACGTCACATCCGGCCCTCGACCCATTCCCCGTTAAACTCGGTCGTGAACCAAAATGGCGGCATTTTGACGTACTTTGACGAGCCATAGAAAATCAAAGATTTAACCAAATCGAAAAATTTTTGCGGCACATTACTCCACAAAATAAGCTTTATTGCTTTAGCGAAAAAAAATTTTGCGGTTAGGTGCACTTTAAGGCATAAAAACTAACTTATACCTTTTTTACAATTTCAACAAAATTGAGATACCACCTTAACTCTCTCTACCTGTCAATAGCTTTGAATTTGTGAAAATGCTTTTGCCCCTGTGCCTCCGAGGATGGTTGTCCTGATACTTTGTCAAATGTTCTTATGAAAAATGCTTTTAGCGAAATCTTATAATAGGACAAAAGGGAAACAGTTTGTCGTTCTTTGTAGGAGGGACAGGAGGCATCAAAATAACTCGTTACTAAGCACAAGCTACTATTCTTTTCAAAGCAGATTTTTATTCAAGAACAAAATCCTAACACGTTTAAGTCAACATTAACAAATTGCGAAGATTTACTTAGTGGGTTATTGCGCTCTTTTTGTCCTCTTTATCGTCGCCTTCTTTTTTAGCTTCTTCTTTAACATTATTTTCTGTCGTTTCCGCTGGGACACAGCCTGGGTAACCGCAGTTGTACCCATATGGGTAGTTATATCCATACGGGTAGTGGTACGGGTACGGGTAGCCGTACGGATAGGTGTGCGTGGCGGGCTGTTGTACGGTCACTGCAGGATGTACAGTCACTGCCGTGAGCGGAGCTGCGGGGTGGACGGCCGGATGTACTGCTGGGTGTGCGTACGGGTATGGGTAGTGGTACAGGTAGGCGGGGTGTTGATAGGGGTACTGTCCATAATGCAAGGGATACCCAGGATGTTCATACCCAGGGTAGTAAACAGTACTGGTTTTTCCTACAAACGAAAATGAACGATTGTTAATAACTCACGATCTTGAGCATATAATCATATTTTAGACTGACATCATCTTCTAAATTGATATCATATTTTAGATTGCAGGAGAACTACGTATACCTTTCTTGTCTTTATCCTGTTTCACATCATCTGATTGCTACAGTCTGCTTTAGATGACCTCAGGAGACATTTGTCACGCAATGGGTACCCCCGTGGTATTATTTCTTATAACATGAACGATGTAGTCAATAAACACCAAAACAAACCTAAGGATATCATTACAGTGCCCAAAAAAGAAATTTTCATTGTTTTACCCTATCTAGGTATTCAAAGTAAAATTGTCACTCAACAGCTCAAATCATGTATCTACAAGTTCTATGGTTGTTTTAATCTTAAGATTATTTTCCGAAACACTCGCCGAATTAAGTCTTTTTTCCCCTATAAAGACAAACTCAACCGCTCCCTTAAAGTGCCCCTAACCCCAAAAATTTTTCCTAGCCGCCAAAAAGGTCCTTTTTGTTCTGATCACATTGGTGAAAAAATTATAGTCGTACGATTTTTCCTCGATTTTCTGTGAATTTTTAAAATACGAAAAATACGCGCCACTGTGGTTCACGGCCGAGTTACATGGAGAATGGGGCGAGTCGGTCTGTGACGTCGGCCGGGGAAGCCATTTCGCTTGGAGAGATGATGTGAGAGTGAAGATACTGCAGATCAGAGGTCACAGAGGGATTGTTCTGATTGTTCAGCGGAAAAAATTACTACAGTGCCTTATAGGTGTGTTGCTACGAATTGCCGTAGTGTGGTGGACCTGTCTAAATGTATATTTGTACACAACATACCTTCCTTTGGCGATTAAACAACCGTTTCATGAAAATACAACAGGCCAAGTGGGAACCTATTCAAGCAACTGTTTCTCAAGAATATGCCTTGATGGAAACTGTTAACTAATGATCGTAGCGTTATTTTTTATCGATCTTGTGATTACATCTCATATCTCCCTTGAACTAGCGAATACAGTCTGGCCGAAACTGAAAACTTGTGTTATATCGCAGTGTTTTGGTTGTCAGCCCCTCTGATTTCATTCAGTCGTCGTCTTCTTGTTTGTTGACACGAGATAAATAATCGAAGTGAAGCGCTGCGATCACGATCAGCTTCAAAATATTCAGATCCCATACCTTGAAGTAGATAAATATCATTGTACTCAGAACCCTGCGACGAAAAAAACTATAGCTGCGGTTTATTACGTGAAATCTATTTATCCGAAAGACCGCGAAGCAAGTAACTTGCCGCTTTGCTATTTAACCGGCGGGTATTTAGAAAACTGTGTTTATTTTCAGATCGTTTTTTTCGCTCTTAGTGGTTGATTGTCAACTTGTCAGGAGTACCCATCGGATCCGCTCCGCAGAATATCCGCTCTGCAAACTTATGTCGACCTGGCTGGGAATCTTGGCTATGGTTATAATCTTGCTGGGAAATGTGCTTATCGACGGTTAGATAGCTGGGAAAATTTATTTTGTGTGTACTAATAGCTTACGTATCGGTTTTCTAAATCAAATCTGGCTGGAAAATACTTTGAAATGAAATTGCTGTGAAGCGTGCTGACTGAAGCGTGCGACCTTATACTTTTAATCTGGCCGCTCCGGAACTTTCGTTTGGAAAAAAATGCTTGCAATTAAAAAAACAGGCAGTTTTGGTTATTTATTAAAGTTTTATTTGTCAGCAAACAATAGTTGTCTGTTCCGCTGTCATTTACAGTGAACTTGTACTTTACCCTCGACGCCCCTTTTTCCCATGGTCAGTTCGTTTAACCGCCCGGCTTAGTTCAGTCGCAGAAAAGCGCCATCGTATCATACGACCGGTTATCTGGAAATCTCGAAACGATATTTGGTTTTAGTAGTACGTTTATTCACAGTTTGCTGCTCCGGTCGCCGAAAAGCTTCATCGTATCATACAACTGGTACGTGTAGTTATTCATATTTGCTGCCGCGGACGCGCAAAAGTGGGATCACTTCAAACGACTGCTTATCTGAAAAAATCTGGAAACGCCGTTATTTGGTACGTGTAGTTTATTCACATTTTGCTGCTTATAGTAGCCATTTGCTTCTTAAACATTGTTCAGGATTGTTATCCTCATCTATTTTTTTGTGTCTGTCCTAATGAAGCGTGGTCAGAGAGAATTTGCGAAACGTTGTTGGAGTGGTTGGCCGTCACAGACATCAGGACTTTGTCGACTTATTCAAAGGTTAAGGTAAGAATGGAACTACCTTAAGATCTGAGCTAGGTCGATTAGCCTATATATCTAATATCCAGTGTAAAGTATTTAAGCAACGTGCATGGAAAAGCAGCAAAATTTCTTTTTTTCAAATTGTATTCATATATCACAGCAGAACTGTATAATTGAATTTTTGGTAAATCCATATTGGTGTTATTTGAAAGGCAGAGGAATGCTCGATCTGATCGGAAAATCTAAATTTGTCCTTGCCAGACTCGCTTCTCAAGCGAGGCGAGCGAGTTCTTTGTTTGTCTTGTAGCTTTGTGTGAAATTCTTTATTCAATTTATTTTCGAGCAAACCTCTGAATACGACGCTAAGTAGGGTTTACCATATTCCGGGACCATATATATTAACACATACAACAAAGTCAGCAGAAAACCGGCAAATTAAGATCGAAAGGATATAAACAAAAGCGTGACCTTAGCGCGTCCCGTTTTTTGTACTTTTCAGTATTTGATTTCAAGCTGTAGCAAATGTTATTTGATTTTTTTTATATATATCGATGCCACTGGATATTGGCTGCATCTTGGAGATTTTTATAGCTCTTCCTTTTGCTTGGAGGTATTTCTAATTCACGATGAGCGAAGCCATGAATGAAGGTCACTGAAGCGATGCAAAATAATCACCGTGTTTATTTCATCTTATTTCAGTTCGAGGCGTCCATTTACCATCATTCGCTTCAACTTTTGGTTTTCCTCGTTTGGTTTTCCTTTCATCTTGTTTTAACAACTCTTCATCAGCCATTGGTTCATTGGTATATAAAGCAAGTTAATCCAGACACATTCTGACAGACTTTTGATTCCTTGCTTTTACTTTGCGTCACTTCGATGTCTTCGATGCTATTCTCCGGGAGAGAACAGATAGTCAGAGACCTCTGACTCAATCGAATAATCCTAATTTGTATTGTCTGATGCCATTTCTTGGAGGTTTCAATGAGTTCGGTGGCTGGGATCAAACTTCACAGGAGTTGAAGGCGAGAAATTTCAGATGAAACCCAGCTGAACACACGATCGCCTCAAAAGCTAAGAAAACAGCTTCCCCCGCTGACGTCACAAGTGCATTAGCCCCAGATCTCCTGTCGCGCGGCCGTGAACCAGAACATCATTCGTAGTTTCGCGAGGCTCAATTTTTTTTTTAATCCTCACCAAATTTTGTATTCTTTTTGAAAATAAAAAGAAAAAATTTGGGGTTAGGGGCACTTTAAGTCTAAAGTAGTTTATAAGGCTAGCTGCTGGGATTGTAATGATTACTATATTGGGAAAACAAAGCGTCGATTACATGACAGGAAAACGGAACATTTTAAAGCGCTGACGAATAACAGCCATTCTTCTGCCATTGCGGATCATATGACCCAAACAGGCCACAGGATAAAATGGGATCACTTTGACATTTTAGCCACTGGACAGTCCGATATTCATTGTAAAATTAAGGAAGCCTTGCTCATTCGTGATTTAAAACCAGCGCTTAATGAAAATATTGGCAGTGAGAAACTTCTTCTCTACTAGCCATTTATGTTTTCCTAGCAGACTTAACTAGGTCTGTTTATTTTCATTGTCATTACTTTCCTTATTTGGTATTAGTCTTCCTGTTTAAATTTAATTGTAGTTTAGGTAACCGTTACTTCTGAAGATGTATGTTGGAGCATACGAAACGTCAAGATAAATGAAGAATTTTACAACATGCGTTGTCTAGTTATGTTTATAACCGCAGTTTGTTTGCTGTTTTTACTAAAGTTGAAATGGCCGAAAAATAAGAGTGTCTATCATTTGATTGGCCCTGAAAACTGACTTGTTGCGCAGACTCAGCGGGATTTGCTTGGTTAGCGTTGACCTCCAAAGAACTGAGAGCCCTGGACTCTACTGCGACGAAGTA
The DNA here is from genome assembly GCA_964020085.1 of Micromussa lordhowensis. Taxonomy (NCBI): domain Eukaryota; kingdom Metazoa; phylum Cnidaria; class Anthozoa; order Scleractinia; family Lobophylliidae; genus Micromussa; species Micromussa lordhowensis. Next base: position 3,743,567 of record OZ026603.1, read on the forward strand.
CACTACCGCCGCCAAGCAACCAATTACAACTGATGTCCACATGTCTAAACTAAAATACACCAACTTTATTGATAATGTGCGCCAAAATTATTCATTGAATTAATCACGGATTTGCGGAAACCTCTTCGGATAAGATAATACGATAAGGCAATGCGAATTTAAAAAATCGCTATGTTTGAGCACGAAATCGTAGCCAAACTTAACAAGAAATGGAAAAAGGATTGTTACCATTCTCTCGCAGGTTAACGGAATCGATTTTACGGAGTTATAAGCTATTATTTTTAAAACAGTGAATGTAAACGTAACTGGCTTATCCAATTCTTTTGCCAGGCTTTGTAATGTTAAACTAAAACAACAGAGAAGTCGATTTTATCAAGAGTGGTGCTGATGAAAGTTTTTTCTAAGATATTTTAGAATGGAGTCATTTTGAATAGAATTTTAAAACATATCAAGGAAAATTACTCGGACGTGTCTTTTAGACTAATATATAAAAATACACGGAGAAATGTAATTTCCTTTAAATTCAATTATCATTATAACTTCTGTAGTACTTACAAGGCTCACAAAAACTGTCTAACTAATTAAACTATGTATAGCAGTCATTTGATTACTGTACAACCGTTTTTACCGAATATAATCTACACTTCTATGGTTAGGAGGGTCACAACAAGAAGCTCTACCTACCAATTTCTTTTGTCTCGGCCCTCTGCCTTTACTGCAAATTCCTACAAATCTGATAGCTGTCTTTGATTGATAGGAATATATGAAACATCTATACATCCCTTCCGGAAGAGGGAGCCGTCTGATTGGCGAATTACCAAGTATTATGTCAACAGAAAATTATCAAAGCGTGATAAACCAAGCAATAATTGACGCCCGCCGTCTGTGAGAACACCATTTGTTTGGTGTCCAACACTTGAAAACGATAAACAAAATATTTGTTAGCCAGCACATTTGAATACCAAACAATATGGTTGGGTAATTCACTGATTCACTACCTTTGTCAACTTCATTTTTTTTAGTTAAATACTTGTTGTGAATGCAAAACTTAAAAACGTGTAATTGACCTAAAAATAACATTTTTAAATTCCTATGATTAACCAGCATTTAAGGGGGCTTTTTTTGGTTCTATAAACTTAAGGTCTTGAAAAGGCGGATAACAGAAAATCCCAGCTTGGAATATATGATTTGGAATAATTGAAAATTTCTGTAGTAGTTGTTCCCATAGGCTGATATATTTTTAGATTATAACATGAATTATGATACAGTTGACGAGATTCGTAATTTTGATTAAACTGGTATTTCCCACTCCTAAGGTCCAGGTGGAAAATAAGGATTCTAACTCGAAAGTTGATTTTTATTTTCGGAAAAATTTCTACTATAAAAATAATTAAAATAATAGCTAACATTTCATATAACCGAAACGCTTCGAAATTGAAACGTCCGAAATTTTTGTAAGTAAGGTAACTGCTCAATATCACTTTGATAAAACTTGTGAGCAGGACAAATCTCACTCTGACGAAAGATTAAGCTCAAAACCTCAACTTTTCAATTTAGTCATGGAGTTTTAAATGCGCTGATAACCGATCGAGCATTTTACGTTCTAGCCACGCAGCATAACAATTCAGATCTTTAAAACGTAGTCATGTCTAACTTTCGACTTAATTTCCAACTACTGGCAAAACTAAATGATTTTCATTTTGGAATTTATATATGGTATCTTTTCAAAGAAAACTAAAAGACAACTGGAAGATATAATTTCTGACGTTTGAGGGACGAATTAGTCGGAAATTAATACTCTGGCACGTTGGAGAGACTCGCGGTGCATCTCGGCTTGCTTAAGGGCTATTTAAGGTTTTTGGCGGGAGATCTAAGTCGTTCTAGGTCGGTCAGTCGGAGTGGTCGCCTACTTTATTTTTTTTTTTTAGGATTACGTTTTCGATTTGATCAATTCTTGTAAATTAATTGTAGAATACCGTGACCCTTTCCTCGGGGTTTCTTGCTGCTGCATTAGATGAGGAATACGTTTCCACATATTCTTTTGGCCACATCTAAAGGGTGGGTGTTTAGTGGTTTTTCGTATCTGGCGTAGCACAGTTTCTCTATTCTTGGAATAATTTATAGATATTAGGATACATTGAATCGCACGGCTCATGGCTGACTGACTCATCCTCAATAAACTTTTCACATTGAATGTCTCGTGTGAGTGTAGTCAAAATCTTAAGTCTTTTTTTAAAGCAAAGCTTACACAATTTAATACTTAGGAATTTAGTTAAGCATGGTTTGAAATTACTCTTTTGCTGATCGAATTGAAACGTTATAGGGCTTATGGAGTTGAAAAGACGAGTGAGAGCTGGTGTAGTTTTGGCTTGTGACCCGCGGGATTTGTCCCTTGCACGAAGGAGCCCCTAGCTACGTCACGAAATCAAGATATTTTGTGAAAATGTTCCAAGCTTATTAGACTCAATAACAACTTCATTAACAACTTCAGCATTTTTTATTAAAACAATGCACTTAAATTAGATAAAAAATACAACAACAGCTGTAACACATTCAATCCTTGAAAATCCAAGCAACATCACATCCACACCATAGCAGCCCATAGCTGAAGTAATTAATTTACCTGGAAGTATTCAACTACTAAAATAATATGTTATCTTAACACACTATGTACAATACATGACGTAAACATGAAATGAATGCACCCACAAGGAGCCAAGAGAAAAGGGACAATTCAGAAGTTTTTTTCTCCTCACGTAGCCAATTCTTTTACGCCATATTCTCTCAATTATTTAATCACGTGCACAGGACTATTAATGAGATAGAATGATCTTCTCGTGCGGCGATTTAAACAATAGCCTCCATTTGGCGTGAAAATATGCTCCGAAAAGTGTACAGTTTTCCAAGAGCGTAGCTTGAGGAAACTGTGAGCTTCGTTAGCCCCCAAATAAAATGTGCTTATGGTGTTTCGAATATTTTTCGCAACATGCATCGACCGGTTAGCTCAACAACAACAACCGCCGACCGCCGACCGGTTAGCTAAGTTGGTAGAGCACCGGACTGCTGCGCGGGAGGTCGCAGGTTCAAACCTCGGCCGGACCAACACTCAGGGACTTTAAATAATTGAGAAGAACGTGCTGCCTTTGTAATGACACCTGCAAATGGTTAGACGTTCAGGTCTTCTCGGATAAGGACTATAAACCGTAGGCCCCGTCTCCTGCATGTTCAGTGTTATAATGTCAATGTTAGCAGGGGACGTTAAAGAACCCACACACTTATCGGAAAGAGTAGGGGATGAAATTCCCGGTGTTGTGGTCTGGCCTTGTTTCACGGGTTGGTGCTTCACATAGGGTTAACCTCGTGCACCTTTCCCCCTTGGACAGAAATGCCCAAGAAAAATTGCTATGTCTTGTCTATGCACAGTTAATAGAACTAAAGAATGTCACTCGGTTATGCCCCAGTCACGTGACGCGTTTAGACCAATCACGTGCAATCGAAATATTTCATTGATTAATTATAGTTAATCCAACAAAATCCGGGCCCAAGTGACGGGAAAAAAAGGAAACGATTTCTAGCCGACCATGTTGTAATCTATCCTCAGGGCTTCTAAATTTGAAATATGAAAATTATTTCTTCTGTACAGTCATAGATACTAGCATTTTTACATGCACATCGTGGAAACGAATTAAGGGAAGTGATAACTGCTTGAGGCAGGAGGAAATGAGCAAGCCATCCGAATAAGGATAGAGTTACTATTTACGCAGTAGTCATGATGGTCTCTCATGACTGGGTAGGTCGGCGTTGATTAAAATCGGTTCTGCCATCATCCAGAAATTTAGATTGCTCCTTTAGAAGTGATAGTTCTGTTTCTCAGTTGTGGTTTGAAGTGAAATGTCTGGAAAACAGAGCTGGTTATATCATACGAAAACATTTGCAGTGTGACGTGTTTCTGCTGTCGAGTTAGGGATTCACAACGCAAATGACAAGGACAAACATGTCATGCAAAACAGCGCTCTTTATCTACAGTACCGAGAAATACACCGGATTGCGTCATAAATCCCTGTGACATCATGTGTCGGTCACACTACCAGGAACAACGCGTTAGTAAAATCCATACAGAATTACACATTAATTAGAGGAAATCTGCGGATCCATTTACAACCACGTTCACTTTGATACTCAGTGTCACAAACTTCGACGTGGTTCTTGACAAATAATTCGAAAGTTTGCTGGATTTATGCAATTATACTTCAAAGCTAAAGGGAATTCTTCTTTGATTAGAAAATTAAACAACGCACGTCATATTGCAAATAAACAGGTTGTTGATTAGGCTTAATTAGTTGGTAATGTTGTTTATCGTAGAACGTTAAGTCATAGCGAAATTTTCCAATTATTGTCTACTCCCCTGATTCTGAGCGAAGCTCAGCAAAAAAAATCCATAAATTGAAGAAAGGCAATTCATTGTTAACTACCAGCTTAATTTATGTTGGTTATGGAGGTTAACAATTTAAATAAATCAAATACAAAAACAAATAAATTCCTTCAGTGATAGTCAATGTACCCGCTGATTAATTACGAGTTGTTGATTAGGTCTAATGACTTCTAATTAGCTCTCCTTACCTGAATGGAACGTCAAAGTGAAATTAACCAATCACCTTCTTCGAGTCAGATTATTGTTGCCTCAGGCGGATCCAGATCTTGAGCTAAGGAGGGGGGGAGTCAGGTTTTGTTTTGCTTGCCCTGCCGGCTTTTCTTCCTTCTGTCATTTCTTCTTTTATTCACCCAAAATAAGGCGAGCGGGCGGACCTCTGCATGAGCCCCTCCCTTAGATTCGCCACTGGTTATGTAGGGAATTCAATGTACACAGCACATATTTATTTCACGAATGGCTTTTCAGGAAGTAAAACTGTAATTTTGAAAGGAACTTCAAAATGAACAGTGTGAGCGAATGTTCCCACTTTTCTGGTTTAAATTCAGTAATTCTCGTCATAAAAGGCGTTAAGATATTAAAGGGTATGTTTAATGCTCGTTTTCTAAAAACGTGTTATAGATATTTTGAAGATATTTTGCGAAGGATTTGTCCTATAGAGCTGACATTTTCAGGATTTGTTGTTCTCAGTAAGTTTTGTATTTTAAGCATAGAATTTTTCCATCAAGTGCATTTTGTCGAAACTATGCATTGAAACGATTGCTGAGTTTTCTGTATCAGATTTGCTTAGCTATGCCATTCGTTTCGTAAACATTATATTTTGGCTTGCTTTGGTGAGACAAACTTAATTAAAAAATAGCCGGTAGTTAACTTAATGATAAATTATTTAAAAGGAGAGCAATTACACATCAAGCAGTGGTAGATGCCATGAATAAGTCTTTATTTCATCCACTGTAATCGATTGTGGTTATAAAAGTTTCAATTTGTTTTAGATGTGGACAAGTATGTTGTGCTAATCAGTATGGTAAAGAACTTTTTTTTTTTTCAACATATTAATAATAGCCATTGCCCGGTAAATACGGAGACTCTTTTGGTGAACTTTTTTCAGAAATATACTTTCAAACTTCCAGCGAGTTCACATTTTTGTGAAAGTATATTTCTGAAAATAGTTCACGAAAAAGGGTCTTTTTGATGCAATAAAAGAAATCCGACCTGTCGTCGATTCTCCATATTTATAAGGAATGGCTCTTAAGAGCGCCTGTCTGTAGATTTCGCATGCAGGCTAGGGGTACAAAATGAAACAAATCGAGAACTCCCAAACTTGGCCAGAAATTACGGTGGAACAATTTATTTAACAAAAATACTCTATGTTCGACCAGATTTTGTTTTTTGGCGACTCACATCCGTTTTCAAGGAGTCACTGGCATTTAGATAGATAAAGTGGCGAAATTGATTCTTGCCTTGTCCTGTGAAAGTATGACTTAAAAATAGTTAATAATCCGGGAACTTACTCATCGCATTCCCCATCGAACTGTCTTATTCACGATTGCTGCTAATTTGATCCCTATTTCCCTGCAAACGGATATTTGACATATTTACATATTTACAACGTTTGTCAACGTCTTTATCCTAATTAAATGGAGAGCTGAAATAAACGGAATGTGCGCATGCTCTTCATGAAAACTCTAACACCGGCTGTCTACCTCATTTCCCGGGGGACACCCTTGGAAAGATATCCCTCGGTTGTGTCACCGGGCGTTAATAAACTGATCAAAGAATAAGTTTTTCAATGCTACATTTTAAACAGTTGTCTCGAAATAACCACCCTATTTAAAAGCACGTGTCAACAAAAATCAAAAATTGGTAAAGGTTTTGGTAAAGTTATTTTTTTCAAACTAAGTGGAGATTTCCATAAAGAAACAGGGGGTTTCTTTCAGGTCTCGTACAATGTCAGAATTTCTTTAAATGTCGTAGAAATTTCATAATAATACCTGGAAAAGTTGTAGAATACGCTGACTGCAAGTGGATATCTTCCGGCTTTATACTCAAGGCATATGGTTTTCTTCAACTAAATGGCTGATTTTAAAGCCTAAATTTCTCATACCTGGCCTTGAAATCTCTTGTCACCATTTTCTACCAAAACAAACACGAACTATTTGAGAAATGAACCACATAGCGATGAATAGTTCAGTATGGACTACTAAAAGCCGGAGTTTGAGCAAATTTGGAATTTCTCTTTTCGTCTCTTTCGTGTGTGGTATTTTCGTGACTCTCGCAATTTTAATTATGCCATTTTAACGCCAGGAGGTTTACGTCATCAGTATGGAATTTCTGGCGGTGAATCGCAGACGTCTATCTTCTCTCTCCTCCGCAGAGGCTCAAAGGTTTTTTTTCGGGTGGGGAGGATCCGCTGAGTAATGTAAGTGCAGGCACAGAGTTACAGGCGACGGCGGAAAGCGCGGGAGCCTCTGCCAGATACCACGCCCAAGATGGCCGCCATCCGGGGGAGGCAATTTCCTGTGGGCTACTCGCAGGGTTGGCTTGTGTACCTTGTATCAGCAAAAATGGCGTGCAAGATTTTGAGGTTAAGTGATGTCGAAGGTTTAGCTAAAACATACTTGAATGCATGGAAATCGGGAAAATTCTGTTGCTTTCATGAGAACTGTTTTCCTAAGCGTCTTTCGTTCACCTCCGAGTGGTTGAGCGATCACTATCGAATTCAACATTCTCAAGATCGCGTAAGTGGTGATGAAGAAATATAGAGAAGAACAAAATGTGCTCAGGAAACTCATGGCTAGTGAAACTCTGAACAGGATCGCAATTCAGTCTTAAAAGAGACAAGAACAAGTAAGTTTTTTTAACGTTTGTCTGCTCGGCGAACTGAACAATTTTCTTCCCGAAATCATTGTGAAATCGAAGCTCAAGTCTTAAGTTGCATTGAGCTTAATCTTAGCATACATTTGTTTAAAGGAAAGTAATTTTTTTCTCTTTTACATCTGCGGTGATGGGTAAATCCCTTTGCAGATTACATATATAGATGTAGACGTAGATAACAATACGATTTCAGTGGTGAGAACCAAACGATGATTAAGCTTATCCTTTTGTTTACTTCGTTTTATTAACGGCATTTTTACAGAAGTTCTAAATTTAACGTTTGCAAATAATAGGAAAAAATAAATATAAGATATATAGATTGCAAGACTTTATTTAAGTTGAAATTTACCTTGAAGAGAGAGCTCTTGAAGAGGACATTCCAGCTGATCCGAATCGTTCGCCTTATTGTTTTTAGGACATGCAAGACTACCCCTCACGGGTTTCAGGGAGGCCTTCGAAGTAAAACAGTTTTGCTTCTTTTCTTGGAAAATACGAAACTAGGTAACAAAAAAACTAATGCAAACTGTAGCGACATAATTAGCAATGAGTTTCTGTGAGTTTCAAGCTGTCAAATGAAGCCAAAGCCGAGAAATCCATCGATGTACGAGAAAACGACAAGGATGTACGAGAAATCGACGTACATCTGGCAGAGGTTCTCCGCCTGATCGATCCATTCGACTTTGTGCCTGCGGTACACTTCGCACAGCGGATTGATATAACGAATGCTTGAACCTCTGCGGAGGAGAGAGGTCTATCTTCGCTTTTCGCACGTAGTAGCGGGAACGAATGAGAGACGGCTGTATTCGCAGGCTACAGTTTTGAGCGCTGCTCCTAAAATCCGGAATCGAAGTGAGAAGCCGACAACTTTGGGACAAAGGACACTTCGCACAAAACAATGCTAGACCTAACCTGCTCACTGAGAATCCAAATTCAATGGTAGCTAATGGCATTGATATGCAGGTATTGTAATCAATTGTGTCTAGCTGTACTTAATTTGCATTTTGTGACTACGTGTTATTAATTGTTACCTCTGTCACGGTACCCGAGAGGCGGCTGTCTTACGAGATTACAAACCAGCGAAAAGGTAGGTTTTACTAATTTTCTTTTCGTTTTTAAATTTTATTGTGATTCCATGAGTTACGGAAATGATGCCCGAGCTTTCCGATCACATAAAATATTTTGCTATAGCGAAAATTCAAGTACGGGTCTCTACGAAGGCGATCAGAATAGACAAGAGGTTTGATCGAGCGATAGAAATCGTGTCCCAAGCAAAAAGCGTCTAATAAAAAAATTCGAATAATCAAAATAACAATCTGACGGATGTTTTAATTTTTGTAATTAGAAGGAAACATACCTGGACTAGTGGGTGTAAAATAAGCCTTTTTCTCATCCAAGTGATTCAACGAGTTACATAACATTTCCCAGACGTTACATCGCAATTGTTTGCAGTCACGGGGCAGTCACTGTCGAAATGTTAATCCTGAAAGTTTCAAAATGTCTTGGTTTTCCTTCACGTATTGCAGTTTGGCTGTTGGAACTTTTGCTTAAACTTAAAAGATGTAAAATCTTCGAATACCATCTATAATATCTATAACACTACCTATATATATCGGAGAGGAAACGCGTTGAGATTTTAATTACAAAAATTACCACATGTTCGTCTCACGTGTAACGCCAAGTAGATTATGATTATCACGTTTTTCTCAGTTTCTTAGCAAGTATTTCGGCCCTGTTCCTTCTGTTGAAAGACAGAATGGATGAATTTTAATTCGCGAGCGGATTGTTGTGGTGGTGACAAATTTGATCTCTCGAAGTGAAGTTTTTCAGTGTTGCAAAATTTCAGTTGCACATCTGAAGAAGCAAAGTTCTCGGGGAAATGAAAAGAAGAGAATATCAAAAACCCAGGCTTCATCAAAGACCGGGAGGATGATTTATAGGGCCTAATTTCATGAGCCGAGCTGGCCCGGTTAGCCGGGCTGCTTCGCTTTCAGCCCGGTAGCCAGCCAACCCGGTTCGTGGCTGATGCGATAACCGCGGGAGACCGGAGCGAGCTTGATTTCGTACACTCATTGGCTCAATGAGCCGGGATAACATAGAAAAATCTCAGCCCGGTTAGCCGGGATCCCGGCACCCTCGGCTAACCGGGCTGGCTCGGTTGTCATGTAATCGCGAAGTTGATTTTTATTGCGTTTAACAAAGGTGCCGAGGAAATTACCATGTAAACACCAAGACTCATGCCGGACATCTTGGTTTGGAAATTACCTGGCATGGAGTTTTGGAGACGATACCTTATGGATTTTAAGAGCATCGATAGTAGAGCTGGGACGAATTATTCTACAGTAAAAGCAAATTCCTGCACGGTTAACTTTTTTTTTTCTTTTAAGACACATGCAGTCCGGTGGCGCTTACGTATGCATTTCTTGAAGCAACAACTGTCTACCACTGTTAAAGCTAAAATGGAGCTAAAAGTCCTTTTATTGTTTTTCCAATAATCAAAATAAGATTATGAGTGAGAAATCGCGGATTAAAATAACAAAAGGCTTAAACAAAAAAAAATTCGAATAAACTATCTCGCCACAAGAGGCTAACATTAAGCAGCGAAAGTAGTTTAGGTCCGAACTCGAAGTGTTATTATCTTATGTCATCTTATGTGGTACCTTTCTTATATGATATCATGCAATATCATACCCTTTCAGTTTTAAGTAATATTGTAGTAAGCTTGATGGCACCTGTTGTTTGAACAGCGCTATACTAGACACGTAAGGATGGCTTTGTTTGAATTTGTTTTGATATGTCAGTCGTATCTACTCGCTTTCGACGGTCCGAACTCCTGATAACTCGGGCCTTATGCTGATGATTTCGCTCGACACCTGGAGTTGCCGGGAGTCAAATGCGTAAACTCACATAAAGGCCTATCATTTTCATAGTAGATGCCTTTGTCGTGTTATTGTTTCAGTACACTATATAATCGTTTTACTGAGCTACGTGTTAATGTATATCGTTTCCATGTCCAGGCGCAGTTGCAGTATGTTGACCAACGCGTGTTTGGTGTTACTCGCCCTTCTGCCTCTTGTGGCGCTGTCAAACGAAATTAAACCCTGCCCTGGGGACACAAGAGGGGACAGGTAGGCTTCTTCTTGAATCATGGCTACGTTATTGTTTTAGAGCAATCAAGTGTCAGAAGTAACTTGAGGATTCTGAACTAATCATATCATCAAGATTAAGATAATGGATAGTTTGACCCTTTGGGCTGACACTAAAGATACTAACATAACAGTTTTCAATGTCAAATCCTTCAGCGACACATCCTCTGAGGTAGGTATAGTCTGAAGGAAGCTGAGAACCTTGCCAACATTCCATGTCTCTGTATATCGTGATGCTGTTGGTGTTGATTCAAATATGCCTTTGAGAAACCTTGTAACGGTCGGATGGGAGCCAAATGTTATCCCATTTTGTGATCCGGATTGCCATGGGTCTGCTTAAATACGTTACGTGATCTTTCCTGAATACTTGCGCCCCTTTCTCAGCCAATAGGATTCCATTTGACCAAAACAAATAGCGGCTTGCTTACGCGCGTTGTCCCTCACTTTTTAAAAGCTGTGTGTGTTTTCTCACTCACACAAAATTTCATGTAGTCTGCCCTTGCATTAAATGAACTTACTAGAGCCCTTGTAACTTTTCATTCGTTTAATTTCCACTTATTTTATTCCTAACATATTGCCAGTGACATAGCATACTTTTCATCGTAGAGAGTAGGTCCACATCAGCCTCTGGCTGCCTTCAATTTAACCTGCTACAACAAATAAAGTATGTACATGTTTTGTATATGTGCACACATGCAGGTATTACACTGGTTTTTGACTTCAAAACGCCCTCTTACAGTTACGCAATTAAAAGTAAATTTGTCATTCGTAAGCGCGTTGATAGGTATGAAATATGGTCAATATGAACCATTGATATCCTTCGAATTGCAAACCGATAGCTACAAACGCCGAGTTATTAGTTTATTTTGAAACTGTACAAAAAGCACCAGTATCGACAGCTGGAGCTTGTCAACAGGTAAATTACAATCATAACTCTTTAATTTACCTTTCACAGAATGGTTTGCACAACAAACCGAATTCAAGCCAGAATTTGACTACATGGATATCCACGACATGAACAAGTCTCTTTCGAAGTTTTATTTGTCGGCGAGAAAGCAAGACGGAAGTCATTACAAAAAAACAAGTTTGTTATCAATCAGGGCGGCCTTAGATCGCTATCTACGCTCTCCTCCACTGGACAAGAAATTTTCAATTTGCGACGGAATTCAGTTTAACGAAGCAAATAAAGTTTTGAATTCTTACCTTAAACACCTTGCCAGCACCAGTAAAATTGCCGGAACTATCAACAAGAATCCCTTGACGGCTGAAGTTATCCAAAAGTTGTTTGAGAGCGGAGAATTGGCGATTGCAGATACGAAAATACCTCGCGCTTTGCTGCAGACAACATGGTTTTAAGTTTCGCTATATTTCGCTAAAAGAGATAGAGAAAATCAAAGTCGTATGAAGAAATCCATGCTTCGCTTGGCAAAGAGTACTTTGAACTCAACAAAGAAGAACCAGGCGCAGTGCTTTCCACCAAAAATCACACGGGCGGCCTTGAGGGCACTGAAAATCCTCCAGATGGAAAAATATTTTCAAGCCCCGGTTCCAAGAGATGCCCAGTTCAGACCATCAAATCGTATCTTTCGCAGTGCAAAGTCTGTTTGAAGCTTGGGTCATGTGATTGATCATTCGAACGCGGAGTTCCCGCTGGCGCATGAGACCTTTACACCGGAAATAAAATGTTATGATTACCTAATTTCTCTGTTGTTCAGCTCCGAAATTCTACTAAAACAGATATTCGAAATTCTACTAAAACAGATTATTCGGAAATATTCACCTCGCTTTCGGCGAATAATTAATAAATGTAAGAGCATTTCCAGTAGAGTATTGTACCGTTGTGGTAACATAAAGCGTTAAGAAAAAGGGCTCATATAAAAGGTAGACTTTTCTCGATTGAAGGGTTAACAGCGTTAAGAACAAGAATATTGCTTATCTTTTGATAGACGTTGCAATCACGATCCGACTCATAGAGTTTGTGCCAAGATTGGAGTTGCAGACACATCCTTCTGGGAATTTACAGGACAAAAATCTTGGTGTGGCGGAGTGAGTAAGTATGCCCTACTCAATAGGAAGAGATAATAGACTCGCCTAGTATTTCCTAAATATTCCACTTTATTTTGTCCAATTAGACTGAAAGTAAGAGATAGGTTAATGTGCTATCAGTGATGCACATATGGTCTGGTTCATGACTGGATTAAGTTGTGTGTGTGTGTGTCGTCTAAACAGAACATTGCAGAGAAGGTATTAAAAAATGCGATTACATATTATTTTATTTATAGACCGAAAACTTGTCTTAAACCAAAGAGCTTATTTTTCTTCAGCTCTTACTTGCTTTTGAATTACAGATTTGTGAGGATGGTGCCCATTTAAATGAAAAAATATATTGCTTTATTATAATACTGAGAAGTTTCTTAAATGCTGGAGCGAATAACTCAGTCGCTTGTAAACTACTCAGTTCTTTACAACTATTAAGGTAAGAAAACGTCTAGAGAGTTACAATGAGAGCAGAGATTTCGGATATCCGCGATGGCTCAAATGAATAGAAAACTTGCACATATTCGTGTGTTCCTAATATAGGTGAATACGGCGATCAAAATGATGGAAAACTGAGATGTCCTGCTGAAAATCCAACTTGGTGCATTTGTAAGTGGGCCACTGCAAAATGGATTAAAGGAGAGGGTTGCAATGAAGTAAGTATAGGCCGTTTTGGAATTTCGTCACTATTCATCTACCCCACCAAATTTCAGAATGAGACGGCGGAGAAGTTTAAATGTCCAGCTGCCGAAAGACTTGAAACACCCCAACCTCCCCTCCCTTTTCTTCCCATAAAACGTACTTTTTCTGTAGGCGGGAATATTCATGTTTAATTAATCCTTCTGGCTTGATCTTTTTTTCTAACAGCGCATTCAGTTTGACTGCGAAGCTACAGATGTGTGTAACTTGAAGGTACCGTATGAAACTTTCCATTTCAGCTTACAGCGCATGTTCAGTTAAGAAAGTTGATGGTGATTAAAACCGAACCGTGAAACAATGCCAAACAAGGTGTACCAGGGTACTAGTTGTTGTTGGTTTTTTTAGGTTAGAGGATCTACGACCTCCAGGTTCTGAATCCTATCACTGATTAGTAGAATTCCACTAGTATACTAACGCAAATGCTGCAATCTGTTTGGCTGAGCTACTCGTACACTATCAGCCATTAGTATAAATCTACTAGCGTTCTATCACGAATAACGTTCTCTGATTGGCTACGCTACCCACGTTCTATTCTGTGATAGATAGTGAGTAGCGTAGCAGCGCGCACTAGGGGCCGTTTCTTTGTGTTTTTGAAGTGTCTTTGAAGAGGATTTAGATTAAATTTTTGAACGACTAGTAGATTTATACTAAAACAATTAGATTATTCGCTCTCGATTTCTATGCGTGATAGTTGACTCGGGCTGCGCCCTCGTCAACTATCACGCGATAGAAATCTCGAGCTCATAATCTAATTGTTTATTAGAGTACAGTCGCTGTCGGTCGTGCACAAAATGCGAAGTTTTTATAATTTTTCCGCAGTTTTGGAAGAAATTTTAGATGTAAACAAGTAGTTAAATTCCTGAGAAGACTAAAAAAGCACATTTACGTTTTCTTGACTTTAAAAACTTCAAAATGTTGAAAAAGCCGGTGCGCGCGTAAACAACTGCAAATTTGCCAAGGACAGTTCAATTCCTGCGACTTTGTTTACAGGTAGAGTTCAATAATGCGTGCAAAAATAATTGGAAACCGTTATTTGCGTTAATTTCAGTTAGAATTCTACTAAAACAATTAGATTATTCGCTCTCGATTTCCATGAGACGATAGTTGATTCGGCCTTCGGCCTCATCAACTATCACCTCATAGAAATCTCGAGCTCATAATCTAATTGTTAATTAGTACAAATTTACAATGGTCTATTGTTAATCTGTGAATTTGATTGGCTCTTTCACTGTTTTCTATCTGCTGATGGACAATAGTTGTGAATAGCCATAAAAACCGTTCTTCTTTCTTTCAAGTGATGCTTGTTTCACACCCCACATCGCGCGCAGTGTTTGAAAACTTTGAATTGCCGATGTAAGCACAGTAAAATTTTTCCTAAGCGTTACTTTACATTTTTATGCAATGAGACTATTGTAAATTTATACTAAAACAATTAGACTACTCGCCCTCGTTTTCTACGAGCGATAGTCAACGAGGCGCAGCCGAATTGACTATCTGCTCATAGAAAGCTCGGGCTCGTAGTCTAATTGTTAATTGGATTTTCCTTCTTACTTAAGGTCGCGAAGTCTTTCTGGAGTTTCAATAATAATAATAATAATAATAATAATAATAATAATAATTTAAAAAAATAACTTACTTACATAATGCTGGGTATAAAAGACTTGTATCGGCTATAAAATAATTACATGAGTACATTTGAGAGAATAGGAATAAATTATCTTAATGAAATATATCACAAAATACTAAAATCGTTCATACTGGAAATACGCTGTCTCAAACATTCGCAATAATAATAATAATAATAATAATAATAATAATAATAATGATAATAATAATAATTAAATTTTTAAAAAACATGTATTTACAAGAAGTCAAAACAGCTCCAAAATAAAAGATGAAAGTACAGTATAAAAAGAATATTTACAACTTAAGAATCTCGGTAAAGGTTATTGTCTAGATTTGAACTACAGTAGACCTTAAAAACCGACTTGCTAATAAAAATGGAAATTCTTTAATTTCAAATATTATTCCTATATTAAAATAATAATAATAACAATAATAGTAATAAGAATGGCAATAACAATAATAACAATATAAAATAATC
Organism: Micromussa lordhowensis; assembly: GCA_964020085.1. Taxonomy (NCBI): domain Eukaryota; kingdom Metazoa; phylum Cnidaria; class Anthozoa; order Scleractinia; family Lobophylliidae; genus Micromussa; species Micromussa lordhowensis. Next base: position 3,758,853 of record OZ026603.1, read on the forward strand.
AGCAGCGCTGTACAATTGATTAAAATAACAAATGTGCTGAAACACTCTCAATAAATCTTCCATTCTCTAATTCGCAGGACTCTCACTTCGATTATGACGTCGATTTGAAGCCTGCTCATGATTGTATGATGTTGAAGTGTAAGAAGCAATGGGATGCTTGTCCGAAAAGTGAATCCCAGGCCAGGTCCTTTCACACTCGAGACTTTCTAGAAGCTAGAAATCTACAATTTTAGACATTGGGTTAACTGGAGATGAGAAGCGCAGGCGATATTTGTCAATAACTTAGTGTAGAGATGTCGTGAAGTGGGATTACAATTTTCATTTCCATGAATACTGTGATTACGGGTGTCTTATTATTTTAATAAATGCGAGTGTTTCAAGACATAGCTCATCCCGCTGTTATGTTGATATCAATTCCTCGACGTCTTCGGACGTAGCTAAGGGATTGATCGGGTGCAACGTAGAACGGACAATTCGCTTTGTTTCCTCTACAAGTGGGTTTTATGTAGCTTACTTTTTTTGGAGACCTCCAGAAGGAATTATGTCACCGGATTGATGCTTCAATTTCTCTGATAAGCGTGGATGTATTAGTATATACAAATTTACTTTTTGCACCGTGTCTTGAGTCTGCAGATCCACTCGGCTATTGCCTAGTGGATCCACAGCTACTTTGACAATGTTATGACGAAATTCTTGATCAACCATAGGACAGACGTATGAAAAACTGACATGAATTTGTTAATTCCATTTTTGAGGATTATACTATTGAAAGAAGGTTTGACAAAGTACTTAGTGCAATTTCCTGATAACTGCCCTCGACGATTGATAGGGTTTTTGCAGTTTTGGCATCCCTATAATGAGTAAAAAGGTATTCTAAGAAAAAAAAAATGGATTCCGGAATTTTAAAGCACTAAGATCTAGCTTTAAAGTTCTGGCTTCGGCCACGCCCAATGAAGTTGACCACGTTAGGAAAGATTGGCGACAAATGACGTCACTTCAGGAACATCTCAAAGCTTCTACTTTTTTATTTTGCTTGATTGACGACCGCACTGCTTCACCAACTTCCCTTTGTTTGTTTTTTGTCGAGAAAAACTCATAACCACTACTGCAACAACAGTGAACTGAACTAGCAGGATCTGCCAATTCCTTACCTGACGTCACAACCCATTCAAAAACCCAGACTCTTTTTTTGCGCTGACTGACGGTCAACTTCATAGAGCGTGGCTTAAGCGGGAACTTTAAAGCTGGATTTTAGTGCTTTAAAGTACTTGTAATAGCTTTTTACACACTATAGAGACACCAAAACTGCAAAAACCCCTGTAGGCCGTATGGACACTTTAATGTCGCCAAACGGCCGAGCGAGCGGCGAAGTCGCGAGAGATCGTCCTTCGTACGGTAGGTACTAAATAAACAAGACGAAATGACTTTGTAGAAAGTCTATCAAATAGGCTTAACCGGGGTAGCTGAGGGCGATTTTAACCGAAGTCTAATGCGCACTCTGATGGACCACTCGTAATAAACTTTTCAGTTCTACTTTAAAGCTAGTCGATATATATAAAGAGAAATCTCATTGTTGTTTGTTCTAACGTTGTTGTTTCAAATCCTAATGTGGTATAGTTTCACCTTGTGTGTTTTCATTTCACACTAGTGTTACTTCGTCTCTTCTCGTTTGCCCTCTACACTGTCTCTTACACTCAGTAACCGTTTGCGCACGACTTGAAAAAGTGCAGTTTCCTTCACACTGGCGCGAGGGTTCCCTACGGAAGACCACTTCTTTTAATGCATGTCGGAAATCTTTTTTTGCCAATGTGCACAAGACTGGGTTTAACAGTGGAGGGAGGAAGCCGAGAAATACTAACAGACGCTCTATCGACACTGGTACAGGAGAAAACGGTGACGATTCCATGTGTGCATCAAGTACCATCAAGAAAAATGGCAGTCAGCAGCCGACAAAAATCACCATTGTGATCACTAAAACGCTACGTCCTCGCCACTCTTGAAGTAATGATCGACAGCTGGGTTGCTGAAGACTTTTGCTCAATTGACGATCAGTTTTGTTGCGTTTAAACGAAATGTAAAATATGCGTCCATAAATATAACACATTAACAACAAAGGAACCGCAAAGAACAGCCCGATACAAGCTAGGCTGTACTTTATATCGATATCTTCTATTCTAGTTTCAAATTCAGTTAGCACGGCTTCGTCGAGATTGTGCCAAGCCAGCTGAATAACAGAAGATATAAATGACAACAGCCAAATGGCAAAAATAGCGGCGATAGCTCGCCACTTTGTAACAAAAGAATGGTATTCCATGTCGTGGACTATAAAAATATATCGATCAGAAGCGATGAGCAGAATATGGCCGACTGAAGAGATCGCGGTGAATCGAATAAAAATTGTGGAAGAGACGCAGACCTTAACTGTGTCTTTTACCAAGCATATGACAAGAATAGGAATTCCCACCAGACCTGACATGATATCTGAAAACGCCAATGAAGTAAGAAACATATTTGTAAGTGTTCCGTCAGTATTTTCCTTTGGCAGGTCAAGAAGATGACGAGGCCATTGACTGCAACAATCAGTAAACACATGAGGGACATAAAGACAATCAATGGCGGAGGAAGAAGCTTGTCTTCGTTTTGAGCTTCATTTTCATTGCTTGACCTATTGTTTCGCACACAGCTTGTGTTACAGGTACTAAGCCATGCCATAAAACGACACATGTTTATGAAGAACTAACCAGACAATATAGTGGATTGAATCGAACTTCAGTTGAGTCGTCTTAATTTTGTATCAAAAAAAACAGACAGGCAATAAATCATTAAAACGAAGTGCCCACTCTCTGAAAATAATTAAACAAAAGCACTCAAGTTGAAAGTGTGCAATCTAAACACCGAATATATTAAGATAAAAGTTAATTTATTTTCCATGTTGTTTTGGGATACCAAACTACACGTTTTCGTAAATATCAGCCTCGGGCCTCTGATAAATAAAGGCAATCTCGTATCCTATATACGATGGGAGCCGTCAGTTAAAATTTATCATTAATATCGGTTCACAGTAATGAAAAGCAAAGAAAAGACGGAAGTGTAGAATGTTCTTTTCGACAGCATAATCGTGAACAGGTTTCTCTTGAATTACATCAAGCTAGATGAATTCCATTAAGTTCTCAAGCAAGCTGTGCTATCTAAGTAATAAAAATTCGGTTGAGATTCGAATAACGGACTGCACGAACAGGAAGCTGATTGCGATAAACTTTATAACTTGGGCATAATATTTGTACTAACTGTATAATTCTACGCATTCATTTTGCAAATTACAGCCATGGTTGTGAATTTATAAGCTTAGGCCAGGGTCAAACGCCGCACTTCACATGAGCCGAATCGAATGTTAATGACGGAGAACAAAGGGTTATCCGCATTTGCATTCGATTCAGCTCATGTGAAGTACGACGTTTGACCTGGGCCTTAGACTGTTTCGCATTTTCTTCTAAAGTGCAAAACAATTTGAAGAGCAGATTGAAACATATAAAAGAAATATGGATACTAGACTTTTGCGATATAACATGCCCCACGCTACAATCTAATTATATTAAGTTGAAAGTTCTAGCTTGGGTGCCATCATCTCAGCCATCTTTAATTAAGTAAACACAGGGACAAGCCTTTTTTATGTGCATGGAATTCAAGTGGATATCTTTTTAAATTGCATCCTTGAATAGATACTTGAAACAAAAGACAATTTCATTCAGAATATTAGAAATTGCCGTGTGACTAATAATTAACCCTGGGAATCGTGAGTGACTTTATTTTGACTACAAATAAGAACAACAAAGATGGAAATATAAATATTGAAGGTCTTGCCGACAATTTGTCTGAGACTGGCTGGCCAGCGAAAATGGGATTTTCACCGTAATGAAAGTTGGCTAATGCAGTACAAACAAATTAAAACTGTTAGACAAATTGTGGTCACGATATGGGCCTCGTTTCTTCATTTTCCCACAAGTTCAAGTGGTGCCTTTTTTGCGTTTGCGACTTTCGTGGCGACTGGCGAGAGACGGTGATCAGGCCATCAGCTATGCTAAATGGAGCACCTGTCCAGGCAGCATTAAATTCATGGAGGTTGCGCTCTTCGGCTTCTTTAACATTTCACGTGTGGACATTTTCAGCGGCAATGGGAAGCTTAAGAGGATACATAAACGATTCACTGCTTTGATGTCCACAATAAAAGGCCACGTTCGATATATCAATATTCTAACATGGCTTCGAGGCTTTCACGTCAAACTTCTATATTTGGTGTTGTTTTCTTTGCAAAGTATCTTTTGGGAATTGAGGGACAAAAGAAACATGAAAAATTTGCAATTTTGATCCGAAAGCTTCGGACCCATGCTAGAATATTGACATATCGAACATAACCTATTGATGCACCCAGCAGCTGAAACTTTAAAGGGATTTTTCTTTTAATAAATTATGAGGTGATTGGGGACATAAGTGATGATCCTCTAAGATAAAGCTAAAAGCCTGTCTCGCACAATTATAGGTCACAGTCTAAAGTATGCTTAAAGGAGTGGTAATAGGAACCTCCAGGTGCATCTCGCTTAAAGTGGAATAACTCCTACAATGTCATGATCAGACACAGGAGAGCCTTTTTTTTGGACAACGACGACAAATCGCTAGGGTAAACAATTTCAGATTGATATGCTTTTGGAGTGCCTACCACTAGTACCGCCTTAAAGGAGCTCAGTCACGGTATTTTGAGTTATTTTGAGCATCGACAAAATTGCTGTTAAATTGAAGGAAACCTGAAAATTATACTTTACAAAGATGGAAAAAAAACAATGAGATTATGACAAAGCATAAAGGACCAAGGATGGTCAAGGATGAGAAGATTGAAACGGATTGAGAAACAACGAAATTGAAAAGTTTAGCTAAACTTTTCAAACCGTTTAACCGCGACTGAGCCCCTTTAACTATGTCTTACCATACACACCGCTGCGCTCGGCCGTATTGCCATTACCTCTGGCCAGCATTGCCTAGCTCGGTCCTTGTGCTTGGTTAGTGAGAGGTTTTATTATATGTCCAACTCCCTGAGCGGGCAAGATGGATCAAATCCTACCCTGTGATTGGCTACCCAAGCGGGCAAGATGGAGCTATATTGCCCGCTCGGGACTAACAGCTTTATCCCGCAAGAAATGTTTCCCGAAAGCCATATAATTAACTCTTTATTAACCAAGCTTGTACGGTCAAGATGGCTGAAAATTAGCCTCGTTTTTCCTGAGAGTTTATGGACCTCGACTCAGACAGGAGACAGATGGTTCTCAGAGCTTAAGTGCGGTTTCTGTAACCTGAAGTGATCAGTAGCACCGCTCGCCCTCTAGATTGGATGCTAATCCATGTCAGTTTGCATCCCTCCTTGACTGGTTCCTGTAACCGTTCACGGGTACTCATTCAGTATACAAAGGGGTAGAAAGGCTCACAGTCAGAGTAAGGTGTCCTTGCTCATGAACTCAACATAATGAATCCAGCCCATCTCCCAAGGAAAATGGCATCCAAAAAATCGTTATCACAATGCTTTTCTATTTAATAGCAGCAACAAATCACTTATTAATCTACACGTACAGAAGTATGCCAAAAGTTGTTAATGCCACAACGTCATCGTATACTTCTCTTCTCTTCTCTGTTTCGTTTCTAGGTTGCTTCACGGAAACCGAATCAAACATATCGATAGAAACGCCTTTCGTGGCCTTGGCAGTCTTAAAACATTGTAAGTTTCCTTAATCAAATGGCAGCATGATAGCAATTGCTTAATATATCGATTTAGAAAACAGTCCTAGAAAAGCACGCGCGCTGATTGCTTAAAAGTTGTGTTTGTATAACTCGCTGGAGACACAGAACTAGCGCGCGCTGTTCACGTAGTGATGGCGCGAGCAAAGAGAATTTACATTTTGATAACCAATGTTAGCGAGCTGTTTTCTTTTTTATCGTCGCGGTGTTTTCTAAAAGAAATAGAAAACATGTACCCCGTCTCTCTATCGAGTTATACAAACACTCGTAAAAGTTTGGGAGAACTCGAAAAAGCTGTGGAAACACTCGCCTGCGGCTCGTGTTCCCACAGCATTTTTCGTTCTCCTAAACTTGCACTCGTGTTTCTATAGCTCGATAGAAACACGGTACATGTTTTCTATTTCTTAAATAATATACTATTGCTTTTCATAATTATTAGGAATTCAATTCGGGATACAGAAAGACTTTCCTTTGTTATCGCGTTCTTTCATCTTTAACGTATCAGTTATTATTCCAAATATAACGGGGGAGTTTCACCAGATCCGAAATACAAAGCATTCTGCCTGTAAAAAAAAAGTCTAATTTTTCTCTGGTATTTATATTATTATAAACCTTTTAGACAATGAGGAGTCATTTCCAAAGTATACCAGAACTGACATTTGGAGTAAATCGAGAAATTTTCGAGCCTCAAATTAAAATTTGGTTCCATGAAGTATCTGCGCCATCTACAAATGTAGTTGAAGGGCGACGCCAATGGCAACAATCAAGTCTAGGAACACATCCATAATATATAGATTTAGGCAAGCTTAAAAGCGTAGCTCCTGTCCCGGGTTGTCCAAGGCCCGATTATTGTTTGTTTGGCTTTCTGGTTTGAGTTTTAATAATCACCATATACATTTAATCCTTAGCGTTATCCGGCTTCCGAACAATCTTGCCCTGTTTTCAACAAAAAAACAAAAACAAAAAAAGAACCTAACACTAGCCCCAGCCCTTGATCAGCGATCAACTTAAAAAAAACAAAAAAAAACAGGTGATCTGTAGGCTGTGGGCTATGGTCACGCGATACTGGTCAGTGGATACCTTGTTTTGACAGGGGTCACTAAATTGATCATAACATGGATGTCCAATATCAGAGAAGTACACGGTAAACCAAGGCTGCATGTCTCTGTCAACTCATTATTTGGAGTATGGCCGCCGTTTTGTGCGACTCTGTCGTCGCCGTCGCCGTCGTAGCGTGCGTACGTGTCCACGACTAATAGCGCTTGCCATGGTACTGCCATGAGAAAATCAACTCATGGGTTTTCTTTGCTTTCCTATATGAGTATGGGGCTATGTTTGGCTTCGCTATTACTAGGAATAATTGAAGCGATACCATGGTAAGGATTGTTGCTTTGCCCTTAGAACAGCTCATCGAAGTGTACAATTGTGTTTGTTGTCGTTGTGCTCTAATATAAATCGTGTATTTGATAATTTTGGTACGTGAGCTGCATTAATAATTGATTTTTTGTTTTCAGGACACTATTTGACAATCCTCTGCAGCTACTACCGGTAAAGACATTTGACGAAATCACATCCAATACGACCTTGTAAGCACAGAGATACCAAAAATAAATTAATTATAAATTAGTTATATAATCAAGTTAAGATTTTTCTGATCAGAACTTATTTACTCAGTATAGCTTTTTGTTAATTTATTTTTACCATCATTACTAAAAATAAATAGGTCCCAGTCATGCTCTGTAGACAGACCTCGCAAGTGATAATTAAATGTTGTCGGGATCAAGCCACAAAAAAATTATATGCAATAATGCTATCAGTGCTATCGTACATGGTCCAATAAAAGGTAATTAGCAAACACTTAACCTCAGGTTATTGGTCGTTGAAATTTAGAATGATGTTCTACTCTGGCGTTCGTGGGTAAAGGTTAAGTGATAACTAGGTATTACCAGCTGTACAGCTTAAATGACATAACGTGTTAAATTGCAGGGCTATTTCGTGCAAAAACCTCCAGAGGCTTCCTCCGGGGATGTACACTACTTTTGTGTGAGTAGCAAAAAATATAATAAACAGAGCGACCTGTGAACTATCAGTACTGCTCGAAAGTGATAAGCCATAGATAAAGAGGGCATAAATAAGTGACACACTCGGCTATCTTACCACATTTTGACGTCATTTGTGATCTATTACTGAGGCAGACGCACGGCAACATGAAATCTATTTGTTCAACAAACTGCAAGGTCCAATTGAAGCAGTATATATTTGTTAACAAAATATCTGACGCGACAACAGAGTTTAAGTTCGTGGGCATAAACATGTTTTGGACCCGACATAGAGTCGTTTTAGCCCGAGCCGCTAGGCAAGGGAAAACTGTATTAGGGGTATCGAATGGTGCCATTCAATTTAAACGTGCTGGCAAAAATTGGCCTTCGCTCGTAAAAATTAGATGAGTGCTCGGCTGCCCGTGCTCACCAAATTCTGCAACTGCTTGCATGCTCGGATTCTCGTTTAAAACTGCTCGACTCCCACATGGCAAGGCTGAGAAGCATGCACGCTATGAATGTTTCTGGAAGCATGCTTCCTCGTTTTGCTCACGTTTTATTGAATCTATCGCGCGTATGAATTCACCCGCAAAGGTAGAACGTAATCGAGTGACATGAAGACATGTAGAATATTACTATTACTATTCGACCTTCAGAGCTTGGCGGAACTGCTTGGCCTCAACTGGCTAGATTCTAAGAGTCTTCAAATGAAGCTTTAGTGCTTAGAATCCCTTTCAGTCAATCAGCTGGAAACCAAAGAAACGGAAACTCGACATCCTTGTTCAGACTAAAGGCCACGCTGTTTAACAAATGGTAAACGCCATAGCGTGTACTATAGAGTTATGGATGCAAGCGGGAGATTGCTAAGCACGAAAGAAGCGCAAGAGTCGCACGAGGCAATAGCCGAGTGCGACTCTAGCTTCTTGAGTGCTTAGCAAACCTCCCAAGTGCATCCATAACTCAATAGTATACGCTGTGGAATTTACCATTTGTTTTATAACATAAACATTGTTTGTTTCTGCATATTAAGCGAGTTTGTAAAAGTTTTTGAAGAAAAGTCTGACGCGTACAAAGAGCTCATTTGCATAATGCAGCGCATGCACTTTCAAGTCCGGGTCGGTGTTCAGTTGTATAGACAAATATTTATTTCGTGAACTTTGATATTGTGGTAAAAAACAAATCGAATGTGGTTTAGCGTGGTCAGTACTCTTATCGACAACGATACACGTCATTACAGTGGTCAAAATGTTGTGGAATCACGAGGCGCAGCCAAGTGAGTCCGCAACAAATTGAGCTACATCACAAAGCGCGCGCTTTGCTTTAGTGAGTACGTCAGCAGCATACACCCATGGGCAAATAGTAGATGCTGAATTAGCAAATCAGAGCGCGCGCTTTGCTTTAGTTATGTTATAATTACAGCTGCTAAGAATTATTTAACGAAAGAAGCTTTATATTTTAACGCTTTTTAAAATCTTGCCTTGCGCTTTGAAGCAGTAAACCAACTTAATGCAGGCGTGCTCAGCCAATCAACCTCGAGTACTCATTTCCTCTTGATTATCAAAAGTGCCTTCACGATTAAGAAAAAAATGTTCTCTGTCTCAGCCAGTCAGCATTCGGAAATTTGGCACCGTGCAGTGTATGTGACAAGAAGTCTAAGTGTTTGTCCTCCAATAGATGGTAAGTAGGAACCAATCAAGACGCAATAATTATTCGACATACTATGTAGTGACCATTCAGAGAGCTCATCACTATGACCCTTTTTTGCCCTCCTAGCTAATCCGGTTTCGATTCCCACGGAGGTCAAAAGATGTTTTCTCTACCTCGTGTGGTTCCCTGATTCCCTTTACTAGGGCTAACGCTCAGTGGGTTATACATGGGTTGAATTAGCACTTAAATTTACACTTCAGAGTTAATTCTCTGTTTCATCATATGTCAGTGCTACGCGACACAACATTCATATGTACCCTTACTTTCTCTTCGCCGCGATTCACCACCTAAATCTTCCCCGACTTTCTCTGTCCGACCTCGTAACTCAGTCGGCAGAGTAACGGTAGATCTAATCCGGAAGTCGTGGGTTCGATTCCCACCAAGGTCAAAAGATTTTTTCTTTACCTCGAGTGGTTCCCTTTATTCATGGGTTGAATTAGCACTTAAATTTACACTTCAGAGTTAATTCTCTGTTTCATCATTTGTGTTCTTAGTGCTACGCGGCACAATATTCGTTATTAGAAGTGTTTTTTCCGTAATATAATTATGTAGCTACAACATTGGATCCTTACAACGAAATAAACAGAGAGCAGAATAATAATAAAACTAGAATGCAGAATGAATCCTTAAGAAACGCCAGAGCCAGTTTGAATGCTTGATTTTTGAAATGCTCATGATCGGGAAGAAAAGTTTGAAAGCTCATCAATACTCAGAGTGACTCTATTCGAGCTAAACTCTTCCCGTCCAAAGATTCTCCAAAGTTGTCTCAAGGCCCAAATTTTCCGAAATTGTCCGAGGGTAACCGAAGATTGCCAAAGACTTCTAAAGAAAACCCAAGATGCTTCCATTATACACTAGCAAGTTTAACTGCAGTTAAAGCGAGAAGCGAAGTGGCCCATCAGGCTAAAGCTTATCTCAGTGTCTGTTCCATGAAGGGAGAAAGAGAAATTCTACTGTCCCCTGAAAAGCATGCTAGACCATCGCAGGGTTACCCCCGGCATAATGTTTGCCTGATTTATACGCCTGGTTGGAGAAAGGTACTGTGATAGTAGTATCTTGCCCAAGAACACAACATCCAGGTACGAGCGCACTAACCAGGAGGCCACCACGCCTCCCACTAAGGGAATTCCAAGACGAACACTTTCAAAAATCATATCGAAAATGATATTACAAACAAGTGGATAAAAGTGATATCTTACATGTTGCATATCGTTTCTATTCGCAGCGGTCTTAGCTCAGCGCGTTTAAGAGTTAGCTAACAACAAGCGGAGCAACAAAAGCAACGACAGGAAGAGCTCCTGATGCTCTTCCTGCCGTGGCTACTGTTGTTCCTCTTGTTGCTCCTATTGCGGCTCCTCATATGGCCTGCAGAACAGACAATTTTTTGCGTATTTTAGGCGAACAGAGAAGAAAGCAAGGCCAGCGCGAAGCGGGGGTGGGGAGCGAGGGGAAGAGCACAAAAAATAACGCCTTTACGCATACATTGTTCAAGCTGTTAGGGTCTGAACGCGGCTACCCAATTGGTTACTTTATGTCACGTGCTACTCGAATGTAACAAGAACCATTCGCGCACGCAAGATCAGGTTTCAAGATGAATAGTCGAAGACCACGGTATCAAAAAAAAATCAATAAAAGGAACTCAATTTGTTTTGTAAAACTGAATTATTTTAGCCCGAATCATATTTCAACTGTGTTAAATTAGTGTCTGCTTAGTTCTTTCTCAGGAGTTCTTTAATAACGGAATAAGACTCAAACAAAGGCGACCTAAACAAACAAACCGCGGAGGTCGCCGTAAATTAATATGCAGAAATCCAGCGTTCCAAAATACTGTTCAATTTAAAACCTAAAACTCTCTAATAAAGCAACCAGAAGAAAGAAACGTGACAGGAAGTTCAATGCCAATTAATTTTCGTTCAAGATGAGGAAAAAAAACCTATCTAAAGGTCAAAAATTGTTCAAAATTTCGCAGACGTGCTTCGCTGCATGACAACATGTTCCAATTAATCCTTCATGCTAAAGCGAAAACTTTAAGATTTCACCACCGACTTTTGCAGTCATTTTATACACCGTGGCCTCACCAATCGTTCCGAAAGTTGAATTCAACTTCGAAGTTATACTGTACGTTACTACTTTTGTTTTCTAAAGTCCAGGAAGCTGCTTTAAATTCGCGAACACTCGATATCAAACCACACCCATCGTCATGTTCTCGCGGTTGTTGAAGGAAGGAAAAATTCTTCACCAGAAAGGTTTGAGGACTCTACACCTTAAAATTCAATTCCTAAAATTTGATTTTTGTTTTTCCTTTCCATTTAAGTCCCAAAAAGTAATTTCTCCGTTTTAGAGATGAAAGCAAGACCTTGCAGTTTGAAGATTTCGCCCACAATGCGCCACGTTTGGCATGGTCATTTAGGGTGCGTCTGCGGGTTGAACTGCTTGCGCTCACTCTCTTTCACCTCGCTTTCGACTCCGTTCGCATACAATCGCAAAGTTACGCCTGTTCTGCAGGCTACTCCTCATGTCGCTGCCCCTTCATCCCGTCTAACGCTGAAAACCTGCATGTGTTATTTCTAATGTTGTTTCTCCCCAGTTTCTGTAATAGCACGTTTGTCACGGCTTTCTACCTGTTAGCCGAGCTATTGTAATTCCTTATTTTTTTCGCTAGCTTTATTTATCCTTCTGTTTGCCCACTTGGGATACGTCTTGTTTTCATCAACTCGAAAGCTATTTTTGCTCTAGCATTTATTTTCCTCGTGAACTTTTGTTCGTTCCCTTACGATGTTTAAATTTTGTTTTGTCATGCCCAAATGGTTTTCCACCCTGACCATGCGACCATTCAGGATTCCATATGGCTTTTGGTTGTTTGCATTCACTGTTTTGTATTTGTTTCAGCGGTCCCAAAAGGTTTCCGCTGTGGTGTCTTCGTCATCATCATTTCTTGTTGTTATTGTGCATATGACTGTTTCTCAACATGCTGAAGGTCTTAATGTCTGCTGCAGATGATGATTCGTTTTTATGTTTTATTATTTTGACTTTTTTTTTTCTTTCTTTGCGGCCTCCCGAGTTGTATTTTTTCCATCATGCCTTTCCATTCAATTTACATAACGACCCTACCTGTCGTATTTGTTTGTCTTGGCGCTTTGCATTTTTCAATCGCTATGTAAATCTGTTTCCTCTCCGCCTCGCTCGATCGCTTTTTCCTGCCCATTCGTTTCCCGCATTGGGTTGGCAATTTCATAATGGATTCTTATTCTCTCTCGAACCATGTTCTGGGGCATAAAACTGCCCTACCTTTTAGCAGCTCTTACTTCCATTCACTGTGACTGTGGTAGTTTTTTTTTTTTTTGTCATCTTCGTCCAATTCTCAGTATGTGTTTTTGCGGGGTGCACGGGAGTGGGCTGCATACCAAGCCACAGAGTCTTATTACTCCATGGTTTAATCATCTTGGCACTCCTCTTTGCGCCGCTTAAGTGCTAGCGCCTAATGATACTCACATTTCCGGCGACTTCTGGGTTCATTCTTATTGTTCTGCTTTAGCAGACGTTTCCCTCACTGGCCTTTTGCAGACCTGAAGGTGGCTCCCTACAGTATTAACATTCACTTGAAGAAAGATGCAGAACTAAAAATGAAATATTTGTTACACATTTGAGCTTAAACCCTTGGCATTCGCAGTGAAAATCAGCAACACACCTGGGGCTTCTTTTTCGTTCATATGAGTGTATTATAGACCGTTGCCATGGTAACACCAAGTCGTAAAGGAAAAAAAAAACGAAGAGAGAGTCATCTCTCTCTCCGATTCTTTTCCGGGCAGAGACGGCTGAAACACAAGCTATATTTTTTGCTATTTTTCTCCTATGTGCTTCTCTTTCTAGGGAAAGCCTCGGTAAAATATCTTTAAACTCGGCAGTCCTGTGAAAACGATTTCGGACAACAGTTTAATTTAAAAAAATTAAAAGTTTATTCGGCAGAATCGTAAAAATCTTTAATCTTCCTATTTTTAATTAAAAAAGAGAAATCCCAAGATAAAATTTGTCAAAAGCTGCTATTGTGAAGGAGGCACATACAGAGCATGTATACAAACTTTCGCCAAAATTCAGCGAGGGAAACGCGAGAAAAAATTTCGAGATGTACACGCGTGCGTGCTCATCAATGACCCACGGGCGTCATTCGCGCGTGGAAGTGGGAAAAAAAATCGTGCTTAGTTTTGATGATCTACCTAAAGCTCCTATTCGCAATATTATGACACATTTTTAGAGAAGAAAATTCAGAAGAAGGAATTCTTACCCTATGGACGGCTAGCATCTTGTAACTGAGCAATGATGTCTGCTAAAATTCGACCTTGTCTTTTTGTTGTGTTTTGTTTCTCGTATTTCCAATGAGGATATTCGTGGTCCACGCGCTTGTTGCACGCCTTCGCTTGTTGGGGAGTAACATCCTGGTTAATCCCTTCGTAAACTGGCAATTTGTGTCTGCTCCACAAACAACGCCAAGGACTGCAAATACGTGTGGTAATAAAAAAAAAAGGTTTTGTCCTTTGCGATGATAGTGACGTTCGACCAAATCCGTTTCTTTCGTTGAAACCTCTACATACCTCGTACTTTTCCCCTTGAATCAAGTACAGAAGGGAAGGGTCTTCTATTCGGTCAATAAATATTATGAAGCCATAGGAAATTCACGCAACTTGTGTGATAAACAAATTTTGAAAATTTGAATGTCATGTTTTTCGGGATTTACTGCGTGATCTCGCGTGCGTGATCTCGCGTCCCACGTTCGAAAGAAAAACTCTGTAATATAGTATCCTATTATATGAAGATGGCTTCTGTCTTGCATGTGAGAGCCCCAGTACAGTTGCTCCGTCATTGTCAAAATATTCGAAGGTATGTAGCGATTATAACCACCTAAGGATTTTGCTCTGGCTTTCCCTCCGTCATTCCACCGTATAAACGCCCGGCTACCTCGATTTCGTAATAAAAGTAAAAAAAAATATTGTCTTTTTCTTTTAGTGTGGGGTTTGGACTTTATTTTCAGGTTTTCTTTTTCATAGGGTTTCTCTGTTTCTGACTTTTGGCTGTGCCTACTTTCCTTTGTTATGCCTTGGTGCATTTTGCTCTCGTTAATTATCGGCGTTAGCAGATTGCCCATAATTTAAAGAGATAGATTTCTATTTCTCGTGGTCATCATAGCTAGCGTTATTGCTCGTGGGCATGCGCGCACGGCGGCGGCGACTAGGGCATTCCTCAATTTAGGAAAAAGCTGCTCATTAAAAGTCAAAAGTTGCCTTATGTTATGATAGTTGCTAAAAAAGCTGGTAAAAAATGCTGCTCTTCAATTTATTTGGTCTGATGCTAGAGTACAACAAAAATGAAATTCCTAAGCATTTTTTGATGCAATTTTGCGGCGTAATAACCGTTGATAAATAACTTTGTTCTCAATTAGAGCCAAAATAGAAACTATCAGGTATAGGATTGTCTTGGGGGACAGGTCTTTCACAACACAAATATCTAAAAACACACTCGCCTTTTACTTGAGTCATCACGGCACCATGTTTGCAACTCACGAGGTATCATTCTGGGTCACTTGCAACAAAAGTCGTTTTACTGTAAAAACCATACGATTAAACCATCCGGGTTAGAGCACATGGTCTTAGAACACGAACAACGAACTCGCGCCAAATCAGCATTCTGGGATACAAGAATGAAATGGATCGGACTAACATAGATTTAGGCCAGCCTAAAAGCGTAGCTCCTTGGCCGGGTTGTTCAGAGCCCACTTAAGCTAACCCAGGAAAAAGTAGAATTTTGATTTGAATTTCGCAACTTTGTGATGAGGTTTATATAGGCAGGAGCCATAATCGGGGACGGAAACCGCAAGAGCGCTATTTCTGGTATTGGGGCTGTCCCCCATCCTCGGAGACCCAGGGGCAGATAGTTGGGTCATGTGGAAGTCGAAGCGGCCAAGTTTACAAGAACGAAAATGCTTGTCTGTGATTGGGCACAAAAATTTTTGTGCCCAATCACAGACAAGCAGGTCATGTGCGGGTCATGTGCAGTACATGCGCGTATATGCTGCGAGAATCTTCGCGGATGAACGCGGGGAAAAGGTGTCCGAAATTCCCAAGATCATAGTTAGTTACTAACCAAACTATGCCAAAATGTTTGATGCCTTTGGTTCACAACTCAATACGTTCATGTCTGTTGAAATTTGACTTAAGTATTTTCGCTGTAAGCTGCTCAGTAAGAGTGAGTAAGACAGTGTCGAATTTAAATACGTCCCGCTTTATATCACTGACCTAGTAATGTTTCACTGCTTCTTTTACAAGAGCTCCACATTACTCCACTATAAATTTCACTTATGTTGAAGATTAACAGCTTTTCCATAACCCGGGAAAAAAAAACAGTCGAAAACATTTGGCGGGATATAGCTGCGTTTCAGGACTTCAAAGTCACTTCACGCACTTGCGAGGATTTCGCAAGAGTACATCGCGACCGAAAATTAAAACTAAAACAAAAATGCAAGTTTAAGTTTCGTCTGAATTGTAAGCAACGTTTACAAGGCCTAATAATTGACACTGTTACATGTCAAGTTTATGTCTTTAGATGATGTACAGTTTTGTTTGTGTCAACAAATTGTCGTCTATTTTTGAGGAATAATAGCGCTCGCCGAACGGTGTTCAGTACAGTCAGTAAAACGCAATTTGGTGTAAAAACGTACATCGAACTCAAGATAATATCGCTTGTTTTTTTAACCATAATTAAAATTCTGCTCAAGCTGGGTGATACATGTCTGAGAACATATTAAAAGCTTAGCTGAAAATATGTGAATGCAGGACGTTTTGAGAAGGATTAAAAGGAAAAAAGGTTATGGAACACCGCCAGACAGATGAACGCCCCTAAAAGGGCACCCAAGGTTGGTGGACAACTGTTTAGTGTACATCTACCAATTTTTAACTTTCAATAATAATTTCCTATATTTCCATAAATTTTACTAATCTCCAAATTTGCCCAAAAATTGCCAAAAAATTTACAAAACAGCCCAAAACATAGCTTTGCGAGATGATCCGAGAGATCAGTTCTTGACTGCCTGAAACGTGAACGAGATATTTGCCTTAGGACCACAATACCCAGCCAAAATACGGCCTTCAGGACCCCCGCCTAAGGAATATATCCGAATACAACCGAGCTTAGCCTTAGCAATGCACATTGTGAAACACAGTCCATAGTGACGGAGCAGGGGGTATAAATGTTAGAAATGGCAACAATAAATCAGTGGTTACGATTTGGGAAAAAGAGACTTCAGTCATGAATTTTCTTTTATTGAGACATTTGATATTGATACCACGCGAGTTTGATTGCATATCAATCGTTATGTACCATGCGTAGCAATAACCCATCTCTTTGCCTTTCAGAGGATAAAGAAAAGCGAGAGGCTAACCCTTGTGGATATGGATGCCCGGCAATGTGCGCTCCAACTTGCGAACCAACGTGTTGTGCCCCACCACCACCCCCTCCGCCACCACCATGCCCAGTCCCTGTGCCTATGCCAGTACCATGCCCACAGCCAGGACCCCCTGGACAACCAGGATGCATCGGACCACCCGGCCTTCCCGGATGCCGCGGATTTCCCGGTATGCCCGGATGCATGGGACCAATGGGACCAATGGGACCTCCCGGACCACCCGGATGCCCCGGTCTCCCTGCTCCACCCCCACCTCCTTGTCCACCCATCTGTGTTCATCAATGTATGAAGATCTGTCCTCAGCCATGCTGCGCTCCACCCCCTGTGTATATCCCTCCACCACCGCCCCCTCCCATGCCAGTTTGTGCCCCATCCTGCGCCCCAGCCTGCTGTAAATAAGAAGTGAGAAAATGTACAAAAAAATGATTTACGGACTTGTCCTGTGGGCAGAACGATGTTATTTTGGATTTGATTAGATCAAAAGACCTCTTATTTTCGTATTTCAGTCCTACTATTGACTTCAAGGGAGAGCGAGATTTGAAAACTACTAGAATTTGTTTCTTGCACGAAAACGACATACCATGTTAGTTTCCAATAAAAGGACAGTGTCATTGTACTTGTGACTGCTGTAAGTGCTGTCTCTTTCTTTGTCATTAATAAGCAGTTAAACGGTGACCATGCTGGTTAATTATCTTTATTAAGAACAGACTAAGGACTTACATGAACATTACCGTGGAATGATACTCTCAAACATAGGAATTTTTGTATTAACTTTTCACAAATCATTTTTCATGTCATGTTATGAAGACGGATTCCACTCAAAATTCAAGATTAATTACTAAGAATCTACTCACACCATTACAACTTTTTGAATACCATTTAAAACATTTCACTATAATTCATTTCTCTAGGTGATCCCGCGATCAAATCCCCAAGCATTCTCGAGAAACTTAATGTCAAACCTCGTAAGCATGTTCAAAGCGTGTGTTATTCTGTTTTCAACTAACGCGAATGATCCCTTTTATAATTGAAATATGGATAAGTTCAAGTCAGTTCAATTTTCTCTCGCAGGGTTAAGTCTTAATAAGATCTTCTTACCTTAAGGACGTTCGCGCCAATTGTTTCTGCGCATCCTTACTGCGCACGCAAATTCACGCCACGTCATGCATGAGCGCGCGCGCGCTGAGTAATAAAATGAATAATGATAGGGCAGATGGCTGTTTTTACAGCTTTGCCTGGATTTGACGATCTTCGACGTCCGGTGACGCCTACTTTTCTTTGAAAAAACGGATTGTATTTACAATTATCTCCACTTTGTCCAAAAATGAACAAAAAAGTCAATGTGGGAAGTTAAAAAGAATTCAAGATTTCTATCCACGGGACATGGAATCCTGCCAACTTGCAGCTGCAAGGCGCGTGAAACTGTGGTCACTAAACACGAAATTGTTCTTAAAGGAACCTCACCAGTTGACTAAATTCACTTAATAGGTTCACTTAAACAATATTAGGCAGAGAAAATTACAATTCAAAGATCTAATTGTAATATTTTGGGGCTTACAGACACTGTGGCCTTATTCGCTAACGAAGTCCAATTTTTCAGATTTAGGGTGTTCTTTCGGGCTTGTTCTCTCCAAAACGAAGTCGGTGACCCCCCTTTTTTTTACATTTCTGACATTACTAACTCATCATCTTAGAGCGGTAAAAGTTTCAGAAAAAAATCAATGTTGGAAAATTTTCGCGCGAACGTCCGGCAGCTGAGCCCGCAGTACGATCGGCAGTCAAAAGTTTGGTGTGCTAACGAAACGATACGATAACAGCCTTTTTCTTCGCAGCTAACAAAAATAGAAACAGTGCTCAAGTTTCTTTGGCCTCTACTAGTAGTCAACTTGAGTATTCCGGGTTTAATTTGACGGGAAACAGCATATTTTGTTCACAATAACACAACTATTATCCTACCTAGCGATACTCGACGAACTACGGGCGAGTTACCATGTCGAGCGCCGGCGACCCATTTTTGGAGCCAAATAGAAGCTTAGAAACACAGAATCGTTCATATTTTTCACTTTTTGGTTTTTGAAATTGTAAATACCTTTTCGTAGATATTTAATGCCATCTCCAGTGAGAAAAGTTACCTGATGATTTCAATGCCTTTCCTGACTTGTTAACTTTACATCAGACACTAGAATTTTTCCCGCCTGCTGAAGCCTGATTTGTCAATTCAAATTTCCCGCGCGCCAGCCGTATGCAAGGTTAGCCCGCAATGATTTTTTTAGTAACTTAATTTTTGCATTATTGCTGGAAGAGTCTTCTGAAATCATCTTCAGTTCAACAATAGAAATTGTTTCACACCAATTGCGAGATCAATAGTTACCATGTCAACCGTGCCACGCCTTAAAAATCTATCTTTTATAGCCTTCACGCCAACAGCTGTATCTCATCACCAGAGAAACAGTTGGATATGTTTAATATACATAGAACTGTGATAGTGGAGCCCCATACCCATCATGCATGGGAAAAAAAGGGAACCCATGAGTTGAGTTTCTCATGGTTATCATGGCTAGCAGTATTGCTCGTGGGCGCGCACGCACGACGACGACGACGACGACCACGGAGTTGCCCAACATGGCAGCCATACTCCAAAAAAGAGACAAACAACCTTGGTTTACCGTGTATTTCTTCGATATTGGACATCCATGCTATGATCAATTGACACCTGTCAAAACAAGGTATCCGCTGACCAGTATCACGTGGCAATATCGCGGGCTCTAGTTTACAGCTCATCGAGGTCACATGCTTATGTGAAATTGACCGCTGACCAAGTGCTGCTTTTCCCTTCAGATCGCGCGCTCATGTCAAGTTAATTTGTTAAAAACAGGGCAGGATTAAGGTTAAAAGTAGTCTCCTTCGCAGCCGTTATTAGGGTCGTCATGCAACGATCCTCCCCACTAAGTGGGGGAGTAGCGTTGCGTGACGACTCTAATAACAGCTGCGGAGGAGACTTGGTTAAAAGTTAACCGAATTATACCTTTTTTTTCAATACAAATGTTTTTCGCTGCTTTGTTTTGTGTATATGATGATTATTAAAACTCAAAACAGAAGGCAGAAGAAGAAAACTGAACACAAAGTTGCAAAACTCAAACCAAAATTCTACCTTTTCCTAGGTTCCTGGCTCTGAACAACCCCTGCCCAGGAACTACGCTTTTAGGCTGGCCTAAATCTACATATTATTGACCTCAACCCTTAGCTTAAGTCTTTCTGCTTTTGGCCCTTAATTTACAAGGTGAAAGGGAATGAAATTAATCATGACCACGCCGTTGATCAGATTGGCCAAAAAATGTGTGACAAATGAAAGGGCATGGCTTAATTTAGGTTTATATCACAGAAGCACTATTGATCACAGTCTACAGAAAAAAAAGTTGAATGCCTGATGTTAAATGCTTTTCCAAGGGGAAGTGTCGAACTGAAGTGCGTATAGTTAAAATCTGACACTCGAGGAAAAGACAGTTAAACACGGAGCGATCCTATAAATGGAGGCTGAGCGGCTCAGCCCATCAATCAGAAATTGGAATACTCTTCTTTGATTGGCTTATTCACCCGGGCGTGTCGTACTCCCGCGAAATTCGCACGAAGTAATATTTCAGGCGACCGCACAAGGGAAGATTTTTCGTTTGTTTGCTTTCTTTCTAAAAAGGTAAGCGAAAACAACAAGAATGGCGTCTACAGAACAAGAATTTAGACATATACATATCATATACATGCATTTTAACTTATTATTTTTGTTGTTTCACTTGTGAAAGCATATCGATTGTTTTGGAGTTGTTTACTCCATATAAATGCCGTACGCGTGTTTTAGACAAAGTGCAAACCGTTGACAAACATGTACATGCTAAAAAAAAGTGGTATCTTTCATTATGACCCCAAAATTTTTTTTCGCTAAAACAATAAAGCTTATTTTGTGGAGTAATGTGCCTCAAAAATTTTTCGATTTGAACTTAAATCCTCGAATTTCTGTGCCCCTTTGAAACCGAGTTTCGTATGGTTCACGACCGAGCATGGGGAATCTGGGGAGAGTAAGGCCGTGACGTCACTTCGAGAACGAAAGTTTCGGCTGTCCCAGTCGGGCCTTTTACTCTGTGCGAGCGTAGAAGCCTTTTTGCCGCATAAGTTTTTCGCTGGGGCTCCACAGTCGACAGATTTCTGTTTTTATCAACAATATCTTCTACTTCGTCGGGTTCTGAAATGAGCTTTGACTCAGAAGACTCCGAATTTTATTATATCGCTGAAGAGAATGACGACTCGCACTTATCAACAACGCAAAGTGAATAGTTAAACGATGACGACCGAGCTGATTTATATGCTGACAACTCTCTGGCCAACGAAGAATGGACAGCCAAATGAGGTGGATGCTGACAAAGAACTCGAACGAGCTCTGATGGACAGACCCGAAGGCAATGATATGTAGAAGTCAAAGAGTGATACTAGTAAGACTGTAGCGCGTGGCGCGTATTTACTATTTTCGCGCATTCTTCGATCTCGCATTAACATACTTTCGTATAAATAAAAGTCAAGTCCCTTTACTTTCTCAAATTATTTTAACTTCATGCGTTCAAAGTAGATCAAAATGATTATCCCATGACACAATGCTTGTGTTCTTTTCGTGCGAGTTTGGAAATTGTAGCGTCGCTTCCCTTCAAAACATCAGCGAATGTTATTGTTGTTATTATTGTATTAAAGTGAGTTAGAAGGTTGTCAAGACTCAAAGAAGAATAATCTTGTTCTTGAAGATATTGGTGCTGATGTTATCTTAAAGTGTGTTACTGAATATCCAGGAATTAAACCTGTATGGCTTCAGAAATGGAGTTTTAAGATTAGTAGCGGGCAAATACAAAACTATCTGTCAGCTGTGCCGACTGACTGCTGTTGTTTCTCAGATCAGATGCAACAACGGCAGCATGAATCGATGGACAAGCGGTTATTCCAAAGCCACTGAGTCAGCAAAATCCCTTCCTCTCTCTGAAAATCCAGGCATCGAGCGAGATCATCTGGTTTGAATTAAATGCTTTATAGAACAGATCACCGAACACTTATTACACGGCTATCACTTTTGCACGTTTCGCTTTCACGAAATCGAGCCATCCCTTTGTACGTTTCTTCTCTTCAGGACGATCATCTCCATAAAACGGTATGGCATTTAGCGGAGTATCTCCTGTAAGTTTGTTGTGTTGGTACATGACAATACAGCGCACGTGGCTAGCATTTTTTTCGAACAACTTTTCCGGCCTTTCTCACAGAAACAAGTAAATATGCGAATCTCAGAATCATCGTGTTCTCGATCTGACGTCACATCCGGCCCTCGACCCATTCCCCGTTAAACTCGGTCGTGAACCAAAATGGCGGCATTTTGACGTACTTTGACGAGCCATAGAAAATCAAAGATTTAACCAAATCGAAAAATTTTTGCGGCACATTACTCCACAAAATAAGCTTTATTGCTTTAGCGAAAAAAATTTTTGGGGTTAGGTGCACTTTAAGGCATAAAAACTAACTTATACCTTTTTTACAATTTCAACAAAATTGAGATACCACCTTAACTCTCTCTACCTGTCAATAGCTTTGAATTTGTGAAAATGCTTTTGCCCCTGTGCCTCCGAGGATGGTTGTCCTGATACTTTGTCAAATGTTCTTATGAAAAATGCTTTTAGCGAAATCTTATAATAGGACAAAAGGGAAACAGTTTGTCGTTCTTTGTAGGAGGGACAGGAGGCATCAAAATAACTCGTTACTAAGCACAAGCTACTATTCTTTTCAAAGCAGATTTTTATTCAAGAACAAAATCCTAACACGTTTAAGTCAACATTAACAAATTGCGAATATTTACTTAGTGGGTTATTGCGCTCTCTTTGTCCTCTTCATCGTCGCCTTCTTTTTTAGCTTCTTCTTTAACATTATTTTCTGTCGTTTCCGCTGGGACACAGCCTGGGTAACCGCAGTTGTACCCATATGGGTAGTTATATCCATACGGGTAGTGGTACGGGTACGGGTAGCCGTACGGATAGGTGTGCGTGGCGGGCTGTTGTACGGTCACTGCAGGATGTACAGTCACTGCCGTGAGCGGAGCTGCGGGGTGGACGGCCGGATGTACTGCTGGGTGTGCGTACGGGTATGGGTAGTGGTACAGGTAGGCGGGGTGTTGATAGGGGTACTGTCCATAATGCAAGGGATACCCAGGATGTTCATTCGCAGGGTAGTAAACAGTACTGGTTTTTCCTACAAACGAAAATGAACGATTGTTAATAACTCACGATCTTGAGCATATAATCATATTTTAGACTGACATCATCTTCTAAATTGATATCATATTTTAGATTGCAGGAGAACTACGTATACCTTTCTTGTCTTTATCCTGTTTCACGTCATCTGATTGCTACAGTCTGCTTTAGATGACCTCAGGAGACATTTGTCACGCAATGGGTACCCCCGTGGTATTACTTCTTATAACATGAACGATGTAGTCAATAAACACCAAAACAAACCTAAGGATATCATTACAGTGCCCAAAAAAGAAATTTTCATTGTTTTACCCTATCTAGGTATTCAAAGTAAAATTGTCACTCAACAGCTCAAATCATGTATCTACAAGTTCTATGGTTGTTTTAATCTTAAGATTATTTTCCGAAACACTCGCCGAATTAAGTCTTTTTTCCCCTATAAAGACAAACTCAACCGCTCCCTTAAAGTGCCCCTAACCCCAAAAATTTTTCTTAGCCGCCAAAAAGGTCCTTTTTGTTCTGATCACATTGGTGAAAAAATTATAGTCGTACGATTTTTCCTCGATTTTCTGTGAATTTTTAAACGGCCCCGTCTCCTGCATGTTCAGTGTTATAATGTCAGTGTTAGCAGGGGACGTTAAAGAACCCACACACTTATCGGAAAGAGTAGGGGATGAAATTCCCGGTGCTGTGGTCTGGCCTTGTTTCACGGGTTGGTGCTTCACATAGGGTTAACCTCGTGCACCTTTCCCCCTTGGACAGAAATGCCTAAGAAAAATTGCTATGTCTTGTCTATGCACAGTTAATAGAACTAAAGAATGTCACTCGGTTATGCCCCAGTCACGTGACGCGTTTAGACCAATCACGTGCAATCGAAATATTTCATTGATTAATTATAGTTAATCCAACAAAATCCGGGCCCAAGTAACGGGAAAAAAGGAAACGATTTCTAGCCGACCATGTTGTAATCTATCCTCAGGGCTTCTAAATTTGAAATATGAAAATTATTTCTTCTGTACAGTCATAGATACTAGCATTTTTACATGCACATCGTGGAAACAAATTAAGGGAAGTGATAACTGCTTGAGGCAGGAGGAAATGAGCAAGCCATCCGAATAAGGATAGAGTTACTATTTACGCAGTAGTCATGATAGTCTCTCATGACTGGGTAGGTCGGCGTTGATTAAAATCGGTTCTGCCATCATGAAATTTAGATTGCTCCTTTAGAAGTGATAGTTCTGTTTCTCAGTTGTGGTTTGAAGTGAAATGTCTGGAAAACAGAGCTGGTTATATCATACGAAAACATTTGCAGTGTGACGTGTTTCTGCTGTCGAGTTAGGGATTCACAACGCAAATGACAAGGACAAACATGTCATGCAAAACAGCGCTCTTTATCTACAGTACCGAGAAATACACCGGATTGCGTCATAAATCCCTGTGACATCATGTGTCGGTCACACTACCAGGAACAACGCGTTAGTAAAATCCATACAGAATTACACATTAATTAGAGGAAATCTGCTGATCCATTTACAACCACGTTTTCTTCGGTCAGTTCACTTTGATACTCAGTGTCACAAACTTCGACGTGGTTCTTGACAAATAATTCGAAAGTTTGCTGGATTTATGCAATTATACTTCAAAGCTAAAGGGAATTCTTCTTTGATTAGAAAATTAAACAACGCACGTCATATTGCAAATAAACAGGTTGTTGATTAGGCTTGATTAGTTGGTAATGTTGTTTATCGTAGAACGTTAAGTCATAGCGAAATTTTCCAATTATTGTTTACTCCCCTGATTCTGAGCGAAGCTCAGCAAAAAAAATCCATAAATTGAAGAAAGGCAATTCATTGTTAACTACCAGCTTAATTTATGTTGGTTATGGAGGTTAACAATTTAAATAAATCAAATACAAAAACAAATAAATTCCTTCAGTGATAGTCAATGTACCCGCTGATTAATTACGAGTTGTTGATTAGGTCTAATGACTTCTAATTAGCTCTCCTTACCTGAATGGAACGTCAAAGTGAAATTAACCAATCACCTTCTTCGAGTCAGATTATTGTTGCCTCAGGCGGATCCAGATCTTGAGCTAAGGAGGGGGGGAGTCAGGTTTTGTTTTGCTTGCCCTGCCGGCTTTTCTTCCTTCTGTCATTTCTTCTTTTATTCACCCAAAATAAGGCGAGCGGGCGGACCTCTGCATGAGCCCCTCCCTTAGATTCGCCACTGGTTATGTAGGGAATTCAATGTACACAGCACATATTTATTTCACGAATGGCTTTTCAGGAAGTAAAACTGTAATTTTGAAAGGAACTTCAAAATGAACAGTGTGAGCGAATGTTCCCACTTTTCTGGTTTAAATTCAGTAATTCTCGTCATAAAAGGCGTTAAGATATTAAAGGGTATGTTTAAAGCTCGTTTTCTAAAAACGTGTTATACTATTTTGAAGATATTTTGCGAAGGATTTGTCCTATAGAGCTGACATTTTCAGGATTTGTTGTTCTCAGTAAGTTTTGTATTTTAAGCATAGAATTTTTCCATCAAGTGCATTTTGTCGAAACTATGCATTGAAACGATTGCTGAGTTTTCTGTATCAGATTTGCTTAGCTATGCCATTCGTTTCGTAAACACTATATTTTGGCTTGCTTTGGTGAGACAAACTTAATTAAAAAATAGCCGGTAGTTAACTTAATGATAAATTATTTAAAAGGAGAGCAATTACACATCAAGCAGTGGTAGATGCCATGAATAAGTCTTTATTTCATCCACTGTAATCGATTGTGGTTATAAAAGTTTCAATTTGTTTTAGATGTGGACAAGTATGTTGTGCTAATCAGTATGGTAAAGAACTTTTTTTTTTTCAACATATTAATAATAGCCATTGCCCGGTAAATACGGAGACTCTTTTGGTGAACTTTTTTCAGAAATATACTTTCAAACTTCCAGCGAGTTCACATTTTTGTGAAAGTATATTTCTGAAAATAGTTCACGAAAAAGGGTCTTTTTGATGCAATAAAAGAAATCCGACCTGTCGTCGATTCTCCATATTTATAAGGAATGGCTCTTAAGAGCGCCTGTCTGTAGATTTCGCATGCAGGCTAGGGGTACAAAATGAAACAAATCGAGAACTCCCAAACTTGGCCAGAAATTTATTTAACAAAAATACTCTATGTTCGACCAGATTTTGTTTTTTGGCGACTCACATCCGTTTTCAAGGAGTCACTGGCATTTAGATAGATAAAGTGGCGAAATTGATTCTTGCCTTGTCCTGTGAAAGTATGACTTAAAAATAGTTAATAATCCGGGAACTTACTCATCGCATTCCCCATCGAACTGTCTTATTCACGATTGCTGCTAATTTGATCCCTATTTCCCTGCAGACGGATATTTGACATATTTACATATTTACAACGTTTGTCAACGTCTTTATCCTAATTAAATGGAGAGCTGAAATAAACGGAATGTGCGCATGCTCTTCATGAAAACTCTAACACTGTCTGCCTCATTTCCCGGGGGACACCCTTGGAAAGATATCCCTCGGTTGTGTCACCGGGCGTTAATAAACTGATCAAAGAATAAGTTTTTCAATGCTACATTTTAAACAGTTGTCTCGAAATAACCACCCTATTTAAAAGCACGTGTCAACAAAAATCAAAAATTGGTAAAGGTTTTGGTAAAGTTATTTTTTTCAAACTAAGTGGAGATTTCCATAAAGAAACAGGGGGTTTCTTTCAGGTCTCGTACAATGTCAGAATTTCTTTAAATGTCGTAGAAATTTCATAATAATACCTGGAAAAGTTGTAGAATACGCTGACTGCAAGTGGATATCTTCCGGCTTTATACTCAAGGCATATGGTTTTCTTCAACTAAATGGCTGATTTTAAAGCCTAAATTTCTCATACCTGGCCTTGAAATCTCTTGTCACCATTTTCTACCAAAACAAACACGAACTATTTGAGAAATGAACCACATAGCGATGAATAGTTCAGTATGGACTACTAAAAGCCGGAGTTTGAGCAAATTTGGAATTTCGCTTTTCGTCTCTTTCGTGTGTGGTATTTTCGTGACTCTCGCAATTTTAATTATGCCATTTTAACGCCAGGAGGTTTACGTCATCAGTATGGAATTTCTGGCGGTGAATCGCAGACGTCTATCCAACCTCGTTCCCAGGCTCTCTCTCCTCTGCCTCCCTTTGTCGTTGGGAGAAGGACCCTGGTTGCGGCTGGTCACGTGACCACCTGTGACACAAACTTTTTCACCAGGGTGGAGTCAACAAATAATTTTTGTCGATATCAACTGAAGCGAAAGAAAGGCGATCACTGGTCGCTATATCAAACTACACACTGGCAAATACACCTTTGAAATTCTTCAGTCCTATTCTAAGCTTCATACAGGACAAACGAAATTAATTTGTATGTATCCAGCGTATTGAATTACCACTCTTTATTTCAATTCCAGCCGGTCGAATTAAGCGTAAACTGTTTCATAGCATGTTGCCTGAATTAACCTCACGGCACACTGTTCGCTATATAAAACGATGTTTTATTTACTATTTTGCAAAACATAATTCTTGACTATGTCAAGGAATCGTGTT
The DNA here is from genome assembly GCA_964020085.1 of Micromussa lordhowensis. Taxonomy (NCBI): domain Eukaryota; kingdom Metazoa; phylum Cnidaria; class Anthozoa; order Scleractinia; family Lobophylliidae; genus Micromussa; species Micromussa lordhowensis. The sequence continues at coordinate 3,786,696 of OZ026603.1, forward strand.
AAACATCTGCCTAAATATAAACTTACATAAACCTGATGCAGATGAAATATAAGCGCGGGCTTAAGTCAACAAAACTGCAAATCATTTTACATTGCGTTAAACCAAATGCAAGTCAGCTCGGCTAATCGGCCATGTGACAGAAGTACTTTTTAAATTCAAATTACCGCACAAAGAAGAAAATAAATTACCTCCGAAAGCAAAGATTCAAGAGACTGATCCACTGGTCTCACTTCGATTCGGTACGTGACGTTTTACAAGTGATAACCGTCGGAAATTTTGAGCTCCATTCGGCTGCCGAATTTCTTTGTGAACGAAAGTCTTCTATATTTTGGAGTCGGCAGAAATAATGTAGCCTTCTTCATCGGCAAAATCCGACTTCGAACCCGATAGAGCGGGTAGCTTTTTTAGCGACTGCTCGAGGTTTTGAAACCCTCAAAGTTTGCCACAGCAACAATTAAAGTACTCTGCCACCCCTCCCACCCAACATATTTTTTTACCACCCAGATTCTGGGTGGTCACGTGACCAGCCGCAACCAGGGTCCTTCTCCCAACGACAAAGGGAGGCAGAGGAGAGAGAGCCTGGGAACGAGGTTGACGTCTATCTTCGCTTTTCGCACGTAGTAGCGGGAACGAATGAGAGACGGCTGTATTCGCAGGCTACAGTTTTGAGCGCTGCTCCCAAAATCCGGAATCGAAGTGAGAAGCCGACAAATTTGGGACAAAGGACACTTCGCACAAAACAATGCTAGACCTAACCTGCTCACTGAGAATCCAAATTCAATGGTAGCTAATGGTATTGATATGCAGGTATTGTAATCAATTGTGTCTAGCTGTACTTAATTTGCATTTTGTGACTACGTGTTATTAATTGTTACCTCTGTCACGGTACCCGAGAGGCGGCTGTCTTACGAGATTACAAACCAGCGAAAAGGTAGGTTTTACTAATTTTCTTTTCGTTTTTAAATTTTATTGTGATTCCATGAGTTACGGAAATGATGCCCGAGCTTTCCGATCACATAAAATATTTTGCTATAGCGAAAATTCAAGTACGGATCTCTACGAAGGCGATCAGAGTAGACAAGAGGTTTGATCGAGCGATAGAAATCGTGTCCCAAGCAAAAAGCGTCTAATAAAAAAATTCGAATAATCAAAATAACAATCTGACGGATGTTTTAATTTTTGTAATTAGAAGGAAACATACCTGGACTAGTGGGTGTAAAATAAGCCTTTTTCTCATCCAAGTGATTCAACGAGTTACATAACATTTCCCAGACGTTACATCGCAATTGTTTGCAGTCACGGGGCAGTCACTGTCGAAATGTTAATCCTGAAAGTTTCAAAATGTCTTGGTTTTCCTTCACGTATTGCAGTTTGGCTGTTGGAACTTTTGCTTAAACTTAAAAGATGTAAAATCTTCGAATACCATCTATAATATCTATAACACTACCTATATATATCGGAGAGGAAATGCGTTGAGATTTTAATTACAAAAATTACCACATGTTCGTCTCACGTGTAACGCCAAGTAGATTATGATTATCACGTTTTTCTCAGTTTCTTAGCAAGTATTTCGGCCCTGTTCCTTCTGTTGAAAGACAGAATGGATGAATTTTAATTCGCGAGCGGATTGTTGTGGTGGTGACAAATTTGATCTCTCGAAGTGAAGTTTTTCAGTGTTGCAAAATTTCAGTTGCACATCTGAAGAAGTAAAATTCTCGGGGAAATGAAAAGAAGAGAATATCAAAAACCCAGGCTTCATCAAAGACCGGGAGGATGATTTATAGGGCCTAATTTCATGAGCCGAGCTGGCCCGGTTAGCCGGGCTGCTTCGCTTTCAGCCCGGTAGCCAGCCAACCCGGTTCGTGGCTGATGCGATAACCGCGGGAGACCGGAGCGAGCTTGATTTCGTACACTCATTGGCTCAATGAGCCGGGATAACATAGAAAAATCTCAGCCCGGTTAGCCGGGATCCCGGCACCGCGATACCGGGATCTCGGCTAACCGGGCTGGCTCGGTTGTCATGTAATCGCGAAGTTGATTTTTATTGCGTTTAACAAAGGTGCCGAGGAAATTACCATGTAAACACCAAGACTCATGCCGGACATCTTGGTTTGGAAATTACCTGGCATGGAGTTTTGGAGACGATACCTTATGGATTTTTAGAGCATCGATAGTAGAGCTGGGACGAATTATTCTACAGTAAAAGCAAATTCCTGCACGGTTAACTTTTATTTTTTCTTTTAAGACACATGCAGTCCGGTGGCGCTTACGTATGCATTTCTTGAAGCAACAACTGTCTACCACTGTTAAAGCTAAAATGGAGCTAAAAGTCCTTTTATTGTTTTTCCAATAATCAAAATAAGATTATGAGTGAGAAATCGCGGATTAAAATAACAAAAGGCTTAAACAAAAAAAAATTCGAATAAACTATCTCGCCACAAGAGGCTAACATTAAGCAGCGAAAGTAGTTTAGGTCCGAACTCGAAGTGTTATTATCTTATGTCATCTTATGTGGTACCTTTCTTATATGATATCATGCAATATCATACCCTTTCAGTTTTAAGTAATATTGTAGTGAGCTTGATGGCACCTGTTGTTTGAACAGCGCTATACTAGACACGTAAGGATGGCTTTGTTTGAATTTTTTTTGATATGTCAGTCGTATCTACTCGCTTTCGACGGTCCGAACTCCTGATAACTCGGGCCTTATGCTGATGATTTCGCTCGACACCTGGAGTTGCTCACATAAAGACCTATCATTTTCGTAGGAGATGCCTTTGTCGTGTTATTGTTTCAGTACACTATATAATCGTTTTACTGAGCTACGTGTTAATGTATATCGTTTCCATGTCCAGGCGCAGTTGCAGTATGTTGACCAACGCGTGTTTGGTGTTACTCGCCCTTCTGCCTCTTGTGGCGCTGTCAAACGAAATTAAACCCTGCCCTGGGGACACAAGAGGGGACAGGTAGGCTTCTTCTTGAATCATGGCTACGTTATTGTTTTAGAGCAATCAAGTGTCAGAAGTAACTTGAGGATTCTGAACTAATCATATCATCAAGATTAAGATAATGGATAGTTTGACCCTTTGGGCTGACACTAAAGATACTAACATAACAGTTTTCAATGTCAAATCCTTCAGCGACACATCCTCTGAGGTAGGTATAGTCTGAAGGAAGCTGAGAACCTTGCCAACATTCCATGTCTCTGTATATCGTGATGCTGTTGGTGTTGATTCAAATATGCCTTTGAGAAACCTTGTAACCGTCGGATGGGAGCCAAATGTTATCCCATTTTGTGATCCGGATTGCCATGGGTCTGCTTAAATACGTTACGTGATCTTTCCTGAATACTTGCGCCCCTTTCTCAGCCAATAGGATTCCATTTGACCAAAACAAATAGCGGCTTGCTTACGCGCGTTGTCCCTCACTTTTTAAAAGCTGTGTGTGTTTTCTCACTCACACAAAATTTCATGTAGTCTGCCCTTGCATTAAATGAACTTACTAGAGCCCTTGTAACTTTTCATTCGTTTAATTTCCACTTATTTTATTCCTAACATATTGCCAGTGACATAGCATACTTTTCATCGTAGAGTAGGTCCACATCAGCCTCTGGCTCCCTTCAATTTAACCTGCTACAACAAATAAAGTATGTACATGTTTTGTATGTGTGCACACATGCAGGTATTACACTGGTTTTTGACTTCAAAACGCCCTCTTACAGTTACGCAATTAAAAGTAAATTTGTCATTCGTAAGCGCGTTGATAGGTATGAAATATGGTCAATATGAACCATTGATATCCTTCGAATTGCAAACCGATAGCTACAAACGCCGAGTTATTAGTTTATTTTGAAACTGTACAAAAAGCACCAGTATCGACAGCTGGAGCTTGTCAACAGGTAAATTACAATCATAACTCTTTAATTTACCTTTCACAGAATGGTTTGCACAACAAACCGAATTCAAGCCAGAATTTGACTACATGGATATCCACGACATGAACAAGTCTCTTTCGAAGTTTTATTTGTCGGCGAGAAAGCAAGACGGAAGTCATTACAAAAAAAAAAGTTTGTTATCAATCAGGGCGGCCTTAGATCGCTATCTACGCTCTCCTCTACTGGACAAGAAATTTTCAATTTGCGACGGAATTCAGTTTAACGAAGCAAATAAAGTTTTGAATTCTTACCTTAAACACCTTGCCAGCACCAGTAAAATTGCCGGAACTATCAACAAGAATCCCTTGACGGCTGAAGTTATCCAAAAGTTGTTTGAGAGCGGAGAATTGGCGATTGCAGATACGAAAATACCTCGCGCTTTGCTGCAGACAACATGGTTTTACGTTTCGCTATATTTCGCTAAAAGAGATAGAGAAAATCAAAGTCGTATGAAGAAATCCATGCTTCGCTTGGCAAAGAGTACTTTGAACTCAACAAAGAAGAACCAGGCGCAGTGCTTTCCACCAAAAATCACACGGGCGGCCTTGAGGGCACTGAAGATCCTCCAGATGGAAAAATATTTTCAAGCCCCGGTTCCAAGAGATGCCCAGTTCAGACCATCAAATCGTATCTTTCGCAGTGCAAAGTCTGTTTGAAGCTTGGGTCATGTGATTGATCATTCGAACGCGGAGTTCCCGCTGGCGCATGAGACCTTTACACCGGAAATAAAATGTTATGATTACCTAATTTCTCTGTTGTTCAGCTCCGAAATTCTACTAAAACAGATATTCGAAATTCTACTAAAACAGATTATTCGGAAATATTCACCTCGCTTTCGGCGAATAATTAATAAATGTAAGAGCATTTCCAGTAGAGTATTGTACCGTTGTGGTAACATAAAGCGTTTAAAAGTAAAAGGGCTCATATAAAAGGTAGACTTTTCTCGATTGAAGGGTTAACAGCGTTAAGAACAAGAATATTGCTTATCTTTTGATAGACGTTGCAATCACGATCCGACTCATAGAGTTTGTGCCAAGATTGGAGTTGCAGACACATCCTTCTGGGAATTTACAGGACAAAAATCTTGGTGTGGCGGAGTGAGTAAGTATGCCCTACTCAATAGGAAGAGATAATAGACTCGCCTAGTATTTCCTAAATATTCCACTTTATTTTGTCCAATTAGACTGAAAGTAAGAGATAGGTTAATGTGCTATCAGTGATGCACATATGGTCTGGTTCATGACTGGATTAAGTTGTGTGTGTGTGTGTGTCGTCTAAACAGAACATTGCAGAGAAGGTATTAAAAAATGCGATTACATATTATTTTATTTATAGACCGAAAACTTGTCTTAAACCAAAGAGCTTATTTTTCTTCAGCTCTTACTTGCTTTTGAATTACAGATTTGTGAGGATGGTGCCCATTTAAATGAAAAAATATATTGCTTTATTATAATACTGAGAAGTTTCTTAAATGCTGGAGCGAATAACTCAGTCGCTTGTAAACTACTCAGTTCTTTACAACTATTAAGGTAAGAAAACGTCTAGAGAGTTACAATGAGAGCAGAGATTTCGGATATCCGTGATGGCTCAAATGAATAGAAAACTTGCACATATTCGTGTGTTCCTAATATAGGTGAATACGGCGATCAAAATGATGGAAAACTGAGATGTCCTGCTGAAAATCCAACTTGGTGCATTTGTAAGTGGGCCACTGCAAAATGGATTAAAGGAGAGGGTTGCAATGAAGTAAGTATAGGCCGTTTTGGAATTTCGTCACTATTCATCTACCCCACCAAATTTCAGAATGAGACGGCGGAGAAGTTTAAATGTCCAGCTGCCGAAAGACTTGAAACACCCCAACCTCCCCTCCCTTTTCTTCCCATAAAACGTACTTTTTCTGTAGGCGGGAATATTCATGTTTAATTAATCCTTCTGGCTTGATCTTTTTTTCTAACAGCGCATTCAGTTTGACTGCGAAGCTACAGATGTGTGTAACTTGAAGGTACCGTATGAAACTTTCCATTTCAGCTTACAGCGCATGTTCAGTTAAGAAAGTTGATGGTGATTAAAACCGAACCGTGAAACAATGCCAAACAAGGTGTACCAGGGTACTAGTTGTTGTTGGTTTTTTTAGGTTAGAGGATCTACGACCTCCAGGTTCTGAATCCTATCACTGATTAGTAGAATTCCACTAGTATACTAACGCAAATGCTGCAATCTGTTTGGCTGAGCTACTCGTACACTATCAGCCATTAGAGTACAGTCGCTGTCGGTCGTGCACAAAATGCGAAGTTTTTATAATTTTTCCGCAGTTTTGGAAGAAATTTTAGATGTAAACAAGTAGTTAAATTCCTGAGAAGACTAAAAAAAGCACATTTACGTTTTCTTGACTTTAAAAACTTCAAAATGTTGAAAAAGCCGGTGCGCGCGTAAACAACTGCAAATTTGCCAAGGACAGTTCAATTCCTGCGACTTTGTTTACAGGTAGAGTTCAATAATTAATGCGTGCAAAAATAATTGCAAACCGTTATTTGCGTTAATTTCAGTTAGAATTCTACTAAAACATTTAGATTATTCGCTCTCGATTTCCATGAGGCGATAGTTGATTCGGCCTTCGGCCTCATCAACTATCACCTCATAGAAATCTCGAGCTCATAATCTAATTGTTAATTAGTACAAATTTACAATGGTCTATTGTTAATCTGTGAATTTGATTGGCTCTTTCACTGTTTTCTATCTGCTGATGGACAATAGTTGTGAATAGCCATAAAAACCGTTCTTCTTTCTTTCAAGTGATGCTTGTTTCACACCCCACATCGCGCGCAGTGTTTGAAAACTTTGAATTGCCGATGTAAGCACAGTAAAATTTTTCCTAAGCGTTACTTTACATTTTTATGCAATGAGACTATTGTAAATTTATACTAAAACAATTAGACTACTCGCCCTCGTTTTCTACGAGCGATAGTCAACGAGGCGCAGCCGAATTGACTATCTGCTCATAGAAAGCTCGGGCTCGTAGTCTAATTGTTAATTGGATTTTCCTTCTTACTTAAGGTCGCGAAGTCTTTCTGGAGTTTCAATAATAATAATAATAATAATAATAATAATAATTTAAAAAAATAACTTACTTACATAATGCTGGGTATAAAAGACTTGTATCGGCTATAAAATAATTACATGAGTACATTTGAGAGAATAGCAATAAATTATCTTAATGAAATATATCACAAAATACTAAAATCGTTCATACTGGAAATACGCTGTCTCAAACATTCGCAATAATAATAATAATAATAATAATAATAATAATAATTAGTAAATTTATTAATCTATTGTTATTGTTATTATATATTTTAATATTCATATTCTTGAATCTGTAAATAGTCTATCTTTTTAAATCTATGAATAAAGTTTTATTTAAAATAATAATAATAATAATAATAATAATAATAATTAAATTTTTAAAAAACATGTATTTACAAGAAGTCAAAACAGCTCCAAAATAAAAGATGAAAGTACAGTATAAAAAGAATATTTACAACTTAAGAATCTCGGTAAAGGTTATTGTCTAGATTTGAACTACAGTAGACCTTAAAAACCGACTTGCTAATAAAAATGGAAATTCTTTAATTTCAAATATTATTCCTATATTAAAATAATAATAATAACAATAATAGTAATAAGAATGGCAATAACAATAATAACAATATAAAATAATCAGCAGCGCTGTACAATTGATTAAAATAACAAATGTGCTGAAACACTCTCAATAAATCTTCCATTCTCTAATTCGCAGGACTCTTACTTCGATTATGACGTCGATTTGAAGCCTGCTCATGATTGTATGATGTTGAAGTGTAAGAAGCAATGGGATGCTTGTCCGAAAAGTGAATCCCAGGCCAGGTCCTTTCACACTCGAGACTTTCTAGAAGCTAGAAATCTACAATTTTAGACATTGGGTTAACTGGAGATGAGAAGCGCAGGCGATATTTGTCAATAACTTAGTGTAGAGATGTCGTGAAGTGGGATTACAATTTTCATTTCCATGAATACTGTGATTACGGGTGTCTTATTATTTTAATAAATGCGAGTGTTTCAAGACATAGCTCATCCCGCTGTTATGTTGATATCAATTCCTCGACGTCTTCGGACGTAGCTAAGGGATTGATCGGGTGCAACGTAGAACGGACAATTCGCTTTGTTTCCTCTACAAGTGGGTTTTATGTAGCTTACTTTTTTTGGAGACCTCCAGTAGGAATTATGTCACCGGATTGATGCTTCAATTTCTCTGATAAGCGTGGATGTATTAGTATATACAAATTTACTTTTTGCACCGTGTCTTGAGTCTGCAGATCCACTCGGCTATTGCCTAGTGGATCCACAGCTACTTTGACAATGTTATGACGAAATTCTTGATCAACCATAGGACAGACGTATGAAAAACTGACATGAATTTGTTAATTCCATTTTTGAGGATTATACTATTGAAAGAAGGTTTGACAAAGTACTTAGTGCAATTTCCTGATAACTGCCCTCGACGATTGATAGGGTTTTTGCAGTTTTGGCATCCCTATGATGAGTAAAAAGGTATTCTAAGAAAAAAAAAATGGATTCCGGAATTTTAAAGCACTAAGATCTAGCTTTAAAGTTCTGGCTTCGGCCACGCCCAATGAAGTTGACCACGTTAGGAAATGACGTGACTTCAGGAACATCTCAAAGCTTCTACTTTTTTATTTTGCTTGATTGACGACCGCACTGCTTCACCAACTTCCCTTTGTTTGTTTTTTGTCGAGAAAAACTCATAACCACTACTGCAACAACAGTGAACTGAACTAGCAGGATCTGCCAATTCCTTACCTGACGTCACAACGCATTCAAAAACCCAGACTCTTTTTTTGCGCTGACTGACGGTCAACTTCATAGAGCGTGGCTTAAGCGGGAACTTTAAAGCTGGATTTTAGTGCTTTAAAGTACTTGTAATAGCTTTTTACACACTATAGAGACACCAAAACTGCAAAAACCCCTGTAGGCCGTATGGACACTTTAATGTCGCCAAGCGGCCGAGCGAGCGGCGAAGTCGCGAGAGATCGTCCTTCGTACGGTAGGTACTAAATAAACAAGACGAAATGACTTTGTAGAAAGTCTATCAAATAGGCTTAACCGGGGTAGCTGAGGGCGATTTTAACCGAAGTCTAATGCGCACTCTGATGGACCACTCGTAATAAACTTTTCAGTTCTACTTTAAAGCTAGTCGATATATATAAAGAGAAATCTCATTGTTGTTTGTTCTAACGTTGTTGTTTCAAATCCTACTGTGGTATAGTTTCACCTTGTGTGTTTTCATTTCACACTAGTGTTACTTCGTCTCTTCTCGTTTGCCCTCTACACTGTCTCTTACACTCAGTAACCGTTTGCGCACGACTTGAAAAAGTGCAGTTTCCTTCACACTGGCGCGAGGGTTCCCTACGGAAGACCACTTCTTTTAATGCATGTCGGAAATCTTTTTTTGCCAATGTGCACAAGACTGGGTTTAACAGTGGAGGGAGGAAGCCGAGAAATACTAACAGACGCTCTATCGACCCCGGTACAGGAGAAAACGGTGACGATTCCATGTGTGCATCAAGTACCATCAAGAAAAATGGCCTTCAGCAGCCGACAAAAATCACCATTGTGATCACTAAAACGCTGCGTCCTCGCCACTCTTGAAGTAATGATCGACAGCTGGGTTGCTGAAGACTTTTGCTCAATTGACGATCAGTTTTGTTGCGTTTAAACGAAATGTAAAATATGCGTCCATAAATATAACACATTAACAACAAAGGAACCGCAAAGAACAGCCCGATACAAGCTAGGCTGTACTTTATATCGGTATCTTCTATTCTAGTTTCAAATTCAGTTAGCACGGCTTCGTCGAGATTGTGCCAAGCCAGCTGAATAACAGAAGATATAAATGACAACAGCCAAATGGCAAAAATAGCGGCGATAGCTCGCCACTTTGTAACAAAAGAATGGTATTTCATGTCGTGGACTATAAAAATATATCGATCAGAAGCGATGAGCAGAATATGGCCGACTGAAGAGATCGCGGTGAATCGAATAAAAATTGTGGAAGAGACGCAGACCTTAACTGTGTCTTTTACCAAGCATATGACAAGAATAGGAATTCCCACCAGACCTGACATGATATCTGAAAACGCCAATGAAGTAAGAAACATATTTGTAAGTGTTCCGTCAGTATTTTCCTTTGGCAGGTCAAGAAGATGACGAGGCCATTGACTGCAACAATCAGTAAACACATGAGGGACAAAATAGCAATCAATGGCGGAGGAAGAAGCTTGTCTTCGTTTTGAGCTTCATTTTCATTGCTTGACCTATTGTTTCGCACACAGCTTGTGTTACAGGTACTAAGCCATGCCATAAAACGACACATGTTTATGAAGAACTAACCAGACAATATAGTGGATTGAATCGAACTTCAGTTGAGTCGTCTTAATTTTGTATCAAAAAAAACAGACAGGCAATAAATCATTAAAACGAAGTGCCCACTCTCTGAAAATAATTAAACAAAAGCACTCAAGTTGAAAGTGTGCAATCTAAACACCGAATATATTAAGATAAAAGTTAATTTATTTTCCATGTTGTTTTGGGATACCAAACTACACGTTTTCGTAAATATCAGCCTCGGGCCTCTGATAAATAAAGGCAATCTCGTATCCTATATACGATGGGAGCCGTCAGTTAAAATTTATCATTAATATCGGTTCACAGTAATGAAAAGCAAAGAAAAGACGGAAGTGTAGAATGTTCTTTTCGACAGCATAATCGTGAACAGGTTTCTCTTGAATTACATCAAGCTAGATGAATTCCATTAAGTTCTCAAGCAAGCTGTGCTATCTAAGTAATAAAAATTCGGTTGAGATTCGAATAACGGACTGCACGAACAGGAAGCTGATTGCGATAAACTTTATAACTTGGGCATAATATTTGTACTAACTGTATAATTCTACGCATTCATTTTGCAAATTACAGCCATGGTTGTGAATTTATAAGCTTAGGCCAGGGTCAAACGCCGCACTTCACATGAGCCGAATCGAATGTTAATGACGGAGAACAAAGGGTTATCCGCATTTGCATTCGATTCAGCTCATGTGAAGTACGACGTTTGACCTGGGCCTTAGACTGTTTCGCATTTTCTTCTAAAGTGCAAAACAATTTGAAGAGCAGATTGAAACATATAAAAGAAATATGGATACTAGACTTTTGCGATATAACATGCCCCACGCTACAATCTAATTATATTAAGTTGAAAGTTCTAGCTTGGGTGCCATCATCTCAGCCATCTTTAATTAAGTAAACACAGGGACAAGCCTTTTTTATGTGCATGGAATTCAAGTGGATATCTTTTTAAATTGCATCCTTGAATAGATACTTGAAACAAAAGACAATTTCATTCAGAATATTAGAAATTGCCGTGTGACTAATAATTAACCCTGGGAATCGTGAGTGACTTTATTTTGACTACAAATAAGAACAACAAAGATGGAAATATAAATATTGAAGGTCTTGCCGACAATTTGTCTGAGACTGGCTGGCCAGCGAAAATGGGATTTTCACCGTAATGAAAGTTGGCTAATGCAGTACAAACAAATTAAAACTGTTAGACAAATTGTGGTCACGATATGGGCCTCGTTTCTTCATTTTCCCACAAGTTCAAGTGGTGCCTTTTTTGCGTTTGCGACTTTCGTGGCGACTGGCGAGAGACGGTGATCAGGCCATCAGCTATGCTAAATGGAGCACCTGTCCAGGCAGCATTAAATTCATGGAGGTTGCGCTCTTCGGCTTCTTTAACATTTCACGTGTGGACATTTTCAGCGGCAATGGGAAGCTTAAGAGGATACATAAACGATTCACTGCTTTGATGTCCACAATAAAAGGCCACGTTCGATATATCAATATTCTAACATGGCTTCGAGGCTTTCACGTCAAACTTCTATATTTGGTGTTGTTTTCTTTGCAAAGTATCTTTTGGGAATTGAGGGACAAAAGAAACATGAAAAATTTGCAATTTTGATCCGAAAGCTTCGGACCCATGCTAGAATATTGACATATCGAACATAACCTATTGATGCACCCAGCAGCTGAAACTTTAAAGGGATTTTTCTTTTAATAAATTATGAGGTGATTGGGGACATAAGTGATGATCCTCTAAGATAAAGCTAAAAGCCTGTCTCGCACAATTATAGGTCACAGTCTAAAGTATGCTTAAAGGAGTGGTAATAGGAACCTCCAGGTGCATCTCGCTTAAAGTGGAATAACTCCTACAATGTCATGATCAGACACAGGAGAGCCTTTTTTTTGGACAACGACGACAAATCGCTAGGGTAAACAATTTCAGATTGATATGCTTTTGGAGTGCCTACCACTAGTACCGCCTTAAAGGAGCTCAGTCACGGTATTTTGAGTTATTTTGAGCATCGACAAAATTACTGTTAAATTGAAGGAAACCTGAAAATTATACTTTACAAAGATGGAAAAAAAACAATGAGATTATGACAAAGCATAAAGGACCAAGGATGGTCAAGGATGAGAAGATTGAAACGGATTGAGAAACAACGAAATTGAAAAGTTTAGCTAAACTTTTCAAACCGTTTAACCGCGACTGAGCCCCTTTAACTATGTCTTACCATACACACCGCTGCGCTCGGCCGTATTGCCATTACCTCTGGCCAGCATTGCCTAGCTCGGTCCTTGTGCTTGGTTAGTGAGAGGTTTTATTATATGTCCAACTCCCTGAGCGGGCAAGATGGATCAAATCCTACCCTGTGATTGGCTACCCAAGCGGGCAAGATGGAGCTATATTGCCCGCTCGGGACTAACAGCTTTATCCCGCAAGAAATGTTTCCCGAAAGCCATATAATTAACTCTTTATTAACCAAGCTTGTACGGTCAAGATGGCTGAAAATTAGCCTCGTTTTTCCTGAGAGTTTATGGACCTCGACTCAGACAGGAGACAGATGGTTCTGAGAGCTTAAGTGCGGTTTCTGTAACCTGAAGTGATCAGTAGCACCGCTCGTCCTCTAGATTGGATGCTAATCCATGTCAGTTTGCATCCCTCCTTGACTGGTTCCTGTAACCGTTCACGGGTACTCATTCAGTATACAAAGGGGTAGAAAGGCTCACGGTCAGAGTAAGGTGTCCTTGCTCATGAACTCAACATAATGAATCCAGCCCATCTCCCAAGGAAAATGGCATCCAAAAAATCGTTATCACAATGCTTTTCTATTTAATAGCAGCAACAAATCACTTATTAATCTACACGTACAGAAGTATGCCAAAAGTTGTTAATGCCACAACGTCATCGTATACTTCTCTTCTCTTCTCTGTTTCGTTTCTAGGTTGCTTCACGGAAACCGAATCAAACATATCGATAGAAACGCCTTTCGTGGCCTTGGCAGTCTTAAAACATTGTAAGTTTCCTTAATCAAATGGCAGCATGATAGCAATTGCTTAATATATCGATTTAGAAAACAGTCCTAGAAAAGCACGCGCGCTGATTGCTTAAAAGTTGTGTTTGTATAACTCGCTGGAGACACAGAACTAGCGCGCGCTGTTCACGTAGTGATGGCGCGAGCAAAGAGAATTTACATTTTGATAACCAATGTTAGCGAGCTGTTTTCTTTTTTATCGTCGCGGTGTTTTCTAAAAGAAATAGAAAACATGTACCCCGTCTCTCTATCGAGTTATACAAACACTCGTAAAAGTTTGGGAGAACTCGAAAAAGCTGTGGAAACACTCGCCTGCGGCTCGTGTTCCCACAGCATTTTTCGTTCTCCTAAACTTGCACTCGTGTTTCTATAGCTCGATAGAAACACGGTACATGTTTTCTATTTCTTAAATAATATACTATTGCTTTTCATAATTATTAGGAATTCAATTCGGGATACAGAAAGACTTTCCTTTGTTATCGCGTTCTTTCATCTTTAACGTATCAGTTATTATTCCAAATATAACGGGGGAGTTTCACCAGATCCGAAATACAAAGCATTCTGCCTGTAAAAAAAAAGTCTAATTTTTCTCTGGTATTTATATTATTATAAACCTTTTAGACAATGAGGAGTCATTTCCAAAGTATACCAGAACTGACATTTGGAGTAAATCGAGAAATTTTCGAGCCTCAAATTAAAATTTGGTTCCATGAAGTATCTGCGCCATCTACAAATGTAGTTGAAGGGCGACGCCAATGGCAACAATCAAGTCTAGGAACACATCCATAATATATAGATTTAGGCAAGCTTAAAAGCGTAGCTCCTGTCCCGGGTTGTCCAAGGCCCGATTATTGTTTGTTTGGCTTTCTGGTTTGAGTTTTAATAATCACCATATACATTTAATCCTTAGCGTTATCCGGCTTCCGAACAATCTTGCCCTGTTTTCAACAAAAAAACAAAAACAAAAAAAGAACCTAACACTAGCCCCAGCCCTTGATCAGCGATCAACTTAAAAAAAAAAAAACAAACAGGTGATCTGTAGGCTGTGGGCTATGGTCACGCGATACTGGTCAGTGGATACCTTGTTTTGACAGGGGTCACTAAATTGATCATAACATGGATGTCCAATATCAGAGAAGTACACGGTAAACCAAGGCTGCATGTCTCTGTCAACTCATTATTTGGAGTATGGCCGCCGTTTTGTGCGACTCTGTCGTCGCCGTCGCCGTCGTAGCGTGCGTACGTGTCCACGACTAATAGCGCTTGCCATGGTACTGCCATGAGAAAATCAACTCATGGGTTTTCTTTGCTTTCCTATATGAGTATGGGGCTATGTTTGGCTCCGCTATTACTAGGAATAATTGAAGCGATACCATGGTAAGGATTGTTGCTTTGCCCTTAGAACAGCTCATCGAAGTGTACAATTGTGTTTGTTGTCGTTGTGCTCTAATATAAATCGTGTATTTGATAATTTTGGTACGTGAGCTGCATTAATAATTGATTTTTTGTTTTCAGGACACTATTTGACAATCCTCTGCAGCTACTACCGGTAAAGACATTTGACGAAATCACATCCAATACGACCTTGTAAGCACAGAGATACCAAAAATAAATTAATTATAAATTAGTTATATAATCAAGTTAAGATTTTTCTGATCAGAACTTATTTACTCAGTATAGCTTTTTGTTAATTTATTTTTACCATCATTACTAAAAATAAATAGGTCCCAGTCATGCTCTGTAGACAGACCTCGCAAGTGATAATTAAATGTTGTCGGGATCAAGCCACAAAAAAATTATATGCAATAATGCTATCAGTGCTATCGTACATGGTCCAATAAAAGGTAATTAGCAAACACTTAACCTCAGGTTATTGGTCGTTGAAATTTAGAATGATGTTCTACTCTGGCGTTCGTGGGTAAAGGTTAAGTGATAACTAGGTATTACCAGCTGTACAGCTTAAATGACATAACGTGTTAAATTGCAGGGCTATTTCGTGCAAAAACCTCCAGAGGCTTCCTCCGGGGATGTACACTACTTTTGTGTGAGTAGCAAAAAATATAATAAACAGAGCGACCTGTGAACTATCAGTACTGCTCGAAAGTGATAAGCCATAGATAAAGAGGGCATAAATAAGTGACACACTCGGCTATCTTACCACATTTTGACGTCATTTGTGATCTATTACTGAGGCAGACGCACGGCAACATGAAATCTATTTGTTCAACAAACTGCAAGGTCCAATTGAAGCAGTATATATTTGTTAACAAAATATCTGACGCGACAACAGAGTTTAAGTTCGTGGGCATAAACATGTTTTGGACCCGACATAGAGTCGTTTTAGCCCGAGCCGCTAGGCAAGGGAAAACTGTATTAGGGGTATCGAATGGTGCCATTCAATTTAAACGTGCTGGCAAAAATTGGCCTTCGCTCGTAAAAATTAGATGAGTGCTCGGCTGCCCGTGCTCACCAAATTCTGCAACTGCTTGCATGCTCGGATTCTCGTTTAAAACTGCTCGACTCCCACATGGCAAGGCTGAGAAGCATGCACGCTATGAATGTTTCTGGAAGCATGCTTCCTCGTTTTGCTCACGTTTTATTGAATCTATCGCGCGTATGAATTCACCCGCAAAGGTAGAACGTAATCGAGTGACATGAAGACATGTAGAATATTACTATTACTATTCGACCTTCAGAGCTTGGCGGAACTGCTTGGCCTCAACTGGCTAGATTCTAAGAGTCTTCAAATGAAGCTTTAGTGCTTAGAATCCCTTTCAGTCAATCAGCTGGAAACCAAAGAAACGGAAACTCGACATCCTTGTTCAGACTAAAGGCCACGCTGTTTAACAAATGGTAAACGCCATAGCGTGTACTATAGAGTTATGGATGCAAGCGGGAGATTGCTAAGCACGAAAGAAGCGCAAGAGTCGCACGAGGCAATAGCCGAGTGCGACTCTAGCTTCTTGAGTGCTTAGCAAACCTCCCAAGTGCATCCATAACTCAATAGTATACGCTGTGGAATTTACCATTTGTTTTATAACATAAACATTGTTTGTTTCTGCATATTAAGCGAGTTTGTAAAAGTTTTTGAAGAAAAGTCTGACGCGTACAAAGAGCTCATTTGCATAATGCAGCGCATGCACTTTCAAGTCCGGGTCGGTGTTCAGTTGTATAGACAAATATTTATTTCGTGAACTTTGATATTGTGGTAAAAAACAAATCGAATGTGGTTTAGCGTGGTCAGTACTCTTATCGACAACGATACACGTCATTACAGTGGTCAAAATGTTGTGGAATCACGAGGCGCAGCCAAGTGAGTCCGCAACAAATTGAGCTACATCACAAAGCGCGCGCTTTGCTTTAGTGAGTACGTCAGCAGCATACACCCATGGGCAAATAGTAGATGCTGAATTAGCAAATCAGAGCGCGCGCTTTGCTTTAGTTATGTTATAATTACAGCTGCTAAGAATTATTTAACGAAAGAAGCTTTATATTTTAACGCTTTTTAAAATCTTGCCTTGCGCTTTGAAGCAGTAAACCAACTTAATGCAGGCGTGCTCAGCCAATCAACCTCGAGTACTCATTTCCTCTTGATTATCAAAAGTGCCTTCACGATTAAGAAAAAAATGTTCTCTGTCTCAGCCAGTCAGCATTCGGAAATTTGGCACCGTGCAGTGTATGTGACAAGAAGTCTAAGTGTTTGTCCTCCAATAGATGGTAAGTAGGAACCAATCAAGACGCAATAATTATTCGACATACTATGTAGTGACCATTCAGAGAGCTCATCACTATGACCCTTTTTTGCCCTCCTAGCTAATCCGGTTTCGATTCCCACGGAGGTCAAAAGATGTTTTCTCTACCTCGTGTGGTTCCCTGATTCCCTTTACTAGGGCTAACGCTCAGTGGGTTATACATGGGTTGAATTAGCACTTAAATTTACACTTCAGAGTTAATTCTCTGTTTCATCATATGTCAGTGCTACGCGACACAACATTCATATGTACCCTTACTTTCTCTTCGCCGCGATTCACCACCTAAATCTTCCCCGACTTTCTCTGTCCGACCTCGTAACTCAGTCGGCAGAGTAACGGTAGATCTAATCCGGAAGTCGTGGGTTCGATTCCCACCAAGGTCAAAAGATTTTTTCTTTACCTCGAGTGGTTCCCTTTATTCATGGGTTGAATTAGCACTTAAATTTACACTTCAGAGTTAATTCTCTGTTTCATCATTTGTGTTCTTAGTGCTACGCGGCACAATATTCGTTATTAGAAGTGTTTTTTCCGTAATATAATTATGTAGCTACAACATTGGATCCTTACAACGAAATAAACAGAGAGCAGAATAATAATAAAACTAGAATGCAGAATGAATCCTTAAGAAACGCCAGAGCCAGTTTGAATGCTTGATTTTTGAAATGCTCATGATCGGGAAGAAAAGTTTGAAAGCTCATCAATACTCAGAGTGACTCTATTCGAGCTAAACTCTTCCCGTCCAAAGATTCTCCAAAGTTGTCTCAAGGCCCAAATTTTCCGAAATTGTCCGAGGGTAACCGAAGATTGCCAAAGACTTCTAAAGAAAACCCAAGATGCTTCCATTATACACTAGCAAGTTTAACTGCAGTTAAAGCGAGAAGCGAAGTGGCCCATCAGGCTAAAGCTTATCTCAGTGTCTGTTCCATGAAGGGAGAAAGAGAAATTCTACTGTCCCCTGAAAAGCATGCTAGACCATCGCAGGGTTACCCCCGGCATAATGTTTGCCTGATTTATACGCCTGGTTGGAGAAAGGTACTGTGATAGTAGTATCTTGCCCAAGAACACAACATCCAGGTACGAGCGCACTAACCAGGAGGCCACCACGCCTCCCACTAAGGGAATTCCAAGACGAACACTTTCAAAAATCATATCGAAAATGATATTACAAACAAGTGGATAAAAGTGATATCTTACATGTTGCATATCGTTTCTATTCGCAGCGGTCTTAGCTCAGCGCGTTTAAGAGTTAGCTAACAACAAGCGGAGCAACAAAAGCAACGACAGGAAGAGCTCCTGATGCTCTTCCTGCCGTGGCTACTGTTGTTCCTCTTGTTGCTCCTATTGCGGCTCCTCATATGGCCTGCAGAACAGACAATTTTTTGCGTATTTTAGGCGAACAGAGAAGAAAGCAAGGCCAGCGCGAAGCGGGGGTGGGGAGCGAGGGGAAGAGCACAAAAAATAACGCCTTTACGCATACATTGTTCAAGCTGTTAGGGTCTGAACGCGGCTACCCAATTGGTTACTTTATGTCACGTGCTACTCGAATATAACAAGAACCATTCGCGCACGCAAGATCAGGTTTCAAGATGAATAGTCGAAGACCACGGTATCAAAAAAAAATCAATAAAAGGAACTCAATTTGTTTTGTAAAACTGAATTATTTTAGCCCGAATCATATTTCAACTGTGTTAAATTAGTGTCTGCTTAGTTCTTTCTCAGGAGTTCTTTAATAACGGAATAAGACTCAAACAAAGGCGACCTAAACAAACAAACCGCGGAGGTCGCCGTAAATTAATATGCAGAAATCCAGCGTTCCAAAATACTGTTCAATTTAAAACCTAAAACTCTCTAATAAAGCAACCAGAAGAAAGAAACGTGACAGGAAGTTCAATGCCAATTAATTTTCGTTCAAGATGAGGAAAAAAAACCTATCTAAAGGTCAAAAATTGTTCAAAATTTCGCAGACGTGCTTCGCTGCATGACAACATGTTCCAATTAATCCTTCATGCTAAAGCGAAAACTTTAAGATTTCACCACCGACTTTTGCAGTCATTTTATACACCGTGGCCTCACCAATCGTTCCGAAAGTTGAATTCAACTTCGAAGTTATACTGTACGTTACTACTTTTGTTTTCTAAAGTCCAGGAAGCTGCTTTAAATTCGCGAACACTCGATATCAAACCACACCCATCGTCATGTTCTCGCGGTTGTTGAAGGAAGGAAAAATTCTTCACCAGAAAGGTTTGAGGACTCTACACCTTAAAATTCAATTCCTAAAATTTGATTTTTGTTTTTCCTTTCCATTTAAGTCCCAAAAAGTAATTTCTCCGTTTTAGAGATGAAAGCAAGACCTTGCAGTTTGAAGATTTCGCCCACAATGCGCCACGTTTGGCATGGTCATTTAGGGTGCGTCTGCGGGTTGAACTGCTTGCGCTCACTCTCTTTCACCTCGCTTTCGACTCCGTTCGCATACAATCGCAAAGTTACGCCTGTTCTGCAGGCTACTCCTCATGTCGCTGCCCCTTCATCCCGTCTAACGCTGAAAACCTGCATGTGTTATTTCTAATGTTGTTTCTCCCCAGTTTCTGTAATAGCACGTTTGTCACGGCTTTCTACCTGTTAGCCGAGCTATTGTAATTCCTTATTTTTTTCGCTAGCTTTATTTATCCTTCTGTTTGCCCACTTGGGATACGTCTTGTTTTCATCAACTCGAAAGCTATTTTTGCTCTAGCATTTATTTTCCTCGTGAACTTTTGTTCGTTCCCTTACGATGTTTAAATTTTGTTTTGTCATGCCCAAATGGTTTTCCACCCTGACCATGCGACCATTCAGGATTCCATATGGCTTTTGGTTGTTTGCATTCACTGTTTTGTATTTGTTTCAGCGGTCCCAAAAGGTTTCCGCTGTGGTGTCTTCGTCATCATCATTTCTTGTTGTTATTGTGCATATGACTGTTTCTCAACATGCTGAAGGTCTTAATGTCTGCTGCAGATGATGATTCGTTTTTATGTTTTATTATTTTGACTTTTTTTTTTCTTTCTTTGCGGCCTCCCGAGTTGTATTTTTTCCATCATGCCTTTCCATTCAATTTACATAACGACCCTACCTGTCGTATTTGTTTGTCTTGGCGCTTTGCATTTTTCAATCGCTATGTAAATCTGTTTCCTCTCCGCCTCGCTCGATCGCTTTTCCTGCCCATTCGTTTCCCGCATTGGGTTGGCAATTTCATAATGGATTCTTATTCTCTCTCGAACCATGTTCTGGGGCATAAAACTGCCCTACCTTTTAGCAGCTCTTACTTCCATTCACTGTGACTGTGGTAGTTTTTTTTTTTTTTTTGTCATCTTCGTCCAATTCTCAGTATGTGTTTTTGCGGGGTGCACGGGAGTGGGCTGCATACCAAGCCACAGAGTCTTATTACTCCATGGTTTAATCATCTTGGCACTCCTCTTTGCGCCGCTTAAGTGCTAGCGCCTAATGATACTCACATTTCCGGCGACTTCTGGGTTCATTCTTATTCTTCTGCTTTAGCAGACGTTTCCCTCACTGGCCTTTTGCAGACCTGAAGGTGGCTCCCTACAGTATTAACATTCACTTGAAGAAAGATGCAGAACTAAAAATGAAATATTTGTTACACATTTGAGCTTAAACCCTTGGCATTCGCAGTGAAAATCAGCAACACACCTGGGGCTTCTTTTTCGTTCATATGAGTGTATTATAGACCGTTGCCATGGTAACACCAAGTCGTAAAGGAAAAAAAAACGAAGAGAGAGTCATCTCTCTCTCCGATTCTTTTCCGGGCAGAGACGGCTGAAACACAAGCTATATTTTTTGCTATTTTTCTCCTATGTGCTTCTCTTTCTAGGGAAAGCCTCGGTAAAATATCTTTAAACTCGGCAGTCCTGTGAAAACGATTTCGGACAACAGTTTAATTTAAAAAAATTAAAAGTTTATTCGGCAGAATCGTAAAAATCTTTAATCTTCCTATTTTTAATTAAAAAAGAGAAATCCCAAGATAAAATTTGTCAAAAGCTGCTATTGTGAAGGAGGCACATACAGAGCATGTATACAAACTTTCGCCAAAATTCAGCGAGGGAAACGCGAGAAAAAATTTCGAGATGTACACGCGTGCGTGCTCATCAATGACCCACGGGCGTCATTCGCGCGTGGAAGTGGGAAAAAAAATCGTGCTTAGTTTTGATGATCTACCTAAAGCTCCTATTCGCAATATTATGACACATTTTTAGAGAAGAAAATTCAGAAGAAGGAATTCTTACCCTATGGACGGCTAGCATCTTGTAACTGAGCAATGATGTCTGCTAAAATTCGACCTTGTCTTTTTGTTGTGTTTTGTTTCTCGTATTTCCAATGAGGATATTCGTGGTCCACGCGCTTGTTGCACGCCTTCGCTTGTTGGGGAGTAACATCCTGGTTAATCCCTTCGTAAACTGGCAATTTGTGTCTGCTCCACAAACAACGCCAAGGACTGCAAATACGTGTGGTAATAAAAAAAAAAGGTTTTGTCCTTTGCGATGATAGTGACGTTCGACCAAATCCGTTTCTTTCGTTGAAACCTCTACATACCTCGTACTTTTCCCCTTGAATCAAGTACAGAAGGGAAGGGTCTTCTATTCGGTCAATAAATATTATGAAGCCATAGGAAATTCACGCAACTTGTGTGATAAACAAATTTTGAAAATTTGAATGTCATGTTTTTCGGGATTTACTGCGTGATCTCGCGTGCGTGATCTCGCGTCCCACGTTCGAAAGAAAAACTCTGTAATAGTATCCTATTATATGAAGATGGCTTGTGTCTTGCATGTGAGAGCCCCAGTACAGTTGCTCCGTCATTGTCAAAATATTCGAAGGTATGTAGCGATTATAACCACCTAAGGATTTTGCTCTGGCTTTCCCTCCGTCATTCCACCGTATAAACGCCCGGCTACCTCGATTTCGTAATAAAAGTAAAAAAAAATATTGTCTTTTTCTTTTAGTGTGGGGTTTGGACTTTATTTTCAGGTTTTCTTTTTCATAGGGTTTCTCTGTTTCTGACTTTTGGCTGTGCCTACTTTCCTTTGTTATGCCTTGGTGCATTTTGCTCTCGTTAATTATCGGCGTTAGCAGATTGCCCATAATTTAAAGAGATAGATTTCTATTTCTCGTGGTCATCATAGCTAGCGTTATTGCTCGTGGGCATGCGCGCACGGCGGCGGCGACTAGGGCATTCCTCAATTTAGGAAAAAGCTGCTCATTAAAAGTCAAAAGTTGCCTTATGTTATGATAGTTGCTAAAAAAGCTGGTAAAAAATGCTGCTCTTCAATTTATTTGGTCTGATGCTAGAGTACAACAAAAATGAAATTCCTAAGCATTTTTTGATGCAATTTTGCGGCGTAATAACCGTTGATAAATAACTTTGTTCTCAATTAGAGCCAAAATAGAAACTATCAGGTATAGGATTGTCTTGGGGGACAGGTCTTTCACAACACAAATATCTAAAAACACACTCGCCTTTTACTTGAGTCATCACGGCACCATGTTTGCAACTCACGAGGTATCATTCTGGGTCACTTGCAACAAAAGTCGTTTTACTGTAAAAACCATACGATTAAACCATCCGGGTTAGAGCACATGGTCTTAGAACACGAACAACGAACTCGCGCCAAATCAGCATTCTGGGATACAAGAATGAAATGGATCGGACTAACATAGATTTAGGCCAGCCTAAAAGCGTAGCTCCTTGGCCGGGTTGTTCAGAGCCCACTTAAGCTAACCCAGGAAAAAGTAGAATTTTGATTTGAATTTCGCAACTTTGTGATGAGGTTTATATAGGCAGGAGCCGTAATCGGGGACGGAAACCGCAAGAGCGCTATTTCTGGTATTGGGGCTGTCCCCCATCCTCGGAGACCCAGGGGCAGATAGTTGGGTCATGTGGAAGTCGAAGCGGCCAAGTTTACAAGAACGAAAATGCTTGTCTGTGATTGGGCACAAAAATTTTTGTGCCCAATCACAGACAAGCAGGTCATGTGCGGGTCATGTGCAGTACATGCGCGTATATGCTGCGAGAATCTTCGCGGATGAACGCGGGGAAAAGGTGTCCGAAATTCCCAAGATCATAGTTAGTTACTAACCAAACTATGCCAAAATGTTTGATGCCTTTGGTTCACAACTCAATACGTTCATGTCTGTTGAAATTTGACTTAAGTATTTTCGCTGTAAGCTGCTCAGTAAGAGTGAGTAAGACAGTGTCGAATTTAAATACGTCCCGCTTTATATCACTGACCTAGTAATGTTTCACTGCTTCTTTTACAAGAGCTCCACATTACTCCACTATAAATTTCACTTATGTTGAAGATTAACAGCTTTTCCATAACCCGGGAAAAAAAAACAGTCGAAAACATTTGGCGGGATATAGCTGCGTTTCAGGACTTCAAAGTCACTTCACGCACTTGCGAGGATTTCGCAAGAGTACATCGCGACCGAAAATTAAAACTAAAACAAAAATGCAAGTTTAAGTTTCGTCTGAATTGTAAGCAACGTTTACAAGGCCTAATAATTGACACTGTTACATGTCAAGTTTATGTCTTTAGATGATGTACAGTTTTGTTTGTGTCAACAAATTGTCGTCTATTTTTGAGGAATAATAGCGCTCGCCGAACGGTGTTCAGTACAGTCAGTAAAACGCAATTTGGTGTAAAAACGTACATCGAACTCAAGATAATATCGCTTGTTTTTTTAACCATAATTAAAATTCTGCTCAAGCTGGGTGATACATGTCTGAGAACATATTAAAAGCTTAGCTGAAAATATGTGAATGCAGGACGTTTTGAGAAGGATTAAAAGGAAAAAAGGTTATGGAACACCGCCAGACAGATGAACGCCCCTAAAAGGGCACCCAAGGTTGGTGGACAACTGTTTAGTGTACATCTACCAATTTTTAACTTTCAATAATAATTTCCTATATTTCCATAAATTTTACTAATCTCCAAATTTGCCCAAAAATTGCCAAAAAATTTACAAAACAGCCCAAAACATAGCTTTGCGAGATGATCCGAGAGATCAGTTCTTGACTGCCTGAAACGTGAACGAGATATTTGCCTTAGGACCACAATACCCAGCCAAAATACGGCCTTCAGGACCCCCGCCTAAGGAATATATCCGAATACAACCGAGCTTAGCCTTAGCAATGCACATTGTGAAACACAGTCCATAGTGACGGAGCAGGGGGTATAAATGTTAGAAATGGCAACAATAAATCAGTGGTTACGATTTGGGAAAAAGAGACTTCAGTCATGAATTTTCTTTTATTGAGACATTTGATATTGATACCACGCGAGTTTGATTGCATATCAATCGTTATGTACCATGCGTAGCAATAACCCATCTCTTTGCCTTTCAGAGGATAAAGAAAAGCGAGAGGCTAACCCTTGTGGATATGGATGCCCGGCAATGTGCGCTCCAACTTGCGAACCAACGTGTTGTGCCCCACCACCACCCCCTCCGCCACCACCATGCCCAGTCCCTGTGCCTATGCCAGTACCATGCCCACAGCCAGGACCCCCTGGACAACCAGGATGCATGGGACCACCCGGCCTTCCCGGATGCCGCGGATTTCCCGGTATGCCCGGATGCATGGGACCAATGGGACCAATGGGACCAATGGGACCTCCCGGACCACCCGGATGCCCCGGTCTCCCTGCTCCACCCCCACCTCCTTGTCCACCCATCTGTGTTCATCAATGTATGAAGATCTGTCCTCAGCCATGCTGCGCTCCACCCCCTGTGTATATCCCTCCACCACCGCCCCCTCCCATGCCAGTTTGTGCCCCATCCTGCGCCCCAGCCTGCTGTAAATAAGAAGTGAGAAAATGTACAAAAAAATGATTTACGGACTTGTCCTGTGGGCAGAACGATGTTATTTTGGATTTGATTAGATCAAAAGACCTCTTATTTTCGTATTTCAGTCCTACTATTGACTTCAAGGGAGAGCGAGATTTGAAAACTACTAGAATTTGTTTCTTGCACGAAAACGACATACCATGTTAGTTTCCAATAAAAGGACAGTGTCATTGTACTTGTGACTGCTGTAAGTGCTGTCTCTTTCTTTGTCATTAATAAGCAGTTAAACGGTGACCATGCTGGTTAATTATCTTTATTAAGAACAGACTAAGGACTTACATGAACATTACCGTGGAATGATACTCTCAAACATAGGAATTTTTGTATTAACTTTTCACAAATCATTTTTCATGTCATGTTATGAAGACGGATTCCACTCAAAATTCAAGATTAATTACTAAGAATCTACTCACACCATTACAACTTTTTGAATACCATTTAAAACATTTCACTATAATTCATTTCTCTAGGTGATCCCGCGATCAAATCCCCAAGCATTCTCGAGAAACTTAATGTCAAACCTCGTAAGCATGTTCAAAGCGTGTGTTATTCTGTTTTCAACTAACGCGAATGATCCCTTTTATAATTGAAATATGGATAAGTTCAAGTCAGTTCAATTTTCTCTCGCAGGGTTAAGTCTTAATAAGATCTTCTTACCTTAAGGACGTTCGCGCCAATTGTTTCTGCGCATCCTTACTGCGCACGCAAATTCACGCCACGTCATGCATGAGCGCGCGCGCGCTGAGTAATAAAATGAATAATGATAGGGCAGATGGCTGTTTTTACAGCTTTGCCTGGATTTGACGATCTTCGACGTCCGGTGACGCCTACTTTTCTTTGAAAAAACGGATTGTATTTACAATTATCTCCACTTTGTCCAAAAATGAACAAAAAAGTCAATGTGGGAAGTTAAAAAGAATTCAAGATTTCTATCCACGGGACATGGAATCCTGCCAACTTGCAGCTGCAAGGCGCGTGAAACTGTGGTCACTAAACACGAAATTGTTCTTAAAGGAACCTCACCAGTTGACTAAATTCACTTAATAGGTTCACTTAAACAATATTAGGCAGAGAAAATTACAATTCAAAGATCTAATTGTAATATTTTGGGGCTTACAGACACTGTGGCCTTATTCGCTAACGAAGTCCAATTTTTCAGATTTAGGGTGTTCTTTCGGGCTTGTTCTCTCCAAAACGAAGTCGGTGACCCCCCTTTTTTTTACATTTCTGACATTACTAACTCATCATCTTAGAGCGGTAAAAGTTTCAGAAAAAAATCAATGTTGGAAAATTTTCGCGCGAACGTCCGGCAGCTGAGCCCGCAGTACGATCGGCAGTCAAAAGTTTGGTGTGCTAACGAAACGATACGATAACAGCCTTTTTCTTCGCAGCTAACAAAAATAGAAACAGTGCTCAAGTTTCTTTGGCCTCTACTAGTAGTCAACTTGAGTATTCCGGGTTTAATTTGACGGGAAACAGCATATTTTGTTCACAATAACACAACTATTATCCTACCTAGCGATACTCGACGAACTACGGGCGAGTTACCATGTCGAGCGCCGGCGACCCATTTTTGGAGCCAAATAGAAGCTTAGAAACACAGAATCGTTCATATTTTTCACTTTTTGGTTTTTGAAATTGTAAATACCTTTTCGTAGATATTTAATGCCATCTCCAGTGAGAAAAGTTACCTGATGATTTCAATGCCTTTCCTGACTTGTTAACTTTACATCAGACACTAGAATTTTTCCCGCCTGCTGAAGCCTGATTTGTCAATTCAAATTTCCCGCGCGCCAGCCGTATGCAAGGTTAGCCCGCAATGATTTTTTTAGTAACTTAATTTTTGCATTATTGCTGGAAGAGTCTTCTGAAATCATCTTCAGTTCAACAATAGAAATTGTTTCACACCAATTGCGAGATCAATAGTTACCATGTCAACCGTGCCACGCCTTAAAAATCTATCTTTTATAGCCTTCACGCCAACAGCTGTATCTCATCACCAGAGAAACAGTTGGATATGTTTAATATACATAGAACTGTGATAGTGGAGCCCCATACCCATCATGCATGGGAAAAAAAGGGAACCCATGAGTTGAGTTTCTCATGGTTATCATGGCTAGCAGTATTGCTCGTGGGCGCGCACGCACGACGACGACGACGACGACCACGGAGTTGCCCAACATGGCAGCCATACTCCAAAAAAGAGACAAACAACCTTGGTTTACCGTGTATTTCTTCGATATTGGACATCCATGCTATGATCAATTGACACCTGTCAAAACAAGGTATCCGCTGACCAGTATCACGTGGCAATATCGCGGGCTCTAGTTTACAGCTCATCGAGGTCACATGCTTATGTGAAATTGACCGCTGACCAAGTGCTGCTTTTCCCTTCAGATCGCGCGCTCATGTCAAGTTAATTTGTTAAAAACAGGGCAGGATTAAGGTTAAAAGTAGTCTCCTTCGCAGCCGTTATTAGGGTCGTCATGCAACGATCCTCCCCACTAAGTGGGGGAGTAGCGTTGCGTGACGACTCTAATAACAGCTGCGGAGGAGACTTGGTTAAAAGTTAACCGAATTATACCTTTTTTTTCAATACAAATGTTTTTCGCTGCTTTGTTTTGTGTATATGATGATTATTAAAACTCAAAACAGAAGGCAGAAGAAGAAAACTGAACACAAAGTTGCAAAACTCAAACCAAAATTCTACCTTTTCCTAGGTTCCTGGCTCTGAACAACCCCTGCCCAGGAACTACGCTTTTAGGCTGGCCTAAATCTACATATTATTGACCTCAACCCTTAGCTTAAGTCTTTCTGCTTTTGGCCCTTAATTTACAAGGTGAAAGGGAATGAAATTAATCATGACCACGCCGTTGATCAGATTGGCCAAAAAATGTGTGACAAATGAAAGGGCATGGCTTAATTTAGGTTTATATCACAGAAGCACTATTGATCACAGTCTACAGAAAAAAAAAGTTGAATGCCTGAGGTTAAATGCTTTTCCAAGGGGAAGTGTCGAACTGAAGTGCGTATAGTTAAAATCTGACACTCGAGGAAAAGACAGTTAAACACGGAGCGATCCTATAAATGGAGGCTGAGCGGCTCAGCCCATCAATCAGAAATTGGAATACTCTTCTTTGATTGGCTTATTCACCCGGGCGTGTCGTACTCCCGCGAAATTCGCACGAAGTAATATTTCAGGCGACCGCACAAGGGAAGATTTTTCGTTTGTTTGCTTTCTTTCTAAAAAGGTAAGCGAAAACAACAAGAATGGCGTCTACAGAACAAGAATTTAGACATATACATATCATATACATGCATTTTAACTTATTATTTTTGTTGTTTCACTTGTGAAAGCATATCGATTGTTTTGGAGTTGTTTACTCCATATAAATGCCGTACGCGTGTTTTAGACAAAGTGCAAACCGTTGACAAACATGTACATGCTAAAAAAAAGTGGTATCTTTCATTATGACCCCAAAATTTTTTTTCGCTAAAACAATAAAGCTTATTTTGTGGAGTAATGTGCCTCAAAAATTTTTCGATTTGAACTTAAATCCTCGAATTTCTGTGCCCCTTTGAAACCGAGTTTCGTATGGTTCACGACCGAGCATGGGGAATCTGGGGAGAGTAAGGCCGTGACGTGACTTCGAGAACGAAAGTTTCGGCTGTCCCAGTCGGGCCTTTTACTCTGTGCGAGCGTAGAAGCCTTTTTGCCGCATAAGTTTTTCGCTGGGGCTCCACAGTCGACAGATTTCTGTTTTTATTAACAATATCTTCTACTTCGTCGGGTTCTGAAATGAGCTTTGACTCAGAAGACTCCGAATTTTATTATATCGCTGAAGAGAATGACGACTCGCACTTATCAACAACGCAAAGTGAATAGTTAAACGATGACGACCGAGCTGATTTATATGCTGACAACTCTCTGGCCAACGAAGAATGGACAGCCAAATGAGGTGGATGCTGACAAAGAACTCGAACGAGCTCTGATGGACAGACCCGAAGGCAATGATATGTAGAAGTCAAAGAGTGATACTAGTAAGACTGTAGCGCGTGGCGCGTATTTACTATTTTCGCGCATTCTTCGATCTCGCATTAACATACTTTCGTATAAATAAAAGTCAAGTCCCTTTACTTTCTCAAATTATTTTAACTTCATGCGTTCAAAGTAGATCAAAATGATTATCCCATGACACAACAGACACAATGCTTGTGTTCTTTTCGTGCGAGTTTGGAAATTGTAGCGTCGCTTCCCTTCAAAACATCAGCGAATGTTATTGTTGTTATTATTGTATTAAAGTGAGTTAGAAGGTTGTCAAGACTCAAAGAAGAATAATCTTGTTCTTGAAGATATTGGTGCTGATGTTATCTTAAAGTGTGTTACTGAATATCCAGGAATTAAACCTGTATGGCTTCAGAAATGGAGTTTTAAGATTAGTAGCGGGCAAATACAAAACTATCTGTCAGCTGTGCCGACTGACTGCTGTTGTTTCTCAGATCAGATGCAACAACGGCAGCATGAATCGATGGACAAGCGGTTATTCCAAAGCCACTGAGTCAGCAAAATCCCTTCCTCTCTCTGAAAATCCAGGCATCGAGCGAGATCATCTGGTTTGAATTAAATGCTTTATAGAACAGATCACCGAACACTTATTACACGGCTATCACTTTTGCACGTTTCGCTTTCACGAAATCGAGCCATCCCTTTGTACGTTTCTTCTCTTCAGGACGATCATCTCCATAAAACGGTATGGCATTTAGCGGAGTATCTCCTGTAAGTTTGTTGTGTTGGTACATGACAATACAGCGCACGTGGCTAGCATTTTTTTCGAACAACTTTTCCGGCCTTTCTCACAGAAACAAGTAAATATGCGAATCTCAGAATCATCGTGTTCTCGATCTGACGTCACATCCGGCCCTCGACCCATTCCCCGTTAAACTCGGTCGTGAACCAAAATGGCGGCATTTTGACGTACTTTGACGAGCCATAGAAAATCAAAGATTTAACCAAATCGAAAAATTTTTGCGGCACATTACTCCACAAAATAAGCTTTATTGCTTTAGCGAAAAAAATTTTTGGGGTTAGGTGCACTTTAAGGCATAAAAACTAACTTATACCTTTTTTACAATTTCAACAAAATTGAGATACCACCTTAACTCTCTCTACCTGTCAATAGCTTTGAATTTGTGAAAATGCTTTTGCCCCTGTGCCTCCGAGGATGGTTGTCCTGATACTTTGTCAAATGTTCTTATGAAAAATGCTTTTAGCGAAATCTTATAATAGGACAAAAGGGAAACAGTTTGTCGTTCTTTGTAGGAGGGACAGGAGGCATCAAAATAACTCGTTACTAAGCACAAGCTACTATTCTTTTCAAAGCAGATTTTTATTCAAGAACAAAATCCTAACACGTTTAAGTCAACATTAACAAATTGCGAATATTTACTTAGTGGGTTATTGCGCTCTTTTTGTCCTCTTTATCGTCGCCTTCTTTTTTAGCTTCTTCTTTAACATTATTTTCTGTCGTTTCCGCTGGGACACAGCCTGGGTAACCGCAGTTGTACCCATATGGGTAGTTATATCCATACGGGTAGTGGTACGGGTACGGGTAGCCGTACGGATAGGTGTGCGTGGCGGGCTGTTGTACGGTCACTGCAGGATGTACAGTCACTGCCGTGAGCGGAGCTGCGGGGTGGACGGCCGGATGTACTGCTGGGTGTGCGTACGGGTATGGGTAGTGGTACAGGTAGGCGGGGTGTTGATAGGGGTACTGTCCATAATGCAAGGGATACCCAGGATGTTCATACCCAGGGTAGTAAACAGTACTGGTTTTTCCTACAAACGAAAATGAACGATTGTTAATAACTCACGATCTTGAGCATATAATCATATTTTAGACTGACATCATCTTCTAAATTGATATCATATTTTAGATTGCAGGAGAACTACGTATACCTTTCTTGTCTTTATCCTGTTTCACGTCATCTGATTGCTACAGTCTGCTTTAGATGACCTCAGGAGACATTTGTCACGCAATGGGTACCCCCGTGGTATTATTTCTTATAACATGAACGATGTAGTCAATAAACACCAAAACAAACCTAAGGATATCATTACAGTGCCCAAAAAAGAAATTTTCATTGTTTTACCCTATCTAGGTATTCAAAGTAAAATTGTCACTCAACAGCTCAAATCATGTATCTACAAGTTCTATGGTTGTTTTAATCTTAAGATTATTTTCCGAAACACTCGCCGAATTAAGTCTTTTTTCCCCTATAAAGACAAACTCAACCGCTCCCTTAAAGTGCCCCTAACCCCAAAAATTTTTCTTAGCCGCCAAAAAGGGCCTTTTTGTTCTGATCACATTGGTGAAAAAATTATAGTCGTACGATTTTTCCTCGATTTTCTGTGAATTTTTAAACGGCCCCGTCTCCTGCATGTTCAGTGTTATAATGTCAGTGTTAGCAGGGGACGTTAAAGAACCCACACACTTATCGGAAAGAGTAGGGGATGAAATTCCCGGTGCTGTGGTCTGGCCTTGTTTCACGGGTTGGTGCTTCACATAGGGTTAACCTCGTGCACCTTTCCCCCTTGGACAGAAATGCCTAAGAAAAATTGCTATGTCTTGTCTATGCACAGTTAATAGAACTAAAGAATGTCACTCGGTTATGCCCCAGTCACGTGACGCGTTTAGACCAATCACGTGCAATCGAAATATTTCATTGATTAATTATAGTTAATCCAACAAAATCCGGGCCCAAGTAACGGGAAAAAAGGAAACGATTTCTAGCCGACCATGTTGTAATCTATCCTCAGGGCTTCTAAATTTGAAATATGAAAATTATTTCTTCTGTACAGTCATAGATACTAGCATTTTTACATGCACATCGTGGAAACAAATTAAGGGAAGTGATAACTGCTTGAGGCAGGAGGAAATGAGCAAGCCATCCGAATAAGGATAGAGTTACTATTTACGCAGTAGTCATGATAGTCTCTCATGACTGGGTAGGTCGGCGTTGATTAAAATCGGTTCTGCCATCATGAAATTTAGATTGCTCCTTTAGAAGTGATAGTTCTGTTTCTCAGTTGTGGTTTGAAGTGAAATGTCTGGAAAACAGAGCTGGTTATATCATACGAAAACATTTGCAGTGTGACGTGTTTCTGCTGTCGAGTTAGGGATTCACAACGCAAATGACAAGGACAAACATGTCATGCAAAACAGCGCTCTTTATCTACAGTACCGAGAAATACACCGGATTGCGTCATAAATCCCTGTGACATCATGTGTCGGTCACACTACCAGGAACAACGCGTTAGTAAAATCCATACAGAATTACACATTAATTAGAGGAAATCTGCTGATCCATTTACAACCACGTTTTCTTCGGTCAGTTCACTTTGATACTCAGTGTCACAAACTTCGACGTGGTTCTTGACAAATAATTCGAAAGTTTGCTGGATTTATGCAATTATACTTCAAAGCTAAAGGGAATTCTTCTTTGATTAGAAAATTAAACAACGCACGTCATATTGCAAATAAACAGGTTGTTGATTAGGCTTGATTAGTTGGTAATGTTGTTTATCGTAGAACGTTAAGTCATAGCGAAATTTTCCAATTATTGTTTACTCCCCTGATTCTGAGCGAAGCTCAGCAAAAAAAATCCATAAATTGAAGAAGGCAATTCATTGTTAACTACCAGCTTAATTTATGTTGGTTATGGAGGTTAACAATTTAAATAAATCAAATACAAAAACAAATAAATTCCTTCAGTGATAGTCAATGTACCCGCTG
Organism: Micromussa lordhowensis; assembly: GCA_964020085.1. NCBI lineage: Eukaryota > Metazoa > Cnidaria > Anthozoa > Scleractinia > Lobophylliidae > Micromussa > Micromussa lordhowensis. Next base: position 3,819,556 of record OZ026603.1, read on the forward strand.
ATTAATTACGAGTTGTTGATTAGGTCTAATGACTTCTAATTAGCTCTCCTTACCTGAATGGAACGTCAAAGTGAAATTAACCAATCACCTTCTTCGAGTCAGATTATTGTTGCCTCAGGCGGATCCAGATCTTGAGCTAAGGAGGGGGGGAGTCAGGTTTTGTTTTGCTTGCCCTGCCGGCTTTTCTTCCTTCTGTCATTTCTTCTTTTATTCACCCAAAATAAGGCGAGCGGGCGGACCTCTGCATGAGCCCCTCCCTTAGATTCGCCACTGGTTATGTAGGGAATTCAATGTACACAGCACATATTTATTTCACGAATGGCTTTTCAGGAAGTAAAACTGTAATTTTGAAAGGAACTTCAAAATGAACAGTGTGAGCGAATGTTCCCACTTTTCTGGTTTAAATTCAGTAATTCTCGTCATAAAAGGCGTTAAGATATTAAAGGGTATGTTTAAAGCTCGTTTTCTAAAAACGTGATATACTATTTTGAAGATATTTTGCGAAGGATTTGTCCTATAGAGCTGACATTTTCAGGATTTGTTGTTCTCAGTAAGTTTTGTATTTTAAGCATAGAATTTTTCCATCAAGTGCATTTTGTCGAAACTATGCATTGAAACGATTGCTGAGTTTTCTGTATCAGATTTGCTTAGCTATGCCATTCGTTTCGTAAACACTATATTTTGGCTTGCTTTGGTGAGACAAACTTAATTAAAAAATAGCCGGTAGTTAACTTAATGATAAATTATTTAAAAGGAGAGCAATTACACATCAAGCAGTGGTAGATGCCATGAATAAGTCTTTATTTCATCCACTGTAATCGATTGTGGTTATAAAAGTTTCAATTTGTTTTAGATGTGGACAAGTATGTTGTGCTAATCAGTATGGTAAAGAACTTTTTTTTTTCAACATATTAATAATAGCCATTGCCCGGTAAATACGGAGACTCTTTTGGTGAACTTTTTTCAGAAATATACTTTCAAACTTCCAGCGAGTTCACATTTTTGTGAAAGTATATTTCTGAAAATAGTTCACGAAAAAGGGTCTTTTTGATGCAATAAAAGAAATCCGACCTGTCGTCGATTCTCCATATTTATAAGGAATGGCTCTTAAGAGCGCCTGTCTGTAGATTTCGCATGCAGGCTAGGGGTACAAAATGAAACAAATCGAGAACTCCCAAACTTGGCCAGAAATTACGGTGGAACAATTTATTTAACAAAAATACTCTATGTTCGACCAGATTTTGTTTTTTGGCGACTCACATCCGTTTTCAAGGAGTCACTGGCATTTAGATAGATAAAGTGGCGAAATTGATTCTTGCCTTGTCCTGTGAAAGTATGACTTAAAAATAGTTAATAATCCGGGAACTTACTCAACGCATTCCCCATCGAACTGTCTTATTCACGATTGCTGCTAATTTGATCCCTATTTCCCTGCAGACGGATATTTGACATATTTACATATTTACAACGTTTGTCAACGTCTTTATCCTAATTAAATGGAGAGCTGAAATAAACGGAATGTGCGCATGCTCTTCATGAAAACTCTAACACTGTCTGCCTCATTTCCCGGGGGACACCCTTGGAAAGATATCCCTCGGTTGTGTCACCGGGCGTTAATAAACTGATCAAAGAATAAGTTTTTCAATGCTACATTTTAAACAGTTGTCTCGAAATAACCACCCTATTTAAAAGCACGTGTCAACAAAAATCAAAAATTGGTAAAGGTTTTGGTAAAGTTATTTTTTTCAAACTAAGTGGAGATTTCCATAAAGAAACAGGGGGTTTCTTGCAGGTCTCGTACAATGTCAGAATTTCTTTAAATGTCGTAGAAATTTCATAATAATACCTGGAAAAGTTGTAGAATACGCTGACTGCAAGTGGATATCTTCCGGCTTTATACTCAAGGCATATGGTTTTCTTCAACTAAATGGCTGATTTTAAAGCCTAAATTTCTCATACCTGGCCTTGAAATCTCTTGTCACCATTTTCTACCAAAACAAACACGAACTATTTGAGAAATGAACCACATAGCGATGAATAGTTCAGTATGGACTACTAAAAGCCGGAGTTTGAGCAAATTTGGAATTTCGCTTTTCGTCTCTTTCGTGTGTGGTATTTTCGTGACTCTCGCAATTTTAATTATGCCATTTTAACGCCAGGAGGTTTACGTCATCAGTATGGAATTTCTGGCGGTGAATCGCAGACGTCTATCCAACCTCGTTCCCAGGCTCTCTCTCCTCTGCCTCCCTTTGTCGTTGGGAGAAGGACCCTGGTTGCGGCTGGTCACGTGACCACCTGTGACACAAACTTTTTCACCAGGGTGGAGTCAACAAATAATTTTTGTCGATATCAACTGAAGCGAAAGAAAGGCGATCACTGGTCGCTATATCAAACTACACACTGGCAAATACACCTTTGAAATTCTTCAGTCCTATTCTAAGCTTCATACAGGACAAACGAAATTAATTTGTATGTATCCAGCGTATTGAATTACCACTCTTTATTTCAATTCCAGCCGGTCGAATTAAGCGTAAACTGTTTCATAGCATGTTGCCTGAATTAACCTCACGGCACACTGTTCGCTATATAAAACGATGTTTTATTTACTATTTTGCAAAACATAATTCTTGACTATGTCAAGGAATCGTGTTAAACATCTGCCTAAATATAAACTTACATAAACCTGATGCAGATGAAATATAAGCGCGGGCTTAAGTCAACAAAACTGCAAATCATTTTACATTGCGTTAAACCAAATGCAAGTCAGCTCGGCTAATCGGCCATGTGACAGAAGTACTTTTTAAATTCAAATTACCGCACAAAGAAGAAAATAAATTACCTCCGAAAGCAAAGATTCAAGAGACTGATCCACTGGTCTCACTTCGATTCGGTACGTGACGTTTTACAAGTGATAACCGTCGGAAATTTTGAGCTCCATTCGGCTGCCGAATTTCTTTGTGAACGAAAGTCTTCTATATTTTGGAGTCGGCAGAAATAATGTAGCCTTCTTCATCGGCAAAATCCGACTTCGAACCCGATAGAGCGGGTAGCTTTTTTAGCGACTGCTCGAGGTTTTGAAACCCTCAAAGTTTGCCACAGCAACAATTAAAGTACTCTGCCACCCCTCCCACCCAACATATTTTTTTACCACCCAGATTCTGGGTGGTCACGTGACCAGCCGCAACCATGGTCCTTCTCCCAACGACAAAGGGAGGCAGAGGAGAGAGAGCCTGGGAACGAGGTTGACGTCTATCTTCGCTTTTCGCACGTAGTAGCGGGAACGAATGAGAGACGGCTGTATTCGCAGGCTACAGTTTTGAGCGCTGCTCCCAAAATCCGGAATCGAAGTGAGAAGCCGACAAATTTGGGACAAAGGACACTTCGCACAAAACAATGCTAGACCTAACCTGCTCACTGAGAATCCAAATTCAATGGTAGCTAATGGTATTGATATGCAGGTATTGTAATCAATTGTGTCTAGCTGTACTTAATTTGCATTTTGTGACTACGTGTTATTAATTGTTACCTCTGTCACGGTACCCGAGAGGCGGCTGTCTTACGAGATTACAAACCAGCGAAAAGGTAGGTTTTACTAATTTTCTTTTCGTTTTTAAATTTTATTGTGATTCCATGAGTTACGGAAATGATGCCCGAGCTTTCCGATCACATAAAATATTTTGCTATAGCGAAAATTCAAGTACGGATCTCTACGAAGGCGATCAGAGTAGACAAGAGGTTTGATCGAGCGATAGAAATCGTGTCCCAAGCAAAAAGCGTCTAATAAAAAAATTCGAATAATCAAAATAACAATCTGACGGATGTTTTAATTTTTGTAATTAGAAGGAAACATACCTGGACTAGTGGGTGTAAAATAAGCCTTTTTCTCATCCAAGTGATTCAACGAGTTACATAACATTTCCCAGACGTTACATCGCAATTGTTTGCAGTCACGGGGCAGTCACTGTCGAAATGTTAATCCTGAAAGTTTCAAAATGTCTTGGTTTTCCTTCACGTATTGCAGTTTGGCTGTTGGAACTTTTGCTTAAACTTAAAAGATGTAAAATCTTCGAATACCATCTATAATATCTATAACACTACCTATATATATCGGAGAGGAAACGCGTTGAGATTTTAATTACAAAAATTACCACATGTTCGTCTCACGTGTAACGCCAAGTAGATTATGATTATCACGTTTTTCTCAGTTTCTTAGCAAGTATTTCGGCCCTGTTCCTTCTGTTGAAAGACAGAATGGATGAATTTTAATTCGCGAGCGGATTGTTGTGGTGGTGACAAATTTGATCTCTCGAAGTGAAGTTTTTCAGTGTTGCAAAATTTCAGTTGCACATCTGAAGAAGTAAAATTCTCGGGGAAATGAAAAGAAGAGAATATCAAAAACCCAGGCTTCATCAAAGACCGGGAGGATGATTTATAGGGCCTAATTTCATGAGCCGAGCTGGCCCGGTTAGCCGGGCTGCTTCGCTTTCAGCCCGGTAGCCAGCCAACCCGGTTCGTGGCTGATGCGATAACCGCGGGAGACCGGAGCGAGCTTGATTTCGTACACTCATTGGCTCAATGAGCCGGGATAACATAGAAAAATCTCAGCCCGGTTAGCCGGGATCCCGGCACCGCGATACCGGGATCTCGGCTAACCGGGCTGGCTCGGTTGTCATGTAATCGCGAAGTTGATTTTTATTGCGTTTAACAAAGGTGCCGAGGAAATTACCATGTAAACACCAAGACTCATGCCGGACATCTTGGTTTGGAAATTACCTGGCATGGAGTTTTGGAGACGATACCTTATGGATTTTTAGAGCATCGATAGTAGAGCTGGGACGAATTATTCTACAGTAAAAGCAAATTCCTGCACGGTTAACTTTTTTTTTTTTCTTTTAAGACACATGCAGTCCGGTGGCGCTTACGTATGCATTTCTTGAAGCAACAACTGTCTACCACTGTTAAAGCTAAAATGGAGCTAAAAGTCCTTTTATTGTTTTTCCAATAATCAAAATAAGATTATGAGTGAGAAATCGCGGATTAAAATAACAAAAGGCTTAAACAAAAAAAAATTCGAATAAACTATCTCGCCACAAGAGGCTAACATTAAGCAGCGAAAGTAGTTTAGGTCCGAACTCGAAGTGTTATTATCTTATGTCATCTTATGTGGTACCTTTCTTATATGATATCATGCAATATCATACCCTTTCAGTTTTAAGTAATATTGTAGTGAGCTTGATGGCACCTGTTGTTTGAACAGCGCTATACTAGACACGTAAGGATGGCTTTGTTTGAATTTTTTTTGATATGTCAGTCGTATCTACTCGCTTTCGACGGTCCGAACTCCTGATAACTCGGGCCTTATGCTGATGATTTCGCTCGACACCTGGAGTTGCTCACATAAAGACCTATCATTTTCGTAGGAGATGCCTTTGTCGTGTTATTGTTTCAGTACACTATATAATCGTTTTACTGAGCTACGTGTTAATGTATATCGTTTCCATGTCCAGGCGCAGTTGCAGTATGTTGACCAACGCGTGTTTGGTGTTACTCGCCCTTCTGCCTCTTGTGGCGCTGTCAAACGAAATTAAACCCTGCCCTGGGGACACAAGAGGGGACAGGTAGGCTTCTTCTTGAATCATGGCTACGTTATTGTTTTAGAGCAATCAAGTGTCAGAAGTAACTTGAGGATTCTGAACTAATCATATCATCAAGATTAAGATAATGGATAGTTTGACCCTTTGGGCTGACACTAAAGATACTAACATAACAGTTTTCAATGTCAAATCCTTCAGCGACACATCCTCTGAGGTAGGTATAGTCTGAAGGAAGCTGAGAACCTTGCCAACATTCCATGTCTCTGTATATCGTGATGCTGTTGGTGTTGATTCAAATATGCCTTTGAGAAACCTTGTAACCGTCGGATGGGAGCCAAATGTTATCCCATTTTGTGATCCGGATTGCCATGGGTCTGCTTAAATACGTTACGTGATCTTTCCTGAATACTTGCGCCCCTTTCTCAGCCAATAGGATTCCATTTGACCAAAACAAATAGCGGCTTGCTTACGCGCGTTGTCCCTCACTTTTTAAAAGCTGTGTGTGTTTTCTCACTCACACAAAATTTCATGTAGTCTGCCCTTGCATTAAATGAACTTACTAGAGCCCTTGTAACTTTTCATTCGTTTAATTTCCACTTATTTTATTCCTAACATATTGCCAGTGACATAGCATACTTTTCATCGTAGAGTAGGTCCACATCAGCCTCTGGCTCCCTTCAATTTAACCTGCTACAACAAATAAAGTATGTACATGTTTTGTATGTGTGCACACATGCAGGTATTACACTGGTTTTTGACTTCAAAACGCCCTCTTACAGTTACGCAATTAAAAGTAAATTTGTCATTCGTAAGCGCGTTGATAGGTATGAAATATGGTCAATATGAACCATTGATATCCTTCGAATTGCAAACCGATAGCTACAAACGCCGAGTTATTAGTTTATTTTGAAACTGTACAAAAAGCACCAGTATCGACAGCTGGAGCTTGTCAACAGGTAAATTACAATCATAACTCTTTAATTTACCTTTCACAGAATGGTTTGCACAACAAACCGAATTCAAGCCAGAATTTGACTACATGGATATCCACGACATGAACAAGTCTCTTTCGAAGTTTTATTTGTCGGCGAGAAAGCAAGACGGAAGTCATTACAAAAAAAAAAGTTTGTTATCAATCAGGGCGGCCTTAGATCGCTATCTACGCTCTCCTCTACTGGACAAGAAATTTTCAATTTGCGACGGAATTCAGTTTAACGAAGCAAATAAAGTTTTGAATTCTTACCTTAAACACCTTGCCAGCACCAGTAAAATTGCCGGAACTATCAACAAGAATCCCTTGACGGCTGAAGTTATCCAAAAGTTGTTTGAGAGCGGAGAATTGGCGATTGCAGATACGAAAATACCTCGCGCTTTGCTGCAGACAACATGGTTTTACGTTTCGCTATATTTCGCTAAAAGAGATAGAGAAAATCAAAGTCGTATGAAGAAATCCATGCTTCGCTTGGCAAAGAGTACTTTGAACTCAACAAAGAAGAACCAGGCGCAGTGCTTTCCACCAAAAATCACACGGGCGGCCTTGAGGGCACTGAAGATCCTCCAGATGGAAAAATATTTTCAAGCCCCGGTTCCAAGAGATGCCCAGTTCAGACCATCAAATCGTATCTTTCGCAGTGCAAAGTCTGTTTGAAGCTTGGGTCATGTGATTGATCATTCGAACGCGGAGTTCCCGCTGGCGCATGAGACCTTTACACCGGAAATAAAATGTTATGATTACCTAATTTCTCTGTTGTTCAGCTCCGAAATTCTACTAAAACAGATATTCGAAATTCTACTAAAACAGATTATTCGGAAATATTCACCTCGCTTTCGGCGAATAATTAATAAATGTAAGAGCATTTCCAGTAGAGTATTGTACCGTTGTGGTAACATAAAGCGTTTAAAAGTAAAAGGGCTCATATAAAAGGTAGACTTTTCTCGATTGAAGGGTTAACAGCGTTAAGAACAAGAATATTGCTTATCTTTTGATAGACGTTGCAATCACGATCCGACTCATAGAGTTTGTGCCAAGATTGGAGTTGCAGACACATCCTTCTGGGAATTTACAGGACAAAAATCTTGGTGTGGCGGAGTGAGTAAGTATGCCCTACTCAATAGGAAGAGATAATAGACTCGCCTAGTATTTCCTAAATATTCCACTTTATTTTGTCCAATTAGACTGAAAGTAAGAGATAGGTTAATGTGCTATCAGTGATGCACATATGGTCTGGTTCATGACTGGATTAAGTTGTGTGTGTGTGTGTCGTCTAAACAGAACATTGCAGAGAAGGTATTAAAAAATGCGATTACATATTATTTTATTTATAGACCGAAAACTTGTCTTAAACCAAAGAGCTTATTTTTCTTCAGCTCTTACTTGCTTTTGAATTACAGATTTGTGAGGATGGTGCCCATTTAAATGAAAAAATATATTGCTTTATTATAATACTGAGAAGTTTCTTAAATGCTGGAGCGAATAACTCAGTCGCTTGTAAACTACTCAGTTCTTTACAACTATTAAGGTAAGAAAACGTCTAGAGAGTTACAATGAGAGCAGAGATTTCGGATATCCGTGATGGCTCAAATGAATAGAAAACTTGCACATATTCGTGTGTTCCTAATATAGGTGAATACGGCGATCAAAATGATGGAAAACTGAGATGTCCTGCTGAAAATCCAACTTGGTGCATTTGTAAGTGGGCCACTGCAAAATGGATTAAAGGAGAGGGTTGCAATGAAGTAAGTATAGGCCGTTTTGGAATTTCGTCACTATTCATCTACCCCACCAAATTTCAGAATGAGACGGCGGAGAAGTTTAAATGTCCAGCTGCCGAAAGACTTGAAACACCCCAACCTCCCCTCCCTTTTCTTCCCATAAAACGTACTTTTTCTGTAGGCGGGAATATTCATGTTTAATTAATCCTTCTGGCTTGATCTTTTTTTCTAACAGCGCATTCAGTTTGACTGCGAAGCTACAGATGTGTGTAACTTGAAGGTACCGTATGAAACTTTCCATTTCAGCTTACAGCGCATGTTCAGTTAAGAAAGTTGATGGTGATTAAAACCGAACCGTGAAACAATGCCAAACAAGGTGTACCAGGGTACTAGTTGTTGTTGGTTTTTTTAGGTTAGAGGATCTACGACCTCCAGGTTCTGAATCCTATCACTGATTAGTAGAATTCCACTAGTATACTAACGCAAATGCTGCAATCTGTTTGGCTGAGCTACTCGTACACTATCAGCCATTAGAGTACAGTCGCTGTCGGTCGTGCACAAAATGCGAAGTTTTTATAATTTTTCCGCAGTTTTGGAAGAAATTTTAGATGTAAACAAGTAGTTAAATTCCTGAGAAGACTAAAAAAAGCACATTTACGTTTTCTTGACTTTAAAAACTTCAAAATGTTGAAAAAGCCGGTGCGCGCGTAAACAACTGCAAATTTGCCAAGGACAGTTCAATTCCTGCGACTTTGTTTACAGGTAGAGTTCAATAATTAATGCGTGCAAAAATAATTGCAAACCGTTATTTGCGTTAATTTCAGTTAGAATTCTACTAAAACATTTAGATTATTCGCTCTCGATTTCCATGAGGCGATAGTTGATTCGGCCTTCGGCCTCATCAACTATCACCTCATAGAAATCTCGAGCTCATAATCTAATTGTTAATTAGTACAAATTTACAATGGTCTATTGTTAATCTGTGAATTTGATTGGCTCTTTCACTGTTTTCTATCTGCTGATGGACAATAGTTGTGAATAGCCATAAAAACCGTTCTTCTTTCTTTCAAGTGATGCTTGTTTCACACCCCACATCGCGCGCAGTGTTTGAAAACTTTGAATTGCCGATGTAAGCACAGTAAAATTTTTCCTAAGCGTTACTTTACATTTTTATGCAATGAGACTATTGTAAATTTATACTAAAACAATTAGACTACTCGCCCTCGTTTTCTACGAGCGATAGTCAACGAGGCGCAGCCGAATTGACTATCTGCTCATAGAAAGCTCGGGCTCGTAGTCTAATTGTTAATTGGATTTTCCTTCTTACTTAAGGTCGCGAAGTCTTTCTGGAGTTTCAATAATAATAATAATAATAATAATAATAATAATTTAAAAAAATAACTTACTTACATAATGCTGGGTATAAAAGACTTGTATCGGCTATAAAATAATTACATGAGTACATTTGAGAGAATAGCAATAAATTATCTTAATGAAATATATCACAAAATACTAAAATCGTTCATACTGGAAATACGCTGTCTCAAACATTCGCAATAATAATAATAATAATAATAATAATAATAATTAGTAAATTTATTAATCTATTGTTATTGTTATTATATATTTTAATATTCATATTCTTGAATCTGTAAATAGTCTATCTTTTTAAATCTATGAATAAAGTTTTATTTAAAATAATAATAATAATAATAATAATAATAATAATAATAATTAAATTTTTAAAAAACATGTATTTACAAGAAGTCAAAACAGCTCCAAAATAAAAGATGAAAGTACAGTATAAAAAGAATATTTACAACTTAAGAATCTCGGTAAAGGTTATTGTCTAGATTTGAACTACAGTAGACCTTAAAAACCGACTTGCTAATAAAAATGGAAATTCTTTAATTTCAAATATTATTCCTATATTAAAATAATAATAATAACAATAATAGTAATAAGAATGGCAATAACAATAATAACAATATAAAATAATCAGCAGCGCTGTACAATTGATTAAAATAACAAATGTGCTGAAACACTCTCAATAAATCTTCCATTCTCTAATTCGCAGGACTCTTACTTCGATTATGACGTCGATTTGAAGCCTGCTCATGATTGTATGATGTTGAAGTGTAAGAAGCAATGGGATGCTTGTCCGAAAAGTGAATCCCAGGCCAGGTCCTTTCACACTCGAGACTTTCTAGAAGCTAGAAATCTACAATTTTAGACATTGGGTTAACTGGAGATGAGAAGCGCAGGCGATATTTGTCAATAACTTAGTGTAGAGATGTCGTGAAGTGGGATTACAATTTTCATTTCCATGAATACTGTGATTACGGGTGTCTTATTATTTTAATAAATGCGAGTGTTTCAAGACATAGCTCATCCCGCTGTTATGTTGATATCAATTCCTCGACGTCTTCGGACGTAGCTAAGGGATTGATCGGGTGCAACGTAGAACGGACAATTCGCTTTGTTTCCTCTACAAGTGGGTTTTATGTAGCTTACTTTTTTTGGAGACCTCCAGTAGGAATTATGTCACCGGATTGATGCTTCAATTTCTCTGATAAGCGTGGATGTATTAGTATATACAAATTTACTTTTTGCACCGTGTCTTGAGTCTGCAGATCCACTCGGCTATTGCCTAGTGGATCCACAGCTACTTTGACAATGTTATGACGAAATTCTTGATCAACCATAGGACAGACGTATGAAAAACTGACATGAATTTGTTAATTCCATTTTTGAGGATTATACTATTGAAAGAAGGTTTGACAAAGTACTTAGTGCAATTTCCTGATAACTGCCCTCGACGATTGATAGGGTTTTTGCAGTTTTGGCATCCCTATGATGAGTAAAAAGGTATTCTAAGAAAAAAAAAATGGATTCCGGAATTTTAAAGCACTAAGATCTAGCTTTAAAGTTCTGGCTTCGGCCACGCCCAATGAAGTTGACCACGTTAGGAAATGACGTGACTTCAGGAACATCTCAAAGCTTCTACTTTTTTATTTTGCTTGATTGACGACCGCACTGCTTCACCAACTTCCCTTTGTTTGTTTTTTGTCGAGAAAAACTCATAACCACTACTGCAACAACAGTGAACTGAACTAGCAGGATCTGCCAATTCCTTACCTGACGTCACAACGCATTCAAAAACCCAGACTCTTTTTTTGCGCTGACTGACGGTCAACTTCATAGAGCGTGGCTTAAGCGGGAACTTTAAAGCTGGATTTTAGTGCTTTAAAGTACTTGTAATAGCTTTTTACACACTATAGAGACACCAAAACTGCAAAAACCCCTGTAGGCCGTATGGACACTTTAATGTCGCCAAGCGGCCGAGCGAGCGGCGAAGTCGCGAGAGATCGTCCTTCGTACGGTAGGTACTAAATAAACAAGACGAAATGACTTTGTAGAAAGTTTATCAAATAGGCTTAACCGGGGTAGCTGAGGGCGATTTTAACCGAAGTCTAATGCGCACTCTGATGGACCACTCGTAATAAACTTTTCAGTTCTACTTTAAAGCTAGTCGATATATATAAAGAGAAATCTCATTGTTGTTTGTTCTAACGTTGTTGTTTCAAATCCTACTGTGGTATAGTTTCACCTTGTGTGTTTTCATTTCACACTAGTGTTACTTCGTCTCTTCTCGTTTGCCCTCTACACTGTCTCTTACACTCAGTAACCGTTTGCGCACGACTTGAAAAAGTGCAGTTTCCTTCACACTGGCGCGAGGGTTCCCTACGGAAGACCACTTCTTTTAATGCATGTCGGAAATCTTTTTTTGCCAATGTGCACAAGACTGGGTTTAACAGTGGAGGGAGGAAGCCGAGAAATACTAACAGACGCTCTATCGACACTGGTACAGGAGAAAACGGTGACGATTCCATGTGTGCATCAAGTACCATCAAGAAAAATGGCCTTCAGCAGCCGACAAAAATCACCATTGTGATCACTAAAACGCTGCGTCCTCGCCACTCTTGAAGTAATGATCGACAGCTGGGTTGCTGAAGACTTTTGCTCAATTGACGATCAGTTTTGTTGCGTTTAAACGAAATGTAAAATATGCGTCCATAAATATAACACATTAACAACAAAGGAACCGCAAAGAACAGCCCGATACAAGCTAGGCTGTACTTTATATCGATATCTTCTATTCTAGTTTCAAATTCAGTTAGCACGGCTTCGTCGAGATTGTGCCAAGCCAGCTGAATAACAGAAGATATAAATGACAACAGCCAAATGGCAAAAATAGCGGCGATAGCTCGCCACTTTGTAACAAAAGAATGGTATTCCATGTCGTGGACTATAAAAATATATCGATCAGAAGCGATGAGCAGAATATGGCCGACTGAAGAGATCGCGGTGAATCGAATAAAAATTGTGGAAGAGACGCAGACCTTAACTGTGTCTTTTACCAAGCATATGACAAGAATAGGAATTCCCACCAGACCTGACATGATATCTGAAAACGCCAATGAAGTAAGAAACATATTTGTAAGTGTTCCGTCAGTATTTTCCTTTGGCAGGTCAAGAAGATGACGAGGCCATTGACTGCAACAATCAGTAAACACATGAGGGACATAAAGACAATCAATGGCGGAGGAAGAAGCTTGTCTTCGTTTTGAGCTTCATTTTCATTGCTTGACCTATTGTTTCGCACACAGCTTGTGTTACAGGTACTAAGCCATGCCATAAAACGACACATGTTTATGAAGAACTAACCAGACAATATAGTGGATTGAATCGAACTTCAGTTGAGTCGTCTTAATTTTGTATCAAAAAAAACAGACAGGCAATAAATCATTAAAACGAAGTGCCCACTCTCTGAAAATAATTAAACAAAAGCACTCAAGTTGAAAGTGTGCAATCTAAACACCGAATATATTAAGATAAAAGTTAATTTATTTTCCATGTTGTTTTGGGATACCAAACTACACGTTTTCGTAAATATCAGCCTCGGGCTTCTGATAAATAAAGGCAATCTCGTATCCTATATACGATGGGAGCCGTCAGTTAAAATTTATCATTAATATCGGTTCACAGTAATGAAAAGCAAAGAAAAGACGGAAGTGTAGAATGTTCTTTTCGACAGCATAATCGTGAACAGGTTTCTCTTGAATTACATCAAGCTAGATGAATTCCATTAAGTTCTCAAGCAAGCTGTGCTATCTAAGTAATAAAAATTCGGTTGAGATTCGAATAACGGACTGCACGAACAGGAAGCTGATTGCGATAAACTTTATAACTTGGGCATAACATTTGTACTAACTGTATAATTCTACGCATTCATTTTGCAAATTACAGCCATGGTTGTGAATTTATAAGCTTAGGCCAGGGTCAAACGCCGCACTTCACATGAGCCGAATCGAATGTTAATGACGGAGAACAAAGGGTTATCCGCATTTGCATTCGATTCAGCTCATGTGAAGTACGACGTTTGACCTGGGCCTTAGACTGTTTCGCATTTTCTTCTAAAGTGCAAAACAATTTGAAGAGCAGATTGAAACATATAAAAGAAATATGGATACTAGACTTTTGCGATATAACATGCCCCACGCTACAATCTAATTATATTAAGTTGAAAGTTCTAGCTTAGGTGCTATCATCTCAGCCATCTTTAATTAAGTAAACACAGGGACAAGCCTTTTTTATGTGCATGGAATTCAAGTGGATATCTTTTTAAATTGCATCCTTGAATAGATACTTGAAACAAAAGACAATTTCATTCAGAATATATAGAAATTGCCGTGTGACTAATAATTAACCCTGGGAATCGTGAGTGACTTTATTTTGACTACAAATAAGAACAACAAAGATGGAAATATAAATATTGAAGGTCTTGCCGACAATTTGTCTGAGACTGGCTGGCCAGCGAAAATGGGATTTTCACCGTAATGAAAGTTGGCTAATGCAGTACAAACAAATTAAAACTGTTAGACAAATTGTGGTCACGATATGGGCCTCGTTTCTTCATTTTCCCACAAGTTCAAGTGGTGCCTTTTTTGCGTTTGCGACTTTCGTGGCGACTGGCGAGAGACGGTGATCAGGCCATCAGCTATGCTAAATGGAGCACCTGTCCAGGCAGCATTAAATTCATGGAGGTTGCGCTCTTCGGCTTCTTTAACATTTCACGTGTGGACATTTTCAGAGGCAATGGGAAGCTTAAGAGGATACATAAACGATTCACTGCTTTGATGTCCACAATAAAAGGCCACGTTCGATATATCAATATTCTAACATGGCTTCGAGGCTTTCACGTCAAACTTCTATATTTGGTGTTGTTTTCTTTGCAAAGTATCTTTTGGGAATTGAGGGACAAAAGAAACATGAAAAATTTGCAATTTTGATCCGAAAGCTTTGGACCCATGCCAGAATATTGACATATCGAACATGACCTATTGATGCACCCAGCAGCTGAAACTTTAAAGGGATTTTTCTTTTAATAAATTATGAGGTGATTGGGGACATAATTGATGATCCTCTAAGATAAAGCTAAAAGCCTGTCTCGCACCATTATAGGTCACAGTCTAAAGTATGCTTAAAGGAGTGGTAATAGGAACCTCCAGGTGCATCTCGCTTAAAGTGGAATAACTCCTACAATGTCATAATCAGACACAGGAGAGCCTTCTTTTTGGACAACGACGACAAATCGCTAGGGTAAACAATTTCAGATTGATATGCTTTTGGAGTGCCTACCACTAGTACCGCCTTAAAGGAGCTCAGTCACGGTATTTTGAGTTATTTTGAGCATCGACAAAATTACTGTTAAATTGAAGGAAACCTGAAAATTATACTTTACAAAGATGGAAAAAAAACAAAGAGATTATGACAAAGCATAAAGGACCAAGGATGGTCAAGGATGGAGAAGATTGAAACGGATTGAGAAACAACGAAATTGAAAAGTTTAGCTAAACTTTTCAAACCGTTTAACCGCGACTGAGCCCCTTTAACTATGTCTTACCATACACACCGCTGCGCTCGGCCGTATTGCCATTACCTCGGGCCAGCATTGCCTAGCTCGGTCCTTGTGCTTGGTTAGTGAGAGGTTTTATTATATGTCCAACTCCCTGAGCGGGCAAGATGGATCAAATCCTACCCTGTGATTGGCTACCCAAGCGGGCAAGATGGAGCTATATTGCCCGCTCGGGACTAACAGCTTTATCCCGCAAGAAATGTTTCCCGAAAGCCATATAATTAACTCTTTATTAACCAAGCTTGTACGGTCAAGATGGCTGAAAATTAGCCTCGTTTTTCCTGAGAGTTTATGGACCTCGACTCAGACAGGAGACAGATGGTTCTGAGAGCTTAAGTGCGGTTTCTGTAACCTGAAGTGATCAGTAGCACCGCTCGTCCTCTAGATTGGATGCTAATCCATGTCAGTTTGCATTCCTCCCTGACTGGTTCCTGTAACCGTTCACGGGTACTCATTCAGTATACAAAGGGGTAGAAAGGCTCACAGTCAGAGTAAGGTGTCCTTGCTCATGAACTCAACATAATGAATCCAGCCCATCTCCCAAGGAAAATGGCATCCAAAAAATCGTTATCACAATGCTTTTCTATTTAATAGCAGCAACAAATCACTTATTAATCTACACGTACAGAAGTATGCCAAAAGTTGTTAATGCCACAACGTCATCGTATACTTCTCTTCTCTTCTCTGTTTCGTTTCTAGGTTGCTTCACGGAAACCGAATCAAACATATCGATAGAAACGCCTTTCGTGGCCTTGGCAGTCTTAAAACATTGTAAGTTTCCTTAATCAAATGGCAGCATGATAGCAATTGCTTAATATATCGATTTAGAAAACAGTCCTAGAAAAGCACGCGCGCTGATTGCTTAAAAGTTGTGTTTGTATAACTCGCTGGAGACACAGAACTAGCGCGCGCTGTTCACGTAGTGATGACGCGAGCAAAGAGAATTTACATTTTGATAACCAATGTTAGCGAGCTGTTTTCTTTTTTATCGTCGCGGTGTTTTCTAAAAGAAATAGAAAACATGTACCCCGTCTCTCTATCGAGTTATACAAACACTCGTAAAAGTGTGGGAGAACTCGAAAAAGCTGTGGAAACACTCGCCTGCGGCTCGTGTTCCCACAGCATTTTTCGTTCTCCTAAACTTGCACTCGTGTTTCTATAGCTCGATAGAAACACGGTACATGTTTTCTATTTCTTAAATAATATACTATTGCTTTTCATAATTATTAGGAATTCAATTCGGGATACAGAAAGACTTTCCTTTGTTATCGCGTATCAGTTATTATTCCAAATATAACGGGGGAGTTTCACCAGATCCGAAATACAAAGCATTCTGCCTGTAAAAAAAAGTCTAATTTTTCTCTGGTATTTATATTATTATAAACCTTTTAGACAATGAGGAGTCATTTCCAAAGTATACCAGAACTGACATTTGGAGTAAATCGAGAAATTTTCGAGCCTCAAATTAAAATTTGGTTCCATGAAGTATCTGCGCCATCTGCAAATGTAGTTGAAGGGCGACGCCAATGGCAACAATCAAGTCTAGGAACACATCCATAATATATAGATTTAGGCAAGCTTAAAAGCGTAGCTCCTGTCCCGGGTTGTCCAAGGCCCGATTATTGTTTGTTTGGCCTTCTGGTTTGAGTTTTAATAATCACCATATCCATTTAATCCTTAGCGTTATCCGGCTTCCGAACAATCTTGCCCTGTTTTCAACAAAAAAACAAAAACAAAAAAAGAACCTAACACTAGCCCCAGCCCTTGATCAGCGATCAACTTAAAAAAAAAACAAAAAAAAAACCAGGTGATCTGTAGGCTGTGGGCTATGGTCACGCGATACTGGTCAGTGGATACCTTGTTTTGACAGGGGTCACTAAATTGATCATAACATGGATGTCCAATATCAGAGAAGTACACGGTAAACCAAGGCTCCATGTCTCTGTCAACTCATTATTTGGAGTATGGCCGCCGTTTTGTGCGACTCTGTCGTCGCCGTCGCCGTCGTAGCGTGCGTACGTGTCCACGACTAATAGCGCTTGCCATGGTACTGCCATGAGAAAATCAACTCATGGGTTTTCTTTGCTTTCCTATATGAGTATGGGGCTATGTTTGGCTCCGCTATTACTAGGAATAATTGAAGCGATACCATGGTAAGGATTGTTGCTTTGCCCTTAGAACAGCTCATCGAAGTGTACAATTGTGTTTGTTGTCGTTGTGCTCTAATATAAATCGTGTATTTGATAATTTTGGTACGTGAGCTGCATTAATAATTGATTTTCTGTTTTCAGGACACTATTTGACAATCCTCTGCAGCTACTACCGGTAAAGACATTTGACGAAATCACATCCAATACGACCTTGTAAGTACAGAGATACCAAAAATAAATTAATTATAAATTAGTTATATAATCAAGTTAAGATTTTTCTGATCAGAACTTATTTACTCAGTATAGCTTTTTGTTAATTTATTTTTACCATCATTACTAAAAATAAATAGGTCCCAGTCATGCTCTGTAGACAGACCTCGCAAGTGATAATTAAATGTTGTCGGGATCAAGCCACAAAAAAATTATATGCAATAATGCTATCAGTGCTATCGTACATGGTCCAATAAAAGGTAATTAGCAAACACTTAACCTCAGGTTATTGGTCGTTGAAATTTAGAATGATGTTCCACTCTGGCGTTCGTGGGTAAAGGTTAAGTGATAACTAGGTATTACCAGCTGTACAGCTTAAATGACATAACGTGTTAAATTGCAGGGCTATTTCGTGCAAAAACCTCCAGAGGCTTCCTCCGGGGATGTACACTACTTTTGTGTGAGTAGCAAAAAATATAATAAACAGAGCGACCTGTGAAATATCAGTACTGCTCGAAAGTGATAAGCCATAGATAAAGAGGGCATAAATAAGTGACACACTCGGCTATCTTACCACATTTTGACGTCATTTGTGATCTATTACTGAGGCAGACGCACCGCAACATGAAATCTATTTGTTCAACAAACTGCAAGGTCCAATTGAAGCAGTATATATTTGTTAACAAAATATCTGACGCGACAACAGAGTTTAAGTTCGTGGGCATAAACATTTTTTGGACCCGACATAGAGTCGTTTTAGCCCGAGCCGCTAGGCAAGGGAAAACTGTATTAGGGGTATCGAATGGTGCCATTCAATTTAAACGTGCTGGCAAAAATTGGCCTTCGCTCGTAAAAATTAGATGAGTGCTCGGCTGCCCGTGCTCACCAAATTCTGCAACTGCTTGCATGCTCGGATTCTCGTTTAAAACTGCTCGACTCCCACATGGCAAGGCTGAGAAGCATGCACGCTATGAACGTTTCTGGAAGCATGCTTCCTCGTTTTGCTCACGTTTAATTGAATCTATCGCGCGTATGAATTCACCCGCAAAGGTAGAACGTAATCGAGTGACATGAAGACATGTAGAATATTACTATTACTATTCGACCTTCAGAGCTTAGCGGAACTGCTTGGCCTCAACTGGCTAGATTCTAAGAGTCTTCAAATGAAGCTTTAGTGCTTAGAATCCCTTTCAGTCAATCAGCTGGAAACCAAAGAAACGGAAACTCATCCTTGTTCAGACTAAAGGCCACGCTGTTTAACAAATGGTAAACGCCATAGCGTGTACTATAGAGTTATGGATGCAAGCGGGAGATTGCTAAGCACGAAAGAAGCGCAAGAGTCCCCGGGGTGGCGTCCAAGTCCCCGTCGTGGCGTCCAAGTCCCCGGGTTGGCGTCCAAGTCCCCGGGGTGGCGTCCAAGTCCCCGGGGTGGCGTCCAAGTCCCCGGGGTGGCGTCCAAGTCCCTGGGGTGGCGTCCAAGTACCCGGGGTGGCGTCCAAGTCCCCGGGGTGGCGTCCAAGTCCCCGGGGTGGCATCCAAATCCCCGGGGTGGCGTCCAAGTCCCTGGAGTGGCGTCCAAGTCCCTGGGGTGGCGTCCAAGTCCCTGGGGTGGCGTCCAAGTCCTTGGGGTGTCGTCCAAGTCCCTGGGGTGGAGTCCAAGTCCCTGGGGTGGCGTGCAAGTCCCTGGGGGGGCGTCCAAGTCTCTGCGGTGGCGTCCAAGTCCCTGGGGTGGCGTCCAAGTCCCTGGGGTAGCTAACAAGTCCCTAAGGTGGCTAACAAGTCTCTGGGGTGGCTTACCAGTCCTTGGGGTGGCTAACAAGTCCCTGGTGTGGCTTACAAGTCCCTGGGGTGGCTTACAAGTCCCTAGGGTGGCTTACAAGTCCCTGGGGTGGCTCACAAGTCCCTGGGGTGGCTTATAAGTCCCTGGGGTGGCCTATAAGTCCCTGGGGTGGCTTAAAAGTCCCTGGGGTGGCGTCCAAGTCCCTGGGGAGGCGTCCAAGTCCCTGGGGTGGCGTCCAAGTCCCTGGGGAGGCGTCCAAGTCCCCAGGGTGGCGTCCAAGTCACTAAGGTGGCGTCCAAGTCCCTGTGGTGGCGTCCAAGTCCCTGGGGTGGCGTCCAAGTCCCTGGGGTGGCGTCCAAAACCCTGGGGTGGCGTCCAAGTCCCTGGGGTGGCGTCCAAGTCCCTGGGGTCGCTTACAAGTCCCTGGGGTGGCTTACAAGTCCCTGGGGTGGCTTACAAGTCCCTGGGGTGGCTTACAAGTCCCTCGGGTGGCTCACAAGTCCCTGGGGTGGCGTCCAAGTCCCTGGGGTGGCGTCCAAGTCCCTGGGGTGGCTTACAAGTCCCTGGGGTGACTTACAAGTCCCTGGGGTGGCTTACAAGTCCCTGGGGTGGCTTACAAGTCCCTGGGGTGGCTTATAATCCGTGGGGTGGCGTCCAAGTCCCTGGGGTGGCGTCCAAGTCCCTGGGGTGGCGTCCAAGTCCCTGGGGTGGCTTACAAGTCCCTGGGGTCGCTTTCAAGTCCCTGGGGTGGCTTACAAGTCCCTGGGGTGGCTTACAAGTCCCTGGGGTGGCTTACAAGTCCCTGGGGTGGCTTACAAGTCCCTGGGGTGGCTTACAAGTCCCTGGGGTGACTTACAAGTCCCTGGGGTGGCTTACAAGTCCCTGGGGTGGCTTACAAGTCCCTAGGGTGGCTTACAAGTCCCTGGGGTAGCTTACAAGTCCCTGGGGTCGTTTACAAGTCCCTGGGGTGGCTTACAAGTCTCTGGGGTGGGTTACAAGTCCCTGGGGTGGATTACAAGTCCCTGGGGTGGCTTACAAGTCCCTGGGCTGGCTTACAAGTCCCGGGGGTGGCTTACAACTCCGTGGGGTGGCTTACAAGTCCCTGGGGTGGCTTACAAGTCCCGGGGGTTGCTTACAAGTCAGTAGGGTGGCTTACAAGTCCCTGGGGTGGCGTCCAAGTCCCTGGGGTGGCTTACAAGTCCCGGGGGTTGCTTACAAGTCCCTATGGTGGCTTGCAAGTCCGTGGGGTAGCTTACAAGTCCCTGGGGTGGCTTAGAAGTCCCTGGGGTGGCTTACAAGTCCCGGGGGTGGCTTACAAGTCCGTGGGGTGGCTTACAGGTCCCTGGGGTGGCTTACAAGTCCCTGGGGTGGCTTACAAGTCCCTGGGGTGGCGTACAAGTCCCTGGGGTGGCTTACAAGTCCCTGGGGTGGCTTACAAGTCCTTGGGGTGGCGTCCAAGTCCCTGGGGTGGCGTCCAAGTCCCTGGGGTTGCTTACAAGTCCCTGGTGTGGCTTACAAGTCCCTGGGGTGGCTTACAAGTCCCTGGGGTGGCTTACAAGTCCCTGGGGAGGCTTGCAAGTCCCTGGGGTGGCTTACAAGTCCCTGGAATGGCTAACAAGTCCCTGGGGTGGCTTGCCAGTCCCTGGGGTGGCTTACGAGTCCCTGGGGTGGCTTAGACATCTCTGGGGTGGCTTACAAGTCCCTAGGGTGGCTTACAAGTCCCTGGGGTGGCGTACAAGTCCCTGGGGTAGCTTACAAGTCCCTAGGGTGGCTTACAAGTCCTTGGGGTGGCGTCCAAGTCCCTGGGGTGGCTTACAAGTCCCTGGGGTGGCTTACAAGTCCCTGGTGTGGCTTACAAGTCCCTGGGGTGGCTTACAAGTCCCTGGTGTGGCTTACAAGTCCCTGGGGTGGATTACAAGTCCCTGGGGTAGATTACAAGTCCCTGGGGTGGCTTGCCAGTCCCTGGGGTGGCTTACAAGTCCCTAGGGTGGCTTAGACGTCCCTGGGGTGGCTTACAAGTCCCTGGGGTGGCTTACAAGTCCCTGGGGTGGCGCACAAGTCCCTGGGGTGGCTTACAAGTCCCTAGGGTGGCTTACAAGTCCTTGGGGTGGCGTCCAAGTCCCTGGGGTGGCTTACAAGTCCCTGGGGTGGCTTACAAGTCCCTTGTGTGGCTTACAAGTCCCTGGGGTGGCTTACAAGTCCCTGGTGTGGCTTACAAGTCCCTGGGGTGGATTACAAGTCCCTGGGGTAGATTACAAGTCCCTGGGGTGGCTTGCCAGTCCCTGGGGTGGCTTACAAGTCCCTAGGGTGGCTTAGACGTCCCTGGGGTGGCTTACAAGTCCCTGGGGTGGCTTACAAGTCCCTGGGGTGGCTTACAAGTCCCTGGGGTGGCTTACAAGTCCCTCGGGTGGGTTACAAGTCCCTGGAATGGTTTACAAGTCCCTGGGGTGGCTTACAAGTCCCGGGGGTGGGTTACAAGTCCGTCGGGTGGCTTACAAGTCCCTGGGGTGGCTTACAAGTCCCGGGGGTTGCTTACAAGTCCCTGGGGTGGCTTACAAGTCCCTGGGGTGGCTTACAAGTCCCGGGGGTGGCTTACAAGTCCCGGGGGTGGCTTACAAGTCCCTAGGGTGGCTTACAAGTCCCTGGGGTGGCTTACAAGTCCGTGGGGTGGCGTACAAGTCCCTGGGGTGGCTTACAATCCGTGGGTTGGCTTACAAGTCCCTGGGGTGGCTTACCAGTCCCTGGGGTGGCTTACAGGTCCCTAGGGTGGCTTACAAGTCCCTGAGGTGCCTAACAAGTCCCTGGCGTGGCTTACAAGTGCCTGGGGTGACTTACAAGTCCCTGGGGTGGCTTAAAAGTCCCTGGGGTGGCTTACAAGTCCCTGGGGTGGCTTGCAAGTCCCTGGGATGGCTTACAAGTCCCTGGGGAGGCGTCCAAGTCCCTGGGGTGGCTAACAAGTTCCTGGGGTGGCTGACAAGTCCCGGGGGTGGCTTACAAGTCCCAGGGGTGGCTTTCAAGTCCCTGGGGTAGCTTACAAATCCCTGGGGTGGCTTACAAGTCCCTGGGGTTGCTTACAAGTCCCTGGGGTGGCTTACAAGTCCCATGGGTGGCTTACAAGTTCCTGGGAAGGCTTACAAGTCCCTGGGATGGCTTACAAGTCCCTGGGATGGCTTACATGTCCCCGGGGTGGCTTACAAGTCCCCAGGGTGGCTTACAAGTCCCTGGGGTGGCTTACAAGTCTCTGCCTGGGCTTAGAAGTTCCCGGGGTGGCTTACAAGTCCCCGGGGTGGCTTACAAGTCCCCGGGCTGGCTTACAAGTCCCCGGGGTGGCTTACAAGTCCCCGGGCTGGCTTACAAGTCCCTGGGATGGCTTACAAGTCCCTGGGGTGGCTTACAAGTCCCTGGGGTAGCTTACAAGTCTCTGCCTGGGCTTACAAGTTCCCGGGGTGGCTTACAAGTCCCCGGGGTGGCTTACAAGTCCCATGGGTGGTTTACAAGTCCCTGGGGAGGCTTACAAGTCCCTGGGTGGCTTACAAGTCCCTGGGATGGCTTACAAGTCCCCGGGGTGGCTTACAAGTCCCCGGGGTGGCTTACAAGTCCCTGGGGTGGCTTACAAGTCTCTGCCTGGGCTTACAAGTTCCCGGGGTGGCTTACAAGTCCCCGGGGTGGCTTACAAGTCCCCGGGGTGGCTTACAAGTCCCCGGGGTGGCTAACAAGTCCCCGGGCTGGCTTACAAGTCCCCGGGATGGCTTACAAGTCCCTGGGGTGGCTTACAAATCCCTGGGGTGGCTTACAAGTCCCTGGGGTGGCTTACAAGTCTCTGCCTGGGCTTACAAGTTCCCGGGGTGGCTTACAAGTCCCCGGGGTGGCTTACAAGTCCCTGGGTTGGCTTAGAAGTCCCGGGGGTGGCTTACAAGTCCCCGGGCTGGCTTACAAGTCCCCGGGATGGGTTACAAGTCCCCTGGGTGGCTTACAAG
This sequence comes from Micromussa lordhowensis, assembly GCA_964020085.1. NCBI lineage: Eukaryota > Metazoa > Cnidaria > Anthozoa > Scleractinia > Lobophylliidae > Micromussa > Micromussa lordhowensis. The sequence goes on from OZ026603.1 coordinate 3,842,958, forward strand.
TCCCTGGAGTGGCTTTCAAGTCCCTGGGGTGCCTTGCAAGGCCCTGGGGTGGCTTACAAATCCCTGGGGTGGCTTACAAGTCCCTGGGGTGGCTTACAAGTCCCTGTGGTGGCTTACAAGTCCCATGGGTGGCTTACAAGTCCCTAAGGAGGCTTACAAGTCCCTGGGATGGCTTACAAGTCCCTGGGATGGCTTACAAGTCCCCGGGGTGGCTTACAAGTCCCCGGGGTGGCTTACAAGTCCCTGGGGTGGCTTACAAGTCTCTGCCTGGGCTTAAAAGTTCCCGGGGTGGCTTACAAGTCCCCGGGGTGGCTTACAAGTCCCCGGGGTGGCTTACAAGTCCCCGGGGTGGCTAACAAGTCCCCGGGCTGGCTTACAAGTCCCCGGGATGGCTTACAAGTCCCTGGGGTGGCTTACAAGTCCCTGGGGTGGCTTACAAGTCTCTGGGGTGGCTTACAAGTCTCTCCCTGGGCTTACAAGTTCCCGGGGTGGCTTACAAATCCGTGGCTTACAAGTCCCCGGGGTAGCTTACAAGTCACCAGGGTGGCTTACAAGTCCCCGTGCTGGCTTACAAGTCCCCGGGATGGCTTACAAGTCCCCGGGATGGCTTACAAGTCCCTGGGGTGGCTTACAAGTCCCTGGGGTCGCTTACAAGTCTCTGCCTGGGCTTACAAGTTCCCGGGGTGGCTTACAAGTCCCCGGGGTGGCTTACAAGTCCCTGGGGTGGCTGACAAGTCCCGGGGGTGGCTTACAAGTCCCAAGGATGGCTTTCAAGTCCCTGGGGTAGCTTAAAAATCCCTGGGGTAGCTTAAAACTCCCTGGGGTTGCTTACAACTCCCTGGGGTTGCTTACAAGTCCCTGGGGTGGCTTACAAGTCCCATGGGTGGCTTACAAGTCCCTGGGGAGGCTTACAAGTCCCTGGGATGGCTTACAAGTCCCTGGGATGGCTTACAAGTCCCCGGGGTGGCTTACAAGTCCCCGGGGTGGCTTACAAGTCCCTGGGGTGGCTTACAAGTCTCTGCCTGGGCTTACAAGTTCCCGGGGAGGCTTGCAAGTCCCCGGGGTGGCTTACAAGTCCCCAGGCTGGCTTACAAGTCCCCGGGGTGGCTTACAAGTCCCCGGGCTGGCTTACAAGTCCCCGGGATGGCTTACAAGTCCCTGGGGTGGCTTACAAGTCTCTGCCTGGGCTTACAAGTTCTCGGGGTGGCTTACAAGTCCCCGGGGTGGCTTACAAGTCCCTGGGCTGGCTTACAAGTCCCGGGGGTGGCTTACAACTCAGTGGGGTGGCTTACAAGTCCCTGGGGTGGCTTACAAGTCCCGGGGGTTACTTACAAGTCAGTAGGGTGGCTTACAAGTCCCTGGGGTGGCGTCCAAGTCCCTGGGGTGGCTTACAAGTCCCGGGGGTTGCTTACAAGTCCCTATGGTGGCTTACAAGTCCGTGGGGTAGCTTACAAGTCCCTGGGGTGGCTTAGAAGTCCCTGGGGTGGCTTACAAGTCCCGGGGGTGGCTTACAAGTCCGTGGGGTGGCTTACAGGTCCCTGGGGTGGCTTACAAGTTCCTGGGGTGGCTTACAAGTCCCTGGGGTGGCGTACAAGTCCCTGGGGTGGCTTACAAGTCCCTGGGGTGGCTTACAAGTCCTTGGGGTGGCGTCCAAGTCCCTGGGGTGGCGTCCAAGTCCCTGGGGTTGCTTACAAGTCCCTGGTGTGGCTTACAAGTCCCTGGGGTGGCTTACAAGTCCCTGGGGTGGCTTACAAGTCCCTGGGGAGGCTTGCAAGTCCCTGGGGTGGCTTACAAGTCCCTGGAATGGCTAACAAGTCCCTGGGGTGGCTTGCCAGTCCCTGGGGTGGCTTACGAGTCCCTGGGGTGGCTTAGACATCTGTGGGGTGGCTTACAAGTCCCTAGGGTGGCTTACAAGTCCCTGGGGTGGCGTACAAGTCCCTGGGGTGGCTTACAAGTCCCTGGTGTGGCTTACAAGTCCCTGGGGTGGATTACAAGTCCCTGGGGTAGATTACAAGTCCCTGGGGTGGCTTGCCAGTCCCTGGGGTGGCTTACAAGTCCCTAGGGTGGCTTAGACGTCCCTGGGGTGGCTTACAAGTCCCTGGGGTGGCTTACAAGTCCCTGGGGTGGCGCACAAGTCCCTGGGGTGACTTACAAGTCCCTAGGGTGGCTTACAAGTCCTTGGGGTGGCGTCCAAGTCCCTGGGGTGGCTTACAAGTCCCTGGGGTGGCTTACAAGTCCCTTGTGTGGCTTACAAGTCCCTGGGGTGGCTTACAAGTCCCTGGTGTGGCTTACAAGTCCCTGGGGTGGATTACAAGTCCCTGGGGTAGATTACAAGTCCCTGGGGTGGCTTGCCAGTCCCTGGGGTGGCTTACAAGTCCCTAGGGTGGCTTAGACGTCCCTGGGGTGGCTTACAAGTCCCTGGGGTGGCTTACAAGTCCCTGGGGTGGCTTACAAGTCCCTGGGGTGGCTTACAAGTCCCTCGGGTGGGTTACAAGTCCCTGGAATGGTTTACAAGTCCCTGGGGTGGCTTACAAGTCCCGGGGGTGGGTTACAAGTCCGTCGGGTGGCTTACAAGTCCCTGGGGTGGCTTACAAGTCCCGGGGGTTGCTTACAAGTCCCTGGGGTGGCTTACAAGTCCCTGGGGTGGCTTACAAGTCCCGGGGGTGGCTTACAAGTCCCGGGGGTGGCTTACAAGTCCCTAGGGTGGCTTACAAGTCCCTGGGGTGGCTTACAAGTCCGTGGGGTGGCGTACAAGTCCCTGGGGTGGCTTACAATCCGTGGGTTGGCTTACAAGTCCCTGGGGTGGCTTACCAGTCCCTGGGGTGGCTTACAGGTCCCTAGGGTGGCTTACAAGTCCCTGAGGTGCCTAACAAGTCCCTGGCGTGGCTTACAAGTGCCTGGGGTGACTTACAAGTCCCTGGGGTGGCTTAAAAGTCCCTGGGGTGGCTTACAAGTCCCTGGGGTGGCTTGCAAGTCCCTGGGATGGCTTACAAGTCCCTGGGGAGGCGTCCAAGTCCCTGGGGTGGCTAACAAGTTCCTGGGGTGGCTGACAAGTCCCGGGGGTGGCTTACAAGTCCCAGGGGTGGCTTTCAAGTCCCTGGGGTAGCTTACAAATCCCTGGGGTGGCTTACAAGTCCCTGGGGTTGCTTACAAGTCCCTGGGGTGGCTTACAAGTCCCATGGGTGGCTTACAAGTTCCTGGGGAGGCTTACAAGTCCCTGGGATGGCTTACAAGTCCCTGGGATGGCTTACATGTCCCCGGGGTGGGTTACAAGTCCCCAGGGTGGCTTACAAGTCCCTGGGGTGGCTTACAAGTCTCTGCCTGGGCTTAGAAGTTCCCGGGGTGGCTTACAAGTCCCCGGGGTGGCTTACAAGTCCCCGGGCTGGCTTACAAGTCCCCGGGGTGGCTTACAAGTCCCCGGGCTGGCTTACAAGTCCCCGGGATGGCTTACAAGTCCCTGGGGTGGCTTACAAGTCCCTGGGGTAGCTTACAAGTCTCTGCCTGGGCTTACAAGTTCCCGGGGTGGCTTACAAGTCCCCGGGGTGGCTTACAAGTCCCATGGGTGGCTTACAAGTCCCTGGGGAGGCTTACAAGTCCCTGGGATGGCTTACAAGACCCCGGGGTGGCTTACAAGTCCCCGGGGTGGCTTACAAGTCCCTGGGGTGGCTTACAAGTCTCTGCCTGGGCTTATAAGTTCCCGGGGTGGCTTACAAGTCCCTGGGGTGGCTTACAAGTCCCATGGGTGGTTTACAAGTCCCTGGGGAGGCTTACAAGTCCCTGGGTGACTTACAAGTCCCTGGGATGGCTTACAAGTCCCCGGGGTGGCTTACAAGTCCCCGGGGTGGCTTACAAGTCCCTGGGGTGGCTTACAAGTCTCTGCCTGGGCTTACAAGTTCCCGGGGTGGCTTACAAGTCCCCGGGGTGGCTTACAAGTCCCCGGGGTGGCTTACAAGTCCCCGGGGTGGCTAACAAGTCCCCGGGCTGGCTTACAAGTCCCCGGGATGGCTTACAAGTCCCTGGGGTGGCTTACAAATCCCTGGGGTGGCTTACAAGTCCCTGGGGTGGCTTACAAGTCTCTGCCTGGGCTTACAAGTTCCCGGGGTGGCTTACAAGTCCCCGGGGTGGCTTACAAGTCCCTGGGTTGGCTTAGAAGTCCCGGGGGTGGCTTACAAGTCCCCGGGCTGGCTTACAAGTCCCCGGGATGGGTTACAAGTCCCCTGGGTGGCTTACAAGTCCCTGGAGTGGCTTTCAAGTCCCTGGGGTGCCTTGCAAGGCCCTGGGGTGGCTTACAAATCCCTGGGGTGGCTTACAAGTCCCTGGGGTGGCTTACAAGTCCCTGTGGTGGCTTACAAGTCCCATGGGTGGCTTACAAGTCCCTAAGGAGGCTTACAAGTCCCTGGGATGGCTTACAAGTCCCTGGGATGGCTTACAAGTCCCCGGGGTGGCTTACAAGTCCCCGGGGTGGCTTACAAGTCCCTGGGGTGGCTTACAAGTCTCTGCCTGGGCTTACAAGTTCCCGGGGTGGCTTACAAGTCCCCGGGGTGGCTTACAAGTCCCCGGGGTGGCTTACAAGTCCCCGGGGTGGCTAACAAGTCCCCGGGCTGGCTTACAAGTCCCCGGGATGGCTTACAAGTCCCTGGGGTGGCTTACAAGTCCCTGGGGTGGCTTACAAGTCTCTGGGGTGGCTTACAAGTCTCTCCCTGGGCTTACAAGTTCCCGGGGTGGCTTACAAGTCCCCGGGGTGGCTTACAAGTCCCCGGGGTGGCTTACAAGTCACCAGGGTGGCTTACAAGTCCCCGTGCTGGCTTACAAGTCCCCGGGATGGCTTACAAGTCCCCGGGATGGCTTACAAGTCCCTGGGGTGGCTTACAAGTCCCTGGGGTCGCTTACAAGTCTCTGCCTGGGCTTACAAGTTCCCGGGGTGGCTTACAAGTCCCCGGGGTGGCTTACAAGTCCCTGGGATGGCTGACAAGTCCCGGGGGTGGCTTACAAGTCCCAGGGATGGCTTTCAAGTCCCTGGGGTAGCTTAAAAATCCCTGGGGTAGCTTAAAAATCCCTGGGGTTGCTTACAACTCCCTGGGGTTGCTTACAAGTCCCTGGGGTGGCTTACAAGTCCCATGGGTGGCTTACAAGTCCCTGGGGAGGCTTACAAGTCCCTGGGATGGCTTACAAGTCCCTGGGATGGCTTACAAGTCCCCGGGGTGGCTTACAAGTCCCCGGGGTGGCTTACAAGTCCCTGGGGTGGCTTACAAGTCTCTGCCTGGGCTTACAAGTTCCCGGGGAGGCTTGCAAGTCCCCGGGGTGGCTTACAAGTCCCCGGGCTGGCTTACAAGTCCCCGGGGTGGCTTACAAGTCCCCGGGCTGGCTTACAAGTCCCCGGGATGGCTTACAAGTCCCTGGGGTGGCTTACAAGTCTCTGCCTGGGCTTACAAGTTCTCGGGGTGGCTTACAAGTCCCCGGGGTGGCTTACAAGTCCCTGGGGTGGCTTACAAGTCCCATGGGTGGCTTACAAGTCCCTGGGGAGGCTTACAAGGCCCTGGGATGGCTTACAAGTCCCTGGGATGGCTTACAAGTCCCCGGGGTGGCTTACAAGTCCCCGGGGTGGCTTACAAGTCCCTGGGGTGGCTTACAAGTCTCTGCCTGGGCTTACAAATTCCCGGGGTGGCTTACAAGTCCCCGGGGTGGCTTACAAGTCCCTGGGGTGGCTTACAAGTCCCGGGGGTGGCTTACAAGTCCCCGGGCTGGCTTACAAGTCCCCGGGATGGGTTACAAGTCCCCTGGGTGGCTTACAAGTCCCTGGGGTGGCTTTCAAGTCCCTGGGGTGGCTTGCAAGGCCCTGGGGTGGCTTACAAATCCCTGGGGTGGCTTACAAGTCCCTGGGGTGGCTTACAAGTCCCTGGGGTGGCTTACAAGTCCCATGGGTGGCTTACAAGTCCCTGGGGAGGCTTACAAGTCCCTGGGATGGCTTACAAGTCCCTGGGATGGCTTACAAGTCCCCTGGGTGGCTTACAAGTCCCCGGGGTGGCTTACAAGTCCCTGGGGTGGCTTACAAGTCTCTGTCTGGGCTTACAAGTTCCTGGGTGGCTTACAAGTCCCCGGGGTGGCTTACAAGTCCCCGGGGTGGCTTACAAGTCCCCGGGGTGGCTAACAAGTCCCCGGGCTGGCTTACAAGTCCCCGGGATGGCTTACAAGTCCCTGGGGTGGCTTACAAGTCCCTGGGGTGGCTTACAAGTCCCTGGGGTGGCTTACAAGTCTCTGCCTGGGCTTACAAGTTCCCGGGGTGGCTTACAAGTCCCCGGGGTGGCTTACAAGTCCCCGGGGTGGCTTACAAGTCCCCAGGGTGGCTTACAAGTCCCCGTGCTGGCTTACAAGTCCCCGGGATGGCTTACAAGTCCCTGGGGTGGCTTACAAGTCCCTGGGGTGGCTTACAAGTCCCTGGGGTGGCTTAAATGTCCCTGGGGTGGCTTACAAGTCTCTGGGGTGGGTTACAATTCCCTGGGGTGGCTTGCAAGGCCCTGGGGTGGCTTACAAGTCCCTGGGGTTGCTTACAAGTCCCGGGGGTGGTTTACAAGTCCCTGGGGTGGCTTACAAGTCCCTGGGGTGGCCTACAAGTCCCTGGGGTGGCCTACAAGTCCCTGGGGTGGCCTACAAGTCCCTGGGGTGGCTTACAAGTCCCTGGGGCGGCAACGTTAACCTATTGTAATTTTTTTTATTGTTGTGGTTTTAATGATGAATCCATTCTACATTGAACTTAAATACAAATGGTCGGGAGCACATCTAGCAGCTACATTTGGGAAGACAATGACGTTTGCCTGAAGCAATAATAAAGAAAAGAACAAAAGAGAGTCAGTGTTAAACTCGTGAAAACCCTGGTAAATTCAAAAAAGACATGAAAAACTATTTGGTTAGCTGAGGCTGGATTACTGAAGCTTATTTAAACCAAAGACGAAAAGTTATGAGCTTACATGCAGACTTAGATCAGTTTATCACCATGACCACCTGCTCAAAACATAACACAACAGAAGAAGTATTAGAAAGCAGCCTGTAAGAAAACGCGTGCTGAAAGCAGTCTGTCCACAGACCTATTTTTGCAGCGAGTTATTTTCCTTCGTACGAGGAGCGCGAGAACTACTGTGAAGGGGTCGAAAAATGATTTTTCTTTCCATATTTGTCTTCCCAAGTCCTACACCTTTGTGTTGTGGCTTGATCACATTATAGACAATAAGAGGGTCTCTGGACAGGCTGTGCTGGAATTCGTACTTCTATTTAACAACTAGGTTGTGGGATTTCTTGAAAAATTAATAGAGTTTCCTCTCTAGAGCCAAGGGATAGATCCCTGCTGAGATTTCCGTTCCCTTTTAAAAAACAATTATTAGTCCGAGATCTATTTTTGAGGGCTTATATGCAGGTTTTAAGAACATCAAATTTCGAACAACTATCAGCCCATAGGCAGAAGGCATAAACACTCTATTGTCTTAATTGTTGACCACTTTATTATGTGACTCAGAAAGTTGATTCAAAATTAATTTTGCGAGTTTACATGCTAGTAATTAATTAAATAAGCATTTCTGACAATTTATGATACAGCGTACAAATATCAGCTGATAAGTAATGTTATCAAGTATGTAACGACCAATCGCAGACTAGGAAATTTTCTACTTAATTGCATGTAGACACACAACGCTCGGGTCCAAAGAAGCCGAAAGTACATGTACCAACTTACCGACTGTTTCATTCTAATCTGTTAAAGATTACAGACCGAATTGGACAACGAGGGGTGCTCGTCAGAAATTTTGAAGCAACGTTTAAGAGATGCCAAGATCCTGCTTTTTGTTTTGGCGTTGCTTGAAATTGTTTTCACCCCTAAGAGGTATCAGTTATGGGACAAAGTTTAAAAAATCAAATATCCTCTGTCTTTTTTGCTCAATACCCGAAAAGGTTCCACAAAAGCTCCTGCTGTGGACCTTTTGAGGCTCAACAATTAAGAAGCCTCTTTTTGAACCCCTAAAAATAAGCTCGAGAACCTCCGTCCTTTTTATCTGGGAATTCCCCCGAGATTGGACTTCACTCGGCCCTGTATTTACTTACCAGGACTCCTCGGTTATTTCCACACACTGCACACAGCTGCACTGTGGGTAGGCTTCGGAAGGAACCATTGTTGGTGTGTAATATTCCTCGTCACACCACGTGGCAGGACACACCATATCACATTCTACAGCTATGAGTAAAAACCAAAAAAAAAATAGTTTGTTATCTATAGGATAGAGTTTAAGACGAGATCCGATAGGAAAAAAATTCAGTTTTTAGTGGAAAAAATTGTACCAAAACAATTTTAGGTATTTTACAGTTCTTTTTACATTTTCTTATAGCTAAGGATGTAAACAGTTGCCTGAAATAACACCAAAAACAATTTCCCATCGGAACCGAGAAAATAAATTTCAAAGTTCAGAGAAGTTGTGCAAACACAGGTCAAATTTATCCTCAGTTTTTTTTCACTAGTACTTTCAAGTGTTTCGTATTAGCTTCAAAATTTGTTTTCGACATTTGGTGTTGTTAGAAATGATTTTTTTTTTAGTTTAAGTTAAATGAATTCGTCACAAAGGATACCATGGGAAGAGAAGATATTTAACGCAGTTGCACAGAAGTTTGCAATACGATTTAAATAATCTCGGTACAGAGTTGTTGTTTTCTTGTTACTCGAACTTGTGGTGGATTCCTTCTAAACTTGGTTTAGTTTTAATAATAGGCTAGGTCTTTAGAGTTATCAGATTACGTAGCTAAAACTATACAAAACGGAATTTTTGTACAGTTACAGTGTGACTACTCGAAACTGGCCTGTTGCCGGGACAAGTTTTCCCAATCTGAAGGACTATTACTTGTATTAATCAAGCTTAATGTGTTCATTTACGGAAAAGGCCCCAACCTTATTTGTACTTTTAAAATTAATGTTATTTTTCTATTTTTGGCTAGTCAGATCTTTTACAGATCCTACTTATCAATAGCAATTTCGTTTGCGGTCGTTGCATCATTTCTATTTAGGCGTAGACTTCTGACAGACTGCGCCTAGACTGCGGTGTTTCCTTTGAGGGTCTGACAAACGTTTATGCCGCGGTATGACGAGAAGGGGTTGGGGCGAGTGCCTTAGCCAGGTCTCGTCGGTCTCGTCCAAATCACAGTCTCAAATGTCTCGCCTCATACGGGAAAAAAAGACTGCCAGCAGTCTTCAAGTGGCCTAATTCCTCACTTGCTGTGGTCGGAGTCGTTTCCATCTCACTTTCTGTGGTTGGATCAGCTGTTGGATTTCCCACAACTGCTACCACAATAGTTAAAGCTGCCATCACATTAATGAGCGTCATTCTCCCGTTATAATGTCAGCCAATCTAAACAAAAAGCGGAAATAAAATAATGGTCATGAGGTCATTTTTTTTCATTCCTAAGGATCGAGATGGCCGGTAATATAGGTAAAAGGTAACGAAAAGATCTGCTGGTCGGGTCAAATTGTCCTATTGTATTTATATTTAAATTGTATTCCAGGGTCTTAGCCCCAGTTTACTTATGAATTGCTAAACTCTTCAAGGTAGTATTGTAAGTGGCATTAATTTTGTATTCACTTGAGATCATTTAAAGGGTTTGTCTAGCAAGATGCTGGATAAAAAATAGCAATGGTTGCTACTTTAGGTCAGACTACGAGTTGTCCCTATTTTGCTTAGCATGTCGAGTCTTAATGCTTGAATCTCGTGAATCAAACAGGAACAGGTTTTAGAGAAAAATTATTCTCTGGCGCTCCTCTGCGCTATTAAGGACGATGCCTACGCCAAATTAAGACCATGCGAAAAAAGTAAATCTTTGCAAGGGCTATTGGAATCCACAAAGAAAAATGGGGGTGGCCACGCATTTTTTCGAAATGATTAGCCTTGAATCTCAAACAAAAATGCTGACATCAGCATTTTTCTGAAAAAAGAAGGAAAAGATATTTCTTTACAGAGAATTCGCCTTTACACACAGAAAAGCAAACAAATTTATAAGTAATGGTAATAGGACTGAGTGGAGTCCAATTCGGTCTGTAATCGTACAAGTGATAACGAAATCGGACGACCGCGAAGCGGGAGTCCGATTTGTTTATCACGAGTATGATTACAGACCGAATTGGACGACACGAAGTGTTAGCGACACGAAACAATTTGCTCCTTCGTCAGTATTTAATGCTTTTTTCTCCTCTCCTTTGTAACTTGGCTATTCTTCTTTTCTCGGAAATTGTAATTTCTATGATTAATTAATCATAGAAATTACAATTTCCGAGAAAAGAAGAATAGCCAAGTTACAAAGGAGAGGAGAAAAAAGCATTAAATACTGACGAAGGAGCAAATTGTTTCGTGTCGCTCTGAAATTGAGATCGGTTAATTTAAGGAGGCTGGCAACAGTTTCCAGAATTTTTCTAACAGCTAGACTTTGAAGGATGAATACTGCCACTGTTTAACAAGTGATGCTACAATAATGATATCATACAAATTCCCAATCATTGGTAGACAACTTGCAATCATCTATTTTACATAACAGGGTACCATAACAACAATATGACCTGCTAAGACACCTTAAAATTTAGAAAATTTAAGGTGGCTCTGAACCTACTCCACAGAATGTTTTTAAACTTTGCAAAAAGTTGCATCTTATCATGTTTATCATAATTCGATAATAAAAAATAGGGGTCACCGAGCTCGTTTTTGAGTTATATATAAGCGCTTAAAGCTAAAATTAAGGGTCTTTTAGCGGGTCATATTGTCGTTATGGTAACCTATTGTGCCACAAATTTGAAGCAACATGTTCATCAATGATTGGGCAGTTTTTTAATACCATGATTTTGCTATCAACCGATATAGAGTGCTTATAATGACCCATCCAAGTCTACGTCTTGGAAAGTGCTGGGAACTGTTTCGAGCCACCTTAAAGTACAACTTTGAATGTGATTGTTTGATTTGAACTACAACTTTGAATGTGATTGGCTTATTGAACTGTCTGATAACAAACTGTCCGATAAGAACTTGGTAAGTGAAATAGCTGAAAACAGGAGTTTTTTAAACCAATCACAATCGAGGGAATTGTAATTTTTATGATTAATATCTTAAAACTACATGATAAACTTTGAAAATAAATTTGAAAACCGTAACCCTAACCCTAACCCTTTGCAAACGGAGTTTTTCGAAAACTATGACATCACGATAATTGAGTAATTTCCCTGCCCGAGTTTTCCTCAAATACAAATCCAGAATAACCGATTATTGTTGCATTTTTAAATTCCTCGTAGCGTAGTGTGGAAGAAAAACCGATGCATTTTCAGAGTGAAACTTCCATATTCAAATGTTTCCGGTGTAATGTGGTCTAGTGTGGAAGGGACCTAAAGCAAATACGAATGTGTGTGTGTATAATAATGTATGTATAAATGATAATTTTCCCCTGTGAGGCCGTCGAACACGTGGACAATGTAGTCTTGTGATATTTTGCATCTGTTAACATAACGTTTGAAAGGAGTTTGTAAAGAGTTTATGTCAGCTCAAGCTTGACAAGCGAGATTTATTCTCATTCGGCAGTACTCCCCGGCTCACGGACAAAACCAGAGACCTCAAGAATCAAGAAAACACTCACGGTATTTAGAGTCACAATAAAAAAAACATCGGCGTGAAATAGAAGACCGTGGATGTAGATAATGCTTGCACCTTGCGGCGGTGATAGTTCTTACTTTTATGACGCTCGCTATTTGACTGCTGACCAGCACGGTTTCCAGCCTGAGTACGCGATACACGGGTTACATATTATCAACTTATTCTAATACATAAATTCAGTGTTCCAATTTAGTATCATCCAAAATTGTGGCAAGTTATTTCGTTTAACCTTCGTTTGCTTTCTACAAAGACTGTTACGTGGTACTCGACGTTGAAAAGCCGACAGCACTGATACATTATTATTTTATTCGACATTGTGTTTATTCATTTTTTCTTGATTAGCGCCGTGTGTTGTGATTGTAGATTATAGATTATAGATGTTCCTCTTATGAGTTAGTAAAATTGTAAATATTCAGATCAAGAACTGTACTCGCTTACCTGATAAAATGTCCCCCTTCTTTAACTCTGAACAAGAAGCAAGAGAGCATAGTTCTTAACACGCTAGCATTAAATAGATTTTACTAAACCCCTCCGTCATTCCCCGCAGTGGAACGCCGCGAGCTGTAACATCGTGTGAAGCGAAGATTAAAACATTGACGCGGGTGTCGTTTGCCCCATCATTAGTGTTTATCTGGTTTTTAGTGTTATTTTATGAGACAAATACGCTTTACGTAGATTATCGGATAGCGTTTTTGACATTTTCCTGTCATGTAAACACGTTAAGTTCTGAAGCATTCAGGGTTTATTTTCACTATTCATCGTTCGTCTTCTGGAGAGTTCCAGTTAGAACTCAAAACATGCGAGTTCAACGTGCTGCCAATGATTTTAAATTTGATTATGATTATAAGGATTTTATTTTGGATATCGTAACACGGAAAAAAACATGTTTGAAAGCGTGATTCAATAATGTGTCTGTTAGCAGCATACAATAAAAAACATCGTCTTCGTCTTCTTTCACGCATTTTGAAGTTCGGCGTTTCCATTTCGATTTTGTGTGATATTTCATGCTCATGTCAAGGTTAACTCCAAACGATCTACCCCACTCGCTTCGTACCTCAAGCTATGACAAGGAAGGATAACAGCTGGAAGCTTATATTACTTTTTAGTTCAAACTTATCCCCCAGGTTGCAAAAAGGATATCAGCGATATTTATTCGTCAATGACCTCATGGGGAGGCCTGACAAATGCTGTACATACACAAATTTCGAATCAATTTAAATCTTTGATGGTTAATTCTAATAAAATAATATCTCTCAAAACACTTCTTGCCATTGTCCACGCAAGCTAAAAACAATAAACCAAAGCCATTTAGCGCAATCATCAGTTCAAATGCAAAGGTTAAAACTCCAAGGACCGTTTAGTCGTGTTTAGCCGTGGAATTTAGAACTGTAGAGTTTGTTCTTAGTAATATTTCTAAGCATATAGTTGTCAGTGACATTAGTTCTCATTATATCAAATTATTTTGTTTCTTAATCCTTTCCGTTTACTAAGCAGGATTGATGAATTGTCCCGCCTTCAAATTTATTTTCTCAAGGACCTAAATGGGACTTTCTTGTAATATATATATCAAACACCAGGCCCTAGGCCTGTTTGATCACATTTCCAAACACTGAGGAGATCGAGAGTTGAAAATACGACGCGTGGCGAAGTATTTTTGACGAACTTCGAGGTCTTTCGCTTTTAATATATCGTCGTAATCGAAACTAAAACTAAGGAGAATGCGGAGAAATATAATCGTAAAAATCTATGTTAATTAAGATATCAAAACATATTGACGGTCATATAATTTCCTTTGTTTAAACGTACCTTTGTGAATTCTTAATTATTTCGAGGATGATAAAGCAAACACCGAAAGAATATAAAAAAATGGGTTAACTCTTTTTAAAGAAAGTGCAGCATTCCTTGAACAAAATATTTTGTCATTCATTTTGAAGTACCTCAGTGGCCAATATGCATGCTTGCCAGGAATCCAATTTTAGCTTCACTGTTTCACCCACACTGTTTCACTCCTTAGAATATTATCATTTCTTCTTTTTATCACGTCCGTTTTGCAATCTTTGATGAAAATTTTGACTTCCCAATCTCTCCACCACAACACTACAGTACGTCACACACTATTTGATTCTTGTTTCGATTATTCCGCTCATTTCCAAAGATTAATTTGAAAATAAAATACAACAGGGCACTCGCCCGCAACGCATAAGTAGAGAGAGAGAGGGTATGGAGAAGTCGAGATAATAAGATCTGTGTGAAGTGTCTCGAATGCCTCGTCAACAATTTGACAATTAATGAAAGTTTCACTCTGAAAACGCCTCAAATGCTTTCCGTGAACATTATGCCAGAGGAAATTAAAACGCAACAATCACCGGTCATTTTGGATAACTCGGGCAGGGAAATCAAATGACTATCGTGACTATATTGTTTTAGAGAAGCTTTGTTTTTAAAATGTTTTCCGTTCGTCCACGCGAAAACGCAAAGCTGGTGTTTTCAATTTCTTTCGGTTGGAGGAGCGTTTTCGAAAAGCTCCGTTTTCGTGCCGGATTAGTGTGGACGGTAGGCCTAACCATAGAAATAAAGCTGCGTTTTCATTGTTTCATTGGTTCTTGTGTCTGAATTAATGCATGTTTGAATCGATTTTGACGCACAAGTAAGAAGAGTAAAGAGTAAAGAGTAAAGAGTAAACGGTGGGCTGTAGAAGAGCATGGATGTTTTCGCGTTACAGATTTCTCTTTAGTTGAGCTAGATAAAGAGTTGATAGATTTAATTAGTTGTTAAATGTTGAGAGCTGGAACGAAGGCATGAGGCGGACATGTAAATTCTAGCGAAGACGACAGGATACATATAAAGGAACAAATTAAATAAAAAACAATCGTTGAGAGAATAAAGACGACTGATTTCATACATAAGCCCCCGTCAACACTACGCCGGGGGAATTTTAAAATATGGGTTTCTCTCTGAAAACGCTTCAATTGTTTTCCGTCCACACTACGCCGGAGAGGATTTTAAACGCAACAATCACCGATCATTTTGGATTTGTGTTTGAGGGAAACTCGGTCAGGGAATCACATTGTTATCGTGATGTCATCGTTTTCGAAAAGCTTCGTTTTCACAGTGTTTTGCGTCCACACTAAAACGCAAAGCAGGCGTTTTTAAATTCCTTCTGCTCCGTTTTCGTGACGGATTAGTGTGGACGGTAGGCTTAGCCGTAGAAATAAAGCTACGTTTTCATATTCCCCAGGCATAGTGTGGCCTGGGCTTAGAAATAGCTTGATGACGACTGTGTAAACCTTCCCTACAAAGCACCCAAACTTTTCAAGACGTGGGTGGAGGTTTTGAGTTGAGGCAGCGTGGTCAAGTAGTTTAGGGCGCTGGCTACGATTGTCTCTGGTTCAAATCATCAGTACCCTGCCATTATCAGAATACGTCTTATGTGCGATTACGTAACATGCTCAAAATTCACTTCCGAGCCTCGTTTGCGCGACATTTTCTCAAACCTTCGTTCTCTTCGTGTTGTTTTCACGTGGGTATTCTTTTCATCTTAGCTGCTTTGGGAATTTGTTCATGATAAAATTTGCGCTTTGTACGCTCAAACCGAGGCTTGGTGGTGATTTTAGCTAGTCTGATGTCATCACGCATAAGGGCTATTTGTACTCGGTAGCCTCGAGTTCAACTCCTCCACCGCGTTGTGTAAATAGCCAACTAGTCAGCCTCCCACCAGTTGAGACTCTCTTATTTGCAATGTCAGTTTAATTATTTAGTGTCCCCAATTAGCACAAAAGTGCTAAATAAATGCTAAATATGTGCTAAAGTTATATTATATAATTATTATTGTTACTGGTTCTAAATTGAGACCAGTTGATTTAAGGTGGCTCACTAGTCAAAAAGACCTTTGACATGAAAATGCAACTAAATTAGACAAAACCAACATCATGACACTAGTTGCTATGAATGATGACAAACACAATGATGTTTGGGTGTCTTGTTGCCATGGTAACAGTACAAGCCTTGGTATGGTGTCTCAGAGGGTACTTTCCTTGTAGCAGTAACTGAGAGAAAACGATAAGTCACACAGGCAAGAAACCATTTTTTGCAGATTACATTTAGATTGGTCTATGCAATCAACTAAAATGGCTAGCTGCCATTCAATACTTGCAGAGAAAAAAATCTGGAAAGTTGAAATTTGCAAAAACAGACCTTTTTGGACAATACACGGCACCAGTGTTTTGCCTGCTGTAGCAAAAGAATTTGCCAGATAAGCATTATTTTAGTTCATTGCATAGAGTGTTCATCAACCTTCAGCCTGAGGCCCAGAAAGCTGGAAATATTAAAAGCATGGAACATTAAGGATGTCCCTAGCTACCTTTTCCATGCACGTCTGAACATTCGAAACTGCATAGGGTTGAGAAAAATATTCTCCAGGCTTGGTCTTATCATTTCTGTAAGCAATTCTAGTGCAGAAGTATTTGTTTTGCACTGAAACAGTGGAGGAAAATAGATGGCAGCACTGTGCTCTTTCTCCGAAAATGTAGACAATAGATATTGCAGAAAAACCACATACCGGCTGCCAAACACTACATGGATTTCATGCAAATCTTACCCCACAAGCAAACAGTCTGGACACATCCTTCATTAACTCAGTCATTTAATCACAGGGAAATCATTACAAAACAACTCTTCTGCTTCCAACTCAACTGGAAAGTTCGGCCAAAAAAGTCCAGCAAGAGCTTAAATAGCTCCTTTTTGTCAGCAATCTCAACCAAGCAGCCAACGAGCAGAAATCTGACCGCATTGCATCCTGGGAAATTAGAGTGTTCTTTGAGCGGGAAAGACCTACCTCCAACCAAATGGATATTTTTATATAAGTCTCTGACCAGGCTTCAATAACACACTAAACGTTTTCCAGTCACTTCCACAATTGATTGAAACTTTCATATCTGCCAGTTGAAGCCTGGTGAGACAAGGCTCATTTGGTTTTTGGCCCCTTGTCCATGAATAACAAACTACCAGTAGCTGCAATCGGGCATCTGGTCGAAGTTTGTCACATTCACAGTGCCAATAAACAGTTCTTTGGAATTGGCAAGGTTTAAGCCATCTCAGCCCTTAATGATGAGCTCTGGCACCAGCAAATGTCCCAAAATAATGAAATTTGGTCCAATTTTTGCCCCAAATTACATTAATGCTACACACGATTCCGCCGAACCGAAAGTGAATTGTAATGAGCTGAGTAAGGTCACGTGACCAGCTGCCATCATACATTAAATATGCATGCCAGACTCAGTCCCTCAACCAAAATATTTGCAGAAAAATAGAGCTTTTAAATACCCCCCTCCCCTCCTCAAGTCAGGCAAAATCTTCAGATTTTCAAATATGTACTTGACTAGTGAGCCACCTTAAACCAAGAAAAATGCCATTTAAAACACGAAAAATACCTAAGAGAATGCTAGAGAAGTTGATGTAACTTCAGGTATCACAAATGCAAACTCTGCGCCCATTTTTAAACGAGTTTATTCCCCAAAAAATCCTTCCGACTTCCCCTTGATTTTGTTTTATGTGGTCAGTCAAGCCTCTCAAATCTTAGAGTGATGGAAGTACATCAGTCTTTTGTCCTGATTTCCATGCAAGTGGGGAAACTTGAATTTTGTGACCCGGCCTATCATGAGAAGTTGAATGATTTCACAGCAGACAAATGACAAGAAATGATTAGGTTTTTTATGTCCTACAGGACTTTTAATGTTTACCTTTGATAACTTTCAGCAGCAGAAACAACAACAAGAAAAACAACAGCAGCGATAGACTCGTGTCAGACACGAACGGTTGGCATATATTGGCCGCATTAATAAAATACAGATTCATTTCAATTTCCTGTGACGAGAGATAACACGCCTCTCTGCATATCTTTTGTCTGAAAAAGACAAGGGAAAAATTACAATTAGTCAAGCTACGTATGGCTAATCAAATGGTGACGAGCGAAATTAGGAAATAATTTCACGTGCAATTTGTCAAAATTGTTATAATTTCGCTAGGGAAATTATTTATTTAAGTTATTTATTTAAGTTATTTCCAATTCACGAGTTCTCTATGTGATCACCTTTTAATATGATGGGTGACAAATTACGCTTACAATCGTGTGTTTTTGACTTGTTCATCGTATCGAACAAATTTCGCGCCAAACGTTGCCATGGCAATTTTGTGATTTCATGATATGTAAAATAATAAATTAACTCTGAAATTTCGCGCCAGAATTAAGGAGTAATTTGTCGCCCATGGTATTGGACTTATAACAGTATGATTTCCATAAACAGGAATTCTTTTCCGAGCTTGAAACAAGTTTTTACAAATGGTATTTTTTTGAAAAATTAGAATTTCCAACCTCCTTGGAAGCTTTCTTTAGATTTTCTAAACACCCATCTAACTCCAGTTAAGAAATGATTAAATCAATCCATGAATCTGCTATTTGAACTCAGACATTTTCCTGTTATACATTTCTGAGCTTCTAATTATACCTTTTCTGAAACCTCTTCTTTTTGTCAGCTCACGATTATCACATTATTTCTTCAGTGAAAACAACGAGAAACATGGTGCACAATGGAACAGAAACCTGCTACGTACTTACATAAAATGCTCAGTGTTGCTCGGGGACAATTCATGACTCATTACTCAACGTATTGAGTGTCACCTTCCTCGTACAATTCTGGCACAAAGAATCCATCTTCATCTATTCCAAAACTATAATAAATAAATAAAAAAATAGCAGCAGTGATCAAAAACTGCAATGTGTTCATAAAGGAGCTATGTCACGGTTAGTTTAGCCTAAATTTTTCAAGTTCGTCGTTTGTAATCCGTGTCAATCTTTTTTATCCTTAACCATCCTTGTTCCTTTATGGTTTATTATTATCTCTTTGGTGTTTTTCTAACGTGGTATACTACCATTTTCAGGTTTCTTTGATTTAAAGGAAATTCTGTAGGCAATCAAATAAACTCAAAATACCACGACTGAGCTCCTTTAAAATACTAGTGAGACTATCTCAGATAGTGCAGTTCTGGCATGGTAGGTTAGAAAACTGCGTGGCTTTGGGGATGAAAAAAAAAACGGAGTGTATAACTCTAACTATGCAAGAACGTATGCGTCTTACATGTTGGATTCTACCACAAGGAATAGCACTTAACGTTGATGTGTGATCCCGTATGAAGTGTATCTTCCACTTAATGTATAGCCTACACGAACGGTAACTAATCTGAGCATGCGTTTAGAGCAAATTGGCTTTGTTCTAAAGAGAATAGTACCACAAGGAGAGCAAGGGGTTTTCTGAAACAACATACCACAGCCAACCCTAATTAATTAATTAATTAATTAATTAATTGAAATAAATAAATTAAACAAACATTAAAGTTTACACCTTAGCGCCTGGGGCCATAGTGCCATGGTGCCTCAAGGCCATGTTTCACCAGCACATAAGCATAAGCATAAACCGACATACGCAGACTCAGTAAGATGTTGATTATAAGCGCCTTTGTTAGGAATTTTCCTAACAAATGGTGTTAATTATCAACATCTTGCTGAGTCTGTGTATGTCGGCGTATGCTTATGCTCCTCTAGTGAAAACCAGCCTTCTGCGGCAGGCAGCCCCCAAAACCATCCCAATAGTGCATTCTGTACTAAAAAATCCTACTTTGTTATTAGGTAACTAGTGCTACAATGCCATCCAGGCTTGGACGTTTTCAAGGGAGGTTGATAATTGTTGGACATTTACCACCTAGGATGAGGAGGAGCTATGTAGATATATATATTGCCTGGCTCTTCAAAGAAAGTAAAATAACTCCTTCCATTGTAATTGGAAGGGAGGTTCAACCGTATCATTGTTCTAGGTCAGGTGTAGAGACTTTTATAAAATAACTGAGCCACTACACGCGCTCTCATTGGTCGATAGGTGTGTTTTGATGAGAGTATGTAAACACGGTTGTGACGTTTTAGATTCGCGCGCATTTTTAAGAGTTATTTTATAAAAGCAATAGAGCATTCTTTCCGTGCTTACAGAGCGTCATCTAAACACTCGGAGGGTTGGGAGAATTCTCGAAAGTTATGCAAACCTGAGACGTAGTCTCGATTTCTCCCAGCCCTCCTCGTGTTTAGATGAGGCCTTTGCAAACACGGAAAAAGTGCTCTATTGCTTAAGTATTAAGGTTAGCACTTACTCTATAAAGTTGGCCACGGAGAATCTCTTCGGGCAATAGTATTTGACACACTTGCATTCGTTGACTGAAGTCTCCTCCAGCTCCATGATAGGCTCCTGTCCATCAGCACACGTGAAATCGTAATACTCCTCACACAGAGGCTCACACATGAAGAACGAATAACCTTCACTCGCTACGCACTTGCACTTGTATTGACAATCCTGAAGAACCACTTGCGCCCCTGGATTGAATTTTTCACCTTCGTGCACGCAGAAACCTGTAGAAGTAAGTAAAACGTGATAAAGGAGGGACGTGACTTTTTGCACATCTTGAAAAGTTTAGCCTAAATTTTTCAAGTTCGTCGTTTGTAATCCGTGTTAATCTTCTCCATCCGGAACCATCCACACTTTCACACTTTATTTCTTTTCTTATAAAAAAGTTAAGTTTAGGTTGACCCGCAGATAGCAAATTTGCTAATCGAGGCGGGTCAATCATCAATAAACTTTAGTTACAATATATAAGGAAAATTAAAAACTAAATAGTTAGACATTGTCAAATTATAGAGAGAAGCATAACTGGTAAATACAATAAAGTACAATAAAGTATAGAAGTAAATTAAATAGTAAAGCAATCGGGTCAATTTGTTTTAATTATGCAGTCTTTAAGTTTGGAGGAGATATTTTCGACATCAAGATAAGAATCTTCACTATCTAGTATCTGAAATAAAGAAGTTTTCATTTGTTTATTAAAGGAATCTTTTGATCATGTTTTAAATTCATTTGGTATCTTATTCCAAATTTTGACATCAACACGCGAGAAAGCCTTTTTTTGTAAGTTAAGTGTAGAATACTTTGTACTAAAGAACTGCGATTTGGATGATCGAGTATTGTAGGTATGAATATGAGATATTTTAGTAAATAGTTTCAAAATATTTATTGGAGCGCTTTGGTTGTGCACGTCAAACAGGCAGAATTTTTGCTTTGGCAAATAAAGGGATGGCATGTTCTCTTCGATCGGTGAAATAGATTAAGCGCAAAACTCGCTTTTGAAGAACTAAAATCTTATTTAAATAAGCATTTGATGCATTGCCCCAGGCAAGGAGTCCATAAGTTATATAAGGTAGAATTAAAGAATTGTGACAAGAGCTTTGCTCAAGAGGAGAGTCTAAGCGGCGACTTTACAGATGTTTTTATTCTGCACGAAAGCATTTCTACGAAACGGGTGTGGTCCGTTCATCCGCGGGAGGACTGGATACCATATCTAAAATAACTTGTGAAAGATTACCTTGAGAATATGGTGTATATGGAGGAGGGAGGCTTACTCTCTTGCCCTTGATATTATTCATTCAAAATATTTCCCCGTTTCTGATTGATTAAAACCACACGCATAATTTACCATAACCGACTGCTGTTCACCAAATTTGGACGGAAAGAATCTTCGCCATATTGAATCAGTGACGTCAAAAGTGCAGCCCGCTGCAGATTATTGAACCGTTGATGTTATTTTTAGTGAGCGAAAAAACAAAGAGCGAAATGGCGAAACTCCTTTAAGAACGGGGAAATATTTTGAATGAATAGTAAAGCAATTATTGAATTCGGCTTTCGTAGGATATGAAGAATTCTGCAGATCTCGTAGGGTATTATCCACCTCGGCCTTCGGCTTCTGTGGATAACACCCTCCTTGTTCTACAGAATTCTTCATATCCTACTCAGCCTCATTCAAAAATTGCCAATTCTTACCATCAGTTGCAGTAATAACGGCTGCTGACGTCATGGAGTAGGCAGTCGCAGCCAATAGGATGCAAGCTGGCAATATTGAAATCATCGCTATCACGTTGGTCTGCTTTGTGCGCTGCCTGAAAACAAAACAAATACGTATGACTGCATCACTACATTGATCAGTTAAACTTTAAGTGTTAAATTAATGAAAATCACCCTTGAACTCTCTAACTTATGGATGGTGAACTTAATTCTTCGTGTGTTAGGAAGAAAACTCAATTACAATTTAAGAGATAAATATTCCCAGCGTTAATTCCTAACGCTAACCATAGTCTCCACCTAAAAACAGAAAGATAGACAATGACCAATGAAATGTGCTCAAGTTTACATTTGCAAGGTTCGCTTACAGTAGTGTAGCAGCTGTCCAAAGCTGCTTTTGTTTTATCATTGTAGCAGCTGCTATTGTGTTAGGGATAGGGCATTGTTGTTTGTTCTATTGTACTCTATTGACTAAGGGTAGCAAGCCAATCATGTGAGAGCTGCTACATCACCCTTCGCTTAGGCTCTGTCCACACTACATCGAAGAAATTTGAAAACGCAGCTTCATTCCTACGGTAAGGCCTACCGTTCAGACTAATCTGTCGCAAAAACGGAGCTTTTTGAGTTTTAGTGTGGACGGAAAACAGTTTAAAAACGGAGCTTTTCGAAAACGATATTAAATATCACAATAAAAATGTGATCTCCCTGCCCGAGTTTTCCTCAAGCACAAATCCAAAATGAACGGTGATTGTTACGTTTTCAAATTCCTCAGGTTATCAGTGTTTTTCAAGCACATTCAACCAAAAGCTCAAGTACACGAACTCACATCAACCTATTCTGTCTATGTTTTTCTTTCCTTCATAAGTGCGAAGAAATTTTTGCCTTTAATTAACAAAACTGAATTGTTGATTGCTGAATGAAATAAATTCACTTTATCGCTTGGCAATTTAAAAAGAGCAAAAAACAAAATGATAAAAAAATCAAACGTACGGTGAAAAACTTTACGAGCCAGAACATGCGCTGGTGAAAGCCACTGTTAGTACATCTGCTACAAAAAACTGTCAACACCACCGGAGAGATAATGCATTGTAAAAAAGAAGCAAATAAGTAAGTTTCTTCGTCAAAATGCATTGAAGAACATCATAGAAGTAAACCACACTCAAGTATACATCTAATCCTAAATCGTCGCTTGGACTCGCCGCGTACATGTATATCAGAGAAAAAAAGTGGGTTATTTTTAATCTGGTAAGTTAAGGAGAAGCTGAGAAAGTGCGCTACAGAATTGAGACACGGTAAACAGATTTAGTAGAAAAAAACCCCACACACATACAGTGAAATAAGCAAGGGAATAAGAGAACAAGTAAAGACAGCTACCAACCTGATTGAAATTCTCGTGGAAGCTGAGATTATCTTGTACTGAGAAGGCAAAACGTCAAGCCAGTTAGAAAAAAACTGTCAAAAAACGAACACAAAGTGATTTTGTCAATCTTTCATAAGTATTGATGACAGTGAGTTTACAAAGTCCGGCACTTGGTGTCAAATAAGAGATAAGAGCTTTTAAAAGAGTACGGAAATATGGCGATAGAAATATAAAGAGGATACAGCTTCTTTCAATTTGTTGCCTTTTAACTTTAAAAACGTTTTAATGTCGCTTGAAAAGATTTATCGTTTGTGGAACTTGTGTCATTTGCATCGTCGTTACTAATTGCGAGATGTTCGGAGAAAACAGAATTCAACCAATTGAATTTCTGATAGAATTTCTTTTTAACGAAAACTATTAATTAAAGTGAGAAAATACGGTACTGTCTTGATTAGAACTGAAAAATGACATTAATACATTTTCTGCTCACCAATCGAAGGGCACTCAGTCTATACTTGCATGAAGCTTTATTGTACGCGTGAGATTTGCAGGTTTTTTGGTCTAAGTTAAACAGTGAATGTTATGTTTAAAAAATAGCTGCCATTCTTTGGTGTGTTTTCGGGCTGTAAGTTATGATAAATGAGCTTACTGACGCAAACTTATTGTTTGGGATAATCAACCTCTATATTTCCGCCGAGAAACTTTTCAATAGAATCAATAATGGAAAAGCAACTACCGGACATAAATTAGCACGAACAAAGAGAAAGTCAATAAAATTGAGCTCTGCAGGAGGACGTTATTAATTAACTGCTTTTTATGTCACAAGAGAAGCACACCTTCTTACTGCACAACAAAACTGGGCATTTCATTTTCTTTTGCATGTTTTCCTGAGAACCCCTCCGGGTTTCAAATAAAATTAAATAAAAATATTCATTTCTAATAGCGGTTTTAACTACGGGAGTCTTACATATTTACGTCTAACAGTTCTTTTGGTCAGTCTTTCTATTTTGTTGGAAAAATAACATTCGCATGTTCTTCCATCGAAATAATCGCCCAAAAAATTATTCCTCAATTTACTTCTGCAAATATAATCTGTTTTATCGAAGATCCTCTCTGTGGCCAATAATTAACAAAAACATCAGAGAAAGCCGGCACTAAACATAGATAAGCTAGAGGAGAAATCTTTGCTCTTTTCTTGTCTTTTAAAACAATTTTTAATAGCCGGATAATTTTAGGATCTTTTGAAATGCAAATTATGTATATGAGAGGAAAAATTATCTAAAACGCCGACGGCTATATCGAATTTTGATAACAAAAAGGCAAAAACAAGGTGAAGAATGTCAAGGCACAGCGAAAACTTTAGCAGGGCCGTTTGTCGACCATTTCAAGCAGTTAAACCAGACCTGAGGTTTTTTCTTTGGCTTATCAAGAGATCTTATTACTTAAAACTAAACAAAAGCAAAACACCATGACCAACAGCGTGAGAGTTTGTAAAGCTAGTAAGCTCTACTGTGGTTTTAAGATGAACAATAAACTGAATACAAAACTCTCGTCCGGTTAATGCTAATTAAAATTTCCAATGACGTACTAGGCTTGACGAATTTCTAAATTTAATCCCATCAGCGTTACATATTAACGACGCGTTTTTTTTTATTATCATCAACTTGCATATAAATTTTCCTGCGTTTTGGGTTACATATTAACAGCATGCTTCGAGGTTTTAGGTTTGTGCACGAAACGAAAATATTGCAGTATGATGAAAACAGGTCGATGGCATGTCAGTTAACTGAGTGTCATAAAACGTGGCACGTCACTAATGGCGTATTTTGAAAAAGTTAGCGTAAACCTTTTAAATTGGGTGCGTAATCCGACTCCCAATCTTCAATGTTACCCGATTTAGTATTTCTCTACCTTGGTAAGCTGGTATTTTAGGTGCAGTTCCTAGTTAAAGAAACTTTTGTACATTGCCAAAAAAGAGGAACGAGTATTACTGTTTTCCTGCCGATTCTTATTGTAGTGGTATTCGCAATAATTGCTTTCTTTTTCTTTTCGCTTTTGCTTTTATTATGAGTTGGTGCAAATACTAAAAATAAATTAATTCTATATCCAAATTTCAAAAGAACTCCGTTTTTGACTCTACCTGGTTCGCCACTGTAATGATGCAGTTATATTATTTTTTCCTGTTGTAAAATTACAACGATCTTTTCCCTTGAATCCTGCATTTCAGCTGCCTCGTACAGTTCCCAGTGCCCTCCGTTTCACTTTTTGCCTGGTTTCAGGAGAAAACAATTGACGCCCGCCGTCAAGTAAAAAAGATCTCAGTAAACCAGGCCCACAACTCTTTGCAAACCGCACTCCCACCAATGACTACTCCCTTATATGGGCAATATAGGTATGTACGGCGGCCCCTAGGGTAAGGGTCTCGGGTGAGCGGTTTGGGCCTGAATAAGGTATAGATTTCTACCTTCCATTTTGGTCTAAAATAGGGTATGTTTTTCACCCGATCTGGCTTGACATTGAGTAATTTGTTTACTATGAAATATTTTTTCCGCATCAACATTGGAAAAAACTCTTAGGTAGTACCCCCGGGTGAGGGAGATAGCCTCAGCGTCAATAATGTGGGACTATGATCCACGTGTACCCTGCGAGCAGACGTCTCTTAATTTTCGATCTTCCTAGATCAAGAAGATCGAAGAGACCTCTGTTCGCAGGGTAATCCACGTGATGTCGTTTGTCAATTTTCCCTTTCGGTTTTAGATGTCCCAAAAACGATTTGCCTATCTCATTTACCACTGGGGTGTATTACACGCCGATGATTTGTTTTCTTCTAAAAATTGTGAGGTTTTCGTTTGTCAAAATTTCGGTCAGCGCGGTCAATCATTGCCAACTTTGCCTGTTTTCAGCGCAAGCTTAGTATGTATGATTCAATTATTGAATCAATGTATACTAAGCTTTTTTTAATACACGCACCAGATGACAACACTGTTAACGTAATGGGTGAAGGAGAAAACGTAAATTACGTTTAATTTCCCTCTTGTGATCAACTGATAAGGAATACTGGGTGGTTTGTTTACGGTGCCGTCGTTTCTGCAGACATAATACCTGCTTGAGCGTCAATTCATGGCCTGAGCAATGTATATTTTTAGAATGTCAATGGGCCAATTCTTCTATAAAACGAGGAAGGAAATATTTACCACAAAATTATGAACAACACAAGCCAAATTTAATTCGGACCGGAATTGACCCTTTGATGTATAATTATACTTGCACTGGAATTTCAAAAATTGTCTAGGGGGCAAGAACTTTCCTTTAAATAACATAGTAATTAAAGAAAATATCTCCAGCATCGATCAGCTTCAACTGTTGGGTGATTTACTGAGTAATGAGCGTCAACCTTGCAAGCGTTTGATAACAAGCGGAAACCAATGGAATCGTTAAAATTGTTATTGTTTTTAAGGAAAAAACGCCCTCACAGCTCGTATACAAAACAGGAAAACCACGTCTTCGAGGCGAGACTTACCCCATAGTAAGCGATTCGTGAACTTTACGCTGTGACGATGTTGCTGTTTAAGTTTCTTGTCATGATTTTTGCTATGGCCTTGGCTTTCTTCAAGGCTGAGTCAAAATACCTTCATCCGAGATTCAGGGGAATGATTGTAGAGAAAAGCTTTGACGAAGCTACAGGTGAGATTATTTTATTCACAAAGCAGATGGTCAGAGCGTGTGTGAAACAGTTACAATTTTACATTCCACATTGTAGTTTGAGACATATAATTTTTAACGTGATAATTCGTATTCTTTCATAATTTGCTTCCTTTATGAGCGTTAAATTAATCTTGGCTCAACTTGTTCAGCAATTTTAGAAAAATTGCACAAGAATTGAGTCGTTTTTCAAATCGTCTTTCGTTTGTGTTAGCGGCCAGTACAGGCCTTTGAATTCTGGGGAAAGGTCGGCTGCTTAGATGGTCAAAGAAGACCTTTTAGAGGAATACAGGCAAATAAACAAACTAAAACAAATAACAAAACCAAACAGCGGATCCGTGAATTTTGTCAGCAAAAATTCCAGGCCATTTGTAATTAACTTGGGCTGGTTTAAATCCCCTTATGGGATACCGGCACCATTTTTTTAAGCCCGTAAGCCGGCTCGTAAGCTGATGCTATAAGACACAAGAGCATGATTTTTTTAGGAAACATGACATTTGTCGCTGTTTTATTCATCAGACGTTTCTTTGCCGTTAACGTAACCTAGTCACAGACACTACTACCGTCTGTGAATAGCAAGTTATTCACGGAAAATTTCTCCCAACGCAGGCTCTTTTCACCTTCAAAAAAGCGCGTTTCTATGTCAGTACTGATGATACTGACTTTTTCTATTTTTATTCTCCTACAAAAAAGAAATCGGCTTGGTTTAAGTCGACGTAAATTTCGCTCGTGACAGACATGCACAAACGTTCAACACACAACTGTCACAACTCAGTGAGGTCCGAAGCTCATGCATGCCAAAGGTATTCACAGTACAGTGATCTCGATATAACGAAGTGCTAAGGGACTGGCAAAATATGTTCGCTTTAACGAGGTTTCATTGTATCGAGGTTCTTTTCCATATTTTACTTTTATTGGGGCCAGGAAAATCGTTTGTTATACCGAAGACTTCGTTATGTTGAAGTTCGTTAAATCGAGGTTCCACTGTAAAAGCTAACCCGGCGCCTGACTCGCCGCTTCCTCTCGCCTGAAAACAAAAACAAATAGGACGTTGATTTGTATTTGCAAATGACTGTGACTGCGTCTTACCCAGACAAATTACACAACGCCCACTCCAGAGGAACCATATGAGTTGCTCTTTGGCTGGGAATTTGAAATTTTCCGTTCTCGCGAAAAACTTACACAGCTAAATTAAATGACAACAAACATTTCATGGGCTAGTAATGACCTCGAAAGCATGATGTTATTTCTCTCAATACGCATCAATTTAGCTTACTAACCGGAAATATTATTCATTTGTGGCACCGAGGGCATAGAAAGATTAACCGATAAGAGGCAATATGAGAGCGAATGCTCACGTCCTAGCGCCAGCTTTTTATAGTGACATGAAGTGCACATTAATGAAAGATGACAAGCCTGTCGAGAGCAATAATTTGAACCGCTTGTCTACACCTTATTGCACGGCAGCCCCTGACAGTGAGACAGATTCATCCAAAGCTGAGTATTCTAAGTTATTGATTGCCAAGTAAAGAAACCGCAGACATTCTCTGGAGAATTCTGTAGGGCAAGTTGCAGTAATTTTAGTCTAAATACTAGAAAACATGTTAATAATAATAATAATAATAATAATGATTATGATTATGATTATGATTATGATTATTGTTATTATTATTATTATTATTATTAATTAATTAATTAATAATTTCCCACAGGTCGGTGCAGGTACTTTGACCGTTTTTACAACGAAGGTCAAGCCATAGTCCCGGATGAGAAATGCCACTACCAATGCAAATGTCACGTGTCCGAGTATTACGAAGGCTTTCTGTGCGAGCCACTTTGCCCGGTATACATTGACCAGGAATGCGGACCCGGGATGGTGAACAAGCCCAACATGGTGCCAGCAGGGCCACCGGAGTTTGGGTGTATGTGCTCGGAGCTGAACTGTGTTCCATTTCTTGGTATTGAAGCGTTTAGACAGCTTTGAAACTCAAGGTTTGTCTGATTCTTTGCATAAGTGACAGGAAGTTTAGTGCCCTGGTGCTCTGGTTTTCCCCTCGCCACCCTCCCCCCTGCTAAAATGAATTGGTAGTCCCATCACAGGGTACCGGCCCCTAGCACCTATTTTTAGAATTCCCTGACAATTAGCCGGTCCTTAGTTATAATAACCCGAAATGATTGGTATGATGCGATTTTAAATTTGTTTTAGGTCTGGATTTTATGTCCATTTGTTTTAGAAACAAACTGCTTAATAATAGGCAAATTGCATGCGGAACTGTAAAACTTTTTTTTACCAGAAGCTCAAATGAACTGTTCACGGAGCAGAAAGCATGGAGTCTAACGTTTTGCGTTATATAGCGTTTTTTGAAACATCGTTTTGGTTACGATTTTCCCAAGAATATTTTTTTATAACTGTTTGATTTTACAGTTTAGCTCAATTGAAAAAGGGGAAAGACATTTCAAAGGACAAGGCAATAGTCTAAATGAGTTTTAATTGATTTTGTTTTCTCTGTACAGAACGTGCTGGTTGAGATCTGGACATGCTATACAGTGACTGTGCAGGATTATAGAATACATTTTAGTTAATTTAACGGCAGCAATAAGAAAACTGCCAGCCTTGTTACTACAGCTGTAAAGGGTCAAGGTTCTGTAAGCTCATAGAGGGTGTCCTGCCGATGTTGTGGGTTAGGGATAGGGATAAGAGCTGACCATTTTTACTGATTAGCCCCTTGAAGAGTCTCTTTTTCTTATTCTCCATTATTTTGTAGTCTAGACGCTCTCGAGTTCTATGAATGTTACGTCGCTTACTTGCATAGGGCAATGAAAACACGTCGGATTGCTTGGTAAATCCATTCTTGTTAGCAACTCTGGGGACTCAGATGCTTGAGATCAAAGATCACAGGACACCCAATAATAATGTAGGTAATGCATTTCAGAAGACGTGCCTTAGTTAATTGTTTTTATTAGTTTTTTCATCCTATGAGCACATGCATGACAATGAAGCAATCACATAGAACAATTTCACAAGCAGGCTTTTTCTACTATTGCTAACCAACTATTTGTAACAATTAAATGATTAATGTATATTTTGAAAATGCTCATTGAGACACAGAAGGTAGTTTTGTAACTACAGAAAACTTTATTAAAGGTTCTGTATCACGACCAGCGTAATTATCTTGTAGCCTGTCGGAAGGTGCGTTTCATGACTAATCCAGCCTGAAAAAAGAAACAATATTTTGAGCAGGGATTAGTATAAATTTATATACGTACATGTTGCCTTATTTCAGCATAATTGAATGAGAAAAAATTCCAAGGCTGACTGATTGGCAGTCAGAAACAAATTGAATCCGATTATTTCCAAATTGGACATCGATCATGTAGTTGCTAAGAAAAATCGGACAGCCTTAAGGCCTGAAAGCACTACCTGTTGCTTGAAATTCTTAACTTGCTTGTTCTTTTCTATGTCAGTCTTCTGTAACCCTTAGTTTGTTATTTTTGTTTCTTTGCTGTTAATAAACACCTCTCTCGTGGTTGCAAATGCGTTTTTAAACCTTCTTTACAATGAATAAATCTTAAGGTTTACATTAGTGTACTTTCTGTTCTGTTCACGTTCATTGTATGTACCTTTAAGATACCAGCTTTTGTGAGTCGTCTTCCAAGTTTTCTCCTTCTAAAATATAATGGGAAAGTTTATATTGGTTATACTGGAATTTTCTCTTTAGCGGTACTTTTGGATAATTTTGGAAACAAATTATTTCCTTGGCTGGTCCTAGTTACAGCAAAGCACTAGGGTTTTAAGATCAGGATCCGCGGAGGTACCCCCAGAAAAATTGAGCAGGGGAGTACGGCCCGCTTCCTAAGACCCTTACCCCATTTATGACAAAAGCCTGCGATTTTCCTAGACTTGCCACAAGTCGACCTTATTGGAAAGGACTTTTAGAAAGTCTACGATTTTCCCTACCCTATTATGACCTGACCAAAACTTCGCTACCCTATTTATGCCGTTGCGGCTGGCACTGTTTCCCAAAACATGTTTTATGAAAGGCTTTTATGGACTGTCTTATCGATAATAATGAAAAACTAGCTTCTTCTAATAAACATACCCAATTCAAGGCAAAATCCATGCCCTATCTGTGACCAAAATGGCCAAAATTGATGCCCTATTTCTGACCAAAACAGCTGAAAACACATACCCTTTGGGGCCGCACATACTTATATAGCCCATATAAGGGAGTACCTTCGAATTCCCCGGGGTCATAAACTTCGTTTTCGCGATATTTAATGAACTGGAATTGCAGTGGCCTCCAAGGGTGCTTCATCCGGGAGAATATCATTTCAAACCCTTCACTCATTTACATTTAAATTCCGTTACTTTAACCTCTTCTGCAAGCGAGGTACAGTGTAATACTCGCGAGGATAAACAAAGGTCTATTACGACAGTTACTGGCAAACAACTAGCTTTGCACACGTGACAAGCTTCCCGACGACGCCAATATTCGCTTACCTTCGAGACAATGAAACAAACATTGTTTATAGTTATTAAAATGCCAAAGAAAACAATAATAGTATATAGGCCACCCTTTGCCTTTATCACGATAGTCAGGCGTTTTAGTCAAGTGAATGAGAACAGGGTATTGTTGCATGATACCTTGGATCTGTCTAAATTTCCGCCCATTTCTCAGTTGAACTGGATTGGTTAAAAGGAACGCTACCAAACCAACACTGATCTGTTCGTTTTGTTCATTTAGGCCCCGTCCACACGTATCCGGACATTTTTGAATCCACAACTTTTTTCTTTCAGAACTACCCTCACCCGGATGATCACTTTATATGAACTACTGATACTCCTGGGTTCAAACCATTTACTTAAACACCCAACATGTCGCAACACCTCACAACAGGGTGGCTAAACGAGCCGACAATGTTGCGTCCAACACTGTTGAGGTATCTTACGTTGAAATGCTGCGATCTTAATTGATGAGAACTGATGCCAAAATTCATTCCAAGTTCTCTTTAGTTGAGATATGCTACCACTTATCATGTTTGGGCAAACGTACCTTCAAGAGCATTCTTTTTCTGCCATGGCCAATCTTGCTTGCCGCTGTGTCGACCTGAGATCAAAACAAGAATGCAATTATGACTAAAATTTTATAATTACTCCACGCTGACACTACCATATTAAGACGGGGGTAAACATGAATAGGCGTGAAATTTGAAGTGATATAAAAAAGGAAATTGTTAGGATTAAGATGGGTTGAAAACACTACTTCGTCAGAAACGAGGCCAGTTGTAAAACCATTGAGAGGAAATGAATCTAACTGTTAATGAGTTTGAGAAAAATGTTGAAACTTTGAAATGTTTCAACATTTTTTCTTAACCTCATTAATAATTCATCAAGTGAAAACAAAGAACATCACAACCGTGAAAGAGGTTTGTAAACCCGCTCTTAATTAATATAGATTTTGACGATTTCATTTCTCCGTTTACTCCTTAATTTTTGTTTCGATTGAGAATATTAACTTGGCCAATATCCAGCCATCTTTACCTCACGCTTGGTCAGTAGCCAATGTATAAGACATGCCGGAGTTGATTTTCGTAAAAAAAAGTTGTGCCAGGTAATAATTTAGTAGATTGCAAGCATACGTTCCTTAGTAATGTCTAACAGCTTTATTCATCCCTTATTGAGATTAAATTAGATTAAATTACAGTGACATTACATAATAATTAATTTAAAAAATAAGGGTAACTGACAACCTGAAATAGTTACAAATGCCAGGTTACCATTTGGTTATATATGTATATATATATATTTCTATTTCCTTGCGGTGAATGGATTTCAAAGAGCGCTCAACTCTTAAAGGAGCATTGTATATTAAATGAAACCAGTTCAGGACTTCAGGAGTGATTCATCGTTTTATTGCTACAGTCCTGTTTCGTTTAGTCAAAGAATGACCACACTCATCAGGCAATATCAACGAATGACCGGTAAAAGTTTGTCATCTGTTTTTATTTATAAACAAAATATGGCGTCAAGGAAAGAAACAAGTAATATAATATAAGCCATGCAGGAGTTATAATTAGCTTTCGTAAGAACAATTTGTACCATGTAACAATTCACTTGTGACAAGCATACCTTCCTTAGTAACGTCGCTCCATGGCCAACGCTTCTCATCTGTTTTATTCATAAACAAAATATGGCGTCAAGTAAAGAAACAAGTAAAATAATATAAGACATGCAAGAGTTATAACTAGTTTTCGTAAGAACAATTTGTACCATGTAACAATTCAGTTGTGACAAGCATACCTTCCTTAGTAACGTCGCTCCATGGCCAAAGTTTGTCATCTGTTTTATTTGCAAACAAAATATGGCGTCAAGGAAAGAAACAAGTAATATAATATAAGCCATGCAGGAGTTATAATTAGCTTTCGTAAGAACAATTTGTACCATGTAACAATTCACTTGTGACAAGCATACCTTCCTTAGTAACGTCGCTCCATGGCCAACGCTTCTCATCTGTTTTATTCATAAACAAAATATGGCGTCAAGTAAAGAAACAAGTAAAATAATATAAGACATGCAAGAGTTATAACTAGTTTTCGTAAGAACAATTTGTACCATGTAACAATTCAGTTGTGACAAGCATACCTTCCTTAGTAACGTCGCTCCATGGCCAAAGTTTGTCATCTGTTTTATTTGCAAACAAAATATGGCGACAAGGAAAGAAACAAGTAATATAATATAAGCCATGCAGGAGTTATAATTAGCTTTCGTAAGAACAATTTGTACCATGTAACAATTCACTTGTGACAAGCATACCTTCCTTAGTAACGTCGCTCCATGGCCAACGTTTCTCATCTGTTTTATTCATAAACAAAATATGGCGTCAAGTAAAGAAACAAGTAAAATAATATAAGACAAGCAAGAGGTATAACTAGTTTTCGTAAGAACAATTTGTACCATGTAACAATTCAGTTGTGACAAGCATACCTTCCTTAGTAACGTCGCTCCATGGCCAAAGTTTGTCATCTGTTTTATTTGCAAACAAAATATGGCGTCAAGGAAAGAAACAAGTAATAAAATATAAAGCATGCAAGAGTTATAATTAGTTTCCGTAAGAACAATTTGTACCATGTAACAATTCGGTTGTGACAAGCATACCTTCCTTAGTAACGTCGCTCCATGGCCAAAGTTTGTCATCTGTTTTATTTGCAAACAAAATATGACGTCAAGGAAAGAAACAAGTAATATAATATAAGACATGCAAGAGTTATAACTAGTTTTCGTAAGAACAATTTGTACCATTTAACAATTCAGTTGTGACAAGCATACCTTCCTTAGTAACGTCGCTCCATGGCCAAAGTTTGTCATCTGTTTTATTTGCAAACAAAATATGGCGTCAAGGAAAGAAACAAGTAATAAAATATAAAGCATGCAAGAGTTATAATTAGTTTTCGTAAGAACAATTTGTACCATGTAACAATTCAGTTGTGACAAGCATACCTTCCTTAGTAACGTCGCTCCATGGCCAACGTTTCTCATCTGTTTTATTCATAAACAAAATATGGCGTCATGGAAAGAAACAAGTAATAAAATATAAGGCATGCAAGAGGTATAACTACTAGCTTTCGGAAGAACAATTTGTACCATGTAACAATCATCGTCGTCGTCGTTATCATTACCATCATCATCGTTACTACCATCGTTAAGAACAACTACTACAGAAAAACATACAATCATTTATCAGTAACTGCCTTTTTGTAGGTGTTCACAGTGTTTTTCTGTCTGTGCCAGAAATAAATAAGTACAGTGCACAAAACACAGCCCCCCCCCTCCCCCGATCAAACATCACAACTAGTAAATAAAATAAAGACCAGAAGCATACCTTGATTAATTTCTGTCTCTTTTCTCTTGTTCCAATCAAAAAATTGTTGATCTATTTACCATCCAAGATTAGCATCATGAAAAAAATAAAAGATAGAAACGATTAGAAAATAACCCAAAGCAAATACGCACGCTAATTGGTTTAAAACCGTGTTTCTATAACTCCATAGAAACACAGAACTAGCACGAGCTGTTGACGTAATGATGGCGCAAACAAAGAGAATTTACATTTTGATAATCGAAGTAAACAAGTTGTTTTTCTTTTTCTTCGTCGCGGTATTTTCTAAAAGAAATAGAAAACATGTTCTCCGTGTTCCTATCGAGTTTTAGAAACACTCGTGAAAGTTTGGGAGAGCTCGAAAAAGATGTGGAAATACTGGCCTGCGGCTCGTGTTCCCACAGCATTTCTCGTTCTCTCAAACTTTCACTCGTGTTTCTATTTAACAATTAGATTATGAGCTCGAGAGTTCTATCGCGTGATAGTTGACGAGGGCGCAGCCCGAGTCAACTATCGCACGATAGAAATCGAGAGCGAATAATCTAATTGTTTTAGTATAAATCTCCTAGTCGTTCAAAACTTAATCTAAATCCTCTTCTCAACACTTCGAAAACGCCAAGAAACGGCCGTCATTTTGTTAACAAGTGCACACTGTTAACAAAACGCTACTCACTATCTATCACAGAATAGATAGTGAGTAGCGTAGCCAATCAGAGAACGGTCTTCGTGATAGAAAGCTAGTAGATTTATACTAAAACTCGATAGAAATACGGCACATGTTTTCTATTTCTTAACTGTTACTCGTTGAACGTTTATGCAGATGGTAACAGTGTTTTGAGAACGTTATTCCCGTTCTATCTTCTACCTCGTATATATAAAACTACAAAAATAACAGCAGCAGTTGCAACAATGATCCGTTTTCTCCATTTTATGAAATTTCCTGAAATATATTGAATGGAACTTTAGACTTTGGACTTGTAAATTTTGACAAAGTTGATCTACACGAGCATTTTACAACCAATACCATCACAGCTAAACTGACTAATCACTTTGAACGGACCAGACTTCGCCATTGACAGACAAACGCTATTCACTTGACTCTGAGGATGACTTCCTCTCAGTTTGTCGAACAACAGTTCTTTTCAGAACTGCCCTCACCCGGATGATCACTTTATACGAACTACTGATACTCCTGGGTTCAAACCATTTACTTAAACACCCAACATGTCGCAACATGTCACAACAGGGTGGCTAAACGAGCCGACAATGTTGCGTCCAACAATGTTGAGATATCTTACGTTGAAATGCTGCGATCTTAACTGATGAGAACTGATACTAAAATTCATTCCCAGTCCTCTCTAGTTGAGATATGTTACCACTTATCATGTTTGCGCAAACATACCTTCAAGAGAATTCCATGGCCAATCTCGCTTGCCGCTGTATTTATGCTTGCGGTTTTTTCGTCGGCCTGAGATCAAAACAAGAATGCAATTATGAATAAACTTTTATAATTACTCCACGCTTACACTACCATATTAAATTGACGCAGTTGTCCATCTCAAAGTACCCAGATGGTTCTCAAAGTGTTACTTCTAGATTTTGCACCACCTCCCTAGTACCAAACTATGAATTTAAACTTCTAAAACATACCGTGCTAAATAGATCTCTCTTTTATATGGAATTAGCCCCTGGCGTTAATTTTATATCTCTCCCGGTCTCAATTCCCGTGTGTGTTTGAGGTGCAGCGAAAATGACATTGTGTCAGATAAAGTTGTTTCAAGAAAGGTTGTCGCAATAAAGCTTAAAAGTGCGCGCTCAACTCTGAAAGGTATTGTGGATAGTTTTAAGTTCACGGTCATTGACTTCAGCCTCTTAGGGCAACGGCACAAGACGCCGTGAACGTTTGTTTGCGAGTGTTAAAAGAAAACAACAAAAGTTGGTTCGACAGCTGCAGTGTGAGGAACATCTTTCGATTGCACTTTTGCGCTTTTCACAACTTTTTTCGAAACAGCTGTACATATATGCGAACTGCGTTGAAAATAACGAAAAAGAAAGATCAAACAGTTCCCATGTCGAGACTTTCTTTATTCCTTCAATGACATACAGCGAGGGAAGTGAATTTACTCACCCCAACGAGGATCTTCTGCCTGTTTTACTAAAAGAGTAAAGTAAAGTAAGTACATGAACAAGCCAAGACCATAACCTTACGGGTGATAATTAGCAATATGGCTAACGACGTAGAAGAAAAATAATGGAAGATGTCTTCGTCAGAAACGAGGCCAGTTGTAAAACCATTGAGGGGAAATGGATCTAACTGTAATTGCAAACTTTGAAATGTTTCAATATTTCTTCTAATCTAATAATTAATAATTCATCAAATCAAAACAAAGAACATCGCAACCTTGAAGGAGGTTTGGATACCCGGTCTTAATTAATATAGATTTTGACGATTTCATTTCTCTGTTTACTCCTTAATTTTTGTTTCGATTGAGAAGATATCTCAGACACCCGAGATAGTGTTTCATCGGCTATCTAAACACCTCGAATTTCGTCCAAAATATTCCGCTGCGCGTCGTGTTTTCAACGCTCTTCTCGGTGTTAGGATATCCCGGTGAAACACGGTCTCGTGTGATTCTGATACATAACGTAAAACTCAGCAGTCCCATTTTGTCGTTAGCTTCCTTATAATTCTGTTCTTGATCTACTTATCTCTACATGAGATACCCTACCGAATAACTAGAGTTCAAGGAAAGAGACTATGAAAAGCTATTCGACGAAATAGAGAAGAGAATGAAGTGATAAGGAGAGGGAAAATATTAAGCATACCATGATCATCTTCTTTGTGTTCATTGTTGGTTTCGTCAGCTGAAGGACAAGAAAGAGAAATAACACGACTTTCCAGCAAGCCAAGGAAGAAACTACTTAAAAAATGTATCTAATTTAGGTAAATATAGGGATTTCTTTTTGAAAGCTGCAGATACACATGTCCACCATATTTTGAGAAAGATCATTATTTCAGCGTATAAACGTTAGACCCTCTTCCTTGTAAACAAATCTATATACATGACTCGTATGTCCTTTAAGCCGCAGAGGGGAAAATAGTAACTCCTTGTCCTCAATCGGATCGTCACGATAATTACCCATTTCGTTGTTTGTCCACGAATTTTAGCAAGAGAATTGAGTTTAGATAGTTCAAATAATCAGACTAAGGAAATGAAAATGTTCGATTATAGTTTAACTCACCAAGCACGACGAAAGAAGCCAACAGAAAACAGAGAAACATTAAAAACAATTCAAGTTTCATGATGCGTTTGGTTCTCGATGTTTCTGTAGAGACAAAAGCAAGCAGTTTTTTCAGATTATGTTAAGTTTAATAAAGCAAATCACAGTCTGGAATACATGTCAGTTCAGAACTGTATCCCCACTGAACATTTTTTTGTAGCCAATCCTCTGTGAGAAGATTTTTTGTAATTTAATTTGCCTAAACTGGGAAATGAAGTGAAATCAAATGCTTGCAAATATCGAAGCATTCTAATATCAAGCTTGACTTGTTGATATTGATATTTCGTATAGATCTAGGTGTATGTCCCCACACGTCCCATTTTCGCGTGTTTCCCGATTAGCACAATGCAAGTCCGATCTCGATCGCGTCGTGCAAGGATACATAGAGAAATTTATTGCTTCCATTCAAGTCCGTCGAACGAAAATTGTTATTTCTTCGTTGCCAATACTAAAGAGAAGTTGCAAAAAAAGACAACTGTACTGTTAGAATGTTAGAATTTCTTTAAGGGTTTTGAGACGGCAACCTCCTACACCCAAGGGTAATAGATCGCCAGAATAATGACGAATCTTGTTAAACGAGAAACATGTACCACTGTTTCAGGGTCTGGGCAGACAATCGTCGACCATTTACAATCCTTCAAGCCAAGTATTTTGTTTTTCTGTTTCTACCCTTTTTAACAGATTTCCATTCTTGTTTAATGAGCTTAAAAGTAAGAGAATAAAAGAACTAAAATAGCATAACACATCCCTTGTAAACAAGGTATTTAAATTAAACCTAAATCTAAGAGATACATACCAAAATAACAAGACCAGTTGTGCCCACGTCTCGAGTCCAAATGCGTCAGTTATCGCATGCTATTTAAAGTGATATGGGATTTGTTGCACACCTGCCATTATTTTACTGACGTTGTTCTTATGAGTTAAACGTCGTTCACTAAAAATAGTATATTTGTTTTACTAAGGCGGGGAGAGTGAAAGTCTTATTTCCACATTCAAGCTATTTTTTCACAGGCGATGCTATCTAATCATTTTTGATTATACGGAATCTTTTGTCCAGTTTATAGATCCAGATAGTACCAGGAACACGATAACTTGACTACAAATCGAGTTGGCGTTGTAAAGGTGGTGACAAGAATTCAAAAATGGCACTTAACCAATTCAAGCAGGCGGATACAATTGTGCGTTTTAAAACAAATGTTTGCTGTTAGGAAGAAGTCATATAAATTGTTTAAGCTTGTTAATTTTGGAATATTGGTTTGCTAAAAATCCTACAACGAGAAGAAAGGCTATTGATAATACTTTCTGCAACGACAGACATTTGAAAGCCTTCCAATTTTTGTTCCTCTATGTGAGAGGGAAAATTTAGTCATCCATTTTTTACGGAACAATAATTTGAAAAGGAAATGTCAACGCCAACAGGTTCAATAACGGAAGGAAAACACATCAATGCAAATATCTTAATCTTTTTAGTTTGCTCACGGTTTAGCTTAATAAAACAAGTAGAAACTCGGAGTTTTGTTTCCTCCGTTGAAAGATTCGAAAAGATAAGACGTCACGTAGCCTGAGAATTATCTGATTGTCAAAAGTTAAATGTTTTTTTGACATGCTTTTTTTTCTGAAAACCTTTCCAAGTTCACAAAACATTTATAAATAGATATTTACGATACATACTGTGCAATATCAAAATTGATCAGAAACCTAGTTTGCCTCTTATTGTGACCCTACAGTATATACATTTTTAAATCAAATTTCAATTCAAATTTCAATTCAAATTTCAATTCGGATTCATACACAAGCCTGGTGACTATTTTGACCGCAAATCCAAAATTTCCGTGAGCTGCGCTTTCTTATCGACGCGGAAGTTAAATGTTTTTCATTCTTCTGTTTATTTTAGTCTAGATGAGTTGTTATACTCCCAACTTCTTTCAATATGGCTTGGTAAATAAAATATTCAATTATTAACATAAAGAATACAAAAAATGGCGCCGTAGACATTTGATGTCAAACTTGGGAATAAAGACAGTCTCCATCTTAAAGGGAACACGATCGAATGAGAATAGCAACGGCAGATGATACGCAACGGCACGGCTGGTGTTAATGTAAATTCTACTCCGAGACTGCCTGCTACCCGGAGGTAAAACAGACGAGGAGGCGACGTGTCATTCTCAAGCCACGCCAGCCGTTTCCCTACATATGATGCAACCAGGAGAGTAAAATGTTCGCCGATGAGTTCGACACCAATGCGCTGAGAAAGTAAAGTGCCCTGTAACATAATCACCTTAACGCCGAAAAAAGAAAAATTTAAACTATATATTGCATGTTTTTTTTCTTTTAAATTTGCTGTGGTGTGTATGGCATATTGAAAAAACCTCATCTCTAGATAACACTTGAAATCTTTATTTCACCTGCACTACTTTATTGAAAATGTAGTAAAAACAAAAAACAAAAGAAGAAAGGAAAGATAACAAACCGAAATAGAGTACCCATGCGAGGTACCTCCCGGAATTACATATAATTATATATTATATATAACTAGGGTATCTAAAAGATAGTAATGTTGCGGCACATTCTGTTGATAGTGACATATTTTACGCAGTGATTTATCTATCTGCGCGTTCCAAGACTAATTTCTCAAAGTAGTGTCA
The DNA here is from genome assembly GCA_964020085.1 of Micromussa lordhowensis. Taxonomy (NCBI): domain Eukaryota; kingdom Metazoa; phylum Cnidaria; class Anthozoa; order Scleractinia; family Lobophylliidae; genus Micromussa; species Micromussa lordhowensis. The sequence goes on from OZ026603.1 coordinate 3,883,410, forward strand.
AAATGTGCTGTGTAACTATGCATAAACTTCATGCATGATGACGCATCGATGGCGAGGTGTGAAAATCACCTTAACGCCGAAAAAAGAAAAATTTAAACTACATATTGCATGTTTTTTTTCTTTTAAATTTGCTGTGGTGTGTATGGCATATTGAAAAAACCTCATCTCTAGATAACACTTGAAATCTTTATTTCACCTGCACTACTTTATTGAAAATGTAGTAAAAACAAAAAACAAAAGAAGAAAGGAAAGATAACAAACCGAAATAGAGTACCCATGCGAGGTACCTCCCGGAATTACATATATTTATATATTATATATAACTAGGGTATCTAAAAGATAGTAATGTTGCGGCACATTCTGTTGATAGTGACATATTTTACGCAGTGATTTATCTATCTGCGCGTTCCAAGACTAATTTCTCAAAGTAGTGTCAAAATGTGCTGTGTAACTATGCATAAACTTCATGCATGATGACGCATCGATGGCGAGGTGTGAAAAGGGATCGTGACAAAGAAGCACATAGTAATCTGAACTATGTTTGGACATAAAACGATACACATCACCCTCCCCTTTATCAGATCGCGAAAATCGATAGATGTGGAAATTGTAGGAGCAGAAATCTAACTTATAAATTCTATGCTGGTACGCATTAAATGTCTCTAGAATATTGACAGACTGTGCCGAGGACGCGTCCATTGCTATGTGTGGAAATGCTAACGCTTAAGCTTAAATTCATGTCTGGATGAAAAGGAATAGATCGCAGCATGTATGAAATTAGCTTGTTGTACGGTTTTCGTTTTTTTAATTATTCTATAAGCTTTAGTGACGACGATTTCTCTTCATTTACGAATTGGACCAAGGAGGCGAGACTGGTAAGAAATGACATACTAAATTTACAAACTTTCACATACTGCATTAAGAACAAAAGCAAGAGTTGTGAAAGTCAAGCATGATCTCCTTCGCATCGTTTCACAGTTGAATCAGAGCAAAACAAACCACTAACCTTTCTCACCGGAATCTACGCGAAATAAGACGAAGGCTCGATGGTGTGACATCCTCGTGTAGTTCGTGGCGCAATGCACTCTGGTAAAAAGTGGCGCTATGCACTCTGGTTAAATGCAATACATTCTGGTAAAAAGTGATGAATTCGAGAATTCATATCCCCTTCTATGTATTCTTCTTAAATCGTAATTGTGTTGCTGCTCGTTCGCTACGCTCGCCGTGCAGCAATTATATTATTGTATATTATATACGAGCAAAAAGCTCGTAGTCCCACGTAAGAAAACTACAAACTTTGGCTTAAAATCTTCAACTTTTATTGGTGCCAAAGTGTAGAATTCTTTACCGAATGAATTAAGTTCAATGACAATTCTCAAGAGATTTAGAAATGCTGTAATAGAGCTACATTTGTAATGTACACAGTTCCTATGATTCACTGTAATAATTTTAAGACTTAGGACTGTTTATTGTTTATTTATTGATTTAGTTAGAATGTTAGTCATTAATTGATCTTGTATAATTTTTATCTTTTTGGTTTTGTTTTCATATCGTTATATTTTTCTCGGCATATTAGCATGACTGTATTGCTAGGGGCCTAATCAGCCTCATCAACCCGAGTTGAAATAAATTAAAGTTACTTACTTACTTATTATGTGGCAACTATCATTGCTTATTTATGCCTTGCTTTAAACTGAAAAGGTACCCTACGAAGTAACAGTTAACATTTAGAGTAAAACTCCCAGGTTTTGTCAAAGTAAGTTCGAACCCTCCAACAGGATTTCAACACTGTCAGTGTCTTATAAGGCATCCCTGTGTTGTTTTATTCGCATCCATGTGCGAATGCTTAGGATGAAACCCATAATCGGACAGAAAAAAGAAAATACAGCTGAGGTTTTGAAGAACGTACAACTTTATTTTCGTACGTACAGTATATCTCTGATTGTCATAAGTCTTTACTGCTATAACAACGCTAATACAAGTAAAGTAAAACTATTGAAAATCAAGCTTCCTGAACTGCTGTGCTTGTATTCCTGAGGAAGAAAAAAATATGATTAAACTACTGTACATTAATGTAAGGTAAGAATAGTATACGTAGCATCAAGTCAGCTATTCATTTTACCATAATTTTCTTGACGCGGTGTCAGCTCTAACGCGTTTTTGTCAATAAGTTCTTTCAACACATTTCACAGTCGTTATTTTGATTATCCCATCAAAGAAAATCAGATCAGGGAGCCTCAGTGGGTGATTGTGGTTACTTCGGATACGACTATCGAAAGCCGAGTAAACTGTAGCCTGGGAACTCAGACGGGATTTTGGTTTTTGTTTTACGCCGCCGAAAAAAACATTTTTCAGTGGCGTGAAGCAAAAGTTCCTTATGCGCCAACGGAATCTGGCGTCGTCTCGTTAACGGTTTTTCTGCCGCTCGTTATTCTCGTACTGTATAGGTAAAGACTGAGGACAGGAAAGCGACTTCTTGCAATCCAAATGAACAGTAGACTCAACAGCAGAGACAGATAAAACGCCCCGGAGTCGGCCGATGGAACCTTCATTTTGAACCCGCCTCTCCGCCAAGTGACAGAGAGGGCCCTGGGACCGAGGTTGACTGAAAATCCCAAAAAGGATGTGAAAAAATACACAAACGTATCGATATTCCAGGAAGCCAGGTACGCGTGCGTGATCCATGCAGTCATAAACAGTAAGTTTTGACAGTTATTAGCCATGAAAGCAGTTTAACCTTTTCCCGTTTTGTTTTACATCTGCAAGGCGTCGACAAAGTCGTCCCATATGGTCTTGGTTTTACCAGCTAAACAAAAAGAAAAGCCAGCTCACACAGTTATTAATCAAAGTGGAAGTAAAAAGTGAGAGTATAAACCGAGCGGAAATGTGACAAGTCGAGCTGGACAAGGTATAATAAAATCTGGAGTTTAGCAAATTCATGAAATACATATCCTTGACTTTTTAATAACTCAAATGTGGCCATAAAACTGAACGTATACAATATATACCGGCTGGAAACTCATAATGCTCAGTTACCTAAGGAACCACGAATTCAACGCAAAACGCATTTCTACTTTCCAGCTGACTTCAGGTTGGTTAAGAGTTTTTAGAGTATTTTTCACAAAGTTCAGTTGTGTTGAACTGTGACCTGATTCATTTGCAACATTGTTTGGTGGATGATTGGCATATGTTACTGGGTTGAATTGTGCTTGTAAAGTTGCTTACTATGCCGACAATATGGTGCATTTTTTGCATGTTCCGATGAAATGCTTTGGCTTACCTTGTCTCTTCTGAAACCTCTTGCGGGAGTTTTCTGTCGAAATGGACGAGATTTAGCTTTTTTTTTAAATAAACATGAATAAAGAGGAAATGCAAGCAAACAGTAACAAAATTTATAAAATTTCTCATTTTATTTACAAGTTCCGTCGAGTTTAGGTGCGAGTTCTTTTGTTAAAGTTTCAGCTATGTGGACATTATTCTGAACAAATTAACTAAATCCTTCTTCGGGCCTTTGATTTTTACCAAGTAAGCACTGTTTACTACAACTTGAGCCTACATTTTGACTCTGTTCGTCTAGATGGAGCGTACTCGCTCAACTGATTGTGGTGTAGTATTTTTAACCAGCCAATAGGACAGATACTACAACATGCTTTAGCACCCAAGTTGAAGCCACTATATTATAAAATAATTGCAATTGGTTCATGGTTTTAGCTGTACGTGTATCGAGTTACGGATGCAGTTAAGAAGTTCAGGAGAGCACTGGAGAAGCTAGAGGTGCTCTCAGCTGTGCCTCGAGTAATTCTTACGCTTTTCTCGTACTCTCTAAACTTCCCTCGTGCATCCATAACTCGATAGAGCGGTTTTCAACTGAGTCTTGTGAAACCAAAACCACACTAATTACTCAGAAAACAATTAGACCGCCAGCCTTGACCAATCTCGGACCGAAGTTAAACCAAAACCGAAACCTAAGTAATTGCCTGATTACTTTGGACACTCTGGTTGTTTTGGCTTTTGTCAAAATACTTAATTAGGGATACCCCCCTCGCGTGGCATTGTTTTCTGACACTCGCATCAAGTTTCTCCTTCGTCATATCGAGTTTAGCGTCATCTCAAAGGTCACTCGATGTCTATCCTCGCTAGTTTTACCCTTCCTAACCTCCCGGGTTTTTATTTTATTGCCTATGGTTTTCAATAAACTGAACTCGTGCGTCTCTTGGTTTCTACTAATTTATACGCACGCTTAACATGAACCTATAGTAAACCAAGTACATGGCATAAACTATGAGGAAGGAGAGGACGAACGAACAGACAAAAAACAAACAGGCTTATGCTCGAGCTTGACGGAGCGATACTGAGTTAGTAGAAAGTGCACAAGGTCCGAGGAAATGCTTTGGCTTACCTTGTCTCTTGTGAAAGTTTCTGTGCGAGATTTCTGTTGAAATGTACAAGGTTTAGTTAATAACGAGGAAATGAAAAGAAGTGTACAACAAAGTGTGTACCAAATACACGGCATTAGAAATGTTGTGATGATGAAATGAAAGGACAAAGATACGAAGAGACGAACAAAGAGGCAAAACGGAAAACACACAAAAACTTTCTGACCGCAAAGAAAGAAAGAAAGAAAGAAAGAAACAAACAAACAAACAAACAAACAGTGAACTAGACAATAAGTTCGGCATTCTGTTTCTATTTTTTATTTAATTTTGAAACTTACGACTGTCTTTAAGCACTTTCTCTAATTCCTTTGCCTTCTGATCAAAATCCGACCACATGTGTCCTGCAAAAGCATTATTCACAATAAAGTGCAATTACCAAAGATTTAAAATGTCCATCACGTTGGCACTGTAGGTCTGGGATTTTCTTCTGTACTCGTCAAGGTCTTATTCAGGCAACCTACTGGGTTCCTGAAGTTAAGGGAGTATTTCTTAAAACAAATGAATAAAGGGGGCAAGTTTCTAAAGAAACTGTGGTGCTGCGTCGCTGGGAGTATTACAAGATAATTTGGTTTTATCAACTGGGTTGATAATGTGAATTGTCCACCGTAAAGAGATTCGGAAGCTGACGTTTGGAGCGTTAGCCCTTCGTCGGAACGAATCGACGAAGGGCTAACGCCAGCTTCCGAATCTCTTTACGGTGGCCAATTCACATTATGTTGATAAAACCAAATTATTCTTAAAACAGCTCAGTGCCCGTTTATGGAGGTATTATTCACAAGAAGGACTCTCAAAACGTTTCCTTGAATTAGCCTTCATTTTACAAATAAAAATTAACTGCCTGTTGGTGTATACTTTTCTTAATTGACAATTCTGGATTGGTGTCTCTGTTGTAATAGCATGGCCCCATGCAAGAGTAAAAAAATGCATAAAATGAAAAGCCTCTCAAAATTGCACGATCGAGACTTTAGGCCAGTACAATTTGAAAACAAAATTCAAACATCAGGAGAAAGATCAAAACGTTCTAACTTAGATGTAACGTTATCTCATTTTCAAATAAAAAAATTCGACCTTTTGAGGTTGTACACCCTAGGAGATACCAAAACAGCTTTTTTAATCCCTAAAAGGTGCGACAAGCAGCCCCGTCTTTTAAATGTAGGAGTTCCCCCTCCCCCTCCGGGAATTTACCTTTCGCTTCATCACGCGATGGCTTCTCACTTTGCGGTATTGGAAGGCCAGGCTCTGTTAGGAAAACGTTTATGTCGATAACTGATTGGTTTCACAAGTCGATCACCTATTTACACCGTTTGACATCTTTTTAACGACTTAACTCCTCGAAAGGATAAATAAAGAAACAAGCAAGGAAGCGAGCAAAGAAACAAGGAAACAAACTTAAAATGCAAAACATAATAAGCTGCCGATCAAGAGGACCCTTTAAGCGTTAGAGTCTTTTTTGAGGGCCCTACTGAAAACCGCCATGGCGAGTTTGGTTCCCCGTTAAAAATTATCATTATTATTGTTATTGTCATTATTACTATTCTAACTGAAGTTGTGGAAGAGGCTAATAGTCTCAAGGCAGTACTGATTGTTTATACCTCACAGCTTGACTCTAACTATGAATGAAAAAAAAAAATGACTTTATAGTTCAGTTGTACAAGCAAGCCCGCTACCTCTCTTTCCTTTACGTGGTCGTGCTGTGAAAAAATAAGATTTTTAAAAACGGTGAGATATCATTTCACAGTGTAATGGCATAAAATAATAGTAATAATAATAATAATAATAATAATAATAATAATATAATAAAATAATAAATTCAAACTTTATTTGATTTCCAATAATTTTGTTACTACTATTATTACTAATAATAATATAATAATAATAATAATAATAATAATAAACTTACTGCCACCATCGTGACTATCTCTAAAGTAGGTCTGTATGTTTGGCTCTGAAATAAAAAGCAAGAAAAGGAAATTACTGTAGTACGATATAGTTTTATTAACTTGAAATATTTAAATATATAGTTAAAGCGCCAAAAATAGCCGGTGCTGATGGAGCCTCCTTAGGTTATCCTACCATCAACGCCAGTGAACGCACTGTCCATCAAAAGTCACTCTAGTTTTAAGCACATTTTGCAAGTTTTGATGTAAACAATTATTTGCTGGCTATCGATGTAACAAGAAAACGTTCTGTTGCCTGTGGTGATTGGGTATGGAGGGTGATTCTCCTGCAGGCAGGGACGACCTATATCTCCAGACCCTTAGCCAGGAAACTTATCAGGAAAACGCCGCTTCAATATTCTGGCCAAAACGAACACAAAGTAAAGAGCTGCTGCATGCATCACGTTAACTTGCTGGAACGGAAGCCGCTGTGGCAATGTTGAAGGAAACAAATGATTTGGAAGACAAAACTAAAAGTGTTAATAATATTGTTTTTCTTCTCTATCTGAAGTGCTACAAAGGAACGAATTACACCATTTACCTGTGTTCTCGTCACGTTCCTCGCTTTGCGGTATCGGGAGGCCAGGATCTGTCAGAAGAACATTTTGGTTTTCTTGTATGGATTAACTGATTCGAAGAGTCCTTCATTTATTTTTTTACACCTTTACTTTATTAAAAGAAAACTATTAAATGCATTTTTTAAATAGACGAGGAGATAAACAACAAAATAGCGAAATAAATAAATCAATATAAATAAGTGAATGAATGAGTGTGATGTCATCTACCTCTTTTTCCTTTTCGAGGCCGTGCTGTGAAATTAGAACAAAATTCAAAAAGTTGAGATCTATTTATTTCTGAACGCACCTGAAATGGGAACTAATTTTCGAAGAAGAGATGAAAATACAGCATACCCTTTCCTGTTCCGCCGTCTGACAACTGAGAGTTATCCGTCATCTGCTTGCCTAGAACTTCAGAAGAAAAAGCAAAAAAAACAATTATTAGGCAGAACCAGAGTTTTCTCTACTAACTTTTATCAATTTTTTTTCTTAATGCTTTTCATGCTGCTGAATTATCAATAAAGTGTAAAATAACTACTGTTGTCGCCTGAAATGACAGTCATATCACGCCCTCTCGCGCGGGGACTAGGCCGAGGGCGGGGATGACTGATAGCAGTCAGTCTACTTCTACTGTTGCGCCACTTTAAGGTCCTGTCCAAATCATGGCAAAGAAATCTGAAAACGGCGATTTCACCCTTAAAGCGCGACGCGAGAGAAATTTGAAAACGCAACAATCACCGGTCACTTTGAATCTTTGTTTTGAGGAAAACTCAGGTAGGAAAATCACATGATAATCGTGATGTTACCATTTTTCAAATAGCTTTCCGGCCACGCTAAAACTCAAAGCCGGCGTTTTCCAGATTCCTCCGGTCTGAAAAAAGGTTTTCGAAAAGCTCCGTTTTTGTGACGGATTAGTGTGGACGTTAAGGCGGGGGTAAACGTGAATTTAAGTGAAATTTTGGTAAGTTTAAAGAGAGGTTGAAAGGGAAAAAAAGGGTTATGAAACACCACCAGACAGTTGCCCGGCCGCACAATGGCATCCCAGGTTGTTGGGCAACTGTTTGGAGTGTATCTACCAATTTTTAATTTCAAACTCTAATTTTAAAACAACAACAAATCTTCCAAATTTCCTATTTCCATCAATTTTACTAATCCTTTGAGAAAAACTATACCTAAAAATCACCCAAAAATTTACAAAACAACCCAAAACATAGATATGTGAGATGAGCAGAGAGATTCTTGATTGCTTGAAACGTAAACAAGATATTTGCATTAAAAACATAATACCCAGCCAAAATACGGCTTTCATGTTTCCCCCCGCCTTAAGCCTAACCGTAGAATTAAAGCTGCCGGATTAAAAATTTCCCAGGCTTAGTGTGGGTGGGGCATTAAGCAGACACGAAATATATGCTACTTGACTTGATATAAACCGGGCGCGAATTATTTCACCTCTGTCGACGATATGTTTGTCATATTTCCAGGACTATTCAGTGCCAAAACATATTTGATTTCTATGAAACGTAGACTTACCAGCCAATGAGTTAGCGACCACAAATGTGACACAGAACGCAATTATTAACGTCCTCATTTTAATGATTGATCTGCGAAATGAAAAGACAACGTTCATTTTATGCAGCTGGAAAATAAAAGCCATACTTCAAAGGTAATAAATGAAAAGAATGTTCGATACGACTTGAGTGAATGCAATATCGTTATAGGCGCTTTTGATAATTTCCTCCGTGTATTTTGCGCACACGTGCTATGAATTTCCTATAAACTGCATACAAATAAGTGGTAATTATGCAATTTGATTTAGAATCCTACTTGCAGCGATGAAATGTTTCTTTTCGAATGTGTTTTTTTTTTAAATTTGCCCCGCCTTTTTTCGACCTCTCCCCAAAATTGTTACACTAAAACAAAAAAGGTAATTCAAAGCTTGGCGGCTTTAGATGTTTATTTCATAAAGGCCTTTTCTTGCTGCTAAAGTGAATCATTGCTGTACGTATTTGAGCAAGGTCCGAGAAATCTATCATGATGGGAACTTGGAACTTGTACGAGCGGCATCTGAAAATTTCTTTCATGTTATTCAACGGCAAACTAGCCCTTTTTTCGACGCGTGTGCCAATTTTTGGCCAGTTTATTAACCGTGTCTCGACTGTAGTTTGTTAACTCGGCTAATGATTTTCTCCTCGATTTTTACGGCGAGTATTTTTTTCCCTAAATTGTGGAATATTTGTGCTGCTTCATTCAACTTTTCAATGGTTATTACAAGGTATCTTCAGCTGCCAATCGAAGATGGGGATGTTTTACTTCAAAAGAAATTGCACACAATGAACCTAAAACTAAAGTTAGGCCAATAGGCTGAATACCTGAAATACTGCACTTGCACAGCACTCAATGTCTACAGGAAAAGGAGCGGGCTAGAATTGTACAAGATGATCACGTTTTAATGTTGCCATCGGGATCAGCAATAATTGTCTTGGCTTATCTTCCAACTAGCTAGCTTCACTCTTATTTGAAAACCCTTTTTTCACCTCTACCCGAATGACGTTAACCGTTCCTAGTTACCAACTTTGTTTTCGTCCGATCTAAGAATACCAATGAAGCTTTGATAACTAACTTATGACCTTGATAATATATTTATAACCTTGTTAACAAACTTTTCCGTATGGAACATTTCTTTGATAAGTGGTTTATATTCTCTATTGACTCTTCCTTCCTTCAGCCTAGCCTTATCAGATCTATCAGTGGATCATAAGAAGATAACAAGATGGCTTAGTCCTCTTACCTTGCCTTGCTATCCTTTGAACACTATGTGCTGAGTACTGAAGTGCGATTAAAAGCAGCCTTTTATTCAAATTTCCAGACTGTGTTAATGTGCCTCAAGGCTGTTCGTGTTTAATTAAGGATATTGCATTTTCCCCGTTGCGTAAAAAAGACTTGTGTCTTTTATGAAAGTTAAATAGAGGCAGATTAGGGGCAGGAAATTAGAGGTGTTTTGAGATCCTTCCTTAATGGAAACTGATATTATGTTGCCGAAAAGCCGATCAAATTGACGAGGATGTTACTCAATAAAATATGTGGAAATGAAAAAAGCCGGTCTGCTCGATTAAGCAAACTCAAAGTTATAACAAAGGCAATTATCCTTTTAAATCTACGTTGCATCATAATTCAGTAAAAGCGCATTTTCGGCGTCTTTAGGTTAGTCTGGCACGTTTTCTCACTATGGGTAAAATTATTGCATGGCAAGGGTTTAAAAATATTAATACTCATGAAATGCGAAAGAGGTTTCAGCTGTGTTGAGTATTATCAAACATCATTAAAATGGTTTAATAATTCCATGAAAGATATCAAATTGTCCATAATCAATTTAGATTGGTGTTGGTAATTAGCATTACTTAGTTCAAATGAACGAGTTTACATTTTGGAAAATCTTTTTAACAATTAATGTAAAATTGCCATTTCACCTCCCTTACTTCAACAGGCAGTGCTCTGGAAATCTTCACGGACTTTGAATACATTCATTGACTGTCAAATTTTACATCCCACATTTCAACAGGCAGTGCTTTGGAAATCGTCTCAACCTTTTTTTATACATCCTTTCAGTGTCAAATTAGCAATATTATTATGTTTCCGTGCCTTTTTGTTAAATCAAGATCACGCAACTTTTATATTTTCTCCTTTTTATCACCTATCTTATTTGTGTCCTTGACAATATGCATGCAATATGCAATATTGCTATCTCGTCGAGTTAGTGTTAAAAAGCAAATTTTACACCTTTCTCAGTTTTGATATGATTTTCTAAAACATAAAACATGTTGTTAAAAAGAATCATTGATGCATTGTTTGATTTGCAATACCAAATATTTCCTAAATTTATCCAATAAAGCTTCAGTTGAACTTGAAAAACTCCTATAAAAAGTGATAATCTTTGTTTGTCAATTTCGCGTGATTAAAGGGAGCTTTGAGACTCTAAATTAGCCCATAAAACTTAGGGGAATCTGGAGAGAAAAACAAGTCATTAGCGCCTCTGACGCATTCTAATATTTTCCTTAAGTAGCGGCAATGAGATTGTGAACTATAACTTGTTGACAAGCTCCTGACCTTGTATGATATTGTGAGGCGAGCCTTGCGGCTTATCATTACTAGGGCGAGGAAGGAGGAGGGAGTATTGATCATAAACAGCGTTTTCTTTTACTCGTTCAAATCTCTATGATCTTAAATTCAAGTCAAAGACTGCCTGAGCTTGAAATTGGAAAGAGTCTACAATGTTCTGGTTATACGAGGGCCACGCAGGAGGCGTACGTTTCTTCTTAAAAAAATTCGACAAATCCGGAAATTTCAAACGCATGCATGAGGACAAAATTTTCAAAACTCTGCCAAAAGCTGAGTTTTATCCTGCTGATCAAAATTCGATAAAGATCAAAGGCTCCCTGAGCAGCTCATGGATGAATAGCCCAATGCCAATTTTGTGGCAAAACGAGTCTTTGAGCGAAACTATTGGTATGAAAATATGTCACCTGCACGGCCATTCGCATGAAAATCAGGTGATTTTCATGGGAAATATTTGGCACAAGCACTCGTTCTGCAAATAGAAACTCTGTCTACATATGTGCCAAGCAAAAAACAAAAAAACAATTTACCATCTTCTCGTGGTCTGTTTACAATGTCCGATTAAAAGCTTTAGATATCAAGAGGGTCGTACAGGGAAGTCTCTGGCACGGTTCACGAACCTAAAATACAGAGGATCACGGTTCACGGATAAAAAAATTTCGTTTTCCCGAATTACGAAAATAAGAAAGTAAAAACAGTGTTTGTAGGAAGCAAATCGCGAATGGCTAAATCAAGGCTCTGTATTGCATATTGCATGGCTAAGGCACTCTCGATAGACCACTGTAACTATTCGGAGAACTTGTGTCTCAAAATCACGTAGAGTTGTGTGGTAAAATCACGAATATCGGTTAATAATTCAGGTTCTTCACGGATCACGCAAAACCTTCATGTCACGAATCAGGAAGAATAATTTCCTAAATTCACGTTTCACGGAAAATAGAATCCCGCATCACGACCCTTTATCAACACTGAAGCTCGCGTGAAGCCACCTGAAGTAATTTGGCATCAAACAATTACAAACGTAAGGCTTTAGCTGTAAGCTACTGGAATGTGTGCAAAACGTTTTCTTTGTATTAAAGAAAAAAAAATCAGCTAAAGAAAAATTTAAAAATCTTTTCGCTGCTCGCCATCTCTACATGTCACAGCTCTTCCTCGCAAAAATAAAAGAACCGCTCACATTCTCGCGAATACCATTCGATAGCCCTAGCAAATCTTATCCCTTTCATTAAAAGGTCAACTTTTAGCTTACATGTTTTACAATCGCATTATTTCATCTGTGACATATGATGACAAATTCACTTAACAACTTGTTATCCCCCATAAAATTACATAACACAACAGCACACGCATTCCCAAACATCTCTGTTTCATCAATTACCTTATTTCACCAAATACAAAAGAACTCCACTTCTTGCATATTACTCCTATGAAAAAGATCTAACAGTTCTTATTGCTTTTTAGTGGAAATTGGCGCTAAATACAATAACATATTGTCTCGGGTTTTAAAAACGTGACGCGTTTATCTTGCCAAAAACACACCTACATGCCGTTCTCTATCTGCACCGTGACCTTAGAGCATAGCAGATACTGAAATACTCACGCTAAAAAGATAACTCCAAACACTACATAACATTACTTTGGCGTGGCTACGAAAATAACTATCCTGTCTTGTTTCAACAAACGCTCGGAGCTGCAACAGTTGCGTTGCTTTTAAATTATGGTATTTCTTAGAACATGTTATCAAATTTAATTCAACAGCAGTGGCTTAACTGCCGAAGGGGAGAACTGTTTAAGTATGTCAAAACCGTACGATGAATAATTGCTTTGTATTAATACATATCTGAAACTTTATGGAGGGAAATTAATTTAAATTGTCATGGGGTAGGTTGTTAGTTCGTGCAAAATACAACATTACAACCCTTCTATTCGCCGGAATTTCTCCCGAGCTCCGTTAGCTTTGATAAAGACTTGATATTTTACACCCTCGAATTCATCAGTCTACCCCTGTGCCCCTCAAGAAGTGAGTGAGGAACTAATATTCCCAGATGTTTTAAAACGGATATCAAGAACTAGTTTTCTATATTCCAAGCGACACGTAGTAGAGATATTTACATGGCTACGTTAACAACAAAGGCTTATACATAGGTTATATTTCCGACTGTAATACGGCGGGGCTAAAGTACAGGTCACAGGTCACAGGACAGATCACAGGTCCAGGCCGCAGGTCACAGGTCACAGGACACAGGTCACAGGTCACAGGTCACAGGTCACAGGTCACAGGTGACAATGAAAAATACTTGTAAATTTGTGGGGAGTTCGTATTTGGTTGGTATCTGTTTATTTCGTCCTTTTTTAACTTAATATTCTCCATTCATCCCTACTAACCCGATGATGTCGTCCCATTTCTCTAAGATTCCTAGTTTAAGATTTCAATGACCTTGAAATTCTTTAGCCCTACTTGTTCTAGTAATAGCGGAGCTCCGGCGGCCCGAAGGGCCGCCAAGCGGAGCCCCATAACCATATAGGAAAAAGAAACCCATGTATGGATTTTCTCATGGTTAATCATGGACAGCGGTATTGCTCGTGGGCGCGTACGCACGACGGCGACGACAACGACGACGACGACGACGACGGTGGAGTCGCGCAAGATGGCGGCCATAAGGGGACCTCTAAACCAAACGGAGGCTTAATTTTTCGCGGCCTTTCTGGAGCTCAACGCGGCTACACAATATGCTAGGTCAGCTAAAGGAGTAACGTTTGTCGTGTTTACGTGGAAACTGGAAGATTTCCAAACTGGAAGATTTCTGGCTAATTTATTTAACTACAACTAGTACTACGCAATAGGGTCAATGCAATGATAAAACCTTGCAACAATGCTCACATGTTAACATCATTCAGATAATATTTTAGCCCAATAGTTTTTGGCAATTCTTTATTAAACAATCAAAGTAATTTTCACAATTTCCTCTGATAATGTTTTGATTTTTTAATCCACTCGTTTGACTTCTGGATTGAAAAAAGCAGTTCATTTCAGTTGAAAGAAAAACTAAACACCAAACAATATGCAGAAAACCTTGCAGCAAAGTTACAAAACTGAACTCAAAATTCAACCTTATCCTGGATAAGCCTAATCGGGCTACAGGAGCTCCGCTTTTAGGTTGACCTAAATCTTTATATTAAGGGATTAAGGAACCATAGCAATAGCGATCATTTTAGTAGCTATGGTAACCATAACGACGGTGATCTCTTCACGTGTGAAGATAACATGTTGACCTCCAAGCGGAGCCCCATAACCATATAGGAAAAAGAAACCCATGTATGGATTTTCTCATGGTTAATCATGGACAGCGGTATTGCTCGTGGGCGCGTACGCACGACGGCGACGACAACGACGACGACGACGACGACGGTGGAGTCGCGCAAGATGGCGGCCATAAGGGGACCTCTAAACCAAAAGGAGGCTTAATTTTTCGCGGCCTTTCTGGAGCTCAACGCGGCTACACAATATGCTAGGTCAGCTAAAGGAGTAACGTTTGTCGTGTTTACGTGGAAACTGGAAGATTTCCAAACTGGAAGATTTCTGGCTAATTTATTTAACTACAACTAGTACTACGCAATAGGGTCAATGCAATGATAAAACCTTGCAACAATGCTCACATGTTAACATCATTCAGATAATATTTTAGCCCAATAGTTTTTGGCAATTCTTTATTAAACAATCAAAGTAATTTTCACAGTTTCCTCTGATAATGTTTTGATTTTTTAATCCACTCGTTTGACTTCTGGATTGAAAAAAGCAGTTCATTTCAGTTGAAAGAAAAACTAAACACCAAACAATATGCAGAAAACCTTGCAGCAAAGTTACAAAACTGAACTCAAAATTCAACCTTATCCTGGATAAGCCTAATCGAGCTACAGGAGCTCCGCTTTTAGGTTGACCTAAATCTATATATTAAGGGATTAAGGAACCATAGCAATAGCGATCATTTTAGTAGCTATGGTAACCATAACGACGGTGATCTCTTCACGTGTGAAGATAACATGTTATCTTCACGTGTGAAGATATGAAGTTTTCGCGGGAAAGCTCACTTGGTATTTCGCTGGTGTTTATGTAATAAGACCGTTTATTAATAAATACACCTTGCAGCCAATTGGCTGAATTAAGCGAAAATAAAGTATTTACAGTAAAAAATGTACCAGGAATTTAAAATATATTACATGCAATGGCTAATGATAAAGCTATCTCTGAACCTGTTTGTCTTGCAGACAGGTGCGGCAAAAGCGCGAGTCGATCTCAGATTATAGCGGAGCCCCATAGACAACTTTCATAAATGGTGGCTAATTATGAATTCTTTTGAAAGTATTAAAATTAGCCTTACTAACCTCATTTTGAAGTTGGTAATTCAAAAGAATTTTCACTCTGAAATGAGGTTAGTAAGGCTAATTTAAATGCATACAAAAGAATTTTAAATTGGCAGCCATTTATGAAAGTGGTCTATACTCAAACACGTATAGGAAAGCGAAGGAAACCCACGAGTTGATTTTCTCATGGTTATCATGGCAAGCGGTTTTGCTCGTGGGCGCCTACGCACGACGACGACGGCGGCGACGACGACGACGACGACGACGGAGTCGCGCAACATGGCGGCTATACTCCAAACAATAGGTTACCAGATTGGGAATAGGTTGCCGTGTACTTCTTTGACATTGGACGTCCATGCTAATATATAGATTTAGGTCAACCTAAAAGCGGAGCTCCTGTAGCCCGATTAGGCTTATCCAGGATAAGGTTGAATTTTGAGTTCAGTTTTGTAACTTTGCTGCAAGGTTTTCTGCATATTGTTTGGTGTTTAGTTTTTCTTTCCACTGAAATGAACTGCTTTTTTCAATCCAGAAGTCAAACGAGTGGATTAAAAAATCAAAACATTATCAGAGGAAATTGTGAAAATTACTTTGATTGTTTAATAAAGAATTGCCAAAAACTATTGGGCTAAAATATTATCTGAATGATGTTAACATGTGAGCATTGTTGCAAGGTTTTATCATTGCATTGACCCTATTGCGTAGTACTAGTTGTAGTTAAATAAATTAGCCAGAAATCTTCCAGTTTGGAAATCTTCCAGTTTCCACGTAAACACGACAAACGTTACTCCTTTAGCTGACCTAGCATATTGTGTAGCCGCGTTGAGCTCCAGAAAGGCCGCGAAAAATTAAGCCTCCTTTTGGTTTAGAGGTCCCCTTATGGCCGCCATCTTGCGCGACTCCACCGTCGTCGTCGTCGTCGTCGTTGTCGTCGCCGTCGTGCGTACGCGCCCACGAGCAATACCGCTGTCCATGATTAACCATGAGAAAATCCATACATGGGTTTCTTTTTCCTATATGGTTATGGGGCTCCGCTTGGCGGCCCTTCGGGCCGCCGGAGCTCCGCTAATATATAGATTTAGGTCAACCTAAAAGCGGAGCTCCTGTAGCCCGATTAGGCTTATCCAGGATAAGGTTGAATTTTGAGTTCAGTTTTGTAACTTTGCTGCAAGGTTTTCTGCATATTGTTTGGTGTTTAGTTTTTCTTTCAACTGAAATGAACTGCTTTTTTCAATCCAGAAGTCAAACGAGTGGATTAAAAAATCAAAACATTATCAGAGGAAACTGTGAAAATTACTTTGATTGTTTAATAAAGAATTGCCAAAAACTATTGGGCTAAAATATTATCTGAATGATGTTAACATGTGAGCATTGTTGCAAGGTTTTATCATTGCATTGACCCTATTGCGTAGTACTAGTTGTAGTTAAATAAATTAGCCAGAAATCTTCCAGTTTGGAAATCTTCCAGTTTCCACGTAAACACGACAAACGTTACTCCTTTAGCTGACCTAGCATATTGTGTAGCCGCGTTGAGCTCCAGAAAGGCCGCG